>LR738712.1:98807022-98828644 GCA_902687465.1 Secale cereale
AGCCCCGTCTGGTGCCCCCCTTCGGCATATATTTAGAGCGTCCTTCGAAACCCTCGGGACGGGAACTCTTTTTCGCGATCTCATCTCTGTTCCGCCGCCGCCGCCGCTTCCAAGATCGGGAGCACCAGGAGAACTCTTCCCGGCACCCTGCCGGAGGGGAGGATCACCATCGGGAGCTTCTCCACCACCATGGACGCCTCCCGGATGAGTTGTGAGTAGTCTCCCTTGGACCATGAGTCCATGACCAGTATCTATGTGATGTTCTCCTCCCGTTCTTGTGCTTCACTAATTAGTCCTCGTGAGCTGCCCTACAAGATCGAGGCACATATGTAATCCTTATGTTGTTGCTACGATGAGTTTGCTGGGATCCGATGGATTATGAGATTATGTTCAGATTCTGATTGAGTAATATATTTGATCTACCTCTTTTATATTTATGTTCGCAAGTAATTCTTGCATGTTCTCCGTTGTTATTTATTGATTTGGCCAAGTAATACGTAGTGACTCCAGGAGGGAATGTTATGCTCGATTGTGGGTTCATGCCCCTCGATGACTAGCTTGACTGACAGAAACATGAGTCTAGGGGATGTGCTGTTGCCACAAGGGGGAAAACAACGGTGCTTGTGCCCGCGGGTGCAAGGATTGTTTACTTTACGCAAAGTTCTTTTAATGCAGTTGTCTGTTGCTTTGAGTTTACACTATGGGTGGGGCTCGCAACTTAATACCAGCGAGATGTTATGGATAGATATCTCAAGGTGGATGATTAGTAGTAGATATTGATGGATTTCGGTCTACTTACTTTGGCGTACCGCCCATGCTTTGAACCTCAACCTTTCTTGCAATGTAGTCAGCATTGGTTTGCGTTCGTGGTCCTGTCAATTGGCCAGCTGTAATTCGTTTACCTCACATAGTTGTTTTATCGTCTTTTGGGAGAGAGACATCACTAGTGAACATCATGAGACTCCGGTCCATATTACCATCATTTATCACATCCGCTATTTATTTTTCGCTTTTACTTACTATTGCAAACATTATCTATCACTATTATCATTTGCGTTTAATCCTTTGTGAACTACAAGGCCGGAGGGATTGACAACCTCTCTGTACTCGTTGGGAGCAAAGTTATTTGTATCTGTGTGCAGGTCCACGTTGATTGCTAATATCTGGCGCCGTTAGCAGTTGACACCTACTTGTTGAACCTAGGAGTCTCTGGGGATTCGATCCTTGGCATCTTTGCTAAGGGAAAAACTTCCACAACACTGCATCTCACACCTTCCACTTGGGGTAACCAACGAGGGGTTAGAGGCCCATCAGTATGTTACTTCCCCGAGATTTGATCGTCGGTATCATCATACCTAGTTCAATCTCGTTACCGGCAAGTATCTTTACTCGTTCCGCAATACATCATCTCGTGACTAACTCATTAGTCACTTGCTTGCAAGGCTTATTATGATGTGTATTACCGAGAGGGCCCAGAGATACCTCTCCAACACTTGGAGTGACAAGTCCTATTCTTGATCTATGCCAACACCAGAAATACCTTCGGAGACACCTGTAGAGCATCTTTATAATCACCCAGTTACGTTGTGGCGTTTGATAGCACACAAGGTGTTCCTATGGTATTCGGGAGTTGCATAATCTCATAGTCATAGGAACATGTATAAGTCATGAAGAAAGCAATAGTAGTAAAAAACGATCAAGTTGCTAAGCTAACGGATGGGTCTTGTCCATCACATCATTATCCTAATGATTTGATTTCGTTGATCAAATGACAACACGTGTCTATGGTTAGGAAACATAACCATCTTTGATTAACGAGCTAGTCAAGTAGAGGCATACTAGGGACACTCTATTTTGTCTATGTATTCACACATGTACTAAGTTTTCGGTTAGTACAATTCTAGCATGAATAATAAACATTTATCCTGATATAAGGAAATATAAATAACAACTTTATTATTTCCTCTAGGGCATATTTCCTTCACCAGGTGCCCCCTTCGGGGGTTCTTGGCTCCAGTATTTTTCTTTTATTATATAAAAAATCCTCGCAAAGTTTCGTTCCGTTCCAAGAACTTTTATTTCTGCACAAAAACAACACCATGGTAGTTCTGCTGAAAATTGCGTCAGTCCAGGGTTAGTTTCATTCAAATCATGCAAATTAGAGTCCAAAACAAGAGGAAAAGCATTAGGAAAAGTTGATACGTTGGAGACGTATCAACTTCCCCAAGCGTAAACCTTTGCTTGTCCTCAAGCAATTCAGTTGATAAACTGAAAGTGAGAAATATTTTTTTTATGAACTCTTTTACTCTTGTTTGCATAAATAAGCTTAAACAGTACCTAGGTTTTCAGCCAACATTATAACTAACCATGTAGACAATAACTTTTAAAAATTATAATGACTCATATCAATGACATAATCAGCTAACGAGCAATAATAAGATATCTCAAACAACAACACGTTATCAAGACAACCATGATATAATATGACAATAGTGGTATCTCGCTAGCCCTTTCTGAGACCGCAAAACATAAATGCAGGGCACGTCCAAAGTCCGAGCAACGACTAAAAATTGTAATTCATGGTAGAAAAGATCCAGTCATGATAACACCCAACATTCACTACA
The DNA here is from genome assembly GCA_902687465.1 of Secale cereale. Classification (NCBI taxonomy): domain Eukaryota; kingdom Viridiplantae; phylum Streptophyta; class Magnoliopsida; order Poales; family Poaceae; genus Secale; species Secale cereale. The sequence goes on from LR738712.1 coordinate 98,809,647, forward strand.
CAAAATGCATAGGCATGACAACCATGCTCTCAGATCTGGCACTTATTAGAGAAGGTGATGACACAACATAAAAGTAAATGATAGTCCCTTTGCAGAGGGAAGCAGTGATTTGCATAGGTGCCAGAGCTCAAGTTTTTAAAACGGAGGTAAATGCACTATTCTCATTTACTTCACGACTATCAATTATCAATATCTCCCATGCTGAACACGCTAGTGGCGATTCCCAAGAAGAAAGTAAAGGTTTGGACTCCATTGGGAGTTTTTGTTTGTTTATTTATAAGCTTTTTCTTTTTGCAATTTGGGACTGGGAATCCCTATTACCGCCCTTTTCTCGTGCGATGGCAAGTGAGTAAACACTCTACCTAAGAATAGCCTGCTTGGCATGGAAGATACCGACCACCTCCTGTCGTTCCATGAACGATCCAGGCACACAAAAATGAAATTTATTTGAAGTCTTTAGAGGTGGCACATGCAAATTTACTAAGGACGGCAGGGTAATACCGCATATATGTAGGCATGGTGTACTCATTTGGAATAACTTGAGTTTTTGAAATTGATGCACAAGCAGTAATCTCGCTTAGTACATATGAATACTAGCAAATAGGTTGGGAAGCGGCCAGCTAGAGAGCAACAATGGTCATGAACATGCATCATGCATAATAAACATTGGACACCCGCATATCCTAGGATATGGACACCATGAACATAAATATCATAGAGGCTATGTTGGATTTGATTCAACTACATGCATAAACATGTGCCAAGTCAAGCCACTCGAACATTTAGAGGAGGATACCATATCATCATACTACATCACAGTCATTTTAACACAATATTGATATCCAAGATAAAGCATTATCAACTCTTAGCTACTTATGCATGGCATGTGAAACTATAATATCTAATTGTCATTGGAAACATGTTTAATCACAATGGGTTGAATCATGTATACTAGGTTAAACATATTTACAAAAACAGAGCAAGTTGTGTTCATACCTGTTTCTCTCTGCCACGGCCAGTTCATCGAATATCGTCACTATTGCCTTTCACTTGTGTGAACAAATGTTGTGAAATAATAATAAAGGTTCAAGAGTGTTGTGGACTAAGCTGGAATCTGCAAACATTTTATTGAACAGGACAAGGCAAGGTAAAATGGGCTCTTCATTAGATGAACAATTATGCATAAGAGAGCCACTCAACATTTTCATCATGGTCTTCTCCTTAGTACGACTCGAAAATAAAAAGAAAGAAATTTAAGAGAAACATACTGAAATATTTTTGGAGTTTTTGGTTTTCCAGAACAAGCAAATGAAAGGGAAAACAAAAACGAGAAAAACTATTTACACAGGAAGACTCCCAACAAGCAAAAGAAGAACAAGGAAATCTTTTTGGGTTTTCTTTTTAATATTACAACTAGGCAGGCTTGCAAAGTAAACTAACTACATCTATATTTTTTTGTTTTTCTAAGGTTTTTCAAACACACCAGAAGAAAACAAGAAAATAAATTAAGCATGGATAATACAATGAATAGTGTGAACACCGAAGATTTAGATGTGATAATGAATGTAAAGTCGGTGAGAAATACGTACTCCCCCAAGCTTAGGCTTTTGTCCTAACTTGGTATGCAGTCAGTAGCCTGGATAGTAGTCGGCATGATAGCTCACTGAGGATCTCGGTGCGGATGCCTCGGTCAGCCGTGCTGCCTCGACCGCAACATTGTGGGCTCTGGCCTCGCCTCAAGAACGAAAAATCATCCCTTACTATGATAATCAAAAAGAGCAGGCGCGGGCAAATATGTGTACACAACAGTCGATTGGTTAAACAACAATTTATAAGGGAAGTTATGAAAGTCTCGTTTGAGGATCTTATGATTTTTCATAGCATCAAAATCTAAGTACTGCGTGGGTAGGATAGGTTCAAAGGGTAAAGGTGAAACACCCAACTCTCTTGCTAAACTCGTGGCATAGATTCTAACTAGAGGGTAAAGGTGAAAAACCAGCCACTATTAACATTGTGTTGTAACCTGCGTGCAACAATCGCCCCAAGATTATAACTCCTATCATTAGTGAGGGCGGTGTGTATAAGGCTCAAGTATGGATCACAAAGTGTACTACAATCTTGTTTGCCTACAATACATTTCCCATTAAATAAAGCAAAGTGCCAAATTACAAGAAAATGAATGCCTTTTATTCTACCTTGCGTCACCCCCCCTATTTCACCATAGCAGAGACTAGTTAAAAATGATTCGTACTCAGCCCTTGGGGTTCGTCAAGCGAACCCCAGAATGAAATTTTGCAGTGATGGGAAAAACTCTCTAGTGATAGGGTAAAAGGATTTTCATAAATTTTGAAAGACACCCTAGACTCACGAGGATTGTCGTGGAAATAACACGGCAGATGTCCGGTTTAACGGACTTGATGAAGGAACCATCGCACGGGTTAGCTTGAAAGGGTTAAAAGCACACAAAGGACACAGAGGGTTTATACTAGTTCGGCCCCTTCGATGAAGGTAAAAGCCTACGCCTAGTTTGGTTTGGTATTGCATGGGCGTCGATGAACAGGGAGCGGATCGCTTTCCTGTCTCTCGACGAGTTGTTTCTTGCTTGTCCTGAACCATCGCCGGGTCGTCCCTTTATATAGAGGCGATGCCCGGTCCGGTTTACAGAGTCCCGAGGCCGGCTCATACTCGTGTCCGCCTCGGTCTCTGCTCTTTCTTCCTTATCTCTCAAGTTACATCATCAGGCGGTTTACAAACCATAACTCTATACATGGGCCCTAAGATCTCATGGGCCGTAGCCTTTGCTAAATATTTCAATCATAGAAATATATTATAGTAATCCAGTTTACACTAGCCGGTTCATACCTGCTAGTAATATCCCTGACATTAGGCCCCAGAATGATTTGAACTTGTTCACATCAATCTTCCCAGTCTTGCATAATCTTCCTTCTTGTGTCTTCTCATTTTTGTAAACCGGCCCTGACGTCATCCTCGAAAATCGCTTAATCTGACCATGACATCACTTCCGCATTTAACGCACCCAGCTGTCCATCGGCTTTGTTTAAGGGTCGTCCCGAGAATCGAGGCGACAGAGGATCTTTATCCAATCTTTTGTCTCCTCAAATCTCGCGCATGTCGTTTCAACTCTGCTCTTCTATAAATACTGCTGCCCCCATTCTTTATCTCCCTCCGTTCATTCTTCTTCCTCCGTCGCCCGAACTCAAGACTCCATTGTCGCCCGAGCTCAAGCCGCCGCCGTCGACCGTCGAATCCAAGTCTTCGCCGGCCGCTGCATCAACCTGAGTACGACCAGAGAACTTCCGCCGCCGCTTCTTGTTGTTCCAGGTATCTCTCCTTCCTCACTGTAGATCCGTAACCTCTAGGGTTCTTTCTCGTATCTCCGCCATTAAACTTCAGTGGTAGTTTCGTCTGTTCATCGTAGATGCCAAGTTTCGCCGAAATTTCAACCTTTAATTCTTGCTCTTTAAACTCACTTTGGTTCCGCCGCTATATGCTTTAGATCTCGTCATTTATATTCAACCTGTAGATTTATCCGCTCTGTATAGGACCCTTGTAGTTCTTCCTGTAATATCCTTGCATTTGTTTTTGTTTTTCTTGGGTGCTCAGATCTATTCTACTTTAGCTGTCTATGAAAACCTGTTTCTTCTCCTTTGTAGAACTATTAAGTATGCTCCGGTTTAAACTGTCACACACTGCTTCAGAATAAAAAACTTCAAAGATGAACGCGACGGTTTAGTCCTTTCTTTTGCTGTCATGAACCGGTAGTAACACAGTTCCCTGTTTATTGCCGGGTTAGCCATATCATTAGTCCCTTGTCTAAACCATAGCGTGATCCTTACATATGTCTTCCGGTTTATGCCACTATACTTGAATAATCCAGTTTTACACTTTACCCTTCAGCACTTGTCCTTCTGTTGCTATGGCCAAACAGTTTGTCTCCTACAACTGGGTCCCTTCTGTTATTACGGAGCAAGATTTAGTCAATGCTGATGCAATCGGCACCTTAGGCCCTCGATCTGTTTTAAAATGGCGGGATCCAGGAGGTGAATGTCCTCCTACTCCCAAAGAGGGGGAGGTTATTGTCTTCTTTGACCATATTGCTCGGGGCTTTACTCCTCCCGGTTCGAAGTTTTTCCGGGATGTACTTGCCACTTTCCAGCTTCATCCTCAGGACATAGGTCCTAACTCGGTTTCCAACATCTGTGATTTCCAAGTGTTCTCTGAGGTGTATTTGCAAGAAGAACTGTCAGTCGATCTGTTCCGGGACTTTTTCCACCTGAACCGGTGAACTGAATTTACTAGTGGACCTCATCAAGAACTAGGCGGGGTCAGCATCCAGAAAAGAAAAGATGCAGTCTTTCCTCATGTCGCTCTGCACACACACCCCAAGGATTGGAATAAATCTTGGTTTTACTATATTGACACTTCACCTGAGGGTGAAAACCCATTGCCGGGTTATCGCGAGCACCGTCTTCCGGAGGATCACCCTTTGCCGCAGCGCCTCAGCTCCTCAGAGCGGCCCCGGTTTGCCTCACAACTTGCCAGGTTAAAGGCCTTTATGGCTAATGGCTTAACCAGAGTGGATTTTATGCGCTGCTGGCTCTCTTGGAGTATCCTTCCTTTGAGCCGGCGCCCAAGCTTGATGTATAAGTATTCGGGTAAACCGGATGATCCTCAACATTTTTCTAAGGACAAACTTTCTGAATCGGAAGTCACTGAGTCTACAAAGAAGATGCTTAACATCACCTTAGAAGAATGCAGCCAAACCGGATTAGCTCCGTATTACAAGAAAAACAAGCTGCCTGCGGTATGTCTTACTTTCTTTCATACGTTTGTAATCCGTTCCTTTAAATCATTCCTTCGATTATCTCTCACCTTATGAACAGGCTGATGATCCCTTTTGGAAGAGGAAACCTCAAGAGAAGGCCGGAAAACAACTACGCCGGAAGGCCTTCGCTATCAAGAAGAGAAAAGCGGCTGTTGGTTCCAGTTCTCATGCTGAAGATGACGATCCGGATTCTGAGGTATGAGTTAATCCGCCTTTGACTTGTTCACCTTCACCCGTATCTTTATTTAACGGTAACTTTTCACAGGAGCTGGCTGAAGGAGATAAACCGGCAGAAATTGAGGTAACTATCATTTCTTCCGATTCAGAACCACTTCCACAAAAAAGTCATCGGACTGTCCGGAAATATCAGTTTTCTCACCCTTATGCTCAATTGGATCCCAATTTTCTTTTGAAGAAACAGCAACATGAAGCCCTTCGCCGGACCACTCGTCATAGCGGTCTTGCGGTGGAATCATCCGGAATATCCCTCACTCCAGCTCGGAGGCGCCGTTCTGAGGTTATACTCTCTCCAACCCTCCTTCACCCCAAGGCCGGGCTTATACGCAAACCTCTTAAACCGTCTGACCCTGATTATCAGGATACTCCGTTATCTTCTTCTGGTGAATCAACTGCCACACAACTTCCACCCCTGAAAACTGTCCCAGGGTAAGTCTTTTAATTTATCCGTTTTATGATTGCACTTTGCTTTACAGTTCTAACTTGTTTTTCCACCTTCCTTCAGCAAGCCAAAGCCTAGCAAAAAACCAAAAGCCAACCAACCAACTGCTGAGACTGCCGTTGATGATCCGGCGGCTGATCCGGACTCAACTATCCCTCCGGAAGGTGAACCCACAATTCCACTTGAAGATCCTGCTCCTGCAGATCATAATAATATGCCTGAAAATCCCAATGCTGAGAATGTTCATGAACCGGCCAGATCTACCCGGGCCAATTCTTCTCAGGCCAATCCGGCTCCTGCCAGCCCAGTTCACACCGCGACCCCACCACCAACAACCGCTTCTCCGGAGGTTGAAAAAACTCACACAGCTTATACCGCTCCTGCTGAGCCCACTGTCTTAGCCAAACATACGGCTAAAGCGGAGAAGTTGTATCAAGAAAAGGGTAAATGGAGTACCGAGCTGTCTAGCTTTGCTGACATGAGTGCCCAGGAGCTCTATTCCGGGTACTTGAACCGGCTCCACACTGGCCGAGACTATGAAGCAGGTTTGATTAACATGATGAAGGACAATTATGAGGTAATCCTTTGCATCTTCTTTTGACTTTCAATGTACTTCTGTCTATACTATATCAGCCCCCAAGTTCCGGTTTAGCTATGTTTAGAAGGTGAACTGGTACTTCCTGATTAATCAAATGATCTTACATTAGCCCCCAAGTGCCAGGGGTATAAATCGGTTTATGTGCCTGGGACTTGCCTGACTTTTCCTTTGATACTTCAATTATCCATTAGTCCCCAAGTGTCAAGTAGACAACTTGTTTGTGTGCTTGAGACTTTGTCTTTGAATTGCTACTGCTTATTGCTTCAACTGCCCATTAGCCCCTAAGTGTCAAGTGGACAACTTGTTTGTATGCTTGAGACTTTGCCTGATTTTTGCTTCCTACCACTTGATTCTCCTTTCAGGCTGATTTAAACCGGGGGGCTGAAGAAATCAGTGAACTCCGGAACAGACTTGCTGAAACGGAGTCTGCTGCTTGTAAGGCCAAGAAAGATTTGGAGCTGAGTTTAAAAACTGCTGAACAGCTGAAGAAATTCTTTGAAGAAGAGCGGACCACCTTTGAGGTTCAGAAAAAAGATCTGGAGAAAAGGGCCAAGGATGCTGCAGAAGCTCTTAATCCAGTTACTGAAGAGTTAACCGGCTTAAAGCGGCAAATAGAGTTGATGACTTCTGCAGTCTTCGGTAAGTATTTAATCTGTATTCCTGCTTTCATCCTTGTAATCTTCCATCCGTGCCGGTTTAACTGTGATAATCATACACAGGGCGCCGTGTCACCCATCTTGGGGATGACTTACGGAAAAAACTCAAGGCATGTTATACTTTAGTCGAGAAGCTGTATTCCGGCGCTCAAAGGATCATAACTACAACATCTTTCAATAAACCGGCCCCAACTACTATCCAAGGCACATTAGAGAAACTGTCTATCTTGCCAGTGTGCTTGGAGGAAGTTAAAAAATCTGCTGCTCGAGCCGGTTCTCTTATGGCGCTTACCAGAGCTAAAGCTTGGGTCCCAGATTTTGATTCGGAAGAAGCCTTGAGTGGGTATCCCGACACTAAAGAAGACGGATCAACTTTTACTGCAAAGGATCTCCATGCCTTGACGAAGGAGATGCGTCCTCTCGCCAGCAGACTTGCAGCCGAATCAGATCTATCCAGGTATCATCCGGGGTACGATTTACAGAACGAGCGGGTGGAGCGGCCGGTTTATGATACTGTCAATCTAATCCCACCAGTACGCCCTCATACCTTCGCCCCAGATATCGATTCGTCTGAACTCATCAATGAAGAGATGTACTTTCGTGCCTTAACGAAAATCAACTGGTGCGTTCCTGACTTCCAGCCGCTTCAAGAAGAAGAAGAGACACCAGACCAAGTTGATACCCAACCGTCGCAGCAGGAGGGAGCGTAGCTCATAGCATAATTTTATAGTTGCAGTTTCATTTTACCGAACAATCTTTAATCCGTCAGGCTTGCTATGCCTTGTAATAGGATAGCTGATAACATTGTCCGATTTGATCCGGATACTCCGACTTGCTTTAACATTACCAATTTCAATGGCGTGTCCTGCATATCACCCATTCCTGCATAGACAATACTGAAAATATGTCCTAACGGATTTACCGCTGGACCCATTAAATTGTTCTCACAATATATCAAACAAATGTATACTTATATCAGAAATAGCTTTATACCTGAGATCAAGTATGCTTGATACTCTTAATCCGGCGAGTTTTGCCTTTTTTGAAGGGAGTCTTTTGATAGACCCAATAATAATCCCGGGTCTTACAGAAGCTGTCGGTTTAGATCATGCTTGGCTTCTTACTTTGTTTCTGCATGATGATCGTTCCGGGTTATGATAAACACCGGATTAACTCTTGCTGGTTTTTTATAACCCAGAATTTTAACTCATGCTGGTGTTCATGACCCAGACTTTTAACTTTGTAGATATGTGGTCAACTTCTTGGATTGTCCCACTCCGGATTAAAGAACCATAAAATACAGAAATGCAAATTTGCAAATAAAACCGTGTAGTCGAGCCTTTTTACGAGCTGCCAGGCCCAAAGCAAGGTTCAGCCAATCAATGGAATGGGCTTACCATCCAGAGGGCCGGTCGATGGATGCGGGTACCATCCATAGGAACCATAAGAAAAACTCTTAGCCAATCACTGGATGGCTGTCGCCTGTCCAGAGGGCCTCCATGGCTCCATAGAACCATAGGTAAATCTTTAGCCAATCACTGTATGGCTGTCGCCTGTCCAGAGGGCCTCCATGGTTCCATAGAACCATGGGTAAATCTTTAGCCAATCACTGGATGGCTGTCGCCTGTCCAGAGGGCCTTCATGGTTCCATAGAACCATGGGTAAATCTTTAGCCAATCACTGGATGGCTGTCGCCTGTCCAGAGGGCCTCCATGGTTCCATCGAACCATGGGTAAATCTTTAGCCAATCACTGGATGGCTGTCGCCTGTCCAGAGGGCCTCCATGGTTCCATAGAACCATGGGTAAATCTTTAGCCAATCACTGGATGGCTGTCGCCTGTCCAGAGGGCCTCCATAGTTCCATAGAACCATGGGTAACTCTTTAGCCAATCACTGGATGGCTGTCGCCTGTCCATAGGGCCTTTGCGCCATGTATTCTTTGGTTCAAAGATGACCTATGTTTGAACAGGAAGCCCTTCAGTGAGCTGTTGCTCCAGCATACATATGCCCTGTATACTTATTGCAAACCGATCAAAAATGTTTGGGACATGAGATAATAAATATATGGTTGTCACCATAAGATATTTATATTGTAAAAAAGGCTGAGCCCCCGGTTTACCAAGGGTGCCGGTTTATTCATTAATCATAATGTATACATAGGATACAGTGGAGCTCATGGCTCAGGTATAGTAGGGCCGTAAGAGGGCGATGTTCCACGTCCTCTTTGTCTCCTCTTCCGATGTCCGTGAGTCCTTGTGTTCTCGAACGTACACCAGGTAATATGAACCGTTGTGCAGATTCTTGCTTACCACAAAGGGCCCTTCCCAAGGTGGGGATAGCTTGTGCATATCTGTTTGGTCTTGGATGAGTCGGAGTACTAAGTCTCCCTCCTGGAATGTCCTGCTCTTGATCCGGTGGTTGTGATACCTGCGCAAGTCTTGTTGATAAATCGCAGATCGTGCTGCTGCTATATCACGCTCTTCATCCAGCCGGTCTAAACTGTCTTGTCTTGCCTGCTCATTGGCCGCTTCCACATAAGCCATCACCCTTGGTGAATCATGACGTATATCACTTGGAAGGACCGCTTCAGCACCATATACCATAAAGAAAGGTGTATAACCTGTGGACCGGTTTGGCGTAGTGTTGATACTCCAAAGGACAGATGGTAACTCCTCAACCCAACATCCTGGGGTTCTTTGCAAGGGAGTCATAAGCCGAGGCTTGATACCTCGTAAAATCTCCTGGTTTGCTCTTTCAGCTTGACCATTGGTTTGAGGGTGGGCCACAGAAGATACGTCTAGGCGAATATGTTCCCGTTGACAAAATTCTTCCATCTCACCCTTAGTCAAATTAGTACCGTTGTCTGTGATGATGCTGTGTGGAAAGCCAAACCGGAAAATTACCTTTTTGATGAATTTAACTGTTGTGGCCGCATCACACTTGCTCACAGGCTCTGCCTCAATCCACTTTGTAAACTTATCCACCGCCACCAGTAGATGAGTTTTCTGATCTTGGGATCGCTTAAAGGGTCCAACCATATCAAGCCCCCAAGTCGCAAACGGCCAGGTTATTGGTATCATCCGGAGCTCCTGCGCCGGAACAAGAGCACGTCACGAAAACTTCTGACAAGCATCACACTACCGGACTAGATCCGCCACATCAGCATGAGCTGTTAACCAATAGAACCCGTGTCGAAAGGCTTTAGCCACCAATGATTTTGAACCGGCATGATGACCACAATCCCTTCATGGATCTCGCGAAGAATCTCACAACCTTCCTCAGCTGATACACACCGCTGAAACGCTCCAGAAACGCTGCGATGATGAAGTTCCCCGTTTGCAATTGTCATGGACTTAGAACGCCGCACTATCTGTCGTGCCTCAATCTCGTCATCTGGCAGCTCTCCTCGACTCAGATACGCCAAATAGGGCAGCGTCCAATCCGGAATAACATGAAGTGCCGCAACTAGCTATGCTTCCGGATCAGGAACAGCCAGGTCTTCCTCTAATGGTACTTGTATTGACGGACTGTGCAGCTCATCCAAAAAAGTATTTGGTGGTACCGGTTTACATTGAGAACCCAGCCGACTTAAAGCATCAGCCGCATCAGCCGCTTCATTCCTTTGCCGGTCTATGTGGTCCACCTGATATCCTTTGAAATATCCCGCAACCGCTTCCACTTCTCGTCTGTAAGCTGCCATGAGAGGATCTCTCGAATCCCACTTGCCTGAAACTTGCTGCGCCACCAAATCTGAATCGCCAAAACACTTGACTCAGCTTAAGTTCATCTCCTTTGCCATCCGTAAACCATGAAGTAACGCTTCATATTCTGCTGCATTATTAGTACAAGGAAACAATAAACGGAGGATGTAACAAAACTTATCACCTCGCAGGGAAGTAAGGACAACTCTAGCCCCCGAGCCTTCTAACTATCTTGAACCGTCAAAGTGAATCATCCAGTATGTAAGATCCGGTTTCTCCTCAGGTGTTTGTAATTCTGTCCAATCATCGATGAAATCCACCAATGCATGAGACTTGATAGCGGTGCGTGGCACATATTTCAACTCAGGTGGGCTGAGCTCAATGGCCCACTTCGCCACTCTACCCGTAGCTTCCCTGTTCTGGATTATGTCTCCCAATAGTGCGAACTAACGACAGTTATTGGATGACCCTGGAAATAATGCTTCAACTTCCGGTTTGCCATGAACACACCATACACCAGCTTCTGCCAATGTGGGTACCTCTGCTTGGACTCAATGAGTACCTCTCTTACGTAATAAACTGGACGCTGAACCAGATATTCCTTCCCTGCTTCCTTGCGTTCCACCACGATCGCCACACTAACTGCCCGTGTGTTGGCGGCGACATATAACAGCAAAGGTTCATTATCAACAGGGGCAGCCAGGACCGGTGGCCTCACTAGCTGTCGCTTCAAATCCTCAAACGCAGTATTTGCCTCATCACTCCATATAAATCGATCCGTTTTTCTCAACATCTGATAAAGCGGAATCGCCTTCTCTCCCAAACGGCTGATGAACCGGCTCAATACTGTGATCCGACCAGCGATACGCTGAACATCATTAATGCAAACCGGTTTTGTTAAAGATGTGATTGCCTTGATCTTCTTCGAATTAGCTTCTATCCCTCTGTTTGACACCAAAAACCCAAGGAGCTTGCCTGCCGGAACACCAAAAGCACATTTCTCCGGATTAAGCATCATCTTATAGGTCCGAAGATTGTCAAAGGTCTCCTTGAGGTCCTCTATCAGTGTCTCCTCCTTCCTTGACTTCACCATGATATCATCCACATAGGCATGAACATTTCTTCCTATCTGCCCCTTAAGACAGTTCTGTACACAACACTGATAAGTTGCTTGGGCACTCTGGAGCCGAAAAGGCATAGATACATAGCAAAAAGCACCAAAAGGGGTTATGAAAGCTGTCTTCTCTTGGTCCTTAACTGCCATCTTGATCTGGTGATATCCTGAATATGCATCCAAAAAACTTAGCCGCTCACATCCTGCTGTAGCATCGATGATCTGATCAATGCGAGGGGGAGCAAAAGGATCCGTTGGACAAGCTTATTGAGATCTGTGTAGTCCACACACATTCTCCATTTTCCATTCTTCTTTAGCACTAGCACCGGATTAGCCAACCACTCTGGGTGAAAAACTTCCACTATGAACCCTGCAGCCAAAAGCCTGGCTACTTCCTCTCCTATAGCCTTGCGTCTTTCTTCATTGAAGCGGCGCAGATACTGCTTGACCGGTTTAAACTTCGGATCAATATTAAGACTGTGCTCAGCGAGTTCCCTCGGTATCCCTGGCATGTCAGAAGGTTTCCATGCAAAGATATCCCAGTTCTCACGGATGAACACGATGAGCGTGCTTTCCTATTTCGGATCAAGGTTAGCGCTGATCGTGAATTGCTTGGATGAATCGCCTGGCACAAAATCAACTTGTTTGGTCTCCTCTGCCGATTTAAACTTCAACGTCGGATCATGCTCCGTAGTCGGCTTCTTCAACGGGGTCATATCTGCTGGATCAACATTATCCTTATAAAATTTCACCTCCTCTGTAGCACATACTGCCTCCGCGTAAGCAGCGTCTCCCTCTTCACACTCCAACGCGATCTTGCGACTTCAATGAACCGTGATTGTGCCCTGGTGACCCGGCATCTTGAGCTGCAGGTAAACATAACACGGCCTAGCCATAAACTTGGCATAAACCGTCCTCCCGAATAGAGCGTGATAAGGGCTCCGGATCTTGACGACTTCAAAAGTTATCATCTCTGACCTGGAATCATGCTCATCTCCAAAGGTAACTTCTAAGTCAATTTTCCCAACTGGATAGGCTGACTTACCTGGAACCACCCCATGGAATACCGTGTTTGACTGCCTGAGCTTCTTATCCGTCAGGCCCATACGACGGAAGGTCTCATAATACAAGATATTGATGCTACTACCGCCGTCCATAAGAACTTTAGTGAACTTGTAGCCACCCACCGGTGGTGCTACCACCAAGGCCAAATGGCCCGGATTATCCACCCGCATCGGGTGATCCTCCCTACTCCAGACGATGGGCTGCTCTGACCAGCGCAGGAATTGCGGCGTCGCCGGTTCAACCGCGTGGACCACCCGCTTTAAAACCTTTTGATATCGTTTACACAAACTCGTGGTGAACACATGATATTGCCCACTACTTAGCTCCTTCGGATTGCTCTGATATCCGGATTGCTACTGCTGTTGCTGACGCTGCTGATTACCTTGGTTGTTGTGATTACCTTGGCCCGGCTGTTGGCTGCCTTGATTATTGTAATCACCCTGACCATGCGGCTGATTGCCTTGGTTATTGTAACCACCTTGACCATATTGATTACTGGCCCGGCCATGATAACCACCGTTATTGCCCCGATATCCTGATCCGGAGCTATTCCCCTGATGACCCAGTCCATAGAACCCCAGGCCTGAGCCACCATTTGGAGGCCTGTCATTAGAACTGAAGCGGCCCATTATGGCTTCCATCAAGGGCCTGCATTCTCCTATTGTGTGTTTCGCTGGTCGTCCCCTTGTGCTATGTTTCGGACAAGGCTGACTTAACTCCTGGTCCCAACTGACATCCCCTCCGCTGGTTTGTGGGGGTGGTTTGCCCCTATTGCGCTGGAAACCTTCTTGAACTTGGGTATTGGCCACGAAATCGGAGCCACCCTCTGCCTTTCGTTTGCCTAGGAAACTGGTATTATCTGGGTTAACCTGCGCCGGTTTACCAGGCTTATTAACCTTCCTAGTTTTGTCTCCTTCCGCTTCGGGATATTTGTTATTGTCGAAGTCCCCTCACTTCACTAGAGCGCTCATGAGAGTCCCCATGTCATTACAATCCCTTTTAAGCCGTCCCAGTTTTAACTTGAGAGATTCAAACCGGCAATTGTTTTCTAATGTCACTATTGCCGTACTGGGATTGATACCATTCGAAGAATGCAAGATCTCTGACACTCGCCGCACCCATGCACTTGTAGATTCCTGCTCTCCTTGCACACAGGCTGCTAGATGCACTATTGACATTGGCTACTTGCACGTATCCTTGAAATTTTTGATAAACTGGCGACGTAGCTCTCCCCATGACCCGATAGAATTAGGGGGTAAGCCCTTTAGCTAGGTCCGGGCCGTACCTTCCAGCATCATAGTAAAGTATTTCGCACAAGCTGCTTCATCCACATCCAGCATCTCCATGGCCATCTCGTAACTCTCAACCCAAGCTTCTAGAGCCAGATCTGCTGTGTAATTAGGCACCTTACGTGGACCTTTGAAATCCTTGGGCAGCTTCACGCTCCGTAAAGCGGGGATAAGACACTGCACACCAAAGGAACTCGTTGTGACTCCTGTCTCTGCTGTGGTTGTGTGAACCGGCGTCACCTGACGGATCTCCTCCTGTACTGATCTAACCCGATTTGCATCCTGAGCTTGTGCATCCGCGCCGGCCGGATTATCCTGTCTGCGCCGGTGTCGCCTCCGTTCACTGCTAGATACTTCTGGTTCCTCCCAATGCCTAGTGTAACTCCGGCTGGGGCGTGGTGTTGAATGGAGCCTCTCTCGGCTGTGGGAATACGCTTGCTGCTGTATCAACGCCGTATTAAGTAGATCCTTAACCCTGCGTGCCTCCAACGCCACCAGAGACATCCCCTCAATGGGTAAAGCGGCCAAGCGCGAAGCAGCAGCAACGATATTGTCCAAAGGATTCGAATAATGACCCGGAGGGGTAGGGACGTGAGGTGTAGATGTGATCCGTCGATCTTGCTCCGCAGCTGGCTGCTGAACCGGTTCATCCCTCCCCGGGGGTGCCCTCCGGTTTAAAGCCGGATCATTGCTAGTCCCCGCCCCTGGCGTCCTGAACAGATCCGTCGCCTCATAAACCGGCGGTAGACGAGACTGGTACTTCCGACTCCTCACCCCCTATGCAGAGGCCTGCTCCATCCGGAGATGAAACGCCTGATCATTCAATTCCGCCTACCTTATTGCTATCATATCTTTCTCTGCCTTCAGATCTTCCCTTGCTTGATCAATCCGGCCCCTTAGCTGAAGGAGCTCTGCATCATGTTGCGCCTTGTCTGCTGGAGCTACTTCTGCCATGGCTTTTGCTGTAAGTTCCTCGACCAAGGTGGATAGAACGTCAGCGGGTGAGAGGGCCTAGCCACTCCCCCCTGCACCAGCTTCTGCTGCCGCCCCGTTCACCGTGGACTGCTGTGTAGGTTGTGAACCGGCCATAAAGACTGCCACCCGGTTTGGCGGGACAAAGGGGCCCGGAATACTTTCTCCGTCGGACTCACCCTCAGACCGGCCGTCCCGCAACTGGTACAAAGACTCAGTCTCTCCGGATGAAGATTCGTCGTCGGAGTAGACAACTGTTTCGCCACCGGATTCCGATCCGTCCCCGGTTTGGACCTCGTGAACTGCTCCAACGAAAATGTGCTTCATGGCGGGCTGAATCCGGGCCGATCTCGCATGTTGAGCCGGCTCGACGATGTTGAGGAAGATGTCCGGCTCAGGTCCCGGTTCGCCGATCTTGCCGATGAAAACGTGGATGCCACCGAAGGGAACCCGGTACCCGTATTCGATTGAATTGGCCTCCGGTCCCCAACCCGCGTCGTCGATGTAGATCCGGCCGCGGCGACTCTTAGTCATCCAGCCGACTGCGTAGCCCTTGAGCCCTTCGAAGCTGCCCTTCAAGAACTCGAAACCATCGTGCGGAGGCCCCACGGTGGGCGCCAACTGTCGTGGAAATAACACGGCAGATGTCCGGTTTAACGGACTTGATGAAGGAACCATCGCACGGGTTAGCTCGAAAGGGTTAAAAGCACACAAAGGACACAGAGGGTTTATACTAGTTCGGCCCCTTCGATGAAGGTAAAAGCCTACGTCTAGTTTGGTTTGGTATTGCTTGGGCGTCGGTGAACAGGGAGCGGATCGCTTGCCTGTCTCTCGACGAGTTGTTTCTTGCTTGTCCTGAACCGTCGCCGGGTCGTCCCTTTATATAGAGGTGATGCCCGGTCCGGTTTACAGAGTCCCGAGGCTGGCTCATACTCGTGTCCGCCTCGGTCTCTGCTCTTTCTTCCTTATCTCTCAAGTTACATCATTAGGCGGTTTACAAACCATAACTCTATACATGGGCCCTAAAATCTCATGGGCCGTAGCCTTTGCTAAATATTTCAATCATACAAATATATTATAGTAATCCGGTTTACACTAGCCGGTTCATACCTGCTAGTAATATCCCTGACAGGGATGAAATTTAATTTCTTTAACAAATGATTCACTAAGATGAGGTGTTGATAGCACTTATCTGAAATGCAGGGAGCGAGACCCGCATTGTGAACCAATTACTCAAAGTCCTCCTTAATACCACCGCGATCCATATAATAATCACAAGGCATATAGCATGTTTTAGTGGTGGCGTATCTTATGGAACTTTCACTTGGTTCAACATAGGAACGACGAGCGGAGCTGTCACTAGAAGATGCTCCCGAGGATCTCCTCCTCAAAGAACGCCTTCCAAAGAGACTCGTCACGTTTGCGTACAATTTTCTGGAAAAAAATTCCGCGACAAAAATTTATCAATAAAACTCTACAAAATTGATAGCAACTACTCATAGGGATACATAGAAGCTATAGCAAGCATTCAAACTACTTAGAACTCTAAGAATTCAACATGCAAACTCATCCACAACAGCACCAAGAGTAGCTAATTAATCAAAATGTAAACCACTAAAACAAAAACTATTTGGACAAATGGAGGACTCACATACCAAGCAACAATCCCCTGAAACAGTTTCGAGAACGGAGCTTTGAGCAA
Organism: Secale cereale; assembly: GCA_902687465.1. Taxonomy (NCBI): domain Eukaryota; kingdom Viridiplantae; phylum Streptophyta; class Magnoliopsida; order Poales; family Poaceae; genus Secale; species Secale cereale. The sequence goes on from LR738712.1 coordinate 98,826,269, forward strand.
AGAGATCCAAATCCGTGGGTTTGAGAGCAAGAACACGAGAGAGAGAGAGAGAGACAGAGCAATGGATAACTTTTTGTGGAGGTAGGTGATGAGGTGGTATAAAAATATAAGGGAGATGGACCACGTGGGGACCACAACCCACCAGGGCGCACTTGGGGGTCCTGACGTGCCCTGGTTGGCTGTGCCCATCTGGTGCACCCCCTCTGGTATTCTTTGCACCAGAAATTCTTAAATATTCGGAAAAACATCATGTTAAATTTTTAGGGCATTCTGAGAACTTTTATTTTTGGGCCTTTTTATTGCATAGGAAATTCAGTAAACAGACAAAGCATGGCATTTTATTTTATTTACCTAATAAAAACATAAAACTAAGGATAGGGATAGAAGGTAATGCTTACTAACTTCATCAACTTCATACCGCTAAAAAAATGGTACATTAATGAGGTTGATCAAGTCTTATTAACAACCACTTTCGATTAGCACGAAACCGAAGAACTTTCCTTAATCACTAAGTTACCTCAACGGGGATATGAAAGTCCCCAACAATAAGCATTTCATACTTCTTGTAACAGTAGGTAGAGGTATTTGAAAACTTCCAATAGTGATTGTCGAAGATTTTTCAATAACATGAATACCATTCACTTGGAATTATTTCTTCAGAAAGTGCACCGTATGCTCATTATCATTGATATGAAAAGTGACCTTGCTTTTATTGCAATCAATAACAGCCCCTGCAGTATTCAATAAGGGTCTACCAAGGATAATCGACATGTTGTCGTCCTCGGGCATCTCAAGTATAACAAAGTCAGTCAAAATGGTAACATTAGCAACAACAACAGGCACATCCTCACAGATACTGATAGGGATGGCAGTTGATTTATCAGCCATTTGCAAAGATATTTTAGTAGGTGTGAGTTTATTCAAATCAAGTCTTTTATATAAGGAGAAAGGAATAACACTAACACCAGCTCCTAAATCACATAAAGCAGTTTTCATATAATTCCTTTTGATGGAGCAAGGTATAGTTGGTATTCCTGGGTCTTCAAGTTTTTTAGGTACTCCATCCTTATAAGTATAATTAGCGAGCATGGTGGATATTTCAGCTTCTGATATTTTTCTCTTATTGGTGATGATGTCTTTCATCTACTTTGCATAAGGAGGCACTTTCAAGATATCAGTCAAGAGAGTACGCAAAAAGACTAGCCTCAACATTTCAGCAAAGCGTTCAAATTCTTCATCATCTTTCTTTTTAGTTGACTTGGGTGGAAAAGGCATAGGTTTTTGAACCCACGGTTATCTTTCTTTACCGTGTTTCCTAGCAACAAAATCTTGTTTATCATATCTTTTATTCTTAGGTTGTGGGTTATCAAGATCAACTGGTGGTTCTATCTCAACGTCATTATCTGATTCTCTTTCATTATTTAATTGAGTATCTTCATGAACATCAGCATTGTCTTTTTCATTATCACTAGGTGGATGTTCATTACCAGATTGAGTTTCAGCATCGGAGATAGAAACATCATTATCATTGTCAGGAGGTTTTTCTATTTCAGGTTCACTAGTAGCATACGAAGTCCTATCGATTTTCTTTTTCTTTTTCTTTTTAAAGGGACTAGGTGCAGTGGTGTTGTTTCTTTGTGAATCTTGTTCAATTCTTTTTGGGTGTCCCTCAGGATAAAGTGGTTCCTAAGTCATTTTTCCTCCTTTAGTTGCAACTCTAACAGCAAAGTCATGTATGTTGCTATTCATTTCATCAAGTAATTCTCTCTGAGATTTAGCAACTTGTTCTAGCTGGGTTTGTGCCATAGTCAGTCCTTGATCTTCTTAGGTACTCTGCATTTATGTTTTGCGGTCTCGGAAAGGGCTAGCGAGATACCATTTTGTCATATTACATCATGGTTGTTTTGAAAAAGTGTTGTCATCCTAGATTTATTATTATTGCTAATGTAGTTAGTTCATAATCTTTGCTGAAAACTTGAATGCTGGCTTTACGTATTTATAACAACAAGGTCAAACAGAGTTTGTAAAAGTTTTTCTTGTTCACTTTCAGTTTATCAACTGAATTGCTTGAGGACAAGCAATGGGTTAAGTTTGGGGGAGTTGATACGTCACCATGGTATCTACTTTTCCAAACTCTTTTGCCCTTGTTTTGGACTCTAATTTGCATGATTTGAATGGAACTAACCCGGATTGACGCTGTTTTCAGCAGAATTGCCTTGGTGTTATTTTTGCGCAGAAATAAAAGTTCTCAGAATGACCTGAAACTTCACGGAGAATATTTCTAGAATATATTAGAAATAATGAAGGAAAGAATCACCAGAGGGGGCCCACACCCTTGCCACAATGTCGTGGTATTCTCACGGGGGGGGGGGGGGG
>LR738712.1:98828674-98896169 GCA_902687465.1 Secale cereale
GGTTGTTGCAAGATGACAGATGCCACGGGGTGGCTTCGTGTGAGGGCAAGACTGATGCCGGAATATCCGGGGATGGGTATGCATGTAGCACGCGGTGGTTTACCCAGGTTCGGGTCTCTCCGGAGAGATAACACCCCTACTCCTACATGTCTGAGTATATCTAGTATTTCCGGTACAGAGTGCTCCTAGAGCTGTATCATATATCTAGCAGTAGCAGGGAGCTAGCTAGCTAGTGGGAGTGGAGTGCTGCCAGGGAGCCATGGTGGCCGGCCGAGTGTGTGGTGTGAGCATGTATGCATGCGTGAGTGAGAGATGGATGGATGTGTGTGTGTGTGTGCTAGCTAGATATCTTGCTAGCTAGCATGCATGCGTGAGTCCCCCTGCATGATGGATGGATGGATGGCTTGCTTTATAGTGTGGCTAGCTTACTATCTAAGCTAGGTGGTGGCATTGGCAAGGCATGGTGGATGTCAAGCTTGTCTCCCGGGTCACTTCATAAATAATGCGCAGGGACAAGTGACACTATAAATGATGGCCGGGGTGATGCGTGCACAATGCTCATGTACAGCCATCTCATCAGGGTCTTGTCGGAGTTGGTGCAACGGTCGACTCCGGGAAGCCAGTTGGTTGGCGCAGTCGGCAGCCGGCTGGTTGGCGCAGTCGGACGGAAAGCACGTCGGGCAGCCGGGTGGTGAGCCGGCCCAGGTAGTCGGATAGGGGGCCAACTAGGGCAGCCTAAGCAGTCGGACTGAGGGGCTTTGTTAGCCCCGATGTCTTGAAATATTGTTTCGCCGTCTTCGGGGTACCCGTGGTTAGTTACCCCGACAGTAGCCTCCGAGCCTCTGGGCAACTTGGCAAAGTTGGGCGGAGGTTTTTTAGCGGGCGTTGAAGTAGAAGATGTCGATGATGGCCGGCTGCGGACGGCAGCCGGCGCGGCTTGCTTCCAGTGGGGGTGCGCAAGCGCACCCACTTGGTGTAGCCTCGAAGCCTCCGGGCAACTTTGGAAAAGTTGGACGGAGGCTTTTCGTGGTTGTTCGTGCAGATAATGGCGTCGAGCGTGCCGGGCGCGGACACGAAGCCGCCGGCTGGTGCTATTTGGCGCGAACGCGGGGTCCACCGACTGGTGCTGTCGGGCGCGGACGCGGAGTCCGGTGATTGATGTTGTCGGGCATGGACGTGGAGTCCACCAACCTACGCTATCAGGTGCGGACGCAGAGTCCGTCGACTGATGTTGTTGATGACAGCCGGCTGCGGGCTGCAGCCGGTGCGGCTTGCTTCCAGTGGGGGCGAGCCTGCGCACCCACTGGGTGTAGCCTCCGAGCGAGGAGGGGGGGTTCCCCATGGAAATGATCATGCAAAAGACAATGTTAGTCCGCGTAGATATATCAAATGTTTGCTTTTAGCATTGCAATTTTTATGTGGAGGGTGTCGACTCGGTTTTGTCCAAACCCCCTTCAATATTTTTCATGTTCCCTCCGCTCTTTGGCATGTGCTCTCGCTTGCCGGAAAGCCGCTCTGTGGTCTATGGCTGAGAGTGGGCCGCGAAGTGGAGTGTACAGTACTCAGACTCTGGGAGTGGATTTAACCGAGCAGATACTCATAAAGAAAACGGTCAGTTCGCCCGAACCGTTTCTCTTACCAGACATTTTTCGCGTGGGATGACCTTTAGGTTAAGCTCTTGCTAGCCGGACAGCCGCTCTGCGGTCTGTGGCTAAGAGGTGGGCCTTTGGTACTACACACGCTACTAAGCCGTCCGCGGGAACAAACGTCTCAGGCCAAGCGGCTAGCCTCCGGGCCAACTCAGGCTGGCACCAGAGCAAACAGTAATGCAACTGTAATAAAATGCAGAGATAGCACCCCGAGCGTTGCTCGAGGTTGTCCGTGTTTGCACGGTGCAAAAATATGCAGGTGAGGAGCTCACATTGATTTTCGTGTAGGCGAGGCGGAGGTTGTCGAAGACAGCCGGCGCAGCTCAACGCTTGCTGAGTGCACCGGCGCACCCACTCGGTGTAGCCTTCGAGCCTCCGGGTGCTCGAAGGGGGTCCAGTCGGTCGAGCCTGACCGGACAGGCGACAGAGTAGGACGTGGCCGAGCCGGCTTGGCACAGCCGGCCGTGTGGCGATGCGGACAAGGCGTGTCACAGCTAGCCGTCCGAGTGGTGAAGCACGCGAACGGGCCAGCCAGACGTCTTTTCTTATCTCTGGCTGCTGATAGCTGGATGGACACCTTTCTCGTTTTCTCTACTGTCGACTATGAGGAGCCGGGCTCCCTCTCTTTTTTTTTACCAGAAGTCGGATGTTGACTTGGTCAGTCGGCCCTTTTTTCTTTGCAGCCGGCCTCTTATTCTTTCGTACTTTTCTGCCGGCCTCTAATTTTCTCTATGGGCACTCGGCCGCAGCAGGCGGCTGGACCTGGAGTGCAGCAGCCAGCGCCAGGGGAGGCCCTCCGGGTGACGGGAGAAGCCGGCCGTCCGGGTGCGGGGCGGAGCCAGCCATCCGAGTGCTGAGGTGAAGCGTGCGGAGCAAGCCGGAGCGGATGGGTCTCACGGAGCCGATGCGTGAGTAGACGGCGAGGCTGCCTAGCGCGGTGGAGGCGGCTAGGCGAGGAGGAACCGACTGGGCGAGGCGGAGGCGGCCGTGTGCGGCGGGTTGGAGGCGACCGCGGGAGCCAGGCGCGGCCAGCAGTCGGCGCAGGAGCGGCGGGCAGCCGACGCGGGAGCAGCGAGCAAGCGACGTGGGGCGGCCAGCAGCCGGCGCAGGAGCAACGAAAGGCGACGCAGGTTGGCGCGGGGCTTGTGGGAGCGGCCGGTGCTGCTTGCGCATGGCCGAGGTGCGGTGCAGGGGAGCGGGGGAGCAGGCGGCCTGGCGAACACGCGGCGCGGGTGCAGCCAGACCCAGCCGGTGGGGGCCCGCTCCTTGGAGCAGGCAGGGCTGGTGGTGGAGCGGCACGCACGACGGAGCAGGCGGAGGCCGACGGGACCAGCGCTGCGGTGCTGCCGGAGGCCGGTCTCGGGCAGCCGCGGAACCGCGGGCGTGGGCGCTCAACCGCTGGTGCTCAAAGCACGAACAGACTAGGCGTAGTCCGAATATTGTATGGTCGGTGTCTGAGGCATGTACGGGAATTATCTGGCTATAGCATGGTTAGTGTTCAGGTGGTGGTAGATAGCCGCGGAAAGAGCGCAGCGCAGCGACGGAGTCGCCGGCTGGGGCGACGGCGAGGCTCACACGTCCGGCGGGTCACATGCGCACACACGAACTGAGCTAGCTAGCGAAGCTAGTACGCATGCCACTACTGCTGGATCCATTGGGTTCGCTAGCTAGCTAGCTAGCTATGCACGAATGCGTGCATGTACAGAGACGGAAGGTGCTCGGGATAGTCGTAGAGTAGATCAGAGCTGCGAGTGCGCAGACCTAGGGCACACGACGACAATGCACCATCCAGCATGGTCGCGCTGGGGGCATGCTGATGTCTAGCCCCCGACCGGTTCCGGAGAGACGGCGGCGACGTCGTGGTGATGATGAAGATGACGAGGCCAGCCGCGAGGACGCGCCAACCCTCGTGGCCACTCCGGGGGCGTGTCGATGTTAAGCCCCCAACCGCTATCGGAGAGACGGCGCGACGCCGCGGCAGTGAAGACGAAGATGGTCCCGCCTGGATTGTGATTCCAGCAACAGGTTGCCCCACGTGAAGGAAATATGCCCTAGAGGCAATAATAAAGTTGTTATTTATATTTCCTTATATCATGATAAATGTTTATTATTCATGCTAGAATTGTATTAACCGGAAACTTAGTACATGTGTGAATACATAGACAAAACAGAGTGTCCCTAGTATGCCTCTACTAGACTAGCTCATTGATCAAAGATGGTTATGTTTCCTAACCATAGACATGAGCTGTCATTTGATCAACGGGATCACATCACTAGGAGAATGATGTGATGGACAAGACCCATCCGTTAGCTTAGCACTATGATCGTTTAGTTTTACTGCTATTGCTTTCTTCATGACTTATACATGTTCCTATGACTATGAGATTATGCAACTCCCGAATACCGTAGGAACACCTTGTGTGCTATCAAACGTCACAACGTAACTGGGTGATCATAAAGATGCTCTACAGGTGTCTCCAAAAGTGTTCGTGGTGTTGGCATAGATCAAGACTAGGATTTGTCACTCCGAGTGTCGGAGAGGTATCTCGGGGCCCTCTCGGTAATGCACATCATAATAAGCCTTGCAAGCAAAAGACTAATGAGTTAGTCACGAGATGATGTATTACGGAACGAGTAAAGAGACTTGCCGGTAACGAGATTGAACTAGGTATAGAGATACCGACGATCGAATCTCGGTCAACTAACATACCAATGACAAAAGGAACAACGTATGTTGTTATGCGGTTTGACCGATAAAGATCTTCGTAGAATATGTAGGAGCCAATATGAGCATCCAGGTTCCGCTATTGGTTATTGACCGGAGATGAGTCTCGGTCATGTCTACATAGTTCCCGAACCCGTAGGGTCCACACGCTTAACGTTTGATGACGATCGGTATTATGAGTTTATGAGTTTTGATGTACCGAAGGAGTTCGGAGTCCCGCATGAGACCGGGGACATGACGAGGAGTCTCGAAATGGTCGAGACGTAAAGATCGATATATTGGACAACTATATTCGGACATCGGAAAGGTTCCGAGTGATTCAGGTACTTTTCGGAGTATATGGGCCTTATTGGGCCATACGGGAATATAGGAGAAAGGCCAAAAGGAAGGAGGCGCCCCCCCCCCCTCTGGTCCGAATTGGACAAGGGGTGCAGCCCCCTTTTCCTTCTCCATCTCCACCTCTTTCCTTCTCTCCTACTCCGGAAAGGAAAGGGGAATCCTACCAGGACTTGGGAGTCCTAGTAGGACTCCCTACACTTGGCGCGCCCCCTCTAGGGCCGGCCTCTCCCTTGCTCCTTTATATACGGGGGCAGGGGGCACCCTAGGACACACAAGTTGAATTGTTTTAGCCGTGTGCGGTGCCCCTCCACAGAAACATACCTCGGTCGTACCGTTGCAGTGCTTAGGCGAAGCCCTGCGCCGGTAGATACATCATATCTGTCACCACGCCGTCGTGCTGGCGAAACTCTCCCGTGAAGCTCAACTGGATCAAGAGCACGTGGGACATCATCAAGCTGAATGTGTGCTGAACACGGAGGTGCCGTATGTTCGGTGCTTGATTGGTTCGATCGCGAAGAAGTTCGACTACATCAACCGCGTCACTTGATTGGTTCGATCGCGAAACTCTCCCGGTCTACGAGGGTTCGTAGACACACTCTCCCCCTCGTTGCTATGCATCTAGTAGATAGATCTTGCGTGATCGTAGGAAAATTTTGAAAATACTACGTTTGCCAACACCACGGTGGGCGCCAACTGTCATGGTATTCTCACGGGGGTTTGCAAGACGATAGATGCCATGGGGGGGCTTCGTGCGAGGGCAAGACTGCGGCCGGAATATCCGGGGACGGGTATGCGAGTAGCACGCGGTGGTTTACCCAGGTTCAGGGCTCTCCGGAGAAATAACACCCCTACTCCTGCATGTCTGAGTATATCTGATATATCCGGTACATAGTGCTCCTCGAGTTGTATCTTATATCTAGAAGTAGCAGGGAGCTAGCTAGCTAGTGGGAGTGGAGTGTTGGCTAGGCAGCTGGGTTGCGAGTCGGCCCAAGCAGTCGGACAGGGGGCCATCACGGGCGGCCTGAGCAGTCGGACTGATGGGCTTTGTTAGCCCCTTGAAATATTGTCTCGCCGTCTTTGGGGTACCCGTGGTCGATTACCCCGACACACAAGGGTAGGGGCACCGCCCCTAGGGCGCGCCCCTACCTTGTGGGCCCCCTGGAGCTCGACCGACCTCAACTCCAACTCCATATAATCTCTTTCGAGGAGAAAAAAATCAGAGAGAAGATCCCATCGTGTTTTACGATACAGAGCCGCCGCCACCTCCTGTTCTTCATCGGGAGACCTGATATGGAGTCCATTCGGGGATCCGGAGAGTGGAAATCGTCGCCGTCGTCTTCACCAACCATCCTCCATCACCAATTTCAGGATGCTCATCGTCGTGCGTGAGTAATTCCATCATAGACTTGCTGGATGGTGATGGGTTGGATGAGATTTATCATGTAATCGAGTTAGGGTTTGATCCCTAGTATCCACTATGTTATGATATTGATGTTGCTATGACTTTGCTATGCTTAATACTTGTCACTAGGGCCCGAGTGCCATGATTTAAGATCTGAACCTATTATGTTTTCATGAATATATTTGTGCACTTGATCCTATCTTGCAAGTCTAGAGTCACCTACTATGTGTTATGATCAGGCAAACTCGGAGTGACAAGAACCGGGGCACTCCCCGGTGATGACCATAGTTTGAGGAGTTCATGTATTCACTAAGTGCTAATGCTTTGGTCTGGTACTTTATTAAAAGGAGGCCTTAATATCCCTAAGTTTCCATTAGGACTCCGCTGCCACAGGAGGGTAGGATAAAAGATGGCGTGCAAGTTCTTTTCCATAAGCACGTATGACTGTATTCGGAATACATGCCTACATTACATTGATGAATTGGAGCTAGTTCTGTGTCACCCTAGGTTATAACTGCTACACGATGAATATTATCCAACACCTATCATTGCCTATTTATTGCCTACAAGTTCTTTCCATATTGATCTTTGCTTCGTTACTTTCATTACTGCTACTGTCACCATCACTACAAAACTGCTACAATTACTTTTGCCATTGTTACCGTTACTTCCATACTACCTTGCTACTAAATACTTCGCTACAAATATTAAGTTTTCCAGGTGTGGTTGAATTGACAATTCAACAGCTAATACTTGAGAATATTCTTTGGCTCCCTTGTGTCGAATCGATAAATTTGGGTTGAATACTCTACCCTCGAAAAATTTTGCGATCCCCTATACTTGTGGGTTATCAGCTGTCAAGGACAAGAGGATGTGGAACCCCTTCGAGATGCTAAGGACAAAGATTAGCAAAAGCTCAAGACTCTACATTTCCATTTTAGTGATCCAAGATCACATTGAGTTCATAGGAAAGCCAATACTATTAAAAGGGGATGAGGTGTTGCTTAATGATCTGGTAGATCAAGTGCTTAGTGATATTTCTCCAAAACCCTTAGCCACTTTCTCATTTTCCACATATGTCCCAAACCTAAAGTCAAACTCGGCCCCACCGATTTGATCTATCCAGTGCCATCGAGTTCACTTGACATAGCCACTGCCACAAACACTAGAAAATTCGGTCTCACCAATATGGATCTTGGTCTCACCGATATGACCTTGCAAACTCTGTGTGATCCTATTGCAATTATTTCCGTCTCACCAAAATGTGCAATCGGTCCCACCGAGTTTGCTTGACCACTTATTTGTTTGATCTTTCACTGAAATCGGTCTCACCGAGTTCATGCGATGGGTCTCACCGAGATGAGGTTTTGCCCTAGCCCTAGCACATCGGTCCCACCGAGAGTCCTAACGTTCACATTTTGAACAACTTCGATCTGATCGAGTTCTTCTATTCGGTCTGAACGAGTTAGGTCAAATGTGTGTAACTGTTGGATTTTGTGTGGAGGCTATATATACCCTCCACGCCATCTCCATTTCACAGAGAGCCATCAGAATGTGCCTACACTTCCACTACACATTTTCTGAGAGAGATCCACCTACTCATGTGTTGAGACCAAGATATATCATTCTTACCACAAGAATCTTGATCTCTAGCCTTCCCCAAGTTGCTTTCCACTCAAATCATCTTTCCACCATATCCAAATCTATGAGGGAGAGTTGAGTGTTGGGTAGACTATTATTTGAAGCACAAGAGCAAGGAGTTCATCATCAACACACCATTTATTACCTTTTGGAGAGTGGTGTTGTAACGCCCCGGACACACCCGCCGGTGGTCGTTACTCCTGGCGGGATCTAGACTGGCCCCACATATCAATACTAGTCTTTTCTGCGCACTTTGTCCTCACTCGTGTGCACCCGGGAGCAATTCCTGGTCGGTCACCCATCCTGAAACTACTCCAAGCTGAGCACGCTTAACTTTGGAGCTCTATCCGAATGGGCTCCCGGAAAAGAAGGAATTCCTTATTGATATGAGTAGTCTATCATCCCTAATAAGCCACGCTATCACATACACCCCCACTCAGAGGAACCGACGTCCTCGTCGGGCCACAGGAACGTTCCCTCGTGGCACAAACGTCCGTGCTTCCAGGACAGCACATGTGTCATGCCGTGTGCCACGACGGGTCACAAACGTCATGCACAACATGACTGCAAACTGTCAGCAAACATCCGTGTAACCGTGAGGGTCGGCTCTAATACCAACTTGTAACGCCCCGGACACACCCGCCGGTGGTCGTTACTCCTGGCGGGATCTAGACTGGCCCCACATATCAATACTAGTCTTTTCTGCGCACTTTGTCCTCACTCGTGCGCACCCGGGAGCAACTTCCCGGTCGGTCACCCATCCTGAAACTACTCCAAGCTGAGCATGCTTAACTTTGGAGTTCTATCCGAATGGGCTCCCGGAAAAGAAGGAATTCCTTATTGATATGAGTAGTCTATCATCCCTAATAAGCCAGGCTATCACAGGTGTCTCAAAGATTGGTTTTTTCACTTGGGAGCCTCCGACAAGATTGTGGAGTTGAACCAAGGAGTTTGTAAGGGCAAGGAGATCGCCTACTTCATGAAGATCTACGCAAGTGAGGCAAGTCCTTCGTGGATGTTGGCCATGGTCGGATAGACAAGGTTTCTTCTTCGTGGACCCTACGTGAGTTGAGCCCTCTATGGACTTGCGTAGCCGTTACCCTTGGTGGGTTGAAGTCTCCATCAACGTGGATGTACGATAGCACCACCTATCGGAACCACGCCAAAAATCTCCGTGTCTCCATTGCGTTTTCACTCTCCAAACCTCTCCCTTTACCTTCAAATATAATGTTTTACTTTCCACAGCCACACTCTTAGAATTGCATGTGTAGGTTTGTTACTTTCTTGCAACTAGCATGTGTTACTCTTTCCGCTGCTTATACTCTTGCTATGTTTGCTTGAAATGCTTAACCTTATGCTAGAGCTCCACCTCAACTTAAGTAATTTTAAAAACTGCTACCTTTCTTGTTCAGTGTCTAATCACCCCCCTTTAGACACCTCTTCTCCGATCCTTTCAATTGGTATGAGAGCTTTGGACTCCATTGATGTGGTTTAATCACCATTGGAGGAAGATGGATGTGTCTACGATTGGGAGTATGAGACGTAGAGTGCTTCTCCTTGAAGGGCAGTTTTATAGGCAATGGAAAAATGAATGAATATCATTTGAACAAGTATATTCTTAGCCCTTATGTGCCTCCTATTGATCCTATGCATTTTACCCCCAATGAGCATCTTGACATGGTTCGGAACCCTAGAACTATCATTCTTATTGTTAGAGATCTACCAAACTACTTTCTTAGAGAATTGCCTAACTTGGAATGTGCTTACACTATATGGAAATTTCTTGAAGAACGCTTTCCTAACTATTCTTTGAAAAGTTCACATGAGATTCTTCAAAAATCCATTGCTTTTCAAAAGATGAAGCCTAGTGATCCCAAGTTTGATGAATGCTTATTTGAGCTACGTGATATTATGCGTGTTAAGGGTGATGTTGGAATCATTAGCCACATTATCACGGAAGCTATTTTAACTCAGAAATTTGACCGTTGTCATTATCGAAATTCTAATGAATCACTTGTCGTAGGTGATGATCACACGGATGATGATGATGTTGAGCATGGATATTACGACAAGAGTGAAGATAGTGACTTCGATCTTGATGAGTTAGTGAGACACTTCGGTCTTATTGCTAATCTTCATGGTTACGCAGCCGGAGGAAAGGAATGGGTTCTTGATAGCGGATGCACAGATCATATGACCAGAGATAAGGACATGTTTGATGAGCTTGCTAGAAATGATGGTCCACGAAAGTATGCTACCTTTGGTGACAACTCTAAGGGTAAAGTTGTTGGCCTTGGTAAGTTGGCCATATCCAATGATAGCTCTATCAAAAATGTCATGCTTGTTGAATCTCTCGGTTACAATCTTCTTTACGTATCTAGATTAGCTGATTTTGGTTTAAATGAGCTATTTACTCATGTTGATTGCCAAGTCTTTCGTAGAGGTAACCATAACATGGTCTTTACCTGCATTCGTAGAGGTGACCTATACATTGTTGATTTCACTAAGAAAGCCCAACCTCGTACTTGTTTAATTGCTAAATCTTCTAAAGGTTGGTTATGTCATAGAAGATTAGGTCATGTTGGCATGAGAAATCTTGATAAGCTTATTAAAGGTGCTCATATCATTGGTACCGTGTCTACAACAGTTTCACTAACAAACCCCAAGTTGGATACTTTCGAGTATTTTGCTCAAAATGTTACATTCTTGCCAAGCATCATCGTTCAAAATTTGCCCCTAAATCTCATGAAGGTTTTCTACTCGGTTATGGCTCAAACTCTCACACTTACCATGTCTACAACAATTTCACCCGAAAGGTTGAGGAGATGGTAGATGTGAAGTTTGATGAATCTAACGGCTCACAAGTAGAGAAATTGACAATTGATGTAGGAGACAAAGATCATTTGGAAGCTAACAAAGAGTTGTCTATTGGCAAGATTCGCCCAATGGAGGTGAAGGAGAGTACTTTGTCCATTCAAGTGGAAGCCTCAACTTCACATCAAGATGAACCACAAGTTGACTTGGAGATATCCTCAAGTGTAACACGTCAAGATGAAGGAAATGGCGAATTACAACAAGATGACCCTGATCGACCTCCTTCTCCACCTCCACAAGACAAACAACTTCAACAACAATGAAGAAGGACAAGAACACGGAGAAGAAGAAAATGAAGAGGATGTTCCACCCCGACCCAAACAAAAGCCCTCACGAGTGAGAGCAAGAATTGCTAGAGATCATCCTGTTGAACAAATCTACAATGACATTCAAACTGGGAGAATCACTCGCTCTAAATCTCGTTTAGCTAACTTTTGTGAACATTACTCTTTCATATCTAACCTTGAACCGATGAAGGTTGAAGATGCTCCTGATGATCCGGATTGGGTGAATGTTATGCTTGAGGAACTACATAACTTCGAGAGAAAACAAGCTTGGACATTGGTTGAGAAGCCCACCGACAATCACAATGTCATTGGAACCAAATTGGTGTTTCGGAATAAGCAAGATGAAGATGGACAAGTTGTATGCAACAAGGCCCATCTCGTCGCCCAAGGCTACACTCAAGTCGAAGGTATGGATTACGGTATGCCCCCGTTGCTAGACTTGAGTCCATACACATCTTACTTGCTTATGCCGATCACCATGACATCACTTTGTATCAAATGGACATTAAAATTGCTTTTCTTAACGGTGAAATTGAGGAGGAAGTTTATGTTAAACAACCTCCCGGCTTTGTTAATCCCAAGAAACCTTACCATGTTTACAAACTTCACAAAGCACATTATGGTCTTAAACAAGCTCCTAGAGCATGGTATAAATGCTCGACCAAATTTTTTATTGAAAAAGGCTTTGAAATTGGGAAAGTTGATTCCACACTTTTTACTAAAAGGGTTAATGGCGAATTATTTGTGTACCAAATTTATGTTGATGATATCATATTTGGTTGAAAAGTTTGGAAAGCTAATGTCGGAGAAGTTTAAGATGTCTATGCTGAGTCACCAGTACGCGTCGGTGCTATACAAAGGGTTTTTAACCCCTTTCCGCGACGACATTTGGAACCGTCGCCTAGTGAGTGATGGCGATGGGGGGGTCCTTCCCACACGACCTAGAAACCGTCGGGGCTATGCCCTCCTGGCGCACACGCTCGGCAAAATGAGGTCGTGTGCGACCGGCGAGCGCTCAAATACGTAAATACGTACAGTAGAGCTAAAAAATACAATTATACATGCGAAATTGTTTTCGGTCGCATGTACATCCCACACAGCCCAGTCCCCGCAAAATGTTTCCGTTCGTATGTACATCTCACATAGTCGCTCCAAGGAAAACATTTCCGTTTGTAGGTACATCACACATAATTTTCCCGTTAAATCGTTTTTGATAGCGTTGCCATTCCACACGATATTAACAATTTTATTGTTTGCGCTATTGAATTCATCACACACGGTGCGTAGAAGAAACTGTGTGGTAAAGGTTGTCCATCACACACAGTTTTTATGTGATAAACGTTTGCACAAGGTGTTCTAATGCAAACAGTTTTCAAGAGAAAGTCATGTGTGATTGTTCATTGAGCCAACACGGTTTATTCCTAGAAACTGTGTGTGTTGCCTGAGGTCATCGCCCACGGTATTTTTTCAATAACCATTTGCAATAGCAAAACCCAATTAGTAGGCTAATTCACCGTTAGCAGGCCCATTGCCCTATTATTAATAATCCATTTATTAATCTAATTGACATTCATATTAATCACATAATATATTTCATTTCCATATTAAGGAAGCAGAATTTCATAATTGAAATATATCAGAGTACAACTTGATATAGCTTCAGCACTCAGCTACCCCATTACACAACTGCACCAGCACCAAGTTTCACATGCAACATGTAGAACCTTTCGAAATTAGCATCATAGAGGGTATATAGACATATGCATCTCATCCGGAAAACTTCTGAAACAGAAGGCGAATATTGAGCCTTCATTCATGTTGAAGGTCTTTGCAACTTTAGGCCAGTGCTTGTGGATGATTGATCGTCCGTCCTTCGTCCTCTTCAGGAACACTTCAATATTGAACCGTGGGTGTTGTCTGAAAACCTTCCTCACCTCCTGACCATAGAGGTGGTTTGAGAGGTAATCATTAGTGAACTACTTTGGAAAGGCCTAAAAACAAGGATGTGCATAAATATCTTCTCCATATTAAATGGGGAATAAAAAAAGGCAAGGTATAATAGTTAGTACCAACTTGTAGTGAACTGATGTCTTCTTCATAGTGCAGACAAAGATCTTGTTGTTTTTTGTTGCTAATTTATTTATCCTAACAATCTTTCCGAGTTCTTGAGTTGATTAATATTCATGGACAACTCATTTCCCCATATGCATAAAGGGTCGAACAGTGGGTCAAAACCTATGACAGCAGGACCTACATGTGTAAGAACAAATTGTTAAAAACCAAAATATTAGAATGGTTCCTACAATTGCACAATAACGTGCTATTAGACAATGGACCATGCACGTGCTAACCTCGATTGTAAACCTCAATGCATCCCATTGTTTCCCTACAACACATATAAGGTAGTTAGTCATCAGGTTAAGTAAGGGTTCGCATGCTATTAGTAAAATATGTTGACAAAAAATAAGTACATTGCATATTCATCAGATTAATTCAAGCCACATGGAAAACCCATTTATCCAAACCAAGAATGATTAAGAACAAGGAAATATAGCACTTGTATATGTTTCTCATGTATTAAGTGCAACCAAATTCGATTTATTTCTCACATGCAAAACAATACAAAATTCTACCCACGACAATTGGACATCGCATTGCAGAATTGAACCAAGCAGTTAACTAAACACCAGAACAAATGAACCAAACATTAACTGAGCACCACATTGCATAATATAACATACTCCTAATAGAAGATCACGCAGTTAACCAAACCAAGCTTGCTTAACAACTTGGAAATATAGCAATTGTATTTGTTTCTCATGTATTTACTACACCCAAATTCAATTTATTCTTCACATGGTATACAATAACAGATTGCACCCACAACTATTGACCATCGCATTGCAGAATTGAACCAAACAGTTAACTAAACACCACAAAAAACGAACCAAACGTTAACTGAGCACCACATTGCACAATATAACATACTGCTAATAGAAGATCAGACAGTTAACCAAACCAAGCATGCTTAACAACTTGGAAATATATCAATTGTATTTGTTTCTCATGTATTTGGTACAGCCAAATTTAATTTACTTCTCACATGGTATACAATAACAGAATGCACCCACAACTATTGAACATCTCATTGCAGAATTGAACCAAACAGATAAGTAAACACCACAACACAAATGAACCAAACATTAACTGAGCACCACATTGCACAATGTATAACCAAACCAAGAATGTTGACAACTTGGAAATATAGCAATTGTATTCGTTTCTCGTGTATTTTTTAAAGATAAATTCGATTTATTTCTCACATGGAAGACAATACAAAATTGCAGTCTGAAGAATTGAACATCAGATTAGCAAAATTGAACCAAATAGTTAATTGAAGATGACAACTAATTAATCAAACAGTTAATAAGTGAGCACCACACTGCACGACATATAGAACATATACACTAGAGCAACAGATTGCATGGTAAAATTAGATAGAACAATTCACTAGAATTTGTTAAGGAAAGGCAGGAGCAGCACACGCAACGGGTAAACCGAGCATGCTTAACCGGCAGAGGTAGCAAAAGGCAAGCTGCTCCTCCAAGATCTGGTGGACGGCACGAATGGCAGCCATTGCAACCTCATCCGCGGGTGCAGCCGCGATTTGCTTCTCCGCTGCCAATTGCTCCTTGAGATCTTGGCTATATTGCATGCACCATGGCTTAGGGCGACGCTTATTTGGTGGTGGGGTCGATGATTTGGGTGGAAGGTGTCACGCCGGCGGTCGGGGCATGTGGGATGTGGAAGGAGGAGGAGGATAGGGTCGGTGTGGAATACCTGCCTGGATAGACGAGGCCGAGCAGCGTGAAGGAGTGTCGCCGGCGAGGAGGCGGCGCTGCAAGCAAGGAGTGAAGGTTTCAACTTGGAAAGGGAGGTGGAAACAGGGGAAATGTGGCTTTTGGTAAGGGGGAGGGGAGGTAGATATTTCTGCGGAAGCCGAGAATTTAGAATCGCTTCAGCGAAAAAACTGGCGCTCAAAGTGTCATTAGACACGGTCCTTTTTTCAGTATTGTGTACGATATGTGAACATCACAAATGATTCAGAAAGCTTAACCCGTGTGTGGTGAGTTTGGACGTCAAAATTTTTGGTTTGAATTTCCATGGTTACAGTGGCATCCACGTCATTGCATAATTTGGGTACACAAAGGAGACTACAGCACACCCACACTTCTTAATCGAGCAAGTTCAACAATTAAACAGAGCTAGCTGACCTAAACATTACTCTAACAAATTAAAGACTGGCACTCTTAATTAAACAATAAACGAGTACTACTGCGGCTGGTGCTTGTTGATCTCCGCCGCCACCTCCATGCCCAGCTCGCCCCCAATGGTCTCTTGGGGAAGGGGCTCCATGGCATCCATCGCACCATACTCGGCAAGCATCTCACCATCCGCGTCCGCCATCTCTTTGGAAAAGGCCGCCACGAGCTGGGCGTGGGCGGCCGCGATCTGGGTTTGGACATGCTCCATCGACGCAAGGTATGTGGCGGAGGAACGGACGGCTGCTCGAACACTCTCGATGATTGCCAACTCTTCGACTGTGGGTTGCCGACCGTTGTCGGAGAAGCTTCGTTCAATTTGTGCGGTGACCGCCACGAGTTGGGCGTGGGAGGCCTCGACATGGTCGTGGGCAGCCTCCATCAGGGATAAAGCCGCCGTTGTGGAATGGACAGCTCTTGTGCCGCTCTCGCTAGTTGCTATCCCCGAGGCAGATGTTGCTGCCGCCACCTGAGAAGCAACAACGGCCGTTTGGGCTGCCTTGGAATATGATTTAGGGTTTAGGGTTTGGATTGAGCTAGTGTGCTTGAGACGCCAGCTGTGGATTGTAGCCGATGCACCTTCTCGCGTAAGTCATAGGTGTACTATACACCGATGGTGCTACAGGACATTTTTTGTTGCATCTCACACGGTTGGTGATAATAAACTGTGTGTGATCTACTTGATTTGAATTACATAATGGGGTCACAGGGGAAATGGACGTTGTTTGAATTGCTAGACCTTTTATCTGCAGTGAACATGCAACTATATGTGTGTCATAAAAGAATTGCAATTATTCAGGGTTCGTTTGAACATTTTATACATTAAATTGGTTTTCTAGCCATTTCAGGTGCACAATTCAAAATTAAACTACATGCACATGCTCCGGTGCACCAACATGGTTTGTAAAATCATATATGTGTCCATGGGTTTATGCTTATGTCCCATGGACGAAATGGGGATGAAATTCAAACACCACGGCACAGTGGCTCTCCAGCAAACGTCGACGTACTTGCTTTTGTAATTCTAGTAAATCCAAAATTTGTCCAAAATTCATGAAACTTGGCATGTTATCATGGAGCGACATCAACATGCCGTGGTAATTTTTTTGTCCCATTTGGGGCAGGTTTGGGTATAAGCTTCTCATAAACCAGAGCTTCTCACAACAAGTGTGATGGTTTCGGTAGGGAATGTCCCACCTTTGGGGATAAAAAGATATATGTTGCCTCTTATTGCTTTCAATTTTTTTTCTAGTGTTAACATAGAACAACAGAGTGTTGTGTTAATTTTTGGGATTTTTTGAGGTTCGTTTTGACATTTTAATGCATTAATTGAGTTTTCATTTTATTTATGTGCATAATTAAAATTCGAACTACATGCACATGCTCTAATGCATATAAATTGGTTGAAAAATCAAATATCTGTCCTTGGTTGCATGCTTAGGTCCCATGCAAGAAATGGGAATGAATATCAAACACCCTGCCACCGTCACTCGTCCGCAAACATTGAGATACCTAGTTTTTAAATTCTAGTAAATCCAAAGCTCGTCTAAAATTCATGAAACCTGGCATGCTATCATGGAGCGGCATTAACATGTTGTGGTAATTTTTTTGTCCCATTTGGGGTAGGTTTGGGGATATGCTTCTCACAAACCAGAGCTTCTCACAACAAGCCTGATGGTTTCGGTAGAGAACGTTTCACCTTTCTGGACAAAATGATATCCATTGTCTCGTCTCGATTTCAAATTTCTTCCTAGTGTCAACATAGAACAACAGGAGTGTTGTGTTAATTTTTGGGATTTTTCGGGGTTCGTTTGGACATTTTTATGCATTAGAGTTTTCAATGCATTTATGACCATAATTCAAATTTGAACTACATGCACATGCTCTAATGCATATAAATTGGTTAAAAATTCAAATTTGTGTTCTTGGTTGCATGCTTAGGTCCCATGCAAGAAATGGGAATGAATGTCAAGCACCCTGCCACCGTCACTCGGCCGCAAACATTGAGATACTTTATTTTTAAATTCTAGTAGTTCAAAACTCGTCTGAAATTCATGGAACTTGGCATGCTATCATGGAGCGGCATCAACATGTCATGGTAATTTTTTTGTCCCATTTGGGGCAGGTTTGGGTATATTCTTCTCACATACCAAAGCTTCTCACAACAAGCATGATGGTTTCGGTAGGGAACGTGCCACCTCTGGGGACGAAACAATATCCATTGCATCTTATTGCTTTCAAAAAAAATCTCGTGTCAACACAGAACAACAGGAGTGTTGTGTCAAGATTGTGATTTTTCGGGGTTTGTTTGGAAATTTTTATCCATCAACTGAGTTTTCAATGCATTTATGTGCATAATTCAAATTTGAACTACATGCACGTGCTCTAGTGCATATAAATTGGTTGAAAAATCAAATATGTGTCCTTGGGTGCATGTTTAGGGTCCCATGCAAGAAATGGGAATGAATTTCAAACACCAGGGCACCATTGATTGCCGGCAAAACGTTAAGATACTTTAATTTTAAATTCTAGTAAATCCAAAACTCATCTGAAATTCATGAAACTTGGCATGCTATCATGGAGCGGCATCAACATGCCGTGGTAAAGTTTTTGTCCCATTTGGGGCAGGTTTGGGTATATGCTTCTCACAAACCAGAGC
Organism: Secale cereale; assembly: GCA_902687465.1. Taxonomy (NCBI): domain Eukaryota; kingdom Viridiplantae; phylum Streptophyta; class Magnoliopsida; order Poales; family Poaceae; genus Secale; species Secale cereale. The sequence goes on from LR738712.1 coordinate 98,846,573, forward strand.
TTCTAACAACAAGCATAATGGTTTCGGTAGAGAATGTCCCACCTTTGGGACGAAACGATATCCATTGCCTCTTATTGCTTTCAAAAAAAATTCTCATGTCAACATAGAACAACAGGAGTGTTGTGTCAATTTTTGCGATTTTTCGGGGTTCGTTTGAACATTTTTATACATTATGTAGGTGCATCTAGTGCCCCTTAGTGATTTTGGTGTATTGAAGACTTATAGGTTAAGGGACTAATGTATTTGTGAGTGTACACAGGTCTATAAGTCTATGCGGAGTTTGATTATTATAGGGAAAGTCGACCCCTAAAAATGAAGTTCTTCGACTGAAGACTTTGGATTTCTGAAGACTTTCTGAAGACTTTGAAAGTGAAGAAATTGGTGTGACCTTGAAGACTTGGTATTCATTTGAGGAACATGAAGCATGAAGACTATTGTTTTTATAGTTTCATTTTCTCTTTCTTAAGTCATAGGAAACACCATACTGTTAAAGGGGGTTGAGGAAATACTAAGGAAAAATTTCCATGCGATGCTCAACTCAAAATCCTACACCTACCAATCCCTTTGAGTGAAGACATTGGAAATCTCATACAGTTCAGTCATATTCTTCACTGATAGAGACGAAGTTCTTCTGGTCTCTGAGGAATTTTTTCTGACTGAGGAGTTAGGAATTCGCCAGTGTGGATTGCCTACACAATGAGGAACATGATAGCCCTGAGGAATTTGATACTCAAATTTCCGACCATTGTTGTGCTACGTGCCAGCTGTCCCAGAATATCTACCTACCTAACGGTCATATCATTAAAGGGCATTTATGTCTTATCATGTCGGGATGCTCCCTAGGCTATAAATAGCTTCACCCTACAACCACTAGCTGGTTGGCTGCTTCGTGAGTAACTGACACTCGTCATAAGAGCAACCCATCCTTCGAGGACTTTGAGCGAAAATCATCGAGTGAGGAAAAACCCAAAACCAAACCCAAAACCTTCAAACCGAAAAGTGATTGAGCATCACTGAAGAGATTGATCCTGCGTGGATCCGACGCTTGTTACCTTTGAAGATTGTGCTTCTTCCAGACGGTTAGGCGTCAAGGTCTAGAGCATCCAAGAGGAATTGTGGATCGCCGAGTGACCAAGTCTGTGAAGGTTCGGAAGTCACCTGAAGACTTACCACGAGTGATTGGACGAGGTCTGCGTGACCTTAGCTCAAGGAGAATACGGTGAGGACTTGGTGTCTTGGACTGTGTGTCCTTGACTGGGTGTCCGGGACTGTGTGTCCTCAGGTTTAAATACCTAGCCGCTCGAACCAGATGTACAACTGAGACAGCAGTTGGAACTGGTCTACCAAATCATTGTCTTCACCAAGCTTACTGGTTCTATTTCCTCAACTTTTCATTTCCTCATATATGTGTTCTGTGCTTGTTCATATCAGTTTGAAGACTTTGACTGAAGACTTTCTCAATTTCCTCAGTTCAATTTCTTCAGTCTGTTTGTCTTCATCCTGTGTTATCCTGTGATTACGGTTTCTGTACTCTGTGTTTGTCTTCATTTCTTCATGATGACCATGCTTGTATTCTGTCATGTTTACTTCTGAGTACTTATTCCATTGCAAGTAGTTCTTCGCTAAGGAATTTCCTCAATAGCATATTCCTTAGTGAAGAATTCATAAAAAACGCCTATTCACCCCCCTCTAGTCGATATAACGCACTTTCAATTGGTATCAGAGCAAGGTACTCCCTTGTTCTGTGTGATTTTGGTTTAACCACCTGGAGTTTTAATTATGTCGACCGCAGGTATGATCAATGTCTCAGTTGGGTGTCCTACCTTCGATGGGACAGACTACCCCTACTGAAGAACAAGATACGAATGCATCTTGAGGCAATTGATAACGATCTCTGGTATGTTATGGAAAATGGTGTTCCCTCGGTATCACCTTCTCTGAATGCTGCTGATGTGAAGAGATTCGAGCAACTTGACTCTCAAGCGAAGAATATCATTTGTGGCCATCTGAGCAAAGGACAGTATGGAAGAGTGAGTGCTTTGGAAACTGCGAAGCTCATCTGGGATAGGCTGTCCAAAGTCAACGAAGGAGTCTCAACACAGCGTGACTCTCGAGTTGATGTTCTTCGCAATCTCTACAACCGTTTCAAAAGGCTTGAAAATGAAAACGTTCAGCAAACCTTCGATCGTCTCACTGACATCTCAAATGAACTTCAAGCACTTGGTGCCATTGACATCACCGACCATGAAGTGGTGAAGAAATTGCTGAGATCGCTTGATTCCTCATTTGATACTCTGGCTTTGATGATTCAAGAGCGTGGTGATTACAAGGCACTTGATCCCGCTGATATCCTCGAAAGGCTAAACACTCATGAGTTCCAGCTTGCAGAAAAGAGAGTTCTCTATGGTCCAAGCTATGGCAGATCACGTGCCCTGAAGGCCAAGGCCGTCTCTGAATCTGAAGGTGAAGATTCTGGTAGTAGCCTTGGTGATCCTGAAGAATTGAGCCAGGAGCTAGCTTTGCTTGTGAAGAAATTCCAAAGGTTCTCAAGATGTGGTCGCTTTGGAAAGTTCACTAAGAGAAATTATTCCTCATCCAGTGACTGCAACAAACGGCTATGTCACAAATGCAAGAAGCAAGGTCACTACATTCAAGATTGTCCTCAGTGGGAAAAGGAATCCAAAAAGAAGAAATACAAGGATTATAGTTCTGATGATGCAAAGAAGAAGAAATCGTCAAAATATTCATCATTAAAATCCTCAAAGTCTTCATTTCACAAGAAGAACAACTCCAAAAAGGCTCGGGCATTCATTAGCAAGGAAATGGACTCTGAAGCTGAATTGGAGGATCATGAGGAAGAGGAGGAATCTGAGGAATCCGAATCTGGTGTAGCAAGTCTAGCTCTCGCTACTGCATTCGTCAGCAAGTCTGTCTTCAACACTGAAGAAAATGACCTCACCAACAAGGCTGATGAAGATAATGATGACTATGCTCCTACCTATTGCTTCATGGCAAAGGGTGCCAAGGTACTCAATTATCCCTCCTCTGAATCTAGTGAGGATGAATCTGATGAAAACCTTAAGCCCAGCTATTCTAAACTTGCTAAAATTGATGTGCAACAACAAAAGGCTCTTGGTAAGGTTCAAAACATGCTAGATAAAAGTGATGATATGTTGGGTGAAGAAATGCATCGAACTAAAATCTTGACTGAAAATCTTCAGAGACTTCAGTCCAAGTGCGATAACCTTCAAAGTCATCATAACACTCTCTTGTTTGTTCATGAGAAGCTTTCTTATGAATTTCTTCAAGGAAAGCAAGATCTTGAAAAGCTAAGAGTGAGTTATGAAGATATTCAGAAGGAGCGCGATTCATTACTTGCTCAACAAATGAGGGCTTCTCAGGAAGAATTCATTCCTCCATGCTTGAAATTCATTGAACGAGAAACTGCATGTTCTTCTCCTAAATGTTCAAATGCTTCAAATGCTACAAATTCTTCAACTGTCTCTGCTATCACTAATTCCTCATCTGAGGACATTGCTAGTATCACTGATAATGCAGGGCTGAAGGAATTGTACATGACAGGCATGTACAAAAGCCTCAAAGGGCATCAGACTCTTTGTGATGTGCTTAAAAAGCAGATCCTCAACAAGAACCCTAGGAAAGAGGGAATTGCCTTTGAGAGGAAACTTACTGCTGATGGTTCATATTGGGAGCCTGAGCAGTATCCCAAAACCTCATCGGTTGCTGCGAAGGGACCTCCAGTTGATCCATCCAATTTATCTGGCTTTACATGTGAATCTCCTCATTCTTCTGATGAGTCATTTGACTGCAACTATAAACTGTTCAAAAAATAGAATGGTGAGGTTTGCTAGATATGTTGGAACTAACTGCAGGAATGGTCCCCCTATGAAGAAAATCTGGGTCCCTAAGAGGCACCTTGAAAATCTTCAAGTGAATGTCCTCATGACACCTCGTGTGAGGAATAGGAACCCCAGATCCAATTCTTCATATGGATCAAAATCTTCAGATGGAGTAAAATCCTCATACAGATTCAATTCCTCAGATGGATCAAATTCCTCAAAAGGATCAAAGTCCTCATATGAATATCATCGTGCTAACAACTCTGTTTCACAGGGAAGAGCTAAGGGCTATGAATATAAGCATTATTCTTCTAACCATTATGTTCAAGTCCTCGAAGAATTACTTTGCTTATTCATATGCTTACCCTAACTCATCTTATGTGAAACGAAACGGGCTGGCGTCTATGCCACCTTTCTCGTATGGAGCTCTCAGAGCGATGACCTCTTTGTCACCCCTTCAGATGTGGGTGGTAAAGAAAAATAACTAATCTCTTCTGTAGGGTCAGGTCTCCAGATGTACTCAAATGTTTGAAGAATTTGCTGGAGACCTGAAAAGTGCCTGAAAGGACGCAGGCTAATCACGAAGAAATGAACTCTCATTTCTCACGTCCTCATACTGCTTTATCTGTTGCATTGCTTGATGAAATTGATCTGATGATTTGATGTCATATTCTTCACTGATGAAGTATATGAGTTTGTAAGCTGCACTAATTCATCTATAGGATGATCAACCCAAAGCCACTAAGTGGGTCCTCGATAGTGGATGTACAAATCACATGACTGGTGTCGTGGATTTAGCACGGTAGATGTCCTAGTGAAAGGACTTAGTCGTGAGGCCATCGCCCGGGTTATCTTAAAGGGGTTAAAGCGGAACGAAGGACAGAGGGAGTTTATACTAGTTCGGCCCCTTCGATGAAGGTAAAAGCCTACGTCTAGTTTGGTGTGGTATTGCTTTGGCTTCGATGACCAGGGAGCGAATCCGTTTTGCCTGTGTCTCGAGCTGTTGTCTTCCTGTCCTGAACCGTCGCCGGGTCGTTCCTTTATATAGGAGGCGACGCCCGGTCCGGTTTACAGAGTCCCGACGCCGGCTCATAAACGTGTCCGCCTCAGTCTCTATTCTTCCTATCTTACATCCCAAGTTACATGGTACGACGGTTTATAGACCGTGGGCCTTATACATGGGCCCTAAACCTCTACGGGCTTTAACCTCCTGTTACATACTCTACTGGGCTTCTGATAATATAAATTTACCAGCGTAATCCGGACCATCCTAGCCGGTTTATACCTGCTAGTAATATCCCTGACATTAGGCCCCAGATTGATTTGAACTTGTTCATGTTAGTCTTCAAAGCCTTGTACGAATTTCCTTTCTGCACTCTTGTATGCTTCATAAACCGGCCATGCCGTCATCTCCTGAAATCGCTTCAATCTGTCGTGACATCATCTGCGCATTTAACGCCCGCATTTGTTTGTTACCTTTCTTTATTGCCGCACCGAAGATCGAGGCAACAGCTCAATCTATATCCGATTTCTGGCCTCCTCGATTCCCGCGCTTGCCATTTTTATCTCTTCGGCCTATAAATACAGCCGAGGCCCATCTCTTTTCCCCTCCTGCTTCTTCTTCCTCCGTCTCCAGCGCTCGAACCTCCGCCGCTGTTCTTCGAGCTCGCCGTCGTCCACAAGCCCGGCCGCTGCATCGACCCGAATGCGTCCAGAAAACTCGCCGCTGTCCTCTGCTTCCTCGGGTACGCTATCTTCTTCCCTATAGATCTCAGTTCTAGGGTTTCTTCTGTAGCTCGCCGCGAACCCTCGTTTCTTCGTAGTTCATCGTTGTAGGTTAGTATTAGCTATAGATATAAAACTTGTCAGGTTTGACCCTCACTCATGCGCTTCCGCTCCATCGTTATACTTTAGCTTCTCGAGCACTACTAGTTTTAGATTGAATCTGTAGAGAACTTCTGCTGCCTTCACTGAATATGACTTGTATTGTTCTGTCTTTTTCCTGCGCTGTAGATCCATATTTTACCTTTGCTTCATGTGAAAGCTGTTTCCCACACTTTAGATCTGCAGCTTGTCCGCTTATATTGCCGGTTTAGTCATAACGTGCGCGTCATATGCTTGCCCTGACGGTTTAAATTTAAGCCCGCATTCCATAATTGACGTTTTAACTTTCTCCTTTCATTGCCATAAACCGGTAGGTGTCTCATTCATACTTGCTTCCGGATTAGTAGATACCATTAGTCCCTTGTTTAAACCTACAATTAAGTCCATATCTACATAGAGTGCACCGGTTTATATCTAGCAGTTGGTAAACCGGATCTTGTATTATATTTTCCAGTGTTCCTTTCTTGGAGAAAATGGCTTCCACCGCAAAACAATTTGTTGCCTGCAACTGGGTTCCATCCCGGATTACGGAAGACGATTTAGTGGAAGCGGCCTCAATTGGTGTCCTGGGCTCTAAAGAGGTTCTGCACTGGCGGGCCCATGAAAACGAGTGTCCTCCTGAGCCTAAGGAGGGAGAAATCATAGTCTTCTATGATCATCTGGCCCGGGGTTTTAGCCCTCCCGGTTCAAAGTTCTTCCGTGATGTGTTAGCCGCTTTTCAACTCCACCCACAAGATATAGGCCCGAATTCTGTATCGAACATCTGCAACTTCCAAGTCTTCTCGGAAGCATACCTTCAAGAGGAGCCATCAGTGGAGCTGTTCCGGGATTTCTTCCATCTGAACCGCCAGACTGAGTTTTCTGACGGGCCTCATACTGAACTTGGCGGTGTGAGCATCCAGAAAAGGAAGGATGTCAGTTTTCCTCACACCACTCTTCACAGCCACCCTAAGGATTGGAACCAGACATGGTTCTACTGCAAAGACACTTCGCCAGAGGGAGAAAATCCACTGCCAGGTTACCGCGCTTACCGTCTGGCGTCAAGTCATCCTTTGCCGCAGCGTCTAAACGCCCAAGACCGGGCTCGATATGCCCCTCAACTTTCCAAGCTCAGGGCCTTCGTGGCTAACGGTTTAACTGGGGTTGATTTTGTCTGATGCTGGCTCTCTTGGAGCATTCTTCCAATAAGCCAGCGCTCAAGCTTATTGTGTGAATATACTGGTAAACCGAAAGACCCTCAGCGTCACACAAAAATAGTACTTCCTGACAACGAAGTTACTGAATTCGCAAAGAAGATGATGAATATCCCTCTGGAAGACTGCAGCCGGACCGGTTTAGCTCCCTTCTACGCAGATAACCAACCACCGCCGGTAAGACTCTTCTGTCTATTTCTTTCCATTTTAACCCATTCACATCAGTTGTCTTCAACATGTTATCATTTCTTTATGCAGGCCAATAGTCCTTTTTGGAAGAAGAAGGATCAAGATAAACCGGCGAAGCCAACACGCAGGAAGACCTTTGCCGTAAAGAAGAAGAAAGCCGCTGTCACTTTCGGTTCAAACCCTGAAGAAGATGATCCGGCTTCTAAGGTACTAATTGACTCTTATGTCCTTTGATTTTCCTTTGTCTGAATTTATGTTAATAATGCCTTTCCTCAGGACCTGGAGGAGGGAAGTAATGCGGATGGAGTTGAGGTAATTTCTCTCTCATCTGATTCAGAACCGTTGCCACCCAAGATTCGCCGGGTATCCCGGAAGTATCCATTTTCTCACCCTTATGCTCAATTGGATCCCAACTTTCTTTTGAAAAAAACAGTAGCATGAAGCTCGCCGGACCACGCGCCATAGTGGCCATGTAGTTGAATCGTCCGGGATACCCCTCACACCAGCTTGCAAACGCCGCTCAGAGGTTTTGCTCACTCCAACCCTTCTTCATCCGAAAGCAGCCCTTATTCGCAAACCTCTTAAACCGTCTGATCCCAACTACCAGGATGCTCCTCTATCTTCTTCCGGCGAGTCGACTGCTACTCAAGTCCCAGTGCTCAAGACCGTTCCTGGGTAAGTCATCTTTCCAAACGTCCGGTTTATCTTTCCGTTTTAACCTTTGTGATTCTCATTGCTCCTTTAACCTTTATCAGCATGCCCAAGCCTAGCAAAAAGGCAAAATTAAATAAACCGGCTGCCAAAACCACCACTGCTGAACCGGCCGAGGATCCTAAGCGGCCAACCCTCCAGGGGACAACATTGAAGCTCAGCTCGATGATCCCGCCCCTATGGATCATGAAGATCTTGTTGCTCCGGGGGGTGATGATATGGAGAACACGGATGAACCGGCAAGCCCTGTCCGGGTTAGTCCTCCTCGGGCTAGCCCGGCTCCCGTCAGTCCGGTGCGCACTGCTTATCCCCTTCAGCCAACGGCCACCTCAACGGAAGATGTTGAAATAACTGGGATAGGATTCTCTGCTCCCACAGAGCCTGTTGCCTTGGTTAGGCATACTGCCAAGGAAGAAAAACTTCAATAAGATAAAGGCAAGTGGAGCAAAGACTTGTCAAGTTATGCTCAGCTGAGTGCCCAGGAACTCCATTCTGGGTATCTGAACCGGCTCTTCACAAGCCGTGACTATGAAGCCGGCTTGGTCAACATGATGAAGGATAAATTTGAGGTAACTTTCTTTCCTTTTGCCTTTCGTTTCTGCCTTGTATTCTGCAATCATACCTTTAGGCCATAGTAGCCCCCAAGTGCCGCTTTACTTCACTGTAGGTGAACCGGGACATCTCTTATGTCTGAGAATGAACTTACATTAGCCCCCAAGTGCCAAGGGCATAACTTGTTTATGTGCTTGGGACTTGTCTGAAAAGTTGCTTTCTTTACTTCAATTGTACATTAGCCCCCAAGTGTCGAGTGCATAACTTGTTATGTGCTTGAGACTTTGCTTGAACTGTCCTTTTACATTTCTTGTAGGCTGACTTGAACCGGAGAGCTTCGGAGGCAACTGAGCTCCGGAATAGTTTGACCTTCCATGAGACTGCTTCAACCAAAGCTAAGGAAGAACTTGTCCTTGATTTAACTAACATGGAAAAACTAAAGAAAGATTTCGAAGCGGAGCGGTCCACATGGGAGGTGCAGAGGGACGTTGTGGAAAAAAGAGCGAAGGATGCTGAAGATGCTCTCGATCCGGTTATGCAGGAGCTATCCGGGTTGAAACAGCAAATAGAGAACATGAAATCTGCTATCTTCGGTGAGTACCTGTCTTCGTATGTTTCCATCCTTGCAATCTTTTATTCTGCTCCGGTTTAACTCTCCAATTGTATATAGGGAGGCGCATAACTCATCTTGGAGATGATGTTCGGAAGAAAATCAAGGCTGCTTACACCCTGGTGGAGCAGCTCTACTCCGGTGCTCAAAGGGCTATCAGCGCCATGTCTCACAATAAACCGGCGCCGACCACCATCCAAGCCACTCTGCAAAAGCTATCTGTCTTGCCTGCTCGACTCGTTGAGGTAAAGAAATCTGCTGCACGAGCTGGTTCTCTTATGGCGTTAACCCAGGCCAAGGCATGGGTCCCTGATTTTGATCCGGCGGAGGCCATGAATGGTTACCAAAGCATGAAAGAGGACGGGTCAACCTTCTCTGCCGAGGATCTCCGTGCTTTAACCAAGGACATGCGCCCTCTTGCTAGTAAGCTTGCTGACGAAGCAGATTTAACAAGGTATCATCCGGCTTACGATCTAGAGAATTCACGGGTGGAGCGGCCGGTTTACGACACCGAAAATCTAATTCCGCCAGTTCGTAAGCACACCTTTGCTCCAGACATTGATCCGTCAGATCTTATAAACGATGAAGTATATTTTCGTGCCCTCGCCAAGATTGACTGGAGCGCTCCTGATTTCCAGCAGCTGCCAGAAGTCGACGAAGATCTGGAGCAAGCTGACCCTCATTCTTCCCAGCGTGGTGAAGAAGAATCGTAAACCTTCCGGTTTAACTTTTATTTGCTGAATACTTTGCAAGAAACGTTGATTCATTCGGGCCTGCAAGTGCCTTGTAATAGAATAGTTAAGATACTGCCTTTGTCCCACTGTCATGGTGTTATTTTGATTGGCACTCCCAATTTATCATCTGTTTGCAATGCTTTAACAACTTATATCACCTGTGTCTGCATGAACAACGCTAAAAGATGTCCTGGCGGTTTACCACTGGACGGATTATACTGTCCTGATACATGTTACAAATAGATAGCTTTGAACTGCATATAAAACGCAAACATATACCATACCTCTGATTAAGTGTGCCTGTAGACCTTAACCCGGTAGGAATAACTTAAAGCGCAGGCACTGATGAGGCCCTTGGCTCTCTTGTTGGTTGAGCATGATAGCTGATCCGGGTTACAATAAACGTGGGTTTAATTCTCGCTGGTGTTCATGACCCAGACTTTAACTTTGTAGACATATGGTCAACCTTGTAGTTGTCCAGTCTCGCATCAATGGACTTGGTTTAAAAACCACTGACCTTGACGACAAAGATTTGTGAAATCATAAAAAATAAAAATAAGGTTTTTTGGGAAAATAAGACCATGTAGTCGAGGCTTTTTACGAGATGTCAGGCTCCAAATTCGAGGCTTTTTATGAGCTGCCAGGCTACTGTCATTAACCATTTTAGCAAAGCCTGTCAAGATGCTCCACAATCCTTAACCAAATCATCGATGACAAGCTACCCAATGTTTCAAAATCCCGTAAAGATTTTGTCTTTAGGTAATCAACTCGATGATCGTCAATTTAACGTGGCCAAGTTCAGGGTCCCGAAGGATTGACTTGTGGCAGGTTCGACGGGTCATACCAGGTTTACCTGGACGACGTGATTTACTTGATGCAGGCAGGTTAATCCGGGGTTTTAGGTGCATGCACCGGGCTTCCAAGCCATGTTCACTACAAGGGTATTCAACTCTCTGCAAGCCCCCAGGTAGTGTGTGAGCCGTTTGCTCATCGGGGCATATGTTTGAGCTGGGTTAGGCACCAACAATCTCTTTTACCCCTCATCATGTGGAAATTGCCGAAGCAACCAGAGCAGTGCTCTTATGATGGGCTTCATACCGCCGCCGGCTGAAGAGGCCATGGGAAACTCCCTTGCCCACGGAAGCCCCCATGTGATTCTTGTTTGTATATAAAAGATGGCTGATTCCTTGATTTATCAAGGGCGCCGGTTTAGGAGGCCATGGAAAGCTTCTTCGGAAACTCCCATGTGATACTCCTTTGTACAAAGAACACAGCTGATTCCTTGATTTTATCAAGGGCGCCGGTTTAAGAGGCCATGGAAGGTTTCTTTCGAAGCCCCCATGTGATACTCTTTTGTGAAGAGACGGCTGATTCCCCGGTGTTCCGGGGCACCAGTTTATTTTATTAATCGTAATATATACATTGTACATAAAGCGGAGCCAATGGCTGAAGTATAGTAAGGTCGAAGAAGAGCGATGTTCCACGGCCGCTTGCTCTCCTCCTCTGCCGTACGTGAGTCCTTATGTTCTCGAATGTCGACAAGGTAGTATGATCCGTTGTGCAGGTTTTTGCTGACCACAAAGGGCCCTTCCCAAGGCGGGGATAGCTCGTGCATATCTGTCTGGTCCTGGATGAGCCGGAGCACCAGATCGCCCTCCTGGAACATCCTAGTCTTAACCCGACGGCTGTGGTACCGGCGCAAGTCTTGTTGATAAATCGCTGATCGTGCTGCGGCCGTGTCCCGTTCCTCATCCAGCCGATCCAAGCTGTCTTGTCTTGCTTGTTCGTTATCCGCTTCAACGTAAGCCGCCACCTGTGGTGAGTCATGCCGGATATCACTAGGGAGGACCGCTTCAGCACCGTACACCATAAAGAAAGGTGTGTACCATGTAGATCTGTTAGGCGTAGTGTTGATGCTCCATAAGACAGAAGGCAACTCCTCCACCCAGCAACCCGGCGTTCTTTGTAAAGGGACCATAAGCCGGGGCTTGATGCCTCTCAAGATTTCTTGGTTGGCTCTCTCAGCTTGGCCATTGGATTGGGGGTGAGCTACTGATGATACATCAAGGCGAATATGTTCTCTTTGACAGAACTCCTCCATATCCCCTTTAGATAGGTTGGTGCCATTATCAGTTATAATGCTGTGTGGAAAGCCAAACCGGAAAATCACCTTTTTGATGAACTAAACCGTTGTTGCCGCATCACACTTACTGACAGGCTCTGCTTCAACCCACTTTGTAATTTTGTCCACTGCTACCAACATGTGGGTTTTCTTATCATGGGATCTTTTAAAGGGTCCAACCATATCAAGCCCCCAAGTCACAAACGGCCAAGTGATTGGAATCATCCGCAACTCCTCCGCCGGTACATGAGCACGCCGTGAGAATTTCTGGCAAGCGTCACATTTTCTGACCAAGTCCTCTGCGTCGGCGTGAGCCGTCAGCCAGTAGAACCCATGACGAAAAGCTTTCGCTACCAAGGACTTTGAACCGGCGTGATGACCACAATCCCCTTCATGAATCTCTCGAAGAATATTGCAGCCTTCTTCTGATGATACACACCGCTGAAACGCTCCAGAAACATTGCGGTGATGAAGTTCTCCATTGATGATAGTCATAGATTTAGACCGCCGGATTATCTGCCGGGCCTCGACTTCGTCCTCTGGCAACTCACCTCGACTAATGTACGCCAGATAAGGGAGTGTCCAATCCGGAATGACGTGAAGTGCTGCGAGCAACTGTGCTTCCGGATCAGGAACAGCCAAGTCCTCCTCTGAAGGTATCTGCACCGACGGACTACGCAATTCATCCAAAAAAGTATTAGGTGCAACCGGTTTACGCTAGGAGCCCAGCTGGCTTGTCACATCGGTTGCTTCATTTTTCCGCCGGTCTATGTGATCCACCTGATATCCCTTGAAATACCCTGCGATTGCATCCACTTCTCGTTGATAGGCTGCCATGAGCGGATCCTTAGAGTCCTACTTACCAGATACTTGTTGTGCTACCAGATCTGAATCACCAAAACACTTAACCCGGCTCAAGTTCATATCCTTGGCCATCCGCAAACCATGGAGGAGAGCTTCATACTCAGCAGCATTGTTAGTACAAGGGAACATTAAACGGAGTACGTAATAGAACTTATCACCTCGCGGGAAAGTTAACACGACTCCAGCCCCTGAGCCCTCCAATTGCCTTGAACCGTCAAAGTGAATAGTCTAGTATGTATGATCTGGCTTCTCCTCAGGCGCTTGCAATTCTGTCCAATCATTGATGAAATCCACCAGTGCTTGGGACTTTATAGCAGTACGGGGCACATATTTTAATCCGTGCGAGCTAAGCTCAATGGCCCACTTTGCCACTCTGCCAGTGGCTTCTCTGTTCTGGATTATATCCCCCAACGGAGCTGAACTGACAACAGTGATTGGGTGGCCCTGGAAATAGTGCTTCAACTTCCGGTTTGCCATGAACACGCCATATACCAATTTCTGCCAGTGTGGATATCTTTGTTTCGACTCAATGAGGACCTCACTGATGTAGTAAACCGGACATTGAACCAGATATTCTTTGCCTGCCTCTTTGTGCTCCACCACAATGGCTACGCTGACTGCATGGGCATTGGCGGCCACGTACAACAATAGCGACTCCTTGTCAACCGGGGCAGCAAGGACTGGTGGTTCTGCCAATTGCCGCTTCAGATCCTCGAACGCGGCGTTTGCAGCATCACTCCAGACAAACCGGTTCGTCTTCTTCATCATCTGGTAAAGCGGGATCGCCTTTTCTCCTAAACGGCTCAACGCTGCAATACGGCCCGCCACGCGCTGGACATCATTGATACACACCGGTTTAGCCAAGGATGTGATCGCCTTGATCTTCTCCGGATTAGCTTCAATCCCTCTGTTTAACACTAAGAATCCATGGAGCTTGCCTGCTGGAACACCAAAAACACACTTCTCCGGATTGAGCATCATCTCGTAAACCCGGAGGTTGTCAAAGGTTTCTTTAAAGTCCTCTATCAGTGTCTCCTCCTTCCTAGATTTTACCACAATGTCATCAACATATGCATGAACATTTCTTCCAATCTACCCTTGTAGGCAGTTCTGCACACAACGTTGATAAGTTGCTTGGGCACTCTTGAGCCCAAAAGACATGGATACATAACAGAAGGCTCCAAAGGGAGTTATGAAAGTTGTCTTCTCCTGGTCCTTAACTGCCATCTTGATCTGATGATAACCTGAATATGCATCCAAAAAACTTAGCCCCTCACATCCCGCCATAGCATCGATAATCTGATCAATACGGGGGAGAGCAAAAGGATCAGTTGGGCAAGCCTTCTTTAAGTCTGTGTAATCAACACACATCCTCCAAGTTCCGTTTTTCTTGAGCACCAGCACCGGATTAGCCAACCACTCTAGATGAAATACTTCAACTATGAAGCCTGCGGCCAGGAGCCTAGCCACCTCTTCGCCTATAGCCTTACGCCTCTCTTCATTGAAGCGGCGCAAATACTGCTTGACCGGTTTAAACTTCGGATCAATATTAAGACTGTGCTCAGCGAGTTCCCTCGGTATACCTGGCATGTCAGAAGGCTTCCATGCAAAGATATCCCAGTTCTCACGGATGAACTCGATGAGCGTGCTTTCCTATTTGGGGTCTAGGTTAGCGCTGATCGTGAACTGCTTGGATGAATCGCCCGGAACAAAGTCAACCTGCTTGGTTTCCTCTACGATTTGAACTTCAACGCCGGAGCATGCTCTGTAGTTGGCTTTTTCAATGGGGACATATCTGCTGGATCAACATTGTCCTTATAAAACTTTAGCTCTTCCGTAGCACAAACTGTCTCAGCATACGCCGCGTCTCCTTCCTCGCATTCCAACGCGATCTTACGGCTCCCGTGAACTGTGATGGTTCCCTTGTGACCCGGCATCTTGAGTTGTAGATAAACATAACACGGTCTAGCCATGAACTTGGCGTAAACCGGTCTCCCAAACAGAGCATGATATGGGCTCCTGATCTTTACAACCTCAAAGGTCACTGTCTCTGATCTAGAGTTATGCTCATCCCCAAAGGTGACTTCCAGATCAATTTTTCCAACTGGATAAGCCGATTTACCGGGCACCACTCCATGGAACACTGTGTTGGACTGCCGGAGCTTCTTATCTGTCAACCCCATACGTCGAAAAGTCTCATAGTATAGGATATTGATGATGCTGCCTCCATCCATAAGCACCTTTGTAAACTTATAACCACCCACCTGTGGTGCTACCACCAGAGCCAACTGACCCGGATTATCAACCCGTGGTGGGTGATCTTCTCTGCTCCACACAATGGGTTGCTCAGACCAACGCAAAAAACGTGGTATCGCTGGTTCAACAGAGTCTACTGCTCTCTTCAGAACTTTTTGATCCAGTTTGCACAGACTTGTGGTGAAAACATGATATTGCCCACTGCTTAGCTCCTTCCGATTATTCTGATATCCGGATGCTGCTGCTGCTGACGCTGTTGATTGCCTTGGTTATTGTATCCACCCTGACCATGTTGCTGATTATGTTGATGCTGATTGTTACCATTGTGGTTATTGTTACCGCCGTGGTATCCTGATCCGGATCCACCATCCTGGTAACCCGGACCCTGGAAACCGGGACCTGACCCGCCGGGGGGGCCGTGGTTATACTTGGCCTGTTTCATAAGCTCTTGCATAATAAAACAGTCTTTCCAGAGATGCGTAGCCGGGTTTTCTTCTGTACCGTGCTTTGGGCAAGGCACGTTCAACTGGCGATCTAGATTAATGGGTGGCCTCCCGTTGCGTGGGGGCGGTCTACCCTTGCGGCGCTGCCCGTTGTCTTGAACGTTGGTATTGGCCACAAAATCTGAGCTGCCCTCCGCTTTACGCTTGCCATTGTACCTTGTACCCGCCGGATTGAGCTGCGCCGGTTTACCCTTTTTGCTCACCTTCCCGGATTTGTCTCCATCTGCATCTGGATACTTGGTGTTATCAAAGTCTCCATACTTTACCAAAGTGCTCATGAGTGTTCCCATGTTGTTGCAATCATGCTTGAGCCGTCCCAGCTTCAACCTCGAGGACTCGAACCGGCAACTGTTTTCCAAGGTTACTATCGCCGTACATGGATTGATGCTATTGGAGGAGTGCAGGATTTCAGATACTCGCCGCACCCAACTGCTTGTGGTCTCTTGCTCACCTTGAACACATGCTGCTAAGTCAACCACGGACATCGGCTGCTTGCATGTGTCTTTGAAATTATTGATAAACCGGCGACGCAACTCGCCCCATGATCCGATGGAGTTAGGTGGTAAACCCTTTAGCCATGTCTGGGCCGTGCCCTCAAGCATCATTATGAAGTATTTGGCAGACGCAGCTTCGTCCACATCAAGCATCTCCATGGCCATCTCATAACTTTCAACCCACGCCTTCGGAGCCAGATCCGCCATGTAGTTGGGTACCTTGCGCGGGCCTTTGAAGTCTTTGGGTAATTACACGTTCCATAAAGCGGGGACGAGACACTGCACCCCCAAGGAACTGGACATGATTCCTGTTTCTCTGGTGGTGGGGTGAACCGGTGTCGATTGACGGGTGTCGTCGCGGGCAGTATGTCTAGCCTGGTCCACCACCTCTTGGGCTTGTGCTTCCGCTCCTGTCGGGTTATCCTGCCTCTGTCGGTGTCGTCTCCGCGCGCTGCTAGATACAGCCGGTTCATCCAGGTGCCTCGTGTAACTTTGGCTCGGGCGTGGGGTTGGATGAATCCTCTCCTGGCTATATGAATAAGCTTGCTGCTGGGTTAACGCTGTGTCCAGCAACTCCTTAGCCCGTCGTGCCTCCATTGCTATGGGGGACGTCCCCTCAATGGGAGGAGCAGCCAGCCGTGAAGCGGCGGCGACAATGTTGTCCAACGGGTTAGAATAATGACCAGGAGGGGTGGGCACATATTGTGTCGGCACAACTTGGCGATTCGGCTCCGCGGCGGGTGGCTGAACCGACGTGCCCGTCCCCGGGGCTCCTCCCCGGTTTACCTCTGGATAGTTACTGGTTCCTGGTCCTGGTGTGCTGAAGAGATTCCTGGCCTCATAAACCGGCGGCAAACGAGATCGTTGTCTTCTGTACATTACCTCGTATGAAGCGTTCCGATCCAGCCTGAGCCGGAAAACTTGGGAATCTAGCTCTGCCTATCTTTTAGCCATCCTGGCTTTCTCCGCATCCAGATCCAACTTAGCTTGCTCAATTCGGCTTTTCAGCTGAGCGATCTCTGCATCATGTTGCGCCTTGTCGGCCTGGGCTACTTCTGCTGTTGCGAGCGATGTCAAGGTGTCGACTAATGTGGATAGGACGTCAGAGGGCGACGGGGGAAGGTCACCAGCTCTGGCTCCCGCTGCCTCTGAGGTTAACGCCCCAGTCATCGAGGGCTGCTGCATAGGTTGTGATCCGGCCATGAAAACAGCAACCCTGTTTGGCGGATCAAAGGGGTCCGGAATACTATCGCCATCGGACACACCCTCAGACCGGTCGTCCTGCAACAGATACAAAGATTCGGTCTCTCCGGATGAAGATTCATCGTCGGAATAGACAACCGTCTCGCCACCAGAATCCGATCCGTCCTCGGCTTGTACTCCATGCACTGCTCCAACGAAAACGCGCTTCACGGCGGGCTGAACCCGGGCTGATCTCGCACACTGAGCCGGCTCGACGATGTCGGGGAAGATGTCCGACTCAGGGACCGGTTCGCCGATCTTGCCGATGAAGACATGGATGCTGCCGAAGGGGACCCGGTACCCGTATTCGATTGAATCAGCCTCGGGGCCCCAGCCTGCATCGTCGATGTAGATCCGGCCGCGACGACTCTTTGTCATCCGGCCCACTGCGTAACCCTTGAGCCCTTCAAAGCTGCCCTTCAAGAACTCGAAACCATCACGCGATAGCCCCACGGTGGGCGCCAACTATCGTGGATTTAGCACGGCAGATGTCCTGGTGAAAGGACATAGTCGTGAGGCCATCGCCCGGGTTAGCTTAAAGGGGTTAAAGCGGAACGAAGGACACAGGGAGTTTATACTAGTTCGGCCCCTTCGATGAAGGTAAAAGCCTACGTCTAGTTTGGTGTGGTATTGCTTGGGCTTCGATGACCAGTGAGCGAATCCGCTTTTCCTGTGTCTCGAGCTGTTGTTTTCCTGTCCTGAACCGTCGCCGGGTCGTCCCTTTATATAGGAGGCGACGCCCGGTCCGGTTTACAGTGTCCCGAGGCCGGCTCATAAACGTGACCGCCTCGGTCTCTATTCTTTCTATCTTACATCCCAAGTTACATGGTACAACGTTTATAGACCGTGGGCCTTATACATGGGCCCTAAACCTCTACGGGCTGTAACCTCATGTTACATACTCTACTGGGCTTTTGATAATATAACTTTACCGGCGTAATCCGGACCTTCCTAGCCGGTTTATACCTGCTAGTAATATCCCTGACAACTGGTGACAAGAATCTCTTGATGGATGCTCCCTTATAACCATCTCATCTGAAGCACATCATCTTCGTTGACAAAGGAAAAAGTCAGGTATTGGGTCTAGATATGGTTGCGATCACTACGGATCGACATATGGACAAAGTCATGCTTGTCGAGTCCTTAGGATACAACCTCATGTCTGTCTCAATGCTCTACGATCTGGATATGGTTGTTGCTTTTGGCAAATATCGTTGTGCTGTGATCATGGAATCTGACAACTCCATAGTCTTCGAAGGCTTTTGGAGAGGAGACTTGTATATTGTTGATTTCTCTACAGGACCTCAACCAGCTGTGTGTCTACTTGCAAAAGCTTCAGAAGGCTGGCTATGGCATCAACGACTTGGTCATGCAGGCATGAGGAATTTGCACACGCTTGCGAAGAGGAAGCATGTCATTGGCATAGAAAATGTCAAATTCCTCAAGGACCACTTATGTGGTGCTTGTGAAGCTGGAAAGATGACCAAGGCCAAGCATCCAGCGAAGACTATCATGACTACTACTCGACCATTTGAATTGCTTCACATGGATCTCTAAGGTCCTAATCACTATTCTGTAGTTTCAAATGATGCTTCTCAATTTGGTTTTGTTATTGTTGATGATTACTCACGATACACATGGGTACACATTGTTACTTACAAACATGAAGTGCAGGAAGTCTTCAAACGATTTTCCTCGAGGGCTTCAACCAACTTTGGTGTGAAGATCAAGCACATCAGAAGTGACAATGGAACTGAGTTCAAGAACTCTGGTCTCGATGACTATCTTGATGAACTTGGTATTACTCATGAGCTATGTGCTCCTTATAGTCCTCAGCAGAATGCCGTCGTGGAGCACAAGAACAGGACTCTTGCTGAGATGGCTCGCACTATGCTTGATGAATACAAAACGCCTCGTCGTTTCTGGATTGATGCTATTGATATTGCGTGCCACATCATCAGCCGAGTATATCTTCACAAATTCTTCAAGAAGACTGCCTGCGAACTCCTCGCTGACAAGAAACCCAATGTGAGTTATTTCAAAGTCTTCGGTGCTAAATGTTGGATTAGAGATCCACATCACAACTAAAAATTTGCACCGAAAGCACATGAAGGGTTTATGCTTGGTTACGGAAAGGACTCGCACACCTACAGAGTCTTCAACAACGTTCTTCACAAGGTTGTTGAAACTGTAGATGTGTGGTTCGATGAAACTAACGGCTCGCAAAGAGAGCACCTGCCTACTGTGATAGATGAACGAGCTCCTAAGGAAACTATCAAATTCAAGGCTACTCAGGATGTCATTCCTACCGAAGAATCTGCTGAAGAATTCATTTCAGAACCTGAAGAACGTCGAGCTGATGCACCTGAGGAAAATGCTGAAGAAAATGGTGCTGAAGAAAATGCTGATCAAATTCCTCGACGACAACCAACTCATCCTCGCGTTGCGAAAGAAGTGCAGATTGAGAAAATCATCAGCGACATCAATATACCAGGTCCTCTCACACGCTCGAAAGCTTCACACTTATCTAACTTTTGTGTGCACTTTTCTTTTGTCTGTATCACAGAGCCCACTAAGGTAGATGAAGCATTTCTGGAGCCTGAATGGATTCAAGCTATGCAAGAAGAATTACATCAGTTCGATCTCAACAACGTCTGGGAACTGGTCAAACGTCAAGATCCTCGCAAGCATAATATCATCGGCACAAAGTGGATCTACCGCAACAAGCAAGATGAAAATGGCCTTGTGGTAAGGAATAAGGCACGACTTGTAGCTCAAGGCTAAACACATGTTGAGGGAATTGACTTCGATGAAACTTTTGCACCTGTTGCTAGACTTGAGGCTATTCGCATATTACTTGCTTATGCTAACCATCATGATATCATTCTCTATCAAATGGATGTGAAAAGTGCATTCCTAAACGGTAAGCTTGAGGAAGAAGTATATGTTGCTCAACCCCCAGGATTTGAAGATCCAAAGAATCCTGACAAAGTCTTCAAACTCAATAAGGCTCTCTATGGCCTCAAGCAGGCCCCTCGGGCTTGGTATGATACTTTGAAGGAATTCCTCATGAAGAAAGGCTTCAAACCCGGTTCACTCGATCCAACTCTTTTCACTAAATCTTATGATGGTGAATTATTTGTGTGCCAAAAATATGTTGATGATATTATCTTTGGTTGTACTGACCAACGCTATAGTGATGAATTTGCCTATATGATGAGTGAAGAATATCAAATATCTATGATGGGAGAGTTCAAATTCTTCTTAGGTGTCCAAATTCATCAACAACGGAATGGTATATTCATATCTTAGGAGAAATACCTCAAAGACGTACTGAGGAAATTCGTCATGCACGATTGCAAAGGCATCAAAATTCCTATGCCCACAAATGGCCATCTGTGCACTGATGAAACTGGTATTGACTTCGATCATAAGGTATACCGCTCCATGATTGGTTCTCTATTGTACTTATGTGCATCTAGGCCAGATATAATGCTTAGTGTTTGCATGTGTGCCCGATTTCAAGGTGCACAGAAGGAATCACACCACAAGGCTGTGAAACATATTCTTCGATATCTAGCTCACACACCAACACTTGGATTATGGTACCCGAAGGGCTCGGCTTTTGATCTGATTGGATATTCAGACTCTGACTATGCTGGCGATCGTGTGGACCGCAAATCAACATATGGTACATGTCATTTCCTCGGAAGATCTTTGGTATGTTGGTCCTCGAAGAAACAGAACTGTGTATCACTATCTACCGCTGAAGCTGAGTATATTGTTGCTGGCTCTTGTTGTGCTCAATTGTTATGGATGAAGCAAACTCTCAAGGACTATGGTGTCAACATGAAGAATGTGCCTCTACTATGTGACAATGAGAGTGCCATCAAGATTGCTCACAACCCAGTTCAGCACTCGAAGACAAAGCACATTCAGATTCGTCATCATTTTCTTCGTGATCATGTGTTGAAGGGCGACATCTCTATTGAACATGTGAAGACTGAAGAACAGCTAGCCGATATCTTCACAAAGCGCTTGGATGAGAAGAGATTTAGCAAGTCGCGGTGTGAGCTAAATATCTTAGAATCTTCGAATGTTCTTTGAATTGGACACTCATCCTAGCACTTATGCAAAATTGATGACTTAGATGTGCAACACATGAAGAATTTGTTTTTCTTCAATCAATGAAGTATAACGCTCTAAGTGTGAAGAAATTAATGAAGAAATTGATTCTCAGAACCCTACAACAATTGTACACGGTGTCTGAAATCATCATTCTTATACGGTGGGTCACGCCACCACAAAAGTTGAAAATCATCAATTTGAGTTCTTGAAATTCCTCAGTTGTTCATATTCTTCAACTTTGCAAAATCTTAACTATTTACGTTTCTTTTCTTCATTGGCTATATATATATATATATATATATATATATATATATATATATATATATATATATATATATATATATATATATATATATATATATATATATATATGAGTTTATGTCCTCTACAACATTCACTTATTTCTATTTATTCACGTTGCTATTTTCTACTAAGTGAATGTGATCGGACCCTTCCCCCTCTATGCTAAACTCAACCCATTCCATTCACAAATTCTTCATATGCGTTCTATTTGAAACTTGTTCAAAATCTTCACTATGTCCTTGTCAGTTGAAGAAATTGCGAACGCAGCGTTAAAACTTATCCTTTCCAAAATTTTCGGTTTTGCCGCTCAAATCGTTCCGCATTCCTCGACAATACTTATCTATTCACCCACGATCTCACACGATCTCCACTACACGGTACGTGGGTGACACATGTCGTGCGAATGAGAAGGGTCAGGGGCACGTTCGTCCTATTTCTTCGGGCGAACGGTTTTTCATCTCAGCCTTACATACCCCTCCCCTTCCTTCACTTCACTTTTTACTCCGCTCATTCTCACTCTCCCGCTCGAGCTTCTCCAACCCTAGCGCCGCCGCTACTCCATCGTCGCCGGTGAGGAAGAGCTTCACTGCCTCGACCTCGTCGCCGTCGTACTCGTGCCGGCCGCGGATTTCTTCACTCCGCCGCCGCCTTAGCTGTCTTCCTCCGCCAAGTTAGGGCGTGGAAGATCTGCACAGACTAACTTCACTTCTCCATCTCACAGTTCGTCATGTTCTTCATCCAGGGTAATTAAAAGTTACTTTTACTGCCCTCTTTGATTCAATCGTGTTCTTCAAAATTCTCAAAAGGTGTTTTCTTCGTCAAATCTTCACACACTAAACACCTCACATATCCTCTATTCTTGATTTGATTTCTCTAAGCTATGATTTTCTTCAAGATTCCTCAATTGTGTGAATTTTTCAATCTATACAACTCTGGAACCTAAGACAAAGAACGCTTTGTGAAATTCTTCAAGACACATCTGGTCAAATTCCTCAAACTTGTTCCTTTTACAAAAACTTCTGAGAACGCATATGACCTCTCCAAATTCCTCGCAACTATACTCTATTCACAGGTACTCATGTCCGCTGCTGAATCACTAGGTTCTCATCAACTTAACTCATTTGCAGCGTTCCTTGAAGAAAAGTTGCATACTTCCTCAGAGAATTCGATTGTTCAAATTCCTCATCTGAAGAAAATGGCTGATGGAAAGAAGCCGCGGAAAGGAGGAAAAAGGCGTGAGGTCAATACTGCTTTTGAGATACCTGAAGACGTGTATGCTAACTATTGCACTCCTGATGAGGCAAAGTTCGGAAAAGAGGACAAGAATCAGCGCAAAGTGCGCATACAAAGAATAGAGAGGAGATGGGCACGTGAGTGGAGTGAGTACAGATATGTCACTCCCAAATACATGAAGAAATTCACACTAAATCCTCCCTGCCCAAGACCTCCACTGGCACCTGGCCAAGTTGCTGATCCCACAAGCATCAAGCATGGTGAGGACTTTCCTAAAGAATGGGCCAAGCGCCAAGCCAAGTTGGCCAGACAAGCAAAATATGTAGTGAGGAAATTCAATGAAGACTCTGTTGCTGCTGCTGCCTCTGCTGAGGCCTCTGCTTCCAAGCCTAAGAAGGCCATGGCTAAGAAGCCTGGTCACAAGTTAGGTGCTTCTTCCTCGGCAATGCCCTCACGGCCAGTTTCTTCAAAGCCCTCAAGGCAAGCTCCTCAGACTGCTCCTGCCACTACAAAGTCCCCAGCTCCTCCGCAAAAGTCTTCAGATGCTGCCACAAAATCTTCTGCTCCATGCATCTTGCCACATGTCAGAGGACTGCAGACATATACATTGCCTCAGGAGCCTCTGCAAGCTCCTCAGCTGCTCCGAGTTCCTCAGCGATACTAAGTTCCTCAGCTGGTTCCTCGCTGCTGAAGAAAAAGACAACTGCTGGACGAGGCTCTCGTCCAAGTCCTCATAAGAAGCAAGTTGCTTTCCAAGTGCCGTCTGATGACGAAGCTGATGATGAAGAACTAGTTCAAATCATCAGAGACAGGCAAGAAAGGGCCGCTAGAGCCAAAGGAAGTGAAGTACCACTGCTGTTGGATCCCAAGGTGATCCTTGATTTCATTGATCTCTGGCACAAGGACCCAAACACTCCTATGCCCGATTTCAACTTGACTCCTGGCCAAAGTCATATGCTGACCGCCTTCATAGGCGAAGAAAAATGGAAATTTGAACAGGCCGGGTAGACCAAGAAAGCTGTAATGCCCAGGATGGGACTATATCTCCTACGTGTCGAGGCACGACTTAAAGATATAAGCCCATTCTGGAATGATCGCAAGTTTGGTACCTTTGCACATCTCATGTAAAAATAGGCATGGAAAACTGAAAAGATAGTTGGCTTACACTCACCACGTCACACAAATTCATTACATATCCAATCATCATCCAAATAAACATCACAGCCCATCTAAGGGTAAAGATCCAAATGACAAGATACCAAACATAACATTAAACCACAGGTCTAGATCGAATCCTAGTAGAAGCTCTACTGATCAACCGGATAGTTCACATAGTAACGGCTACGCTCCTCGTCGTACTCCCAGTCTAGCTCGGTACCATCGCCTGTGTAGCTCACCATCGTACCTGCATCTGGTGTGGTGAAGTAACTGTGAGCCACAGAGGACTCAGCAATCCCGTTCCCGGGTAACACGACTATCCAAGCCTTGGGTGTGGAACAAGGCTGAAGAAAGAACAAGAGTCTGCAGCAGCACTAGCCTAGCTTACGTAAAAGAGAGCAAGAAGAGAAGTGCCTCGGACGAAAGATGATCACGAAGTGATCCTAACTAAAGCAAGTCAAACATAACCCCACCGTGTTCACCTCCCGAACCCTTTCGGAAAATGACCGTCACGGTACTCACGCTGGTAGTGTATTGGAACATGGTGTCAAGTTTTCTACATTCGGATATTAACAAGCTCCCATCTTCCACATAACCGCGGGCACGGCTTTCGAAAGTTCATAACCCTTCAGGGGTGTTCCAACTTGGCCCATGACAAGCCCACGATCCGCGGAGTCGCAACTCCAAGGTGGGAAGGCCCGAGTATTCTCGGAATCCCGTGCTCAAGATACTCCGACTAAGGTAAGGCTAATCCAGCAAATCCTCCCGGCGTGCCGACACCCTGATAGTAGCCGCGCGTATCTAGTCTCAGGCCACGACCGGATGAGCACAGCGTACAGTGACCAAAAACCCAAGTTGCCAAGGGGGGTACCGCACATGACTCAAGTTTGGACCAACACTCAAATCGAGCACTGGCCCAGGGGGGTTGATTAATTAATCCTCGGGTTAATTACTCCCTCGGCAAGTTTTTAGTTGTTAGGCGAATAGTACCAATGTTGGGACTTGCTGGAAAAGACTTAGCACTTAGCGGTTTATCGAGGGGGTCCCATAACCCCAACCGTGTGAGCAACGCATAATCAAAGAACATAACACCGGTTTATACGGTTCCTAGGGCGGCATGAGTGGAACAAAACACCAAGCAAAAGGCTTAGCCTTCCACCCATTACCAATATATAGATGATTTCATTTAATAATTATATAGTGTGATATCCCAACAAGCTTCAACAAGAAGCAAGAATCTTCAATCTTCTCCTGCAAATACTATAGAGCGAGACTTCTAGCAATAGGCAAAGATAGTAATGTTATCGGGGTTCGGTCATCTTGCCTGAAGAGTTGTCGATGGGATCGTAAGAGGGGTCCTCGTCCTCAACCTCAGTAGTAACCTCGTACTCGTACTTGGTCTCAGCTTCTGGCTCTACTCAACACAAACACACAAGGCACGAAATCAACAAGATGCAATGCACAAAACTACTAGATGCATGGCTGATGCACTATGGAAGCACAGAAAGTCTACTTAGGAAGCACAGTGTTACAACACAACAATATGCATCAAGCAAAATGCTTCAAAATAATATAACAATAGGATAATATGAATCTACATGCAAAAACACACAAGTTACATATAGGACTTGCTCAAAACGGAGCAACGGGCTAAAAGTTACACCCGAAACAATAAACATGTGCAAGCTGAAAGTAACAGCCACATAGCAACTTCGGAGCAAGAGATAAATAGTCTACAGCACTAAAACATCATGGCAATGAGCATGTACATAAAGTAGACATCTCCTACAGCAAACAATTCCATTGGATCATCCCCAAAGGAGCCATGAATGAATAGCAACAAGCTATGACATTTGGAACTTGACAACAAAATCCTGACAGCAGTAATTTGTTGCAACTTGGGAGCAAAAGTTAAATATGCTACAGCCACCCAAATAAGCATGTGAGAACATGAATGGATAGCCAACAACTTATACAACTAGTAATCATCAAGAGTCACCCCAAAACTGTCATGGATTGGCCTAGAACAACAAGCAAACATGGCATCCGGAAATTACAGATTCCAGACTTAGTGAAATTTCACTAAGTGTTAAAACAGTAGTAACAGCATGGCATCTTTGTGAGCAAGTTTAAGTCACATAAAAGCATAACATGGCAAGTGGTAAGCACCACAGCAAAGTACACATGATGGTGAATCCAAAACATCTAAGCATGGATCAAGGGGACAAACACATCAATAGCAACGAGCTCCTCTACGAGGCATCTCGTAACAAGTTTAACGACATAACAGCCACTAGCACTTTTGCAAAGGAGATAAACATGGCAAGATGATATCTATCATGCAAGCTAAAGCAACCAACATGTACAGAATAACATGATGAACACGTGGACATATCATTTGCTTCATTTGGATAAACATGCACCAAGATATCACATTGCAAACATGGCATGAAAACAACTACTAACAACAGTTTATAACAAGTAGCACTCTTCTCATGAAGATTAAGACATCTAGATGACCTTAAACATGCATGGCACAATGGAACAAAACGTAGTACAAGTCTCCACGATCATTTTGACATATCATTTGCTCAAATCGGACCATCACACAAAAAGTTATCATCAAAACAAAACAGCACCAGACATCAAAATTAACAGGGACTTAGAGAAAAACAACCTCCTCGGGGTCAACGGAAAAGTCAACGCGGGCTGGCGGATCTGGAGCGGCGGAGGCGGATCGGGCTCGGCGGAGATGGGCTAACGGGCTAGGCCCGTTAGGGTTTCGGCCCACCCCAGGCGGGATCTGGATCGGGCGGCCGAGTGAGAGGATCGCACCCTCGTGCCCCCGAGCGGCGGTGGCGACCTTCGACGCGGGGCGGCGGGCAGCCTTCGACCGGCCTGGCCGGCGGCTGGCCCCTGGCCGGCGGGAGGCGGCGGGAGGTCGGCGGGGCGCGGCGCCGGCGAGGCCCGCGGCGGCGGAGGCCGGCGACCGGCGGCAGCGGATGGCGGCGAGGAGAAGGGCCCGCCAGCGGGCGAGACCTCCGAGGCGGGGCCGTCGGCGGAAGGGAAGGAGGCCGGCGGCGAGGGATTTGGCCGGCGAGAGGAGGGAGCCCGGCGGCGGCGTGAGGGAGCTCCGGCGGCGGCGCTTGAGCGGAGGTAGAAGAAGACGCGCGGGCCCACACGTCGGGGTGGAAGCACCGCTCCGGCACTACGGAAGCACGACAGCTCGGGTCGGAAGCACAACTTGCTGGGACGTCGGAAGCACGGCGGCTCAACGGTAGAAGCATCGCGGATCAACGGTGGAAGCACCGGCGGCGAACTGTGGAAGCATTAGGGTTTCAGACGCGAAAATCGGGGGAGATGGACGTTTATATAGGCACAAGGAGCTAGGGTTGTCCAAATGAGGTGAGGTTTTCGGCCACGCGATCACAATTGGTTGGCCTAGATGAAGGGAGGGGTTTGGGTTGGTTTGGTGGGCTGTTGGAGGGGTGTCTTGGGCCTCAAAGTGGAGGTACTTTCAGCCCATGAGAATAACTGTTGGAGCGTCAAACGAACTCCAAACGCGACGAGATTTGATAGGCGGGTTACACACAACAAAACAACATCGCACGACAAGACTCACACCAAAACGGAAACGTTACACGGCCAAACACCAAAGTAGGCCTCGGGGATGCCACGGACACGTGAGAGAGCTCCGGAACTCGAAACGGACAACGGAAAGGAAAGAGTGGGACCGGATGCAAACGACAACACAAATGCAATGCAATGCACATGACAACATGATATGGATGAATGCACACACGCACACGCCAAAACGACGAAAACCCGAAAAGACGAAGAACCCAGAATGGAATAGATGGAGCCAAAGATATATATATTTCCCAAAAGGGGAAGTATTACATCTGGGGCATTACAAAAGCGCAGTACAAGAAGGAGCGCTTTCTGAAGAAAAATGATGTCAACATGACAACTGAAGAACTAATCAAGATTCAGGGTGAAATCAAAGCCCTCAGCAATGAATTTGAAGCATATCGTGCTGACTGGTTGGGCGCCAAAGTCAGATTTGTCAATCTGACCAAAGTTTTTTCTTCAAGTGTTGCTCGCAAGACGCACATTGAAAATCCTCAAGCTGAAGCATCTGCTGAGTCTACTAAAGGACATGCCAGCACCGCTGAAGAAAATCTGGCTGCTGAAGAAAATCCCAGGGCTGATGACTCCACTCCAGCCACTGAAGAAATTGCCAGGGCAACCTCTAGTGTTGCGCCTAAAGAAAATGACAGGCCAGCTGAAGCTCCAAATGCCGCGCCTGAAGATCATGAAGTAATCAGGACAACTGGATCAGTTGTGCCTGAAGAAAATGAACCAGATTCCTCAGCTGCTCCTGCGCGAGCTCCAACTCCAATCCTTCCATCTGCATTAGATGTGAAGAAGACAAAAGCTGCAGAGCGTGCAGCTATGAAGAAAAGGAAGGCATCAGCTTCTTCAGATTCTTCAGCTCCGAAGAAAATGAAGCCATTGACAAGCTTAGCTGAGAATCCAATTGATGTCGTTCCCATTTCATCTATGCCATCAAAGGACCTTGTTCCTTTCGGTGAAGATTATGTGATTCCAAGTGAATCGGATGAAGACATTCCCTCTGCTGCTTCCTCAGAGCAGATGGATGAAGAAATTGAAGTGGATCCCATCCCTTCAACACCAATCATCTCCTCGCATATGCCTCAGTTTACTGCAAAAGAGGCCGGCGTTGAAGAAATGGAAGAACAAGATTCTGACGTGGACATTAGGAATACCACTCCACTGATGACTGATGACTTCTGGGATAGTCAACATCCCTATCAGGACCGGTTTTCCAATAAAACATTTATAGAGAAATTGACCATTATATCAGACCAGTATAGAAGAATCCTCCTTACTGGTAGACAAATCCTTGATACATAAATCCATAAGTACTAAATATTATACAAGGTTGAGCTGAGGCTGCTCAACAATTTATTACAAGCACGCCGATATTATATATAAAGGCAGATATGACACAAAGGGTCTGGTGGCATAGCTACTGACTCATAATAAAGGTGGTGGTGGATATGTCACAGTGAAGTGGGTGACATGACTCCAAAATCTTACAGCTCATCGAGCGCCGGAGTGAGGCTCGATGAATTTATTTGGGTAGCGGAAGCGTATATAATACAAGTGACCAATTCCAGGATTGCACGGGACTGACTGGGACTCCTCTAGGCGTCGGACTCACTATCGAACTCTTCATCCATAAGATCGCCTTCATCAACATCTGGCCAAATCAACAAGCCTGGTGAGTACTTTGAATGTACTCACAAGACAGTTTGGACATAAGATATAACAAGTGCAAACATGATGCACATCAGCAGATTTGTAATGCGCACTCAGATAATAAATTTGCACTTCATGTTAAATGAAAAGGAAGTCAGGCGGTAGTCCTCCCGAAATCCCAATAAAATAGCTGAAGACCGATCGGGTGTCTGAAGCGACGCCTCGAAAGGTAAAATAAATTATCATGTCGCAGTCGGGCGTCAGGGCGACACCACATAAAGGGCTTATATTGAAAAGTAAATGACAGAACATGCCACAGTCGGACGTCTAAGCTACATCTCGAAAAGGGCTTATAATGAAAGTAAATAACAAGGATGCCACAGTCGGATGTCTGAGTGACATCACATAAAGGGCTTATATCCGAAAGTAAGTAACAAGAATGCCACAGTCGGACGTCAGAGCGACATCACATAAAGGGCTTATTTCCGAAAGTAAATAACAAGAATGCCACAGTCAGACGTCTGAGCGACATCACATAAAGGGCTTATATCCGAAAGTAAATAAAAAGAATGCCACAGTCGGACGTCTGAGCGACATCACATAAAGGGCTTATATCCGAAAGTAAATAACAAGAATGCCACAGTCGGACGTCTGAGCGACATCACATAAAGGTCTTATATCCGAAAGTAAATAACAAGAATGCCACAGTCGGACGTCTGAGCGACATCACATAAAGGGCTTATATTTCATCATTCGAATTCAAGTAACTCATGAGGGTAAATCATCCGAAGGAAATAATCCGTACATAATAATAAATTGGTTAGTCCATCCACGGGAATAACATTCAGCCGGGTTTACCACTCTTAGTTCCATGTTTATCCACCAGAGACTGTCACTGAGACTGACACTGAGACTAACGTTGAGATGGACGCTGAGACTGACGGTGATACTGACATTGATATGACGATCAAAGTCCTTGACCATGGACATGGTCACTCGAATGGTTTTGACTCTGCAGAGTTTGTACTCTTTAACCACAGCCAACAGATTTCAGTAGTGACAAAGGACTAGTTCCGTTTACGGTATTTTAGAAGAAACACATCTAACCAGTACACACCCATTCCACATTCCGCTGCCAGGAATCACCCTAGGCAACGTTCAAGAAAAACTCTAAGACGGGGAGGCCACAATCTCGAATAGCATGGGATCAAATTTATATCGCACGCTCTAAGGGGTGCCCCCCTCTCGGTCCCAACCGGAAACACCCATGCCCCCTGACCGGATGACGGGCTTTAATCCAGGGCCATGGAACCCTCATCACGGCCCCTCTATTTGGTGTGTACAAGGAAAGAGGTTTGCAACTGACTAGACCGCATTCTTTGCAGAAGACATGTGGCAGCATGAAAAGGGGGACGAATGGGAACATGACTTGATCCACGTTAATACTGGAGTTAAATGGTTGACATAAGACCGGCATGCTTCAACAATACCAGCTTACAACCTATCATGCCACCACATGATCAGGTTATCTCACCATCATAAGAACATATCAATATCGAGGTTCACTTGCAGCATGCCTTGCATGCAGTATAACATTCACAAATTCTTAAATAAACATGCCATGAGAAAACTACTCAAGCAAACATGCAAAACACTCATCATATCAAAGGTTCAAACAGGCTTGCCTGTTTCGGAGTAGTCGGAGTCTAGCTCGGGGAAGTCTGCGACTTCGTCACCTCCTTCGGTATCTACGTTATAAAATAAATCGGATACTAACGTAAATACCATGCGTGCATAAAAATTGTTCCAAATATTTTCCAAATAAATATAATAAAAAACTAGACAGAAAAATAAAGATGACAGAAAAAGAATCAGCTAAAAATCATCTTTTGTTTAAAAGTTATAAAGGTTTTAGTCCAGGGACTAATCTGTGATGAAACAGAAACTTTCCAGGGGCTAGTTTAGAAAAACAGAAAACGCTTCGGTTGGAAATACGCCAACTCAAAGGGAACACGTACTTTGCCCAAAGGCGCTTTCAGAAAACGGTTCGAATAAGAGAGGAGAGGCTGACGAGGGGGTCCCACCCATCAGGTTTGAAATCTCACCGTTGACCGAAGCAAACGATGATCGCCGGCGATGATCGACGGCGATCCAGGGGAGGCCAAGGGTATGGTTGCACTCACGGGACAATTCCGCGTCGGTGGGTGGTGGAGTTGGTCGTAGGCGAGCACCACGTCGATGGCAGCTTCCACTCCGACGGAGGGCGGTTCGGTCGAGGATGGATCCCTCCGAAGAGAGCTGTAAACACCAAATTGAAGCGCGGGTTAGGGGAGTGGGTGCACTAGGAGGCTACTAGCACAGTTTGGGAGGCGGGGGTGCTCTCACCAGGGAGAATCTTGCAAGAGCCCGAAGCGGATCGGGGCGGCCTGAGCTAGGAAAGAAGGCCTCCTCGAGGTCCTCCTAGCGGCTGGGAGCGGGTCTGGTGAGGTGGAGGAGTGGTGCTAGGTCGAAGGCGAGCTCGGGGCCTCCATTTATAGTTGGCCCGAGGCGGTTGCCGTGAACGAGATCATTCCGGCGAGTGATTATGGCGAGGCAGAGGTTGGACGGGAGATTAAGGTGACTGGGCAGCTTCGTATTGGTTCACTGGTTCCATTCAATGGCTAACCTGGTCGGATTTGGCCTGCGCCCGCGGTTTCGACGGAATGGAGCTCACGGGCTCGTCGGCGGCAGGGAGCGCGCTCTGTGCCTCTAAGGCCACGGCGACGGTTCT
The DNA here is from genome assembly GCA_902687465.1 of Secale cereale. Classification (NCBI taxonomy): domain Eukaryota; kingdom Viridiplantae; phylum Streptophyta; class Magnoliopsida; order Poales; family Poaceae; genus Secale; species Secale cereale. The sequence continues at coordinate 98,878,665 of LR738712.1, forward strand.
GCAGCGCGCACAGAGAAGGGGACGGTCACGCGGAGGCTCCTGGTGGTGTGGGCGGTGCTGGACGGCGCCGTATGGCAGGTCTGGCCCCTGCTAGCCGCCACGGGAGGTTTGCCACCGCGGAAGACGCCGGAGCTGACGCGACACATCGCCACCGACGTTCGCGACCGGCCAAACAACCATGCGGCGCACTGGATAAGAAGGAGGAGTAGTGAGCAACGAGCCAACGAGAGCACTGGCGAGATTGACGCTGCCGACTGATGAAAACAACACTGTCTCTGAACTGAAACACTGAATTTCTGAAACTTGACAGGAACAGTGCACACCAGCTGTTCGACGAAATGTTTTAGGCACGTGGAAATTTTTTCTTGAGCTGAGACTTGGTAAGGTGATCTCTTGATGCATGTGGAGACTGCCTGAATTATCTCAGAATTTTTGGAAAGGAGAAAGAATGAAATTTACCAAAAATGGCAAATCTGGTCAAACTTGCAGCAAGCAAATTTTGAAAAATAATTGAATTGTGGACTAGCAGATCTTGATGGATCTTGGTGGAAGGTACTAAGGACTAGCCAGAGGAATTTATTTGGAACCAAAACTCAAAGGAAATCTAGTAGTTCCTTTATAAATCACTAAGGTCCAAATTAAATTACAGAGAAAGGTTTGAGGATAAAATAAATAGAAAAAAATTTAAAAGAGGTTGAAACTTGCTGGAATTGGATGCTTGGCTTGACCCAAAGTAAGGAGGTGGGTTTTGGGAGAAAATTTTCTACATAGGCCATGGCAAGAGAGAAATTTTTGGATGGGAAGAATAAATCCATAATTTATAGGAATTCTTTTTAATAAAAAGGAATTGTAAAAAACCTTCCAAAATTATTTGTGTTGAGCCAACACAAGATGAAAAACCCTCAAGACCAAAGATCAAGATTGGAAAGAACCCATAAGAAAATACTTGTCACAAATGAATTTTTTTGGAAGAAGAGTCTTTTAGAAGAAAAAAAATAACCTCCTTCCAAATAAATAAAGAATTTGATAAAACCAAATCAAAAAATTTGGAGTGTTACAATCCCAACTCACCTTTGTTCATGCCACGCCAAAAAATTCCTCATTCACCAGCACCAACTGTTCCATTGGGCTCTGACGAAACTCATCCCACACAGTCTGTTCATGAAGACATTCCAACCACTAGTGCTGAAGAAACTGCTGCGCTGCTGAATCGATGAAGACTGCTGCTGAAGAGGAACCAGAAATTCCTCAGACTGAAGAACCTAAGATTGCAAATCCAGAGGTAGTGATGCAATTGATAGATACTCCTCAACTGAAGCCAAAGGATCCTTTCTCAAGGAAGCAATCTTTCAAGAAGGCTGATTTCTTCGGCGAGCATGTGTTCTTCACTAATTTCAATCCCTATGACTCTGCTCGCATAAGGAAGAGGCGTTTCTGGACTGCCAGTCAGGCGAATTTCTATTCCTCAGTGCTATACAATAAAGACAAAGTCTTCGCGCATCAGCATATTCCTCACATGGATATGGAGTCTCTGCCATGTTTTGTGCTAGTCCTTAGTGTTCTTCACGACGCAGGACTTCTGGGTTTTTGCACAGATATATGCGATTGGAATGAAGAAATGATTCTTCAATTTTATGCAATGCTGCACATCACTCGAAACTTTGAAGACATAAACTCATGGGTGTTGGACTGGATGTCTGAAAACACTCATTACAAAGCTCCAGCCTCTGAATTGCTTCAGGCTCTGCCCCTCAGTCCACCAAATGAAGCAGCACGTTGCATGTATGAAGAAACTGAACTCACTGATCACTACATGCAAGTGCTCATGAAGCCTCTGAAGCCAGGACAAGCTCCACGGACCAAATTCCTCATGAAGGAATTGATGTTTCTGCCTCGGACTGTCTATCGTACTCTGACGAAGACATTGAGTCCAATCAAGGGCCACGACTCGAATGATGAAGAAGTCATCGGCATCATGAAGAATCTGCTATTCAACATCATCCATGGCATTCCTGTCAACTTCCATGATTTCTTCATGAGGACAATGGAAAATGTTGCACTGTCCCCTTTCAACCTGAAGCCTTATGCTCCATGGATTATGAGATTCATCAGGACAAGGTCTTCAGTGAATTACAAAGCTGACACTCTCAATCATTGCAGCTACTTGCCCCCAATTGAAGTCCTCAAACGGACATTTTCCTCAGCTGATGACAAGGTCAAGGCCACTGTTGTTTTTTATGAAGGCACTCTTCCATTGGATGGCAAGTTTCGCAAAGCTGCCTCTTATTCCACCAATGATGACTCTGCCACTCATGACTCTGCCGCCAATGCACCCAACCAAAATCCTCAAGGCACAGCTCCCAGGGTGATGACTAATCGTGAGCTTCTCCTCAGTCTTCATCAGAAGGTTGATCGCAATCATAAATGGGTCAAGCGTTAGTTTGGTTCAATTCTTCACAACATGACCTCTACACATAATGCACTGAAGAAAAACCATTACTACCTTCATGAAACCCTCAATCGCACCTGGGCTGTTCTGTCTCATCTGTATGGCGAAGAAGATCTGATGAAAATGGGTCTCAAGGATGACTTTGACTGGTCTGCTCCTCCTCCGAAGAAATACAAGAAGGTCAAGGTTCCTCCCTTGGTGGCCAGCTCCTATTCTTCATCGCGCGAGACCGACAAGTATGAAGACCTGGACGACACTGCGGCAGGCCCTACCTCAATTATCGATCCCAACAACGCTGGCGCTCCTTCATCATCTTGAGATTCTTCAGGGGCGTTCGTCCTCAGTTTCGATCCTTTTGGTCATTCGATGAAAAAGGGGGAGAAATTTGAGTTAGTCTTCAAGCGGTTCTATATATATGGGCATTTTTTTGCTAAGTTACAACTCTCGTTCTTCTGATGACTTTGTGGATCGAGTTGTAAGCTTAAACTCTATGGTGACCTGATACTTTTGTTGTGGTGTTTCTGTATGCTTATTCCTCATTAATGTTATGCACGCATGCTGAATTACATCAGTCACCATATTTCATCATGCATTTCAAATTCTTCATATTATATGTCAAATGCGTGTATAAATTACAAGATAGGGGGAGATCTCCATGATTCTACTCTTCAAGTGTGCATTGCTTCAAAAGAAAATTCCTCACTATGCACAACTTCAGTGGGAGTTCTTCTATATCTTGCAATCAAATTCCTCAATATCAGTAATTACACCTCATATGTTTATCCCCGTTTGAAAACTTAACCTATATTGTCATCAATCACCAAAAGGGGGGAGATTGTAAGTGCATCTAGTGCCCCTTAGAGATTTTGGTGTATTGAAGACTTATAGGTTAAGTGACTAATGTATTTGTGAGTGTACACAGGTCTATAAGTCTATGAGGAGTTTGATTATTACAGGGAAAGTTGACCTTTAAAAATGAAGTTCTTCAACTGAAGACTTTGGATTTCTAAAGACTTTCTGAAGACTTTGAAAGTGAAGAAATTGGTGTGACCTTGAAGACTTGGTATTCATTTGAGGAGCATGAAGCATGAAGACTTTTGTTTTTATAGTTTCATTTTCTCTTTCTTGAGTCATAGGAAACACCGTACTGTTAAAGGGGGTCGAGGAAATACTAAGGAAAAATGTCCATGTGATGCTCAACTCAAAATCCTACACCTACCAATCCCTTCGAGTGAAGCCATTGGAAATCTCATATAGTTCAGTCATATTCTTCAGTGACAGAGACGAAGTTCTTCTGGTCTCTAAGGAATTTGTTCTGACTGAGGATTTAGGAATTTGCCAGTGCGGATTGCCTAAACAGTGAGGAACATGATAGCCCTGAGGAATTTGATACTCAAACTTCCGACCGCTGCTGTGCTACGCGCCAGCTGTCCCATAATATCTACCTACCTAACGGTCATATCATTAAAGGGCATTTATGTCTTATCATGTCGGGATGCTCCCTAGGCTATAAATAGCCGCCCCCTACAACCACTAGCTGGTTGGCTGTTCCACCAGAAACTGACACTTGTCATAAGGGCAACCCATCCTCCGAGGACTTTGAGCGAAAATCATCAAGTGAGGAAAGACCCAAAACCAAACCCAAAACCTTCAAACCCAAAAGTGATTGAGCATCACTGAAGAGATTGATCCTGCGTGGATCCGACGCTTGTTACCTTTGAGGACTGTGCTTCTTCCAAACGGTTAGGCGTCAAGGTCTAGAGCATCCAAGAGGAATTGTGGATCGCCAAATGGCCAAGTCTATGAAGGTTCGGAAGTCACCTGAAGACTTACCACGAGTGATTTGGCGAGGTCTGTGTAACCTTAGGTCAAGGAGAATACGGTGAGGACTTGGTGTCTTGGACTGTGTGTCCTTGACTGGGTGTCCAGGACTAGATGTCCTCAGGTTTAAATACCTAGCCGCTCCAACCAGATGTACAACTGAGACAGCAGTTGGAACTGGTCTACCAAATCATTGTCTTCACCAAGCTTACTGGTTCTATTTCCTCAACTCTTTCATTTCCTCATATCTGTGTTGTGTGCTTGTTCATATCTGTCTGAAGACTTTGACTGAAGACTTTCTCAATTTCCTCAGTTCAATTTCTTCAGTCTGTTTGTCTTCATCCTGTGCTATCCTGTGATTACGCTTACTGTACTCTGTGTTTGTCTTCATTTCTTCATGATGACCATGCTTGTATTATGTCATGTTTACTTCTGAGTACTTATTCCGCTGCAAGTAGTTCTTCGCTAAGGAATTTCCTCAACAGCAAATTCCTTAGTGAAGAATTCATAAAAATCGCCTATTCACCCCCCCCCCCACCTCTAGTCGATATAACGCACTTTCACATTAACTGAGTTTTCAATGCATTTATGTGCATAATTAAAATTTGAACTACATGCACATGCTCTAGTGCATATAAATTGGTTGAAAATTCAAATATGTGTCCTTTGGTGCATGCTTAGGTCCCATGCAAAAAATGGGAATGAATTTCAAACACCAGGGCACCGTTGATTGCCGGCAAAAAGTTGGGATACTTTATTTTTAAATTCTAGTAAATCCAAAACTCGTCTGAAATTCATGAAACTTGGCATGCTATCATGGAGCGGCATCAACATGCCGTGGTAAATTTTTTGTCCCATTTGGGGAAGGTTTGGGTATATGCTTCTCACAAACCAGAGCTTCTCACAACAAGCATGATGGTTTCAGTAGGGAACGTCCCACCTTTGGGGACGAAACGATATCCATTGCCTCTTATTGCTTTCAAAAAAATTCTCGTGTCAACATAGAACAACAGGAGTGTTGTGTCAATTTTTGTGATATTGCGGGGTTCGTTTGGACATTTTTATGCATTAGCTGAGTTTTCAATGCATTTATGTGCACAATTCAAATTTGAACTACAGGCACATGCTCCAGTGCATATAAATTGGTTAAAAAAAATCAAATATGTGTCCTTGTGTGCATGCTTAGGTCCCATGCAAGAAATGAGAATGAATTTCAAACACCAGGGCACCGTTTATTGCCGGCAAAATGTAGAGATACTTTATTTTTAAATTCTAGTAAATCCAAACTCGTCTGAAATAGTTTTTTTCTTGGGTTTAATACTGTATCTCGATCATATGAATATAAATCCGCAGTATGACTGAATGAAAGATATGGTTTGAGCGAACTTGCATTTCTCTCTCTTAATGTACAGACTTATCAAACGATTTTCTTTTGAAAAAAACATAGATGGTTTTTAAATATAAAACACTCATCACAAATGTTTATTTAGAACACCTGTATGCAAACCAGGAGCTTGCCCAGGAAGCCAAGGGAAATTGTGCCGAGCAGGATTTTTGCGGCTCTTGATCACAAACATTTTAGATAGAACACCGTATGCAAAGTGAGAGCAGGATTTGTGCATCTCTTCAACGCAAACGGTTCTTTTGGATGACCCATGTGCAACCACTTACAAACAATTTGGTAAGACTTTCATCTGTCATATTGGGTATGTTGCCATTTGTCAAACTGGAAAGATTGACATTTGTTGATCTAGTAACATTGCCATTTGTCAACCTTGTAACACTACAATTTATCAAAATATGAAGCTAAAAATCACTAGCAGTATCTAATTTTTGCAACTAAAATTCAGTAATTAAGCATATATTTCATTCATAGATTAAGAAGTCGTTCTTAATTTATACAAACAGTTTAATTCGACTGCTGAACCGACCAAACTTTTCCCCAATTGTTGCCAACCACGTACTGAAATAGCTAGTTCAACTATATATACTAGCTAATTTTAAGTATGTTGTACAACTCCACCACATCTATAGTCATATGAACTGAAAAAATAACCCCTAAATATTACTACTACTACGGAGGGGCTTTGTACTACTTGTAACACTCCAAAAAAAATTTGTTTGGTTTTTCTTCCAAACTTTTGGTCTTTTGGAAGGGGGGTGTTTGACCTTCTCTTGAAACCCTTCTAAAATCTCTTCTGGCCAAAGTTTGTGTGTTATTCTCTAGCTTGATTTTTGGTCTTGAAAGTTTCTTCTTGTGTTAGCTAAACACAAGTTGTTTTCTTAGGGATTTGTTTGATTCTTTTCCCTCTTGATATAAGCATCTTAGGTTTAACCTTGGGCTTATCTTCCCCTCCAACTGACATCTTGCCATGACACCCAACAGAAATAACTCTCTCCAAGACCTCCTCTTCACCTTCAGACAAGTCTCACATTAATTCCAATGAGTTTCAACCTTATTGGAATTTTTCCTCTATTTATTTTACTACTAAATCAATTTATGTCCATTAAAGTGAACCTTGGTGATTTGCAAAGGAACCACCATGTCCACCTTATTATTTGTTTCCAAACTAACTTCTCTGGATAGTCCTTAGTCCCACAACCTAGATCCATCTTGTTTCACTAGTCCACAGTTCAAAATTTTCAAATTTCACCTGCTGCAAGTTTGGACCAGATTTGCAAAATTTGGTGAAATTCATATTATTCTCCTTCCAAAAATTCTGCGAAAATTCAGGCAGCCTCTAGATGCATCAAGAGGCCATTCCACCAAATATCAGCCCCAGAAACATTTCCCACATGCCAGAATCATTTCATCATACACCTGGCGTGCACTGTTTTTGTCAGTTTCAGAAACTGCTAACTGAACTTTGCACGCGATAGTGCAGTAAGTCAGTTTCGTCAGTCAGCATCATCAATCTCGCCAGTGCTCGCCTTGGATCGATGCTCACTGCACCTCCTTCTTATCCAGCGCGCCGCACGCTTGCTTGGCTGCTTCTTCACGTCGATGGCGCCCTGGCCCGCCCACGCCGACGTCTTCCGCGGCGGCAGAACCTCCCGCGGCGGCCGACAGGAGGCATCCTGCGGCACAACGCCGTTTGGCACCGCCCAAGACACCCGAGAGCTCCGTGGGGCCTTCTCCACCGCCAGCGCACGCCTGCAGCACCGTCGCCGTGGCCTGGCGCGCGCAGAGCGGTTTCTCTGCCACCGACGTGCCGCACGGCCGTTCCATCAAGGGCAGACCGTAATCGCCCCTCCCCTGCTGAGTTAGGCACTAGAATGGAACCAGTACATCTCCTAGTCGATGCTCAAGCCCCTAAACCCATCGTACAGCCACTGCGCCGCCATAATCGCTCGCCGGACTTATCCCGTTCACGGAAACCGCCTCGGGCCAGCTATATAAAGCGCCCCCGAGCTCGCTCTCGAGCCCGCACACCTCCACCATCTCTCTAGACCATGCCTAGCCTCTGGAAGAGCCTCGAGGGGCCTTCTTCCTCAACTCCGGCCAACTCCGTCCGCCTCGGGCTCCAGCAACGTTCTCTCCGGTGAGAACTCCTCCGCCGCCCTGGGCTCGAGCGTAACCTCCTGGCACCTACCTGAGTCTAAACCCCACTCCAATTTGACCCCAGGAGCCCTCTCCGACGAGGCCCACGACCACCCGAGCCGCCGTCCGACGGAGACAGGGTGGCCGTCGACGTGGGGCTTGCCGACGGTCAACTCCACCACCCACCGACACGGAAGAACACCAGGAAGTTGTATGTACCACTCCCTTCCCCTACCTCACCGTGGATCGGCGCCGGCGACCACCACAGCTTCTGGCGCCGGCGCGACTCTGTTTCAGCGTTTAAACCCGACGAGTGGGATCCCCTCATCAGCCTCTCATTTCCCTCCGAAACGTTTTTCTGGAAAGCGCCTTCGGGCAAAGTACGTCTTCGTCTTTAGTTGGCGTACTGCGTACCGATGAACTGTAGTATATTGGAGTCACCAAATAAATTCTTCGGGTCTCACTCCGATACTCGATGAACTGTAGTATATTGGAGTCACGTCACCCACTACACTGTGACATATCCACCACCTTTTTATTACGAGTTACTAGTATGCCACCCCACCATTGTGTCATATCCGTCTTTATGTACTATATTGGCGCACTTGTAATAAATTGTTGAGCAACCTCAGCTCAACCTTGATTCAGTATTCTGGAATTCGGTATCAAGGAATTATCTATCGGCAAGAAGTATTCTTCCTTGTTGGTTTAATGAAAAGGTCGGTCTTTCGGTAATTATTTTACTGAAAAATCGGTCCTGACAACCTTGGTACCAGAGCCACGCTGACTGTAGGAAGCCACTAGGTGCGATCGCTAATCGGTTATTAGCGTAATAACTGCTATTCAGCATTTTTGCATCTGTAGCAATTTTCTGTTAGTCATCATAAATTTATGACTTGACTATTCGGAATTTTTGTCAACTTTTGTAGATGGCCAGCAACGACTGTGATGCACAAGTGTTCGCCAACATTCCTGAGGGGTTTGTCAAGCTCCTCTTCGCCATCACCAAGGTCGCGTTTGGGCCATCAACCCGTCCAGAGTTTACACTCAGCGTGTCAATGCACCAGGCCATGGTGCACTTCAAGGGAGGGCGTTCTGAAGCGCACCGCCTCCGATTTGTGGGCAGGTCCATGCCTACGAAGAGGCATGCCATGCAAATGGCTGCCCGTGAGGCGATAGCTCGTCTCCGGGACATTCCTCCTTCAATGAAGACTCGTCGCTACCGTTACCTCCCATGCCACGTGCCCTACACGTGCCACTATGCGTTTGCTTGCGCAAATGGGGAACGTGATGAAGCCATCGAATCAAGGTTGAATACCTCAAGGCACTTGAGGTAGCCTTTGATAATCTTGTGGACGACTTGGTGGCTGCTCATATGGACTTGGTCCAGAGTGGCTCCGCCAACAGGAGGGAGCTACTCCATACTGCGCCACCACTGACGTTTGTCTCGTCCACCGCATCTTATGCACCTTCCATCTTAGCCACCGCTCGTCGTCTGCCTACCACCGAGGAGTTCGACCAGGTCATTGCTCCTACCCTAGTCAGAGCGGCACCACCTGCCGCACCCGCATCAACACCTCGTACCCATACTCCGCGCCTGGAGCCTATTTGTGAGGAGGAAGTTGAGTCTCCATCACCACTTGGCCTTACCCTCGGTAGGCCGAGGGAAATCTTCAACATCTCCGACTAGTGCGTCTATCCGCGACGCGTTATGCTCGCTTGTATGATATGTGTGATATGTAAAATAGGTTGATGGGAAGTAGTCTGTTTGCGCATCATGTAGGAACTTGGAGAAGTGCACTAGCATAAATAAGGTGTCAGGAATGTTTACGCGCATCCTGAGTGACGTATGTATAATTACGACTCGCATGTAAGATATGTACTAAGCGGTCCTTCTCCGTGCGCAATCAAGTTTATTTTTAAAAATTTCTTTGGAGCTCGTGTTTTTGTTGCTTTTGCAAATCTTAGTCTATTTTGCTACCCGATTCTTCTCATGATTTCTGCAATAATACCCCAGAATAAGAAATGACTCGTCCCTGGACGTGTTCCATGCCAAGTCCGCCAGAGCAAAAATTATGGCACACAGACAGGTAACAATTTCACGCAGGGGCAGTCAAGTCAGCAGGGCAGCGAAATAGCATTTTCTCAAGTATTCCGTCTTTACGAGCAAAGTCAGCAACAGCATCAGGAAATGATGAACCATGTCATTAACCTGGGAAACCACCGTGAGCCATACCAGCAGCACTCAAAATTATCTGAATTTCAGAAGACACATCCGCCAACATTTTCTCACACAGACAGACCTCTTGAGGCCGATGATTGGCTTCGAGATATTGAAAGGAAATTAATTGTGGCACAATGCTCAGACCGGGAAAATGTACTTTACGCACCACATTATCTTACTGGAGCAGCCGCGTCATGGAGGGAGAATTTTCTGCATATGCACCCCAACATAAATGATATCACCTGGGAAGATTTCAAAGAAGGCTTTCGTGGGGCGCACATCCCTAAGAGCATTATGAAGATCAAGAAAAGGGAATTTGATGACCTCAAGCAAAGGGGCATGACAGTAACTGAGTACAACAGTCAGTTTACGCAATTATCCCGCTATGCCAACGAAGAGCGTATGACTGAAAATAAGAAGATGGAAAAATTCCTGGACGGACTGGCACCAGCACTTAAATGCCAGTTAGTCGTGCACACTTTTCTAGATTTCAAGACGCTAGTGGATAAGGCTATTACGTTGGAAAATGAACGTCGCAGTCTGGAAGACATTCGCAAAAGAAAAAGGGATTAGACCAACCACCCTCGCAACAACAGGAATAAGGTAAATTTCCAGAAAAATGGGGCGAACAAATCCATGACAAATGACACACGTCCAAGCAGGAATTTTCATGCAAGGGACAAGGATTTCACCTATCGCCCAGGTGTTACTTGCTACGCATGTGGAGAAGAGGGACACTATGCTAAACAATGCTAAACAATGCCCAAAGCCAAGAAACTCAGCACCAAAGCCTAACAGCAACGGAAACAATTCCGCGCCCCAGCGTAACAACTTCAACCCCAATAACAATCACAAGAAAGGCCACCTGAACCATGTGACCAAGGAGCAAGCACATGATGCCCCGGATATCGTACTCGGTACGTTCCCTGTCAACACAATACCTGCCATGGTTTTGTTTGATTCTGGAGCTTCTCATTCGTTCATTTCGAAGAGTTTTTCTTTGCAACATGGTTTTTTGATGCTTCCCTTGGGAAAGTCAATGACCATCAAGTCCCCCGGAAGTAAGCAGATCACTCAGAATTACTGCCAAGGTTTAACCATTGAAATTGAAGGGTTAAAGTTTCACGCAAACTTCATCGTGTTGGAAAACAAGGGGCTGGATGTTATGCTGGGTATGGACTGGCTAACCACCAACAAAGGATTTATCGACTGCTTCAACCGGACTGTGATTCTTACTGATCATCACGGAAAGACAATAAAAGTCGCAGCTCAAGAAAGACCAGTGTCGCGGCAACCAAAATTAAACAAGGTAGACACTTCTGAGTTAAGCAAAGTTCCAGTAGTATGTGAATTTCCGGACGTATTTCCCGAAGAACTACCGGGCATGCCACCAGACAGAGAAATAGAATTTATTATTGAACTAGCGCCTGGAACCACCCCCATATACAAGAAGCCATACAGAATGACACCATCCGAGTTGGTTGAACTAAAGAAACAAATAAAGGAATTGCTGGACAAAGGATTTATACGGGCCAGCTCCTCACCTTGGGGTTCGCCGGTATTATTTGCCAAAAAGAAGGATGGGACTATGAGATTGTGTATAGACTATCGAGCGCTCAACATGGTCACTATCAAGAACAAATATCCGATGCCACGGATAAATGATTTATTTGACCAGCTCATGCAAGCCAAGGTTTTCTCAAAAGTTGATCTAAGGTCGGGTTATCATCAATTAAAAGTACGTAGAGAAGATATCCCGAAAACAGCATTCACCTCCAGATACGGACTATATGAATTTACAATAATGCCCTTTGGACTGACCTACGCCCCCGCATATTTCGTCCACCTCATGAACAAAGTATTTATGAAATTCATGGACAAATTTGTGGTAGTATTTATTGATGATATCTTGTTATATTCAAAGACACCAGAAGAGCATGCTGAACACCTCCGTATTGTACTGGGAGAATTAAGAAAACATCAACTCTACGCCAAATTCAGCAAATGTGAATTTTGGTTGAGGCAAGTTGGTTTTCTAGGACACGTATTGACACAAGAGGTAGTTGCTGTGGACCGAGATAAAGTTAAGGCTGTACTTGGTTGGAAGTCACCGGCCAATGTAACGGATATACGAAGTTTCCTCGATATGGCTGGATATTACCGAAGGTTTATTGAAGGATTTTCCATCATAGCCAAACCAATGACACAGTTACTCAAGAAGGATAAGAAATTTGTATGGACCGAAGCGTGTGAGAAAAGCTACCAGGAACTCAAAAAGAAATTAACCACAGCCCCAGTATTGGTTGTACCAGACATACACAAGAGTTTTGAAGTATATTGCGACGCATCCCGAAAAGGTCTCGGATGCGTACTAATGCAAGAAGGCAAAGTAGTCACCTACGCTTCCCGGCAACTGCGGAAACATGAAGAAAATTATCCTACTCACGATTTAGAATTGGCAGCAGTCATTCATGCACTCAAGGAGTGGAGGCACTTTTTGCTTGGGAATCGTTGTGAAATATATATGGACCATAAGAGCCTCAAATATATTTTCACGCAACCAGAACTCAATTTACGACAACGACGCTGGCTGGAACTGGTAAAAGATTATGATGTTGGCATCCACTATCACCCAGGAAAAGCAAACGTGGTAGCTGATGCTCTCAGTCGTAACCCCAGCCCGAACAACAGCAGCCTACAGAACCTGAGACTCGAATTTCAGCAAGAATTCACCAAGCTCAACTTAATGATGGTCACTGAAGGCAAAGTGTCAAATCTGGAAATACAGCCTACGCTAATAGTTCAAATAAAGAAGGCTCAGCATGGACACCCCAGCATCGAAGGAATAAAAAGAAAAGTAAGTCAGGGGAAGGCCTTAGAATTCACCATAGACAGCGAGGGAGTATTATGGTTCGAAGACAGGCTTTGCGTACCAAATAGCGAAGACCTTAAACAGCAAATTCTAGCAGAGAGCCACACCGCTCCGTACTCAATTCACCTTGGAGGGACTAAAATGTACAAGGACATCCAGGAAAGATTTTGGTGGCACGGCATGAAGAGGGATATAGCCACATATATTGCATGATGCGATTCATGTCAACGCATTAAAGCCGAGCACCAAAAACCCGCAGGACTCTTACAGCCAAACAAGATACCAGAGTGGAAATGGGACGATATTGGGATGGATTTTATTGTTGGACTGCCATGGTAACAGCACGGAAATGATGCCATATGGGTCATCACAGATAGACTGGCCAAGGTGGCACACTTCATTCTAGTCAAGACAACCCACACCACCCAAAAGCTTGCCAAGCTTTACCTTGACCATATAGTATGCCTACATGGGATTCCAAAGACTATAATATCCGACAGAGGCACTCAGTTCGTCTCCAAATTTTGGGATCAGTTGCAGCAAGCCATCAGAACGCAACTAACATTCAGTACAGCTTATCACCCCCAGACTGGAGGACAAACGGAACGAGTAAATCAAATACTAGAAGACATGCTTAGAGCATGTGTCCTCACCTATGGGACCAGTTGGGAGGCAAGCTTACCATATGCCGAGTTTGCATACAACAATAGTTACCCAGACAACCTGCTGATGGCACCTTTCGAAGCCTTGTACGGATGAAGATGCCATACTCCATTAAATTGGTCAGAAACAGGGGACAGTCGTATCTTCGGCCCGGATATGTTGAAAGAAGCTGAGGAAAGAGTTAAAATAATACGGGATCGACTCAAAACAGCCCAAAGCCGACAGAAGAGCTATTACGATCAAAAGCATCGGGAAATAAGTTTTGAGCCCGGTGAGACGTATACCTACGTGTATCCCCTATGAGGGGACTGCAACGATTTAAGGTCAAAGGGAAACTAGCACCACGATTTATCAGACCCTTCCGTATAGTCGCACGGAGAGGCACAGTGGCTTACCTGTTGGACCTTCCCAAGGAACTATCAGACGTCCACGACGTGTTCCATGTTTCGCAACAGCAGAAGTGTGTAAGCAACCCAGAGAAGCACGTGTCGCATAAAAGTCATGATGTGCAGCCAGATCTCACCTACCGGGAACACCCAATAAAAATATTGGAGGAGTCTGAAAGGAGAACCCGTCAGAAGACTATTAAATTTCTCAAGGTTCAGTGGAGTAATCACACAGAGGATGAGGCAACGTGGGAAAGGGAAGATTTTCTTCGGACAGAACACCCACACCTATTTGAGGATCAGCTGAAATCTCGGGGATGATATTTTTCCTAAGGGGGTAGGTGTTGTAATACTCCAAATTTTTTTGGTTTGGTTTTTCTTCCAAACTTTTGGTCTTTTGGAAGGGGGGTGTTTGACCTTCTCTTGAAACCCTTCTAAAATCTCTTCTGGCCAAAGTTTGTGTGTTATACTCTAGCTTGATTTTTGGTCTTGAAAGTTTCTTCTTGTGTTAGCTAAACACAAGTTGTTTTCTTAGGGATTTGTTTGATTCTTTTCGCTTCTTGATATAAGCATCTTAGGTTTAACCTTGGGCTTATCTATCCCTCCAACTGACATCTTGCCATGACACCCAACAGAAATAATTCTCTCCAAGACCTCGTCTTCACCTTAGGACAAGTCTCACATTAATTCCAGTGTGTTTCAACCTTATTGGAATTTTTCCTCTATTTATTTTACTCCTAAAACAATTTATGTCCTTTAAAGTGAACCTTGGTGATTTGCAAAGGAACCACCATGTCCACCTTGTTATTTGTTTCCAAACTAACTTCTCTGGATAGTCCTTAGTACCCACAACCTAGATACATCTAGTTTCACTAGTCCACAGTTCAAAATTTTCAAATTTCACCTGCTGCAAGTTTGGACCAGATTTATAAAATTTGGTGAAATTCATATTATTCTCCTTCCAAAAATTTTGTGAAAATTCAGGCAGCCTCTAGATGCATCAAGAGGCCCCTCCACCAAATATCAGCCCCAGAAACATTTCCTACATGCCAGAATCATTTCATCATACACCTGGCGTGCACTGTTTCTGTCAGTTTCAAGAACTGCTAACTGAACTTTGCAGGCGACAGTGCAGCTCGTCAGTTTCGTCAGTCAGCATCGTCAATCTCGCCAGTGCTCGCCTTGGATCGATGCTCACTGCACCTCCTTCTTATCCAGCGCGCCGCACGCTTGCTTGGCTGCTTCTTGGCGTCGGTGGCGCCCTGGCCCGCCCACGCCGGCGTCTTCTGCGGCGGCAGAACCTCCCATGGCGGCCGACAGGAGGCATCCTGCGGCACAACGCCGTTTGGCACCGCCCAAGCCACCCGAGACCTCCGCGTGGCCTTCTCCATCGCAGCGCATGCCTGCAGCACCGTCGCTGTGGCCTGGCGCGCACAGAGCGCGTTCTCTGCCGCCAATGTGCCGCACGGCCGTTTCGTCGAGGGCAGACCGTAATCGCCCCTCCCTGCTGAGTTAGGCACTGGAATGGAACCAGTACGTCTCCTTGTCGATGCTCAAGCCCCTAAACCCACCGTACAGCCACTGCGCCGCCATAATCACTCGCCGGACTTATCCCGTTCACGACAACCGCCTCGGGCCGGCTATATAAAGCGCCCCCGAGCTCGCTCTCGAGCCCGCACACCTCCACCATCTCTCTAGACCACGCCTAGCCTCTGGAAGAGCCTCGAGGGGCCCTTCTTCCTCAACTCCGGCCAACTCCGTCCACCTCGGGCTCCAGCAATGTTCTCTCCGGTGAGAACTCCTCCGCCGCCCTGGGCTCAAGCGTAACCTCCTGGCAGCTACCTGAGTCTAACCCCCACTCCAATTTGACCCCAGGAGCCCTCTCCGACGAGGCCCACGACCACCCGAGCCGCCGTCTGCCGGAGACAGGGTCACCGTCGACGTGGGGCTCGCCGACGCTCAACTCCACCACCCACCGACGTGGAAGAACACCAGGAAGTTGTACGTACCATTCCCTTCCCCTACCTCGCCGTGGGTGGTGCCGGCGACCGCCGCAGCTTCTGGCGCCGGCGCGACTCTGATTCAGCGTTTAAACCCGACGAGTGGGACCCCCTCGTCAGCCTCTCGTTTCCCTCCGAAACATTTTTCTGGAAAGCGCCTTCGGGCAAAGTACGTCTTCGTCTTCAGTTGGCGTACTGCGTACCGGTTCGCTTTTCTGTTTTCTATTCTAGCCCCTGGAAACTTTCTGTTTCATTGCAGTTGAGTCCCTGGACAGAAACTCTAATATCTTTTTAACTAAAGATGATTTTGAGTTGATTCTTTTTCTGTCCTCTTTAGTTTTCTGTCTAGTTTTTTGTCATATTTACTTGAAAATTTTTGGAGCAGCTCTCTTTGCACGCGCGGTATTTAGGTTAGTATCCGTTTGTTTGAATACGTAGATACCGAAGGACGTGACGGAGCCGGGAATCTCACTGAGTTAGACTCCGACTACTCCGAACCAGGCAAGCATGTTTGAACCTTTGATATGATGGATGTGTTGCATGTTTGCTCGAGTAGTTCTTTTCATAGCAAGGTCATATAAGCATTTTGTAGGGTTATATTTTTTGCAAGCAAGCTTCGGGTGAGCCCCATATGATAATGGTTGAACCACCTCTATCATGTAGTGACATGATTGGTGGTGTACTGGTAGTGTTGGAGCATGCCAGTAGAGGGTTAACTTAGTATCAGTAAGGATCAAGTCATGATCCCGCTCAGCTCCTTTTTGGTACTATCATATGCCGTCTGTTATGATTACGGCTAGTCAGTTGCAAACCACTTTCCGAGTACACACCAAGTAGAGGGGCCGGGATGAGGGTTCCATGGCCCTGGATTAAAGCCCGTCATCCGGTCAGGGGGCATGGGTGTTTCCGGTTGGGACCGAGAGGGGGGCACCCCTTAGAGCGCGCATATATAAATTTGATCCCATGCTATTCGAGGTTGTAGCCTCCCCGTCTTAAAGTTTTTCGTGAATGTTGTCACGGGTGATTCCGGACAGCACGATGTGAAATGGGTGTGTACTGGTCAGTTTGGTTTCTGCTAAAACACCGTAGACGGAACTAGTCCCTGTGGCTAGTAGAATCCGTTGGCTATGATTTTATAGTACAAACTCTGCAGAGTCAAATCTTCCGAGTAGCCATGGTTATGGCCTAGGGTCAATCTTTGTGTCAACACTGGTGACCATCTCTAGTAAATTCTTGATGGTAAAAATAGTGGTGATTTTATCAGATTCATTTTGGGTAGATGAACTAATCGGTTATCACTGTATTGATTTACTACCTGGAATAATTCACCGTTATATTGTTATTTATAAGCCCTTTCTGTGATGTCGCTCAGACGTCCGACTGTGGCATTCTTGTTATTTATAACCCCTTTATGTGATGTCGCTCAGACGTCCGACTGTGGCATTCGTGTTATTTATTTTCTTTATAAGCCCTTTATGTGATGTCGCTCAGATGTCCGACTGTGGCATTCTTGTTATTTATTTTCTTTATAAGCCCTTTATGTGATGTC
>LR738712.1:98896238-98912143 GCA_902687465.1 Secale cereale
GATGTCGCTCAGACGTCCGACTGTGGCATTCTTGTTATTTATAAGCCCTTTATGTGATGTCGCTCAGACGTCCGACTATGGCATTCTTGTCATATATTTTCATTATAAGCCCTTTATGTGATGTCGCTCAGACGTCCGACTGAGGCATTCTTGTTATTTATCTTCTTTATAAGCCCTTTATGTGGTGTCGCTTAGACGCCCGACTGCGGCATGTTTCCGTTTATTTATCCTCACGAGGCGTCACTCAGACACTCGTTTGGTTTCCTTTTATTTATCTTATGGATCCCGGGAGGATTACCACCCGACTTCTATTTTTACATACAGTACCGTAATATTATTATCCGGATGCATTTTGCTAGAATACTCATATGCATCATGCTTGTTTTTATTATATCTTAAGTTCGAACTGTCTTGCGAGTACATTCAAAGTACTCACCTGGCTTGTTGATTTGGCCAGATGTGGACGAAGGAGATCTCATGGATGAAGAGTTCGATAGCGAGTCTGACATCTAGTGGAGTCCCAGTCAGTCTCTTGCGATCCTGGAGTTGATCACTCTTATATAACCGCTTCCGCCAACCACCAAATAAATTCTTCGGGTCTCACTCCGACACTCGATGAACTGTAGTATATTGGAGTCACGTCACCCACTACACTGTGACATATCCACCACCTTTTTATTATGAGTTAGTAGTATGCCACCCCACCATTGTGTCATATCCGCCTTTATGTACTATATTGGCGCACTTGTAATAAATTGTTGAGCAACCTCAGCTCAACCTTGTATAATATTCAGTATTCTGGAATTCGGTATCAAGGAATTGTCTATCGGCAAGAAGTATTCTTCCTTGCTGGTTTATTGAAAAGGTCGGTCTTTTGGTAATTATTTTACTGAAAAATCGGTCCTGACACTACTTCCGGCTGCCTCTCCTCTGGCATGCATGCTCAGTAAGAGGCAGAGGAGGAGGAGCCTACCGACGAGCTGGACAACTGCAATACGGTGCCTGACACTGTTGCAGCTTCAACGACGCTCACCTCGAACGCCCTCTGCCGCTCTAGACGACCCCTCTCAAAGCGGTGGTTCTCCTCGTAGAACTCATGATTCCTCACCTCTGAGCCGGCGTGTGCCGCGGCCACGACGGCGGTAAGGCTCTTTGTGTGCTTGACGCGGTGCTCCTCCTCCCGTAGGAACTCGGTGTAGCGCAAGGTCATTGACGCACGTGCGGGCATCCACCTCCGCCTCCCGCCTTCGGGCGGCGGTGGCGGAGCGGGTGATGACCCGGGCGATCGACGGTGGGCTGGCGGCCACGGTGGCTGACGATGGGGTGGTGGCCACGACCACCACCTCCCGCCTTCGGTCCGCAGTGACAAAGCGAGTGATGGCCATGGTGGCCGGCAGTGGGGTGGCGGCCACGATGGCCACCTCCCGCCTTCGGGCTGCGGCAACGAAGTGGGAGACGGCCCTGGCTTTTGACGGTGGTGTGGCGGCACGGCGGCGGAGCATGTCGTGGGTGTTGCGCGCACACCCAATAGGGTCGCCACGCGTACTACACTACGCCGGGGAATGCGCCGTCGCCGCAGTGTAGCCACCCAGTTGGAGCTGTCCTCTGATGATGGTGGAGTGGCTGAGCGATGACAACGGACCGGTGCCATTGGCGATTGTGGGAGAAGGAGACGAGATAAGCTACAGGGAGGGAGGGGAAAATGCGACGCAGGACTCGCCGGCCATGAGGGTTTATATAGCAGGCCGATAAGCATTGGGATTTTGGGGGATTTTACTGAGTCGGGCGGGAAGCTTGCGCGGGAACCTGCGAGGTTGCGCAGGAACGGGCTCACCGACGATTCATTGGCGCCACCGTTTGGCCAAAAGAACGCCCCCGCACGCTGCGCAAGCTTGCGTTCTAAGCCGTCTGCGGCAGCGGGGTGACAAGACCTGTGAGAGGAGGACGAAAGGCCACGTACACATATGGTTTAAAAAAGTGTTTTCGCTTTAATTACCTACTATACCCCCCGTCCTGGTTTATAAGTATGATTTAACTAATAAAATATGAATGCATGTCGCCAAAGATTATATAGTTGGATTTGTATTTGAACATAGTTTCCAATTATATAATTTTTATAACATGCATTACCATTTTGTTGGTTAAATTTGAGGGCAAAGTATGTCACATAATATAAAGGGGACTATAGACGAGACGGAGGTAGTAGCTCATGGCCGCTCTCTACACAGCGACGCAATTGTCGTCCAGCATGTAGGCTACCATTTGCTGCATGTTCAACTGCTCTATGCGTGTGGTTGCTTGCGGTTCAGGCGGTCGTGGCATGCTCTGCTCGCGTCCCGCCGTGTGCGCTCTGCTCTCGCATCCCTCCGAGTGCTCTGCCCTAGTCCCTCCACGTGTGCTACCAGTGTTTGGGGCCGGCGCATGATCACCCACGTTCGTGTGCATGCGGTTGGGCCGGGCGCGGCGCGACAATGCAGTTGCCCGCTTCAAAAACTGCCATGCGGACGCGCAGAGAATCCAGGCCGCCTGACCCCCATTTATTCCTATGGCCATTTACCTTCATCTCTCGTGTCACATGACACAATAAGCACACCCACGATGACACATATAGAGAGGACATCCAGTGGTTCCAATGGCGACCCCTGTGGCTCCAATGGCGCTCCCAGCGGCCGACGATGACAACGGCGGGCAGTTCACCACGCATCACGTAGTGGACACCCACGTGAGGGGGAAGGCCCTCTCGGTGGTGTACACGAACGATCCGGTCTCGGAGGAGAGCTTCATCCAAAGTATGGAGCAGTTCCTTGCCGTAGACAAGTACCAATTGGTCGGCTTCGACCTCGAGTACACCATCGGTCGTGCCGGGCACGATCAGAAGGTTGCCTTCGTCCAATTGTGCGTGCGACATGACGTCCTCGTCTACCACTACCACCTTGCCACAAGGCCATGCGAGCGTTTCTCCAGGTTTATAAACAACTCCGACTACAGTTTCGCTACGGTGGACACCACCAACGATCTAAAAGCACTCAAGATTTCATGCTTGAAATGCTCGAATCTTGTCAACATCTAGCACCACTACAAGGTCTGGGGCGGTGACAAAAACAAACTGAACTCCCTGGTTGACCTCGCTTCGGCCATCATTCACCCCTACTACATGAAGATGAGGAATGAGAGCAACAAGGACAAGAACGCCTGCCACAGTGTGTGGCATGAGAGACTGGATGAAGAACATGTCAAGTACACGGCCAAGGACACGTACACAAGCTACGAGATGTACATGCGGATTATTGACATGAGGAAGTGTCTACTTCCTACCCCGGACGAGGGATCGAGCCACAGAGCAGTGGCGGGAGCGTCACAAGAAGTAGATGACCAGACTATCATTTCTCCTACTTTAGAAAGCATGCAATTGTTTATTAAGGTGTGTGCGAATGATCTATATAGTCACTTATGTAATTGGATGTTTATTTCAGTTATATATATACATGTTATTATTCCGTAGACAGAGCAAATCACACGGCTTATTAGCAGCAATCGTCTGTGTTATTATTGGTCCTCGCACACATTTCTGATTACGGACCTGTTTGCCGCGTATCACACACTGAAGGAAATATGCCCTAGAGGCAATAATAAAGATGTTATTTATATTTCTGTATATCATGATAAATGTTTAGTATTCATGCTAGAATTGTATTAACCAGAAACTTAGTACATGTGTGAATACATAGACAAAACAGAGTGTCCCTGGTATGCCTCTACTAGACTAGCTCGTTAATCAAAGTTGGTTGTGTTTTCTAACCATAGACATGTGTTGTCATTTGATCAACGGGATCACATCATTAGGAGAATGGTGTGATGTACAAGACCCATCCGTTAGCTTAGCACAATGATCATTCAGTTTTATTGCATTGCTTTCTTCATGACTTATACATGGTCCTCAGACTATAAGATTATGCAACTCCCGAATACCGGAGGAACACCTTGTGTGCTACCAAACTTCACAACGTAACTGGGTGATTATAAAGATGCTCTATAGGTGTTTCCGAAAGTGTTTGTGGTGTTGGCATAGATCAAGATTAGGATTTGTCACTCCGAGTGTCGGAGATGTATCTCTGGGCCCTCTCGATAATACACATCATAATAAGCCTTGCAAGCAAATGACTAATGAGTTAGTCCTGAGATGATGTATTACAGAACGAGTAAAGAGACTTGCCGATAACGAGATTGAACTAGGTATGATGATACCGACGATCGAATCTCGGGCAAGTAACATACCAATGACAAAGGGAACAACGTATGTTGTTATGCGGTTTGACCGATAAAGATCTTCGTAGAATATGTAGGAGCCAATATGAGCATCTCGATTCCGCTATTGGTTATTGACCGGAGATGTGTCTCGGTCATGTCTACATAGTTCTCGAACCCGTAGGGTCCGCACGCTTAACGTTCGATGACGGTTTGTATTATGAGTTATGTGTTTTTGATGACCGAAGATTGTTCGGAGTCCCGGATGAGATCATGGAAATGATGAGGAGTCTCGAAATGGCCGAGACATAAAGATTGATATATTGGAAGGTTACATTCGGACACCGGAAGGGTTCCGAAGTGTATCGGGTATTTTTCGAAGTACCGGGAGGTTACCGGAACCCCCCGGGGAGTCTATGGGCCTTATTGGGCCCTATTGGAGAAAGAGGGTAGCAAGCAAGGTGTGGGGCGCGCCCCCTAGGCCCAAACCGAAATGGTGTAGGGTTTTGGGGGTCGGCCCCCCTTTCCTTCTTATCTCCTCCTCTTTCCTCCTTCTCCTAGTAGGACTAGGAAAGGGGGGCAAACCTACTTGGAGTAGGATTGGACCCCTTGGGCGCGCGCCTCCCCTAGGTAAGGATGGCAATTTTATCCATGGACATGGATATCCATGGATATCCGACCCGAATGGATAGGGTTTGGATATGTTTTTGTGTCCATGGGCAGAGCCCAAACCCGACCCGATTACTCGTGGGTAGGGCATGGATATAATCTTGTACCCGTGGGTATATCCAAACCCGACCAGATAGTATGACTTAATGGAAAAAAATCTGCTATCCCTACTCCACAGTCACATGCCCCACTGCAATTTTACACTTTGTTATCCAAAACATGCAAAAGAAATTACACAATCCGCGTCATAACTTCTATTAGTTGACATTCAATCCCCACTGTAACATACCCCAATGCCCTTCCCTTATTTTTATCTCCTTGTTAAATGATTCGTTATTCTCATTTGTTAGAAAAAATACTAAATGATCTTATGTTGTTAGTGGACGTTGATTTACCATAAGTGAAGCCTAGCCTGCCACAAAGTGAAGAATGGAAGATCTTATGTTAACATTGTGTTATGTCTTATTTATATGTCTAGAGAGGATCCAATGGATATCCAGTGGGTATGGATATCCATCGGGTTTGGACATGGACATAATTTTTCACCCATGGATTTTTTCATGGGCGGGCAAAGACTGTCTTGATGGACATGGATATGGATTTCATATTGTTTAACCCGATCCAAACCCGACCCATTGCCATCCTTACCCCTAGGCCAGCCTCCTCCTCCCTCCCTCCTTTATATACGTGGGGAGGGGGCACCCCAAAGGCACACAAAAGTTTCTCTTAGCCGTGTGCGGTGCCCCCCTCCACAGTTACACACCTCGGTCATATCGTTGCAGTGCTTAGGCGAAGCCCTGCGCCGGTAACTTCATCATCACCGTCACCACGCCTTCATGCTGACAAAAATCTCCCTCGTCTTCAACTGGATCAAGAGCTCGAGCGATGTCATCATGCTGAAAGTGTGCTGAACACGGGGGTGCAGTACATTCGGTACTTGGATCGGTTGGATCGTGAAGACGTTCCACTACATCAACCGCGTTACTAAATGCTTCCACTTTCGGTTTACGAGGGTACATGGACACACTCTCCCCGCTCATTGATATGCTTCTCCTAGATAGATCTTCCGTGATCTTAGGAATTTTTGTGAAATACTACGTTCCCCAACAGTGGTATCAGAGCCAGGTCTATGCGGAGATGATATGCATGAGTAGAACACAAAGAGTTGTGGGCGATAATAGTCATACTGCTTACCAGCATGTCATACTTTGATTTGGCGGTATTGTTGGATGAAGTGGCCTGGACCAACATTACATGACCGCGTTCATGAGACTGGTTCTACCGACGTGCTTTGCACATAGGTGGCTGGCGAGTATCAGTTTCTCCAACTTTATTTGAATCGAGTGTGACTACGCCCGGTCCTTGTTGAAGGTTAAAACAACACACTTGACAAAATATCGTTGTGGTTTTGATGCGTAGGTAAGAACGTTTCTTACTAAAAGCCCGTAGCAGCCACGTAAAACTTGCAACAACAAAGTAGAGGACGTCTAACTTGTTTTTGCAGGGCATGTTGTGATGTGATATGTCAAGACGTGATGAGTTATACGTTATTGTATGAGTTGATCATGTTTTATAAATTATCGGCAACCGGCAGGAGCCTTATGGTTGTCTCTTTATTGTATGAATTGCGAAAGCCATGTAATTGCTTTATTTTATCACTATCAGTTAGCGATAGTAGTAGTAGTAGTAATAGTAGGCGAGACGACCACGACGCTATGATGGAGATCAAGGTGTCAAGCCGGTGACGATGGATATTATGACGATGCTTTGGAGATCGATATCAAAAGCACAAGATGATGATGGACATATCATGTCACATATTTTGATTGCATTTGATATTTATCTTTTTATGCATCTTATTTTGCTTAGAACGACGGTAGCATTTTAAAATGATCCCTCACTAAAATTTCAAGGTACAAGTGTTCTTCCTGAGTATGCACCGTTGCGACAGTTCGTCGTGTCGAGAAACCACATGATGATGGGGCATGATAAGCTCTACGTTCAAATACAACGGGTGTAAGACAGTTTTGCCTCGGAACACTGGAGACCGAAAGGTCGAGCATGAATCATATAGTAGATATGATCAACATAAGATGTTCACCGTTGAAAACTACTCCATCCCACGTGATGATCGGACATGGTTTAGTTGATATGGATCACGTGATCATTTAGATGACATGAGGGATGTCTATCTAAGTGGGAGTTCTTAAGTAATATGATTAACTAAACTTTAATTAATCATGAAATTAGTCCTGATAGTATTTGCAAATTATGTTGTAGATCAATAGCTCGCATTATAGCTCCCCTATGTTTTTGATATGTTCCTAGAGAAAACTAAGTTGAAAGATGTTAGTAGCAATTATGCAGACTAGGTCCATGATCTGAGGATTATCCTCATTGCTGCACAGAAGTATTATGTCCTTGATGCACCGCTAGGTGACAAACCTATTGCAGGAGCAGATGCAGACGTTATGAACGTTTGACAAGATTGGTATGATAACTACTTGATAGTTTAGTGCGCCATGCTTTACGGCTTATAACCGAGACTTCAAAAATGTTTTCAACACCACGAAGCATATGAGATGTTCCAAGATTTGAAAATTGTATATCAGACTCATGCCCATGTCGAGAGGTATGAGACCTCTGGCAAGTACTTTCCCTACAAGGTGGTGGAGAATAGCTCAACCAATGAGCATGTACTCAGAATGTCTGAGTACTACAACTGCTTGAATCACCGTTTGGCTTTCTCTGCTAAGCGGCCTGTGGCTCGAGCTCTATGCTTCGATGATATCTCTGATCCTGTGTCGGAAACTTTTCAGTTCGCAGCCAAGATGCCTAGGAAGAGGGGGCGCAAGGCGGCCACACCTGTAGTGGTTTCTGAAGTTCGTCGCAGTGCCCGTATTTCTGCTCTAAAGGGAGGCTTTCGACAGGCCTCTTTCTCTGAGGATCAGCGCCCGCATTCCTTTGCCCCAAAGAAATGCAAGACCAAGGCGTCTGCGCATGGCCAACACCTTCCTCCTCTCAGCTCGATTGAGGATCTACAACGCATAGGCGCTCGTCTTTAAATTGCCCCGGAGAAGCTCACCAAGGAGAAGCTTGCAGCGGATCCTTCTGCGACCAGCAGCAAGAGCTCTAATGATCAGTGAAATCTTCAGAGGGCTGGGTTTATGGCGTACCCCCCAGATCATCATCTATCTTTGTTTTGGTTTTCTTTTGATGAACTTTATGGTTCGGATATGTACTATGCTTGTCTATGGATCACTGCGTGATACATTGTGCTTCTGCTATCTACCTATTTCCTATGAATCCAAACCTATGTAGAGCTTGGAAGGTTCTCTGTTGGAATGTGCGAGGGCTCAACTCCGAGGCGCGTCAACTTGCTGTCAAGCAAAAGATAGACGAAAGTGGTTGCTCGGTAATTTGCCTTCAGGAAACCAAGTGCATGCACATTGATCATCGTTTTCTTCGAAAGTTCTGTCCACGACGTTTCGATAACTTTGT
The DNA here is from genome assembly GCA_902687465.1 of Secale cereale. Taxonomy (NCBI): domain Eukaryota; kingdom Viridiplantae; phylum Streptophyta; class Magnoliopsida; order Poales; family Poaceae; genus Secale; species Secale cereale. The sequence goes on from LR738712.1 coordinate 98,904,654, forward strand.
CTATGTTCCTTCTGATGGAGCTTCTGGTGGTATTGTGATAGTTTGGAATTCTTCTTTCTTCATTGGCAAGCTCATAGTGGCAAAACCATTTGGTATTGTGGTTGAGTTCCGCTCCGCACACACGTCTGAAATTTGGACTCTTGTGACCGTTTACGGACCGTGTCAGGGTCCTGCCCGCGATGACTTTGTCCAATGGCTTTACAACCTCAATATTAATGCGGAAGATAAGTGGCTTTTATTGGGGGACTTTAACTTCATGCGATCGTTAGAGAATCGCAACCTCCCGGGGGGCAATGTAAATGATATGTTCTTGTTCAATGGAATTATTGGGCACCTCGGTCTCATCGAACTACCGATCAAAGGCAGACAATTCACCTGGTCTAATATGCAGGCACAACCTCTGCTGGAGCAACTGGATTGGTTCTTCACATCAGTTGCATGGACACATGATCATCCCAATACCTTGGTTTACCCTCTTGCACGTACTACCTCGGATCATGTGCCTTGCGTGGTCTCTATTGCCACGTGCATTCCCAAGGCCAAAGTTTTCCGTTTTGAGAATTATTGGATCGATCTACCTGGTTTTTTTGAATGTGTATCCAACGTGTGGAACCGTGATTTTTGACAGGTCAATATTGCTTCCAGGATTTCGGCGAAATTTAAAGCTCTCCGCTATGCCCTTAAACAATGGCATCTCAGCCTAGCTAAGGTGAAGGCCCTTATTTCGGACTGCAACAAGGTTATCCTATTTTTTGATAACCTTGAGGAGCTCAGGCCTTTGAGTTGGCCTGAGACGAATTTTCGGTGTATTGTTAAGTCCCACCTTGAGGACATTTTGCACATGCAGTACATTTATTGGAAGCAGCGTTGCACAATCAGATCAATTAAAGTTGGAGAGGAGAATTCTAAGTTCTTCCATGCAATGGCAACTGAGAGATATCGCAAGAACACAATCTCCTCTCTTAAAAACGCGGCGGGAGATGTGATTTCTGATCATCAACAGCTTGCTGCTATGTTCTGGGCTGACTTCAAACAGCGAATGGGCCATGCTAAGGGAATTCAAATGGATTTTGATCTTGCCTCACTTATTGCTAAGGTGGACGGGCTTGAGGCTTTGTCCCAACCTTTTTCAGATAAAGAAGTTGAGGATGTGATTAATCATATGCCTGTTGATCGTGCTCCGGGACCCGATGGTTTCACGGGACTGTTTCTGAAGAAGTGCTGGCCCATTCTGAAATCTGATTTCTTATCGCTTATCAGGGCTTTTTATGAGGGCTCGTGTGATCTGGAATGCTTGAATTCTTCCCTCATTACCCTCATTCCCAAGAAATTAAGCCCTGAGGTGGTGGGGGATTTTCGGCCTATATCCTTGACAAACACCTGCTTAAAGTTTCTCACGAAACTGTTAGCTAACAGACTTCAACAGGTGATCCTCCGATGTATTCATAAAAACCAGTATGGTTTTCTTCGATGCCGCTCAATTCAGGACTACTTAGCTTGGTGTTTTGAGTATATACACCAGTGTAAAGCCTCTAAAAGACCTATTGTCCTTCTCAAGCTAGACTTCACAAAGGCTTTTGATACGCTTGAGCACGCTACAATTCTCCAGCTGTTGCACTATAAGGGGTTTGACGAACGCTGGTCTGGCTGGGTAGACACACTGTTATCATCTGGCTCCTCCTCGGTGCTTCTTAACGGGGTCCCTGGCCAGCATTTTCATTGTCGCACTGGTGTGCGTCAGGGTGATCCTCTATCCCCACTACTGTTTGTCATTGCAGTGGACCTTCTTCAATCAGTGGTGAATGATATGTGTGCTCGCAATGTCCTACGAATGCCCATTCCTACTGGCTCAAATGACTATCCAATAGTTCAATATGCTGATGATACACTGATTATCCTCCCGGCTGCTGATGATCAAATCATTGCGCTCAAACAGATGCTTGAAAAGTTTGCTCGAGCCACCGTTCTATGCGTCAACTTCAGCAAATCATCCTTGATACCTCTGAACTTGTCTGCTGAGGAAGGCTCTCGCATTTCTGCTCTCTTGGGCTGTGAGGTGGGTTCTTTACCCTTCACATATCTAGGTTTACCTATGGGCACTTCTAGACCTACCGCGACTGAGCTATCGCCCCTAGTAGATCGTCTGGAGAGGAGGCTTTCTGCTTCTTCATGTTTGTTGAATCAGGGTAGCCGTTTACAGCTGCTACAGTCTGTATTGGCTTCCATGCCAATATATTTCTTTTGCTCTTTATCTCTCCCAAAGGGCATTCTTAAGCAGCTCGAGAGAATTATGCGTCAATGCCTCTGGAGGGGCAACTCGGAGACCCCACGTCAATCTCTAGCTGCCTGGGACCTCATATGCCGACCCAAGAAGTATGGTGGCCTTGGAGTTACACACCTGGGCATTCAGGATGAGGCCTTGCTCATGAAGCATATTTACAAGTTTTTCAACAAATTTGATATTCCTTGGGTTCGATTGATCTGGGACTCTTATTATGGTTCTTCCCCACCTCAAGCCACTCGAAGCTGTGGTTCTTTCTGGTGGAGGGATATCCTCAATCTCTATGATCAATTCTGCACTCTAGCCATCCCGCAAGTTCATGCAGGTGATACCGTGTTGTTTTGGGTCGACAAGTGGCATATCGACAGTAGGGTTATTTTGCTCCAGACTAGATTACCACATCTCTACTCATTTGTGCTTAATGACCTCATTAATGTCAAGGATTTTTTTTGCTGCACCGACTGAGGCCCAGAACTTTCATTTACCTTTGTCCATCGAAGCCTATCATGAACTACATCAACTACACTCTCTGTTGGCTCCTCTTCAGCTTGACCCATCAACCAATGATATCTGGCAATGGCCCTCCAAATCAGGCACCTTCCAGTGCAAAGTGTACTACGACTTCACCTTCTCTCATATAGTGGTGGATCCAGTCTTCCAATGGATCTGGAAATGCTCCTGCACACTAAAGATTAAAGTCTTTGGGTGGCTGCTGTTGATGGATCGTCTCAACACAAGAGATATGATGCAACGAAGGCATTGGCATGTCCATGACGCCAACTGTGTTTTATGCCTTCTCCCTACTCTTGAGGACCGGGGGCATCTCTTCTTTGCCTGTAACTTTAGTCAGCGAGTTTGGAATTATCTTGGTATTTTTTGGACATCAGATGGTCTTCAATCCACATACTCCATGGCTTTGGCAGCTCGACAGGATTTCGGTCAACCTTTCTTCACTGAGGTAGTTTTCACTGCCGCTTGGAATATCTGGACTCAGAGGAATGGCAAAAATTTCAGAAATGAGCAGCCCAGCTTCCGATCCTGGAAACGAAATTTTGTTTATGATATTTCTTTACTTGCACATAGAATCAAATGTAAGTATAAAGATAAGCTCCTATCTTGGATAGCTTCCCTCCAGTAGTTTAGTTGTAAGTAACCTCTTCCTTCTCCCTTGTATATATTTAGTTCCATTGTAACTTGCACCCTATTTGGGTCTTTATTTTAATAAAGCACTGTGAGGCTGTTGCCTTGCAGTACATAGTCAAAAAAAAGTGGGAGTTAATCTTCCAGATAAGATAGTGATTGACAGAGTTCTCTAGTCACTATCACCAAGTTACTAGAACTTCGTGATGAACTATAATATGCAAGGGATGACGAAAACAATTCCTGAGTTCATCGTGATGCTGAAATCAACGAAGGTAGAAATCAAGAAAGATCATCAATTGTTGATGGTTAACAAGACCACTAGTTTCAAGAAAAGGGCAAGGGGAAGAAAGGGAACTTCAAGAAGAATGGCAAGCAAGTTGTCACTCATGTGAAAAAGACCAAAACTGGACCTAAGTCTGAAACTGAGTGCTTCTAACTTCAAAGGAAATGGTCACTCGAAGCGAAAGTTCCCCGAATATTTGGCGGATAAGAAGGATGGCAAACTGAACAAAGGTATACTTGATATACATATTGCTAATGTGTACCTCACTAGTGTTCATAGTAGCCCCTAGGTATTTGATACTTGTTCGGTTGCAAAGATTAGTAACTCTAAACAGGAGTTGCAGAATAATCGGAGACTAGTTGAGGGTGAGGTGACGATGGGTGTTGGAAGTAGTTCCAATGTTGATATGATCATCATCGCACACTCCCTGTACTTTCGCGATTAGTGTTCAACCTAAATAAATGTTATCTGGTGTTTGCATTGAGCATGAAAAAGATTGGATCGTGTTTATTGTAATACGGTTATTCATTTAAGTGAGAGAATAATTGTTATTCTGTTTACATGAAGAAAACCTTTTATGGTCATACACCCATGGTGAATGGTTTATTGAATCTCGATCGTAGTAAATACACATATTCATAATATTAAAGCCAAAATATGCAGAGTTGATAATCACAGTGCAACATACTTGTGGCACTGTTGTTTAGGTTATATTGGTGTCAAGCGCATGAAGAAACTCCATGTTGATGGACTTTTGGAATCACTTGATTATGAATCATTTGATGCTCGCGAACCATGCCTCATGGGCAAGATGACTAAAACTCCATTCTCTGGAACAATGGAGCGAGCAAGTGACTTATTGGAAATAATACATACTAATGTATGCGGACCAATGAGTATTGATGCTCGCGACGGGTATCATTATTTTCTCACCTTCACTGATGACTTGAGCAGATATGGGTATATCTACTTGATGAAGCACAAGTCTGAAATATTTGAAAAGTTCAAAGAATTTCAGAGTAAATTAGAGAATCATCGTAGCAAGAAAATAAAGTTTCTACGATCTGATCGCGGAGACGAATATTTGAGTTACGAGTCTGGTCTTCATTTGAAACAATGTGGAATAGTTTCATAGCTCACGCCACCTGGAACACCACGGCGTAATGGTGTGTCCGAACATCGTAACCGTACTTTATTAGATATGGTGCGATCTATGATGTCTCTTACCGATTTACCACTATCGTTTTGGGGTTATGCATTAGAGACAACTGCATTCACGTTAAATAGTACACCATCTAAATCCGTTGAGACGACACCGTATGAACTGTGGTTTGGAAAGAAACCAAAGTTGTCGTTTCTTAAAGTTTGGAGTTGCGGTGCTTACGTGAAAAAGCTTCAGCCTGATAAGCTCGAACCCAAATTGGAGAAATACGTCTTCATAGGATACCCAGAAGAAACTGTTGGGTACACCTTCTATCACAGATCCGAAGGCAAGACTTTTGTTGCTAAGAATGGATCCTTTCTAGACAAGGAGTTTCTCCCGAAAGAAGTGAGTGGGTGGAAAGTAGAACTTGATGAGGTAATTGTACCTTCTCTAGAATTGGAGAATAACACATCACAGAAAATTGTTCCTATGATGCCTACAACATTTAGTGAGGAAGCTAATGATGATGATCATGAAAATTTGGATCAAGTAAACTATCGAACCTTGTAGGTCAACCAGAGTACATTCCGCGCCAGAGTAGTACCGTAACACAGTTTTGTAAGTCATGTTACTAGACCATGATGAACCTGCGAACTATGAGGAAGCGATGATGAGCCCAGATTCCGCGAAATGGCTTGAAGCCATGAAATCTGAGATGGGATCCATGTATGAGAACAAAGTATGGACTTTGGTTGACTTGCCCAATGATCGGTAAGCCATAGAAAATAAATGGATCTTCAAGAAGAAGACTGACGTTGACGGTAATGTGACCGTCTACAAAGCTTGACTTGTTGCGAGAAGGTTTTCAACAAGTTCAAGGAGTTGACTACGATGAGACCTTCTCACCCGTAGCGATGCTTAAATCTGTCCGAATCATGTTAGCAATTGTCGCATTTTATGATTATGAAATCTGGCAAATGGATGTCAAAACTGCATTCCTTAATGGATATCTCAAAGAAGAGTTGTATATGATGCAACCAGATGGTTTTTTCGATCCTAAAAGTGCTAACAGAGTGTGCAAGCTCCAGTGATCCATCTATGGACTGGTGCAAGCATCTCGGAGTTGGAATATATGCTTTGATGAGGTGATCAAAGCATATGGTTTTATACAGACTTATGGTGAAGCATGTATTTACAAGAAAGTGAGTGGGAGCACTACAACATTTCTAATAAGTATATGTGAATGACATATTGTTGATCGGAAATGATGTAGAATTTTCTAGAAAGCATAAAGGATTGTTTGAAAGGAGTTTTTCAATAAAAAAACCTCGGTGAAGCTGCTTACATATTGGGCACAAAGATCTATAGAGATAGATTAAGACGCTTGATAAGATTTTCAATGAGTACATACCTTAATAAGATTTTGAAGAAGTTCAAAATGGATCAGTCAAAGAAGGAGTTCTTGCCTGAGTTGTAAGGTATGAAGTTGAGTAAGACTCAAAACCCGACCACGTCAGAAGATAGAGAAAAAAATGAAAGCCATTCCCTATGCCTCAGCCAAAGGTTCTATAAAGTATGCCACGCTATGTACCAAACCTGTTGTGTACCTTGCCATGAGTATGGCAAGGAGGTAAAATAGTGATCCAGGAGTAGATCGCTAGACAGCGGTCAAAAAATATCCTTAGTTACTGGATGACTAAGGAAATGTTTCTCGATTATGGAGGTGATAAAGAGTTCGGTATAAAGAGTTACGCTGATTCAAGCTTTGACACTAATTTAGATGACTCTAAGTATCAATCTGGATGCATATTGAAAGTGGGAGCAATTAGCTAGAGTAACTCCATGCAGAGCATTGTAGACATAGAAATTTGTGAAATACATACAGATCTGAATGTAACAGACCCGCTGACTAAACTTCTCTCACGAAGCAAAACATGATCACATGGCAATGTGAACTAGATTATTGACTCTAGTAAACCCATTGGGTGTTATTCACATAACGATGTGAACTATCGATATTAAATCACATTGCGTTGTGAACTGGATTATTAACTCTAGTGCAAGTGGGAGACTGAAGGAAATTGTGGCGACCTCGATCCGAATGGACCAGTGTCTCTGTGCTCAGTGTCATCCCTGGATCGGTATGCTGACACACATAGTACTTTGAGGATTTATAGCAGAGTTCAATCACACTTAATTACATCCAAAATCCTCAAAAGGAGTCTTATTATAATAAGATGGCTGAAGGCCATAAGCTAATGTGAAAACTTGCGGAAGCATCGAAGATAAGTGCAGTCCATCCAACTCCATGGCAAACATTGAGTGCATGACAACGACCTAATCGCACCTTATTCTTTGTCGGTAAACTCTGCAACATGAGACGTTACAGCCGTTTAAGTCAGCACATTGAATATGCTGGCAAGAACACACCGTTGCAAGTAATGAAGAACAAAAGTCTACAACTAATTTTCAACAAGACCTAGGGTTCACCTAGTGCTAAGAAATGCAAAACAACAACAACAACAACAACAACAACAACAACAACAACAACAACAACAACAACAACAACAACAACAACAACAACAGCAACAGCAACAGGAACAGCAGCAGCAACCAGCAGCAGCAACCAGCAGCCACAG
>LR738712.1:98912631-98938759 GCA_902687465.1 Secale cereale
CAGCAACAACAGCAACACCAACAGCAACAGCAGCAACAGCAACAACAGCAGCAGCAGCTACAGCAGCAACAGCAGCAGCAGCAACAGCAACAACAACAACAACAACAACAACAACAACAACAACAACAACTACTACTACTACTACTACTACTACTACTACTACTACTACTACTACTACTACTACTACTACTACTACTACTACAACTACCAGTCCCAAAAAAGTTGGGGTAGGCTAGAGCCGAAACCCATAAATCTCGTGACCAACTCATGGCTCCGACACATGGATAGCAAGTTTCCACGCACCCCTGTCCATAGCTAGTTCTTTGGCGATACTCCAATCCTTCAGGTCTTTCTTAACGGACTCCTTCCATGTCAAATTCGATCTACCCCGACCTCTCTTGACATTCTAGTGCTTAAAAATGCATAAAACATAAAAGCATTCAATTGAAAATTTGGGGGAATCAAGGGAGGTTGCCTCAACCTATGTTGGGGAGGCAAGATCCATGAAAAACACATTAGATTTGAGGAAGATTGAAAAAGATTTGAGTTCGGGAGAGAAATAAATATCTCTGTTCTTCTCTCCTCAAGGTTAATCGGGCGTGGTTGACGATGCCATGTACCGAAGGTAACTGGTAGACCAGAAGTCAGCCCACTAGGGGCGCTATCTACTTGTACTCTAAGTCATGTACTTAGCAAGGCATATTTGGCCTACAAGCCATGTAAGCCGAGTCGGGCCATGTAACCTACCCTTGTCCACCTGTATAAGGGGAGATATAGGCTTCCTGAGTCGGCACACTCAATAGGCTCAACACGCCTCTCATACGAGACAACCACCAAAGATACAATCAGTCATATAGGAGTAGGGTATTATTTCACCTCGAGGGTCTGAACTTGGGTGAATCCTTGTCTTTTGTGCACCCAATCTGATTCTCTAAGCGTACTCCACCCCGTGATTATTATTGTTAGAAATTACACTGACAGCATGGTGCCACTGAACACTTGGATGGTCTACCGCCGGAGGTAGCGGTTGCAGATTACTGGGGTATCGCCGGAGACAACAATGATAGACACTTGTCCACGTCAGTGCGGCCTCGGCACCACTGTTGACTAGCTACCACCCGATTTTACGACGGTAGCAATAACTGGTCAGATCGTGAAAAAATTCCTCATTTCGTGCTAACCTTTTCATTAAAGGTTAAAACAGTGATTTTGGCCGGCCCTTCTGACCCGTCGCACCAGTCGGGGATGAGACCCACAGCCACCGCGGATGAAGCTGACGACAACACTGGCATATGGAATACACGGAGGCGCCACCGTCAGGGCTAGGGTTTGCGCCCACAGGTCGCCGCCGGAGAGATGACACGGGAGCTGGGTTGTGCTTTTTCTTTCTTGGCGACAAATTTGTCCAATTGCAATCAGGAGAAAGGAAGGTTCTGAATCTTCAATTGAATATGGCAATATGCTAAGTTGGACAAATAATAATTATTTCCTCCTTGAGATTAAAATATACTCCGCAATGTGAAAGAGAAAGAGAAAAGCAGCAACTTGCAATCATCGACCGCACAACCCGCAGAAAACAACAACATTTTGCATTATCAATGGTTACCAGAGTTACCAACTTGGTATTATTTTTTGACCTCAAAAAGTATAAATGAAGAAGAGAGCACAGAAGAATGGACGACTGAGTCTAGTAGGTCGATATATCCAAGCTCTGTTCGGTTCACCACGGTGGCGTTTCACCGTGTGCAAGCGAAGACGAGCTGGAGCCTGCGACGCGATGCCGACATGGCGAGGTCCAGTTTGTTTGTTTGTTTCTTGGCTGCGGTTGCTGTTGCTGCCTTGCTGGCTTTCCGTCTGCTGGATATTTTTGCACTTCTTCACCTTCCACGAGCCTTAGGAGAAGACTTGCATCGCGTCCCGGGTCGTCGCCTCGTGGGCTCCTCCCTCCTTGGTGGCTACATATTCTTTTCCGACTGAATTATTGCCAGCCTGGGGGGAAGCATCTCCATTTCTCTATTATCCCTCTTCCTTCTCTCGCGCTCCTGCTAAAGTAGCGGCGACCTGGTTATATAGCACGTCAGGCCGGTCGTCGTCTCGCCAGGAGAGGATAGGCACAGCACAGCACAGGACAGAGAGAGGGAAGCAGCTGATCCCAGCCGGAGAACCGTCCATCCGCCATGAGCGACGGCCAGGGCAATGCTCCTCCTGGAGGTACGTATCCATCCGATGTTCCCATAGCTCGCTCTGCTCTTCTCTGTGAAATGAAAGCTTGGTCAACGTATCAATCCACCTCTGGGAGAGACGGAGAGGTGGATTAATTAGCATAACCATGAGTTAATCTGATGCCAAAACAAAGATTTCGGTTACCTCCCTCGCTTCCATCGATCTTGCCAGCTACTTTTTTTTTTTTGCTAAAATAGATCTGGTGCTTGTGTGTGAGTACTGTAGGCTACTTCATTGGCCGCCCAGCCAACACCGACGAGCCCAAGGAGAAAGAACCGCAGCAGGCCGTGGTTGAACCTGCTCCAGCCGCGCTGAATACTCCTGGTGGTAAGTGCGCGCAACGCTTTGATTATATTACGTAGTAAGCGCTGGACTAGGATATGATCTTGTTGGTAAATCTCTGTTCGTCTTATGCTGCTTAAACCAGATTACTTCGTCGGCCGCCCGTCAAACCACGAGCAGAACCCGGCGGCGCCGCCGGCTAAACCGAGCTTCTTGGCCAAATTGTACGACAGCTAGCATATATTTCAGCAAATTATTTGGAGCTAAAACGCTCGAGCTGTGTCTAACGCTTCTGCTTTCGTCTCCGTCTCTGATCTCCAGCTGCCCATGCCTCGCCGGCGGTGGAGCTGCCAGCTAGACTGACAGGCCCAGCCGCCGTGCGCCGTGCGCCTGGTGACCACGGGAGGATTTGATGTGGAATCGGGTCCATGAGTCTCAATTCTATATCGGAACTGTGCAAGTCCTCTTCATCTTTGGAAGCTCTGCTCTGTTTTTCGTTCTTTCTCTACCATTTGATTCCATCGTATTCATTCGTGTAATGCCGACAGACATAAACTCGACGAAATTGTCATCCGTCTCTGTGAAATGATGTTGATTTGTTCAATTGTATACACTCTGTACTGATGTGGACTGCGGGTTTATCGCAGTCGCGTGTTGGCGTGTAAACATATATCGCAACTCCACTGGAACAATTCGTGTAGTTGGCAGCTAAACTACACACACATATATCTCCCTCCCTCTCTTAGATCGAAGGGCTTAGAGCATCTCCACTCCCGCCCCTAAGCATCTCCAGCAGCGACCCCAACAGGTCCCACGACACTTTTTTTTAATGACGGCGGCGAAAAATTAGCCCAGTCGCGCCTCCAAGAACCTATTTTTCGTCGGTTTGGGTCAAAACTGACGTCAGCAGACCCAAACCGAATCTGGCGTGCCTGAGGGCGCCGGGGAAACTGATTTTGGCATGAACGGTAATGGGCCCGTCGAGTCAGCGACTCACAGCTTCGTCGTCCTCATCGCCTCGGTTCCCGCAGGAATCAATGCCAAGGTTGTTGCGCTGCCTCGCCGGCCAGCCTTCCATTGATGCCTCACGGGCGGCGCAGTTAAGACGCTCCGACGCTCGTCCCACCCGAACCCGCCACGCGGAACCCGGCGAGCTCGTTCTCTCCGTCCCCACTTCGGCTCTAAAAGCCGACCTCCCAGCCGGTGAACGCCAAGAAGCTACTCTGGCCTCGCATCCTCTCTCGCCTCGTCTCGCCACAGAAGCCACTCTCTTTCTCTTCCCCCGCCGCCGACGAGCATTGACCGAGCGGTACCCAGGCGATGCTGGGGGCGGCGAACGGCTTCGGCCGCCGCCATCTTCGCGGGGACAAGGCGCGCCTCTTCTATGAGGCCGGCTACCCGGCACCCCCAGACATGCGGGTGCCGGGCTCGTAGAGGCTGAGCGTTGGCGGCATCCCGGTGCCCCCGGTGCCCACCGGGGCTGAACGGCGCCCCGAGATCACCCGCATCCGGTCGGAGGCACAGCGGAACGAGCCGAGGTACGTCGTCGACAGCCACATGTTGTGGACGATGTACTTCGAACGCCGCCATGAAGACCAGGTCACCTCCGCCAACGGTATCATCCCATGCGGCTGCCTCAACGTCGACGGGCTGCGCGAATGGTGGGGCGTGCCCTGCCGCACCCTCGAGGCCTTCCTCGACCAAATCGAGACCGCCAACACGCCGCGCCTCGAGTACCCGGCGCCCCCGTCCTTCTCTCGCCGCTGCGGTAGTTCCTGGACGCCGCGGCGGATGGATGCGGCGACCTCGTCGTCATCAGGGTCCGGTTCGCTCTCCTCCGGGTCGCTGGCGCTCCGCCCCGTCAAGCCGGAGCCGCAGGAGATGCCGCTTGGGCGTCGTACCCGCAACGGCGCCCTCGTCATCAACGAGGGCGGCAGCCCCTCCCTCGTTCCCTCCACCTCGTCCGGCCGAAGACCGAGCCGGGGTTGCTCCCCGTTAAGAAGGAGCACGCGGAGGTGGCCGCCGCCGACGAGACCGCCCTCAAGGCGGACTACGTCTCAAGTGGGCGAAGGCGGACTACGTCTGTGAGAAGGCGGACTACGCCAGCGCCGGGCCTACGAGGAGATCAAGGCCCGACGCCGCGGATACGATGAGGGCGACGTCGTCGTCCTTGAAAGCGACGACGAGGACGCGCCCGGGCCGTCCAACCCCCCGCGCATCGGCGACCCTGGTCATGAGTGCAGCAGGGACGACGGCGGCTTCGGCGGGACGCATGGCGACGACTGATACGTCCAAAACGTATCTATAATTTCTGCTTGCTCCATGCCTCTTTTGGGTGATATTGCTATGATATTTATACACTTCCATACACTTTTGATCATATTTGGACTAACTTATTAACTCAGTGCACCCCAGTGTCAGTTTCTGTTTTCTGCTGTTTTTGTATTTCAGGTTTTCCCATTACAAGAACTGCCCGAAAAATCCCGGAAAAATTATATAAAAAATCAGCGTTCCAGAAGCTTCCCGGTAGCCAAACTAGAGCCGGGGGGCCACCAGGGCTCCAGGCGCCCTGGTGGCGCGGCCCCCCCTGGCCGCGCCGGGGGGCGCCTGGGCCCCCCGGGCCTCCGCTGATGCCCCCCTTTGGCATATATTTAACACGCGTCCCGAAACCCTCTAGACGGGAACCCTTTTTCGCGATCTCATCTCTGTTCCGCCGCCGCCGCGCTTCCAAGATCGGGAGCACCAGGAGAACTCTTCCCGGCACCCTGCCGGAGGGGAGGATCACCACCGGGAGCCTCTCCACCACCATGGACGCCTCCCGGATGAGTTGTGAGTAGTCTCCCTTGGACCATGGGTCCATGACCAGTAGCTATGTGATGTTCTCCTCCCCTTCTTGTGGTTCACTAATTAGACCTCGTGAGCTGCCCTACATGATCGAGGCACATATGTAATCCTTATGTTGTTGCTATGTTGAGTTTGCTGGGATCCGATGGATTGTGAGATTATGTTCAGATTGTGTTTGAGTAATATATTTGATCTACCTCTTTTATATTTATGTTCGTAAGTAATTCGTGCATGTTCTCTGTTGCTATTATTGCTTTGGCCAAGTAGTAGGTAGTGACTCCAAGAGGGAATGTTATGCTTGATTGTGGGTTCATGCCCCTCGATGACTAGCTTGAGTGACAGAAACATGAGTCTAGGGGATGTGCTGTTGCCACAAGGGGGAAAACAACGGTGCTTGTGCCCGCGGGTGCAAGGATTGTTTACTTTACGCAAAGTTCTTTTAATGCAGTTGTCTGTTGCTTTGAGTTTACACTATGGGTGGGACTCGCAACTTAATACCAGCGAGATGTTCTGGATAGATATCTCAAGGTGGATGATTAGTAGTTGATGCAGATGGATTTCGGTCTACTTGCCTTGGCGTACCGCCCATGCTTTGAACCTCTACCTTTCTTGTAACATAGTTAGCATTGGTTTGCGCACATAATTCTGTCAATTGCCCAGCTGTAATTCGTTTACCTCACATAGCTGTTTTATCGTCTTTTGGGAGAGAGACATCACTAGTGAACATCATGGGACCCCGGTCCATATTACCATCACTGATCACATCTGCTATTTACTTTCTGCTTTTACTTACTATTTGCAGCAATACCTATCACTATTATCACTTGCGTTTGATCCTTTGTAAACTACAAGGCCGGAGGGATTGACAACCTCTCTGTACTCGTTGGGAGCAAAGTTATTTGTATCTGTGTGCAGGTCCACATTGATTGCTAATATCTGGCGCCGTTAGCAGTTGACACCTTCTTGTTGAAACTGGGAGTCTCAGGGGAAATCGATCTTTGGTATCTTTGCCAAGGGAAAACTTCCGCTACACTGCATCTCAAACCTTCCACTTGGGGTAACCAACGAGAGACGAGAAGCCATCAAGCAAAGTTTTCTGGCGCCGTTGCCGGGGACTCCACTCTTCAAGATAGGGGAGTTGCACGCTATCTTTTACCTTTGGTTTTTAGTCTTGTTAGTTTACCTTTTACTTTTTGCTTTAGTGTCTTTTATCGAAAATCACAAAAATAGTTATCTTGCTTGCTTGCTACTATGGGTTCCACCGAGAACACCAAGTTGTGTGACTTCACTAGTCACAACAACGATGACTTTATCTGCACGCCTATCACTACACCTGCCACTTCAGCACCTTCTTATGAAATTAAACCTGCTTTACTGAACTTAGTCATGAAAGATCAATTCTCCGGTGCTGGAGATGATGCTGCTTTACACTTAAACAATTTTGTTGAACTCTGTGATATGCAAAAGTACCAAGAAATAGATGGGAATATTGTTAAGCTTAAGCTTTTTTTCTTTCTCCTTGAGAAGAGGAGCTAAAATTTGGTTTCAATCTTTGCCTAGAAATAGCATATATTCATGGGACAAGTGCAAAGATGCTTTTATTGGAAAATACTATCCACCTGCTAAAATTATCCAACTAAGAAGTAACATAATGAATTTTAAACAATTGGATAATGAACACGTTGCCCAAGCTTGGGAACGCATGAAATCTCTTGTCAAGAACTGCCCTACTCATGGTTTGACTACTTGGATGGTTATCCAAACTTTTTATGCAGGCTTGAACTTTACCTCGCGGAACTTGTTAGATTCGGCCGCGGGAGGAACCTTTATGTCAACTACACTTGATGCTGCCACGAAGCTTCTCGATGAGATGATGACCAACTATTCCCAATGGCACACCGAACGCGCTCCAACAGGTAGGAAGGTAAACTCTGTCGAGGAGATTTCCTCCCTAAATGAAAAAGTTGACTTGATCATGCCTCTACTTTCGAAGCAATCTTCTGTTGATCCTCGTGATGTTCCTTTAAATTCTTTGATTGCTCAAGAACAAGTAGATGTGAACTTTATCTCTAGAATTTTTTTTAATAACAATGCTTATAGGAGTAATTTTGGTAGCAATCCTAAACCGTTCCCCTCCAATTCTTATGGGAACAACAATGCTTATCCTAGCACCAAGAACTCCACTACTGAACTAGATATTATGCTTAAAGATTTCATCACTACCCAAAAAGCCTTTAATAAGAGTGTAGAAGAAAAACTAAACAAACTAGATGATCTCTCTTCGAAGGTAGACAATTTAGCCCATGAAGTAGAATTGCTTAAAATTAGAACTTCTCCTCTTGAGGAGAGGAAAGTCACTCCTATGAATGCTATTCAAGTGCAAATTAATGAAAACATTAGGATGTTGGCTAAACTTAAAGAGAGATGGGCTAGAGAAAGGGAGGAAGAAGATAGAATTAAGAGCCTTCCTACCCACCACACTGTTGCTACTATCCAAGTTGTTGAGGATATCCAAACTCTTAGCACCCAATGCACTCCTGGTCCCAATGGACCTATTAATGGTGATGCTATGACCATAGAAACTACCAAACAAGTGAACCTAAAGGACACCACTACCACCTTACTTGATAGTAGTGACCTTGATTTTGATAATTGCACTCTTACCGAAGTTATTGATTTCCTTCACAAGATGTCTAGAGATCCCCGCACTAGCACGCTGATACGTCCAAAATGCATCACTATTTTGTATCATAATTTATCCTTATTCATTGATATATTTCACGTTACGGTGATGTTCTTATGTTGTTTTAGTCTATTTTACACAGTTTGCAAACTTTCCGATGCCGAAGCAGCAGACGCAGGATTCAGCAGTAAAAAGTGGACGCTGAGTTGCTGAAGAAGAATACCTCCAAATTACCTGAAAATTGACGGGAGATATTTTTCAGACGGATCACGAAGGCACGCGAAAGGGCAACCAGAGGGGGGGGCACAGGGTGCCCAGGCGCCCTGGGGGCGCGCCCCCCCGGCCGCGCCAGGGGGGGGCGCCTGGAGCCCCTGGCCCACCTCTGGCCGCCCCCTTTTGCATATATGCTCTCCGTTATCCAAAAACCCTAAGGACGGGAATTTTTACGGAGTTCCGCTGCCGCTCCGTGGCGGAAACCTACAGAGAAGAAAAAGCCATCTCCGGCGGGCAGATTCCGCCGGGGAGATCACCTCCCGGAAGGGGAGATCGTCGCCATCGTCATCACCATCGTCACGGGCATCATCGAGATCATCATCAACATCATCCCCAACACCAGCACCATCTCCATCTTCATCCCAATCTCATCTTACAATCGCAACTTGTGTTGTAACTCGTACTACCTATCCTCTCTACTCCATCGGTGTTGATTACTACTTTGTGGTGAATGCTATTGAGTTTTGTTGGAGAAATATTATTATGTCCAGATTGTTTATCACCTATTTATCCCCACTGATCATGATCTCCTTTATGTCTCGTGAGTAGTTACCTTAGTTCTTGAGGACATGGGGAAAGTCTTGTTGTTAGTAGTCATATGATGTTGAAGTAATATGTGTTGTTTGATACTTAAGTTGCGTTGTCATTCTACTAGTGGTGTTGTGTGAGTCGAACACCCAATACTTCGCCTTATTAAGGACCTAGGAGAATACATTGTGTATAAAGAATGCTTATGGTGGGTTGCCGGAGTGACAGAAACCTGAACCCCAGTTCGCACGCTTTTGCATAAGGGAATAATGGATCCTCGATCGTATTGCTATGGTTAGGCTTTTGCCTTAAATTCTATCTTGTATTTGCGGATGCTTGCAAGGTGTTTAATCATAAGAGTGCACTCATCTTAGTCTAGAGAGTGTACTAGCATAGTTCCACCCACTCAACACTTATCAACACATAACATAGTATCGATACGGAATATGGTGAAAGCACATGACTACCTCTCCCGTGTGTCCTCAGGAACGCTTTAGTCTTTATAAGTTCAGCTGCTAGGCCTCTCCTTTGCTAAGAAAGGATTGGGCCACTTGCTACTCACGGTGCCTTTTACATTGCTTGCTTTTACTTTCCTGTTACTTATATCGAGAAACCCCTAAAAATTTATCTTTCAGTGCTTGCAGTGATTTCTTGCTCAGAATCGCTTATCAATACCTTCTGCTCCTCGTTGGGTTCGACACTCTTACTTATCGAAAACGCTGCAATAGATCCCTTACGGTTGAGGGTCATCAAGTACCGTTTTCTGGCGTCGTTGCCGGGGAGCGTAGCGCTATTGGTAAAGTGAAACTGGTAAGGAAGTTTTTATAATTCTGTTTTTGTTTTTGCTATTGCTGCTCTTTGTCCTTATGGATAACCCTGTTATTGGAGCGTTGCTTGCGGGAAGACGCCCCACACCTGTGGTGGTTGATCCTCCCCCTACTGAAATTGTGCTTTATAAAATACCAGCTGGCATTATCGATTATGTTTTGGCTAATCGTTATGCAGGAGACAGACATCCCGTTGAACACTTGCTATATCTGTCACAACTAAGTTCATTATTTAAGCTTGCAGGTGTATCGAGGGAGTTTGTCATGAGAAAATTGTTTGTCGTATCACTTATAGATAAAGCTTCGGATTGGTATAGGCTTCTCGATAACTCACACTTGCTTGACTGGCAGGAGCTTATGTCTCTCTTTTATACTAAGTTTTATCCTCTTCATGAAATTCATCGAGACAGGAACTATATCTATAACTTTAGGTCTCGTGACGGAGAAAGCATTGCTCAAGCTTGGGGGAGATTGAAGTCCCTAATGCTCAAATGCCCTATTCATAAGCTTCCCAAGGAAATTATACTTACAAATTTTTATGCCAGGCTTTCTTGTCAGGATAAGGAGATGCTAGATGCCTCCTCTGGTGGGGTATTTCAGAAGAAGAGTGTTGAAGAAAGGTGGGATCTCATTGAAAGGATCCAGAGGAATACCGAAGATTGGGAAATTGATAAAGGTATTGAACCCGCTATAAATTATGAACATGATTATATTGAGAGCTATGTGAAAACTGATTACTTCAATACTTTTTGCTCTAAGATTGGTCTTGATTCCCATCTAGTGATTGATTTCTGTAAGAATTTTGCCTCTCGCGTTGATTCTTTTAAAAAGAAGAGAGACCAACACCATGAACCTTTTAAAGAGCCACCTATTGATATTTATGTTGCTGACCCCATTTTGCCTGCAGTTATATATGAACAGCTTCCTTTTCCCACGAGGATAAGGGGGCACTCTCTTGTGACAGGCATAATAAATAAAAGTGAGAGAAGAGTTGATGAGCCTGAGGACCAGATCAGGGTCGATCCTCAAGTTGCATTGATTAAAGACCTTGCTACTAATGATGTTTTGGATTCCAATATAAATTTTTGTGCTGTTTCCACTAACCTTGTCACAGCCAAGAATAAAGGCCCAATTTCAGGTACTCCAGTGGTATCTGTTAAAATAGGAGATCACAATTATTATGGGCTATGCGATTTGGGATCGAGTGCAAGCTCTATCCCCTATTCACTTTATGAAGAAATCATCGGTGAGATTTCCCCTTGTGAACTTGAAGAAGTTGATGTTACCATTCATCTTGCAAACAGAACAACTATCTCTCCTATCGGGATTGTGAGGGACGTTGAAGTCCTATGTGGAAAGGTAAAATACCCTACCGACTTTCTAGTACTTGGTTCAGAGAGGGACAATTTTTGTCCAATTATTTTTGGTAGACCTTTTCTTAGAACTTGTGGAGCTATAATAGATTGCAAGAAAGGTAAAGTTTCTGTTGAATTCGATGGTGAGCCATATGAATTTAATTTTTCTAAGTTCTCTAAGCAGCCTCGTGGTATTGATTTACCTAGTGATGATAAAATTATTGAAAGTATTGCCTCTATTGCTATTCCCCCTAATGATCCTTTGCAGCAATACATGGAGGACCACGAGAATGATTTGCATATGCAGGAAAGAAATGAACTAGATGAAATATTTTTGAGGCAGCCTGCTATCCTGAAGCACAACCTTCCGGTTGAACCTTTGGGAATTTTATCAAAACCGAAGGAAGACCCGGTGTTCGATCTTAAACCTCTTCCTGATACGCTCAAGTATGCTTATTTAGATGAAAAGAAAGTATATCCTATTTTTATCAATTCTAACCTTTCAGGATATGAAGAAGAGAAATTATTGGAAGTACTTCGTAAACACCGAGGCGCAATTGGCTATACCGTTGATGACCTTAAGGGGATTAGTCCATCTATCTGTCAACATACTATCAACCTTGAGCCTGATGCTAAACCAGTTGTTGATCATCAACGACGGTTGAACCCGAAGATGATGGATGTTGTGAGAACTGAGATTCTCAAGCTTCTGGCCGCAGGTATTATCTACCCTATAGCTGATAGTAAGTGGGTAAGTCTGGTACATTGTGTTCCTAAGAAAGGAGGTACAACTGTGGTTCCTAATGATAAAAATGAATTAATACCTCAGAGAATTATTATTGGATATAGAATGTGTATTGATTACAGGAAGTTGAACAAAGCAACCAGGAAGGATCACTACCCGTTGCCGTTCATCGACCAAATGCTTGAAAGGTTATCCAAAAATACCCACTTTTGTTATCTCGATGGTTATTCTGGCTTCTCTCAAATTCATGTTAACACTGCCGATCAAGAGAAGACCACTTTTACTTGTCCCTTTGGTACTTATGCTTACAGGCGTATGCCTTTTGGTTTATGTAATGCCCCTGCTACTTTTCAAAGGTGTATGTCTGCTATCTTTCATGGTTTCTGCAGGGATATTATGGAAGTCTTCATGGACGATTTCTCTGTCTATGGAACTTCTTTTGACCATTGTCTTCACAACCTTAATAAAGTTTTGCAGAGATGCGAGGAGACAAATTTGGTACTCAACTGGGAAAAGTGCCACTTCATGGTTAATGAAGGAATTGTTCTTGGTCACAAGATTTCCGAAAGGGGAATTGAAGTGGACAAAGCCAAGATCGAAGCTATTGAGAGGATGCCCTATCCAAGGGACATCAAAGGTATTCGCAGTTTCCTCGGTCATGCAGGTTTTTATAGAAGATTTATTAAAGACTTTTCTAAAACCTCAAGACCCCTCACTAATCTTCTCCAGAAGGACATTCCTTTTGTATTTGATGAAAATTGTAAGGAATCTTTTGAGGTCCTTAAGAAAGCTTTAATAATCGCTCCTATAGTACAACCACCTGACTGGAATTTACCTTTTGAGATTATGTGTGATGCAAGTGATTTTGCTGTTGGAGCTGTTTTAGGACAAAGAGTTGATAAGAAATTGAATGTTATACATTATGCTAGCAAAACTCTTGATAGTGCTCAAAGGAATTATGCTACTACTGAGAAGGAATTCTTAGCTGTAGTTTTTGCTTGTGATAAATTTAGACAGTATATTGTTGATTCCAAAGTTATTATTCATACTGATCATGCTGCCATTAAGTACCTTATGACAAAGAAGGATGCCAAGCCAAGGCTTATCAGATGGGTACTCCTTCTTCAAGAATTTGATTTGCAGATTGTTGATAGGAAAGGAGAAGACAATCCGGTAGCGGACAATCTTTCAAGGATGGAAGATATACCGCATGATCCCATCCCAGTCAACGATAGTTTTCCAGACGAGCAACTTGCCGTTGTAAAAGTACAATCTCTTTCCGACCCTTGGTATGCAGATTATGCTAATTTTATTGTTGCAAAGTATTTGCCTCCAGGTTTAACACTTCAGCAAAGGAAGAAGTTCTTTCATGATTTGAGGCACTACTTCTGGGATGACCCACATCTTTTCAAAGAAGGTCCCGACGTGATCGTGAGGAGATGCATTCCGGAACATGAGTAGATGGACATTCTCAGACGGTGTCATGATAGTCCCTATGGAGGACATCATGCCGGTGAGAGGACTGCATATAAGGTTCTTCAATTAGGTTTTTATTGGCCTACTCTCTTTAAAGATGCTAGAAATTATGTTTTAGCCTGTGATAAATGTCAGAGAGTTGGTAACATCAGTAGAAGGAATGAGATGCCTATGAATTACTCACTAGTGATTGAACCTTCCGATTGTTGGGGTTTTGATTTTATGGGTCCTTTTCCTTCTTCGCACAAGTACACTCACATTTTAGTAGCTGTTGATTATGTGACCAAGTGGGTTGAAGCAATCCCCACTGAAAGTGCTGATCACAAGACATCTTTGAAAATGCTTAAAGATGTAATTTTTCCTAGGTTTGGTGTACCAAGGTATCTCATGACCGATGGAGGATCACACTTCACGCACGGAGCTTTTAGAAAAGCTTTGGCCAAATACGATGTTAATCATAGAATTGCTTCACCATATCATCCTCAAACTAGTGGGCAAGTTGAGCTCACCAATAGAGAGATTAAGTTGATCTTGCAGAAGACAGTAAACAGAAATAGAAAGGACTGGTCAAATAAGTTAGGAGATGCTTTGTGGGCATATAGAACTGCTTACAAAAACCCCATGGGCATGTCCCCCTATAAGATGGTGTATGGCAAGGCTTGCCATTTGCCATTAGAGTTAGAGCACAAAGCTTTCTGGCCTGTTAGAGAGCTTAATGCTGACCCAAAATTAGCTGGTGAGAAGCGTCTCATGAACTTGACTTCTCTAGATGAATGGAGAAGTGAAGCTTACGAGAGCGCTAAAATGTTCAAGGAAAAGGTAAAAAAGTGGCATGATAGGAAGATTCTGAAACGTGAATTTAATGTTGGTGATAAAGTTTTGTTGTTTAGATCCCATTTCAGGTTTTCTCCAGGTAAACTACTTTCCAGGTGGGAAGGACCATTTCATATTGAAGAAGTTTATCGGTCTGGTGCAATTAAGATTAATAATTTTGAAGGCACCAAACCTCAAGTTGTGAATGGGCAAAGACTTAAACATTACATAGCAGGAGACCCTGTCAATGTTGATGTGAATATAATATACACAACAACTCACGAAGAACATGTTGCAGCCTTGTTTCAGACGCCAACAGAAGCAGAATAAAGAAAAGGTATGTAGTACGGTAAGGAAACATCGCGAACCGCCATAAAAGTTCCGTATTACGAGTTTTTTGCAAAATTAGTAAAATTCTGAGCCTAAGTGGAGCCGGAGACGACCTCCAGGGGGTCCAGGCGCCCCCCTGGCGGGCCCCACCTCCTGGCCGCGCCGGGAGGCCGCCTGGACACCCGGGAGTCCGTCTCCGACCCTGCTTTGGTCCGTTACCTTTCTTTCTGTGCATAAATTTTTCCTATATATTTTCCCGGATTGTTCCGGCAACGTATCTTGCGATTTCGCGTGTTTTCTCTTCGATCTGTTTCTGCCAGGGAATCTTTCAGCTGAATTTAGGTGCCATGGCTTCTCCAAGCTCCCCCAAGGACGAGTTCATCGTCAACGTCATCAACCCTTACCTCGCTGAGGTGAAGAAGCACCCTCAGGTTGTTCGGATGGAGGACGGTGTCCTTCATCAAGCAGATCTGAAGGGACCTATCAAGGAGGGGAGCGTCCAGGCCAGGCTGGAAGAAGTGGAGCAAGAAGTCTTCGAGTACAAGAAGATGATCGAGCGTGGTGTTGAAGCTAACTTCGACATCATCAACGAGCTGAAGAACTACTTCCTGAAGGAGATGAAGGAGATGTGGAAAAGCATCACCGCGTCTGAAGAAAGAATTATAGAGCTCCAAGGGCAAATTAATGATCTACATAACCAGAACTATGAGTATGAACTAAGGTTTATGCGCATGAGTTTGGGTGCTGAATGCAGGATTCAGGAGACGAGCTTCTCATATGAGACTGGAGAACCCCTTCCATGGAAGCGTTTCGCCAAGGACTACGTGATCAACGCCAACAAGGATGATGAGTGAAATCTCCTGGGGTAATGTCATTCCCTTGGATTGTTCCAAGCTTGGGGGAGTGCCCGGTATCATTATCTTTACCTTTTGTCTTTTAGAGTCAAGTAGAGTCGTATCATGTCTAGGGAGGTTGTTATATGAGATAGGTGTGTGCATTGAGGTCTATCACTCCTTCGGTGAAGAATTGTATCTGTGAGTGTGGAGTCGTCTATGATGGAATATTAATGAGAAGTTTATTGGTTCCTTTTGCTGCACTCGGTATTCTCTTCACGCAATCGACCTTATATGATGACTCTTATGTGGAGTATTGACCTTATGTCAGGTATGGCTGTGAAAACTTTATTTAATCTTGGCAAACATAGCTTTGGTCATAACAACAAGCATGATTTTCTTAAAGTATCAACATAGCCAAAACCTTTATGTTATTATGTTTGAAGTGTTATGCTGACAAGGAAGACAACTTGATGTGTTATGCTTATTCCAATGTTCATGCTTTATATTGCTTTGCATCTTAGTCATCATCAATTGTCTGTTCTTTCAAAACCTTTGCTAGCCTAACTCTGTACTAAGCGGAATTCTGCTTGTGCATCCATACCCTTAAGCCAATACCTTCCATATGACTCCACCATACCTTCCTACTCGTGGTATTCCACTACCACCTCCTAAAGTACAGAATTTATGTGTTATCCTCAAATGTTCGAAATCTTTTATTTTGTGCCTCTGTTTTAGCTCATGAGGAAGTAATAGCTAATCCATGATCTTTTTGATTTGGACAAGCTTCACCCCGGGATTGCATGTCTAATGTGCAAACCCATAATACGAGAAGGAACTGGCAAAGAGTGCGCCCAGCTCGAAAATAATATAACAAACAAACCCTCCTTCACGCTTTGTTCATGAGAAATCAGAAAACTTTGGCAGTGATTAACAAAGGAGAATAAGAGGATGTGATCGTCCTCGTGCGGGAGCCGTTCCTCGAAACTTGTCCAGCTCAAGAAGTAGTTGAGTTACCTATTAGCATTCGTTGACAAATCATGCACCTCTCAAAACTTGTTTTCATTCTGTTTGATTTAAGGATAGCACATGAGTTTTCCCTACTACCCTAGAGCAGGGCCCATCTTTTAATTTTAAGTTGAGTCAGTTATTCCTACTCCCTTCTATTCTTAAAGAGAGCAGACATTTGATGTTGATAAGGATTCATTCATATAAAGTTGCATTAAGATTTGTCATATCATATCCTTGTTGACATTATCATTTGATAAGTAAGTTGTTTGTCAAGCCCAGCTAAGGCAAATATCTTCCTTTGTGTTAACACTTTCACTTCTTGCCTGATGACATGTTCTTTCAAAAGCTTCAATTAGTCTCATCAAAACATAAAGAAAGAGCAAAAGTAAAAGCTATTAGTTGTTCTTTGACCAAAGGACATGTTTGCCATGATTCAATAAGTTTCCTTAGCCCTACTTTCGAATATAAGTGTTACCACTCTTTTATAAAGGCCTTATGAGTTGAAGATTGCTGTTGAGGATATTTGAGTTGGTGAGGAAACTGTGATGCTTCTTGTTCGTATTCTTTTTATCGACACTTCACTCTCTAAACTTGTGGACAGGTTTACCGAGCTCAGTATTCGCTTGGGGACATGCGAGGTCTAAGCTTGGGGGTGTTGATACGTCCAAAATGCATCACTATTTTGTATCATAATTTATCCTTATTCATTGATATATTTCACGTTACGGTGATGTTCTTATGTTGTTTTGGTCTATTTTACACAGTTTGCAAACTTTCCGATGCCGAAGCAGCAGACGCAGGATTCAGCAGTAAAAAGTGGACGCTGAGTTGCTGAAGAAGAATACCTCCAAATTACCTGAAAATTGACGGGAGATATTTTTCAGACGGATCACGAAGGCACGCGAAAGGGCAACCAGAGGGGGGCCACAGGGTGCCCAGGCGCCCTGGGGGCGCCCCCCTGGCCGCGCCGGGGGGGCGCCTGGAGCCCCTGGCCCACCTCTGGCCGCCCCCTTTTGCATATATGCTCTCCGTTATCCAAAAACCCTAAGGACGGGAATTTTTACGGAGTTCCGCCGCCGCTCCGTGGCGGAAACCTACAGAGAAGAAAAAGCCATCTCCGGCGGGCAGATTCCGCCGGGGAGATCACCTCCCGGAAGGGGAGATCGTCGCCATCGTCATCACCATCGTCACGGGCATCATCGAGATCATCATCAACATCATCCCCAACACCAGCACCATCTCCATCTTCATCCAAATCTCATCTTACAATCGTAACTTGTGTTGTAACTCATACTACCTATCCTCTCTACTCCATCGGTGTTGATTACTACTTTGTGGTGAATGCTATTGAGTTTTGTTGGAGAAATATTATTATGTCCAGATTGTTTATCACCTATTTATCCCCACTGATCATGATCTCCTTTATGTCTCGTGAGTAGTTACCTTAGTTCTTGAGGACATGGGGAAAGTCTTGTTGTTAGTAGTCATATGCTGTTGAAGTAATATGTGTTGTTTGATACTTAAGTTGCGTTGTCATTCTACTAGTGGTGTTGTGTGAGTCGAACACCCAACACTTCACCTTATTAAGGACCTAGGAGAATACATTGTGTATAAAGAATGCTTATGGTGGGTTGCCGGAGTGACAGAAACCTGAACCCCAGTTCGCACGCTTTTGCATAAGGGAATTATGGATCCTCGATCGTATTGCTATGGTTAGGCTTTTGCCTTAAATTCTATCTTGTATTTGCGGATGCTTGCAAGGTGTTTAATCATAAGAGTGCACTCATCTTAGTCTAGAGAGTGTACTAGCATAGATCCACCCACTCAACACTTATCAACACATAACATAGTATCGATACGGAATATGGTGAAAGCACATGACTACCTCTCCCGTGTGTCCTCAGGAACGCTTTAGTCTTTATAAGTTCAGCTGCTAGGCCTCTCCTTTGCTAAGAAAGGATTGGGCCACTTGCTACTCTCAGTGCCTTTTACATTGCTTGCTTTTACTTTCCTGTTACTTATATCGAGAAACCCCCAAAAACTTATCTTTCCGTGCTTGCAGTGATTTCTTGCTCAGAATCACTTATCAATACCTTCTGCTCCTCGTTGGGTTCGACACTCTTACTTATCGAAAACGCTGCAATAGATCCCTTATGGTTGAGGGTCATCAAGTACCATTTTCTGGCGCCGTTGTCAGGGAGCGTAGCGCTATTGGTAAAGTGAAACTGGTAAGAAGTTTTTATAATTCTATTTTTGTTTTTGCTATTGCTGCTCTTTGTCCTTATGTATAACCCTGTTATTGGAGCGTTGCTTGCGGGAAGACGCCCCACACCTGTGGTGGTTGATCCTCCCCCTACTGAAATTGTGCCTTATAAAATACCAGCTGGCATTATCGATTATGTTTTGGCTAATCGTTATGCAGGAGACAGACATCCCGGTGAACACTTGCTATATCTGTCACAACTAAGTTCATTATTTAAGCTTGCAGGTGTATCGAGGGAGTTTTTCATGAGAAAATTGTTTGCCGTATCACTTATAGATAAAGCTTCGGATTGGTATAGGCTTCTCGATAACTCACACTTGCTTGACTGGCAGGAGCTTATGTCTCTCTTTTATACTAAGTTTTATCCTCTTCATGAAATTCATCGAGACAGGAACTATATCTATAACTTTAGGTCTCGTGACGGAGAAAGCATTGCTCAAGCTTGGGGGAGATTGAAGTCCCTAATGCTCAAATGGCCTATTCATAAGCTTCCCAAGGAAATTATACTTACAAATTTTTATGCCAGGCTTTCTCGTCAGGATAAGGAGATGCTAGATGCCTCCTCTAGTGGGGTATTTCAGAAGAAGAGTGTTGAAGAAAGGTGGGATCTCATTGAAAGGATCCAGAGGAATACCGAAGATTGGGAAATTGATAAAGGTATTGAACCCGCTATAAATTATGAACATGATTATATTGAGAGCTATGTGAAAACTGATTACTTCAATACTTTTTGCTCTAAGATTGGTCTTGATTCCCATCTAGTGATTGATTTCTGTAAGAATTTTGCCTCTCATGTTGATTCTTTTAAAAAGAAGAGAGACCAGCACCATGAACCTTTTAAAGAGCCACCTATTGATGTTTATGTTGCTGACCCCATTTTGCCTGCAGTTATATATGAACAGCCTCCTTTTCCCACGAGGATAAGGGGGCACTCTCTTGTGACAGGCATAATAAATAAAAGTGAAAGAAGAGTTGATGAGCCTGAGAACCAGATCAGGGTCGATCCTCAAGTTGCATTGATTAAAGACCTTGCTACTAATGATGTTTTGGATTCCAATATAATTTTTTGTGCTGTTTCCACTAACCTTGTCACAGCCAAGAATAAAGGCCCAATTTCAGGTACTCCAGTGGTATCTGTTAAAATAGGAGATCACAATTATTATGGGCTATGCGATTTGGGATCGAGTGCAAGCGCTATCCCCTATTCACTTTATGAAGAAATCATCGGTGAGATTTCCCCTTGTGAACTTGAAGAAGTTGATGTTACCATTCATCTTGCAAACAGAACAACTATCTCTCCTATCGGGATTGTGAGGGACGTTGAAGTCCTATGTGGAAAGGTAAAATACCCTACCGACTTTCTAGTACTTGGTTCAGAGAGGGACAATTTTTGTCCAATTATTTTTGGTAGACCTTTTCTTAGAACTTGTGGAGCTATAATAGATTGCAAGAAAGGTAAAGTTTCTGTTGAATTCGATGGTGAGCCATATGAATTTAATTTTTCTAAGTTCTCTAAGCAGCCTCGTGGTATTGATTTACTTAGTGATGAGAAAATTATTGAAAGTATTGCCTCTATTGCTATTCCCCCTAATGATCCTTTGCAGCAATACATGGAGGACCACGAGAATGATTTGCATATGCAGGAAAGAAATGAACTAGATGAAATATTTTTGAGGCAGCCTGCTATCCTGAAGCACAACCTTCCGGTTGAACCTTTGGGAATTTTATCAAAACCGAAGGAAGACCCGGTGTTCGATCTTAAACCTCTTCCCGATACGCTCAAGTATGCTTATTTAGATGAAAATAAAGTATATCCTGTTATTATCAATTCTAACCTTTCAGGATATGAAGAAGAGCGATTATTGGAAGTACTTCGTAAACACCGAGGCGCAATTGGCTATACCCTTGATGACCTTAAGGGGATTAGTCCATCTATCTGTCAACATACTATCAACCTTGAGCCTGATGCTAAACCAGTTGTTGATCATCAACGACGGTTGAACCCGAAGATGATGGATGTTGTGAGAACTGAGATTCTCAAGCTTCTGGCCGCAGGTATTATCTACCCTATAGCTGATAGTAAGTGGGTAAGTCCGGTACATTGTGTTCCTAAGAAAGGAGGTACAACTGTGGTTCCTAATGATAAAAATGAATTAATACCTCAGAGAATTATTATTGGATATAGAATGTGTATTGATTATAGGAAGTTGAACAAGGCAACCAGGAAGGATCACTACCCGTTGCCGTTCATCGACCAAATGCTTGAAAGTTTATCCAAAAATACCCACTTTTGTTATCTCGATGGTTATTCTGGCTTCTCTCAAATTCATGTTAACACTGCCGATCAAGAGAAGACCACCTTTACTTGTCCCTTTGGTACTTATGCTTACAGGCGTATGCCTTTTGGTTTATGTAATGCCCCTGCTACTTTTCAAAGGTGTATGTCTGCTATCTTTCATGGTTTCTGCGGGGATATTATGGAAGTCTTCATGGACGATTTCTCCGTCTATGGAACTTCTTTTGACCATTGTCTTCACAACCTTAATAAAGTTTTGCAGAGATGCGAGGAGACAAATTTGGTACTCAACTGGGAAAAGTGCCACTTCATGGTTAATGAAGGAATTGTTCTTGGTCACAAGATTTCCGAAAGGGGAATTGAAGTGGACAAAGCCAAGATCGAAGCTATTGAGAGGATGCCCTATCCAAGGGACATCAAAGGTATTCGCAGATTCCTCGGTCATGCAGGTTTTTATAGAAGATTTATTAAAGACTTTTCTAAAACCTCAAGACCCCTCACTAATCTTCTCCAGAAGGACGTTCCTTTTGTATTTGATGAAAATTGTAAGGAAGCTTTTGAAGTCCTTAAGAAAGCTTTAATAACCGCTCCTATAGTACAACCACCTGACTGGAATTTACCTTTTGAGATTATGTGTGATGCAAGTGATTTTGCTGTTGGAGCTGTTTTAGGACAAAGAGTTGATAAGAAATTGAATGTTATACATTATGCTAGCAAAACTCTTGATAGTGCTCAAAGGAATTATGCTACTACTGAGAAGGAATTCTTAGCTGTAGTTTTTGCTTGTGATAAATTTAGACAGTATATTGTTGATTCCAAAGTTATTATTCATACTGATCATGCTGCCATTAAGTACCTTATGACAAAGAAGGATGCCAAGCCAAGGCTTATCAGATGGGTACTCCTTCTTCAGGAATTTGATTTGCAGATTGTTGATAGGAAAGGAGAAGACAATCCGGTAGCGGACAATCTTTCAAGGATGGAAGATATACCGCATGATCCCATCCCAGTCAATGATAGTTTTCCAGACGAGCAACTTGCCGTTGTAAAAGTACAATCTCTTTCCGACCCTTGGTATGCAGATTATGCTAATTTTATTGTTGCAAAGTATTTGCCTCCAGGTTTAACACTTCAGCAAAGGAAGAAGTTCTTTCATGATTTGAGGCACTACTTCTGGGATGACCCACATCTTTTCAAAGAAGGTCCCGACGGGATCGTGAGAAGATGCATTCCGGAACATGAGCAGAAGGACATTCTCAGACGGTGTCATGATAGTCCCTATGGAGGACATCATGCCGGTGAGAGGACTGCACATAAGGTTCTTCAATCAGGTTTTTATTGGCCTACTCTCTTTAAAGATGCTAGAAATTATGTTTTAGCCTGTGATAAATGTCAGAGAGTTGGTAACATTAGTAGAAGGAATGAGATGCCTATGAATTACTCACTAGTGATTGAACCTTTCGATTGTTGGGGTTTTGATTTTATGGGTCCTTTTCCTTCTTCGCACAAGTACACTCACATTTTAGTAGCTGTTGATTATGTGACCAAGTGGGTTGAAGCAATCCCCACTGAAAATGCTGATCACAAGACATCTTTGAAAATGCTTAAAGATGTAGTTTTTCCTAGGTTTGGTGTACCAAGGTATCTCATGACCGATGGAGGATCACACTTCACGCACGGAGCTTTTAGAAAAGCTTTGGCCAAATACGATGTTAATCATAGAATTGCTTCACCATATCATCCTCAAACTAGTGGGCAAGTTGAGCTCACCAATAGAGAGATTAAGTTGATCTTGCAGAAGACAGTAAACAGAAATAGAAAGGACTGGTTAAATAAGTTAGGAGATGCTTTGTGGACATATAGAACTGCTTACAAAAACCCCATGGGCATGTCCCCCTATAAGATGGTGTATGGCAAGGCTTGCCATTTGCCATTAGAGTTAGAGCACAAAGCTTTCTGGGCTGTTAGAGAGCTTAATGCTGACCCAAAATTAGCTGGTGAGAAGCGTCTCATGAAGTTGACTTCTCTAGATGAATGGAGAAGTGAAGCTTACGAGAGCGCTAAAATGTTCAAGGAAAAGGTAAAAAAGTGGCATGATAGGAAGATTCTGAAACGTGAATTTAATGTTGGTGATAAAGTTTTGTTGTTTAGATCCCGTTTCAGGTTTTCTCCAGGTAAACTACTTTCCAGGTGGGAAGGACCATTTCATATTGAAGAAGTTTATCGGTCTGGTGCAATTAAGATTAATAATTTTGAAGGCACCAAACCTCAAGTTGTGAATGGGCAAAGACTTAAACATTACATAGCAGGAGACCCTGTCAATGTTGATGTGAATATAATATACACAACAACTCACGAAGAACATGTTGCAGCCTTGTTTCAGACGCCAGCAGAAGCAGAATAAAGAAAAGGTATGTAGTACAGTAAGGAAACATCGCGAACCGCCATAAAAGTTCCGTATTACGAGTTTTTGCAAAATTAGTAAAATTCTGAGCCTAAGTGGAGCCGGAGACGACCTCCAGGGGGTCCAGGCGCCCCCCTGGCGCGCCCCACCTCCTGGCCGCGCCGGGAGGCCGCCTGGACACCCGGGAGTCCGTCTCCGACCCCGCTTTGGTCAGTTACCTTCCTTTCTGTGCATAAATTTTTCCTATATATTTTCCCGGATTGTTCCGGCAACGTATCTTGCGATTTCGCGTGTTTTCTCTTCGATCTGTTTCTGCCAGGGAATCTTTCAGCTGAATTTAGGTGCCATGGCTTCTCCAAGCTCCCCCAAGGACGAGTTCGTCGTCAACGTCATCAAACCTTACCTCGTTGGCGTGCTCTATACAATTGTCTTTCGAGCGTCTGTTCTGAGTTTTTTGATTAGAGTTGCAGAAGTGCCCCGAAAAAATCATTTACTACCTGCTGTTCTGTTTTTCATAGATTCTGTCCTGTTTTGCCTTTCCTTCATTTTGCAAACCTTGAGCTTGCTTTTTCTTTGCAAAAACCTTTTGGCAATCTTGAGAAATAGTAGACCTTCAAGAATATCCTTATTTCCAGCAAGGAACAATTATTTTATTATGGGTACTAACCTCGCTAATCAGTTTATGATGAGTTATGTATGAAGGTAGTTTTCAAGTGCGAGGGAAGATGATAAAAAGATTCAGGAGTGTCAAACGCTCAAGCTTGGGGATGCCCCCATGCACCCCCAAGAAATATTCAAGGAGAATCAAGCGTCTAAGCTTGGGGATGCCCCCGTGCATCCCCTTCTCCATCAACATTATCAGTTCGTCTTTCGTTCCACTATATTTTTATCACTTCATGTGTTATGTGCTATGCTTGGAGCGTCTTGCTTTTAGTTTCCTTTTTAGTTTTCTTTAGCTTTTCATAACGAGTCAAAACTCAGTATTTCTTTGTGTGGGAGAAAAACACGCTCCACTTCTACCTAGAACATAACATAGAATTTTCATGTCTATCTTTGTTGTGTGTGCTCTTTGTCTTTCAATAGCTACTATCATGCTTAGCTCTTAGTTTTCATGCTTATCTTTTTAAAGAGCTTTTGTTTAGTTGGTTGCTTGAACTCTCTCTAGTTATCATGCTTATCTTATTAAGAGAGTTTGCTTCTGTTGCATTGGTTGATATGCCTATGATAAAAATGCTACGTGCATAATGGTGCTTAGTAGTTCATGTTTTCTTATGGTTAGTCTCAAATAGCTGGGGGGTTCCCAATGTGTTATTGGAGTACCAACATGATTTGTTTGCCTATGATGTGGTATGGTTTAGTAATATCTTCCTTCAAGAATTTATTTTGATTGACTTGGCGTATGCTCACGCATATTTAAGACTGTAAAGAAAGTCTGTCAAGCCTTGATGATCTTTTATTTCTGAGTAGCGATATAACTTCCATGCCTGATTCAATGTTGCTTTGTCGCTCTGCATGATTATGACCGTCATTGCTCTCTTAGTTGGTCGCTCCCAGTCTTTTGCTAACCTTCGCCTGTACTAAGCGGACTGACTGCTTGTGCATCCAAAATCCTTTAAACCAGTTATGCCATATGAGTCCACCATACCTTCGTATACATGGTATTTACCTGCCATTCCTAACGAAGACTTTCGTGTGCCATCTCGAAATTATTCAAAAAAATGCATTTCTATTTTGTGCCTCTGTTCTAGCTCATGAGGAAGTAGTAGTTAATTCATGATATTTTTAAGTTGGACAAGCTTCACCCCGGGATTGCATGTATAATGTGCAAACCCATAATACGAGAAGGAACTGGCAATGAGTGCGCCCGGCTCAAAATTAATATAACAAACAAACCCTCCTTCACGCTTTGTTCATGAGAAATCAAAAAACTTTGGCAGTGATAAACAAAGGAGATTAAGAGGATGTGATCGTCCTCATTCGGGAGCCGTTCCTCGAAACTTGTCCATCTCAGAAAGTAATTGAGTTATCTGCTAGCATTCGTTGACGAAACATGCATATCCAAAAAAATAATTATTATCTCTGTTTTTAAAACCAAGAGCTCTGGTACATGTTTTGTCTTTGTTCCCGACCACGGGTTTTCAACCTTGCCAACAAAAGCCACGGTTCGAGAGTCTCCACCTTCTTTTAAAAGCACCAACTACTGAGAGCATGATTTTCATTCTGAGTGTAATGTGCATTGTCCCAAAGTAGCATTGTCTTTTGCATGATTATGATATCGTTTATTTTGAAATCATTGTATCTAGTCATCACTTAAACCTTGGAGGTGCCCCTGCATTTATGTTTTGCTTCACTAAAGGGGGCAAGCGAGATATCACTTTATCATATTTGCACACCATGCTCATTACAAATATATTTGATGTTTCAGTATTATATTGTAAAACTTTCAGTTCTTTGTGATTTTCTCATGAGGCAACTTAATTACTATAGATTCATTGTCTCAGTAAGCTTTTGTCATAAGACTATGAAAAAGTCCAAGCATGTCACCACAAAAATTATTCTTGTTATCATTTACCTACTCGAGGACGAGCAGGAATTAAGCTTGGGGATGTTGATACGTCCAAAACGTATCTATAATTTCTGCTTGCTCCATGCCTCTTTTGGGTGATATTGCTATGATATTTATACACTTCCATACACATTTGATCATATTTGGAATAACCTATTAACTCAGTGCACCCCAGTGCCAGTTTCTGTTTTCTGCTGTTTTTGTATTTCAGGTTTTCCCATTACGAGAACTGCCCGAAAAATCCCGGAAAAATTATATAAAAAATCAGCGTTCCAGAAGCTTCCCGGTAGCCAAAATAGAGCCGAGGGGGGGCCACCAGGGCTCCAGGCGCCCTGGTGGCGCGGCCCCCCTGGCCGCGCCGGGGGGGGGGGGGGGG
>LR738712.1:98959833-98985680 GCA_902687465.1 Secale cereale
CCCCCGCCGCCGCCGCCGCCGCCGGCGGGCGACCCCGGCGTTGGCCCGGGTGGTGCCGGCGGTGGCGGGCCTTCTCGTCCCCGCGCGCTCGTGCTCCCTTCCTGGGGCTGGGAGGTGGCGGCGGTGATGCTCGGCCTGGCTGCAGTCCGGCGGCCCTGCGATGGCGGCCGACGGTAGGCGTGGTGTCGGCGTCGCTCCTTGGCGACGGGGTGGCGTGGTGGTGCTGGGTGGCCGTCGTCGCGCCCCCGGCCCAGATCTAGGCTTGGCGGGCCCCATCTGGGTCCTAGCGGGGCGGCCCCCCGGCGTGGCCTCGTTGTCTACGTCGCGGTGAGGAGGAGGAGCGGCTCGGATTTGGGGCGGCCGTGTTGACGGCATGCCGGCAGCAGCACGAAGGCGGAAGCTTTACGAGCCCACGAGGGCTCCGGACGGCTACCGTCGCTGACGGTGGAGGTGGGGCCCTCCGGCGTTTCGACGATGCTGATGCCCTAGTCCCGGCTCTGATTCTTCGCCGTGTTGTCCTCAGTTCGTGGTACCGTGGTGAGACGACGTGGGGGCCTCTTGACCATGTTGGCGCTGGGTGGTGGTTGGTTTGGTGGATGGATCCGGAGCGCCCGAGGTGCGGGTTGGGATTGGGGGAAACCCCTGTCGACTTGGCCGACACCGGCGCGGTGACGCGTGTGGGTGCTGACGAGGTTACAGACCTAGGGTAGGGTCACAGGCCTGACCGAGGTACCCCACCCAAGGTCACTACCCCAGAAAATCAAAAGACAAAACCTATGATGACAAAGACAGTCGACTGAGACGGCCCAAGAGGACATCCCACTCGACTGGACAACACCTACAAGACGACTCAACCCCACTCGACCAATCCAAGGCACTCGACCCCCGTAGGTCAAAGGTCCCTTAGGACAATAACGGTCTGGTATTTACTCGCCATAGTGAATGCCTTAATTACTCTTTACTGTAGACGTTATTAGTAACGCTTCCCTTAATGTACATTGAACCCTTGGTAACGTGGAGCATGGCTGGGGTCCTGTCACACTATATAAGCCACCCCCCTCCTCCTGTACAAGGGTTCGGATCCCTGTAACTCACATATACACATATCAGTCGACCGCCTCCGGGCACCGAGACGTAGGGCTGTTACTTCCTACGAGAAGGGCCTGAACTCGTAAAACACCTCGTGTACAACTTCACCATAGCTAGGGCCTTACCTCCTAATTTGTACCCCCTACTCGTACTGTCAAGCTTGGAACCACGATAGTTGGTGCCCACCGTGGGGCAAGGCGTCTTAGCGACATCTGGTGAGGTTTCAATTTCTTCTCCGACCTCCTTCATCATGGTGTCAGGCGGTGGTTTAGCGTTGGGCCGCGAGATCCGGCTCGGCACGCTCGTCTTCATCGCCGACGACTCCGCATGGCTCCAGGAGGCCCCTCTCGACGTCGAGGCTCTGCCCGCCCGCGGGGCTGCGCACTTCCGCGCCAGCGCCTGCGGCGTCTTCCTTCGGCAGCCGTCGACTCAGTATTCGTCGATCCCTACATCGTGCCCCATCCCCGCCGGACGCCATCGCAAGCGATCCGGTCGCTCACGGCTCCAGCGGTGGGTGAAACACGCGGTGGCCCATCAGACAGCCAGCCCTCAAGTCGCGGCCATCGAGCCCGACGGTTACCTCTACGGGCCGGTCGATCCGTCGATTGAGTTCATAGATTCTGTTTCCGAGTGCGGGAGCAGCGATCCCGTAGCGGAAGTCCTCATGGTCGACTCGCGCTGCAGCCCGCCGGGTTTTCCTCGTGATGGAGACGGCGGCAGCGGCGGCGGCCGTTCACACGACAACGACGGCTACATTCCTCAACCCCTCACTGCCGAGCAGAGGGCTGAGCTTTGTCGCCGGAATGAAGACGCACTCTTCACTCCCATCATGGGAGATTCTCCAGAGGCTCTGGCCCTGGAAGCCACGTGCTTGGCCACCGTGGCCGAGCGCGCGCGCTTGGAAAATATCCAGAGCGCACTCGACGAACAGGCCCGCCGACTGGTCCCTGAGTCCAGTCGACGACCGCGGCAATCGCACCCGCGCGAGACTCAGGTGTTCCGCACACCAGTCCAGATTCTCGAAGCCGCGGCTCGCATCGCAGAGTCGATTCAACCTTCTTAGTCGGAGGCTGGGAGAGGCCTTCAGCAGATCCGAGCTTTGCTCTGAACGGCTGAAGACCAAAACGCGGCTGTTTCTCAGTCGCGCAATAGGATCCACAGCAGATCGGTGGCTACGGACACCGTTTGGTCGGCCCACAGTCCAAGATCGCCCCAAGGCGTGAGGAACGCGGCCCGCGGCAATACCGACATCTGGGTCGTAATGACGAGCAACACGACCGTCGACCCAGTCATCACGGTCGCCGTCGAGTGCCTACGCCTCCTCCGAGAAGCGGATCGTACTCGCCCCGGCGGCACGAAGGCAGGCGCCTGCGCGACGATGAGCAGAGGGTTCCCCCAGATCCTGGGAGGCCGGGTGTCAACGCAAGGTCTATCCTCGTGCAGGGACGGGTCGACCGGAACAGGGAGTTCAGAGAAGAGCAAGGCAGAGATCAACCGAGTGGGAGCCGAGCACCTGTCTCTGGACCCGAGTGTTTCTGCAGTGCCATCAGAGCCGCAGAGATCCCCCCGAAATTCAGGTTAGCAGAGGGAGTAAGCAAGTTCACCGGCGAGTCGAAACCAGACACCTGGCTGGAAGACTACCGAGTGGCTGTACAGATCAGAGGCGGCAACGACGACGTGGCCATGAAGCACCTTCCTCTGATGCTGGGCGGTTCGGCTCGGGCGTGGCTCAATCAGTTGGCCCCCGGGAGTATTTACAGTTGGGAAGAGCTCGCACGCGTGTTCATTCGGACCTTCAAAGGCACCTGCAAGCGGCCTGCTGGAATCGCAGAGCTTCAGCACCGCGCGCAGAAGTCGAATGAAACTTTGAGGGATTACATCTAGCGATGGACCACTTTGCATCACACGACGGAAAATGTGTCTGAGCACCAGGCAGTTTGCGCCTTCAAGGAAGGCGTACGTAACCGAGAGCTGAATCTGAAGTTTTGTCGAACAGGCGATATGTCCCTATCACGAATGATGGAGATTGCCAGTTGGTACGCCAACGGCGAAGAGGCCGATCGGCTCCGCAGTGGCAAGAAACCGGTCGGGCAGGATGATCAGAATTCCAATCGGAAGAATAAGCGCAAGGCCGAGCCAGCTGCTCAAGGTGAGGCTGCAGTGGTCAATCAAGGAAAGGGCAAAGCCGAAGAGGTCCTGGGCCCCCAAGAAGGTGAAGGATCAAGATGGGAATGATGTACTCGACCAGCCATGTCCCATTCACACGAAGAAAGATGAAGAGGGAAACTTGGTATATCCCAAGCACACACCTCGACAGTGTCGGCTCCTGATCCAGAACTTCCAGAAAGATCAGTCGACTGAGAAGGGAAAGGAATTAGAAGAGTCCGAAGACAAGGAAGGGGATGGAGGATACCCCCAGATCAACTCTACTTTGGTGATCTTCGCAGACGTTGAGAGTAAAAGTCAACTGAAAGTTATCAATAGAGAAGTAAACATGGTTGCCCCGGCGACCACCACGTTTTTTAAATGGTCCAAGACCCCCATCATGTTCGATCAGTCTGATCACCCTGCGCACATTGCCACCCCGGGCGGCAGCCACTGGTGGTCGACCCTGTGGTCGAGGGCACACCTCTGACCAGAGTCCTGATGGATGGAGGCAGTGCCTTGAATATCTTGTATGCAGCAACCCTCCGGGATATGGGCATTCCAATGTCCAAGCTGAGCGAAAGTAACATGAGGTTCCATGGGGTCATCCCTGGGAAGAAGGCCGACTCACTTGGCCAAATCACACTCGACATGGTCTTTGGTGAGTCGAAGAATTATCGCAAAGAGAAGCTGACGTTCGAAGTGGTGGACTTCAACAACGCTTATCACGCCATCCTGGGTAGGCCTGATGGCTTCTCGCCCCTTGTTCGTTACCCCAAGTGGAAGGTTTGAGATGTAGCGTAACAACAAGTTTCCCTTGGCAAAGATACCAAGGATCGAATCCCGTGAGACTCCGAGGGTCGACAAGAACGTGTCAACTGCTAACGGCGCCAGATACTTAGCGGTTGACAGGACCTGCACACAGATACAAATAAATTTCCTCCCAACGAGTACAGAGAGGTTGTCAATCCCTCCGGCCTTGCTAATTACAAAGGATCAAACGCAAGAGGTAATAATGATATCTATGACTGCAACTAGGAAATAGAAACAGGAAATAAATATAAGGTGTGATCAGTGGTGGTAATATGGACCGGGGTCCCATGATGTTCACTAGTGACGTCTCTCTCCCAAAAGACAATAAAACAGCTAAGCGAGGTAAACAAATTACAGCTGGGCAATTGACAGGATTATGTGCGCAAACTAATGCTAACTATGCTGCAAGGAAAGGTAGAGGCTCAAAGCATGGGCGGTACGCCAAGGCAAGTAGACCGAAATCCATCTGCATCTACTACTAATCATCCACCTTGAGATATCTATCCAGAACATCTCGCTGGTATTAAGTTGCGAGTCCCACCCAAAGTGTAAACTCAAAGCAACAGACAACTGCATTAAAAGAACTTTGCGTAAAGTAAACAATCCTTGCACCCGCAAGTACAAGCACCGTTGTTTTCCCCCTTGTGGCAACAGCACATCCCCTAGACTCATGTTTCTGTCACTCAAGCTAGTCATCAGGGGGCATGAACCCACAATCAAGCATAACGTTCCCTCTTGGAGTTACTACCTACTACTTGGCCAAAGCAATAAACAGCAACGGAGAACATGCGAGAATTACTCAAGAACTAAAATATAAAAGAGGCGAATCAAATATATTACTCACACACAATCTGAACATAATCTCATAATCCATCGGATCCCAGCAAACTTAGCAGAGCAACAGCATAAAGATTACATATGTGCCTCGATCATGTAGGGCAGCTCACGAGGTCTAATCCATGAAGAACAAAGAGGGGAGGAGAACACCACATAGCTACTGGTCATGGACCCATGGTCCAAGGGGGACTACTCACAACTCATCCGGGAAGCGTCCATGGTGGTGGAGAAGCTCCCGGTGGTGGTTCTCCCCTCCGGCAGGGTGCCGGGAAGAGTTCTCCTGATGCTCCCGATCTTGGAAGCGTTGCGGCGGTGGAACAGAGGCGAGATCGCGAAAAAGGGTTCCGTCCTTGAGGGTTTCGGGATGCGAGGAATATATATGCAAAAGGGGGTCACCAGAGGCGGAGAGGGGGCCCCAGCCCCCCCCTGGGCGACCAGGGGTGGGGCCGCCAGGGGTGGCCGCCTGAGCCGCCCCTGGCTCCCCTCTGGCCCCACTTTGGTTTTTCTCGAAGCTTCCTGTACGCTGATTTTTTCTGTATTTTTCCCGGAATTTTTGGAGCACTTTTAATATGGGGGAAATCTGAAATAGAAAAACAGCAGAAAACAGGCACTGGCACTGTGGTGCACTGAGTTAATAGGTTAGTCCAAATATGATCAAAAGTGTATGGAAGTGCATAAATATCATAGCAATATCACACAAAAGAAACATGGAGCAAGCAGAAATTATAGATACGTTTTGGACGTATCAACATCCCCAAGCTTAATTCCTGCTCGTCCTCGAGTAGGTAAATGATAACAAGCATAATTTCTGTGGTGACATGCTATCAACCATATACGAACTTTTTAAGTAAAGTAATCAAGGCATGTAATTCAATTCAAGTCATAACAGGCAAGAGTCTATATTAGCATTGTAACAAGTAACATAAGAACATGAAGGTGCAAGAGCTCTCGCTGTCCGTGACTCGAATGTCTCCAAATGGTGTTTGCGTGCAAGAAAGGGGATAGGGATATACGAGAGAGTAAAACATAGTTTTTGTATTGTTGAGAACTTAATCTACTAAAGTTTCACACTTGGTCTTCTTTGGAATCTTATCTTGACTCATCCCCAGGCCAACAGCCAGGTACAAGTCAAAATGATCCACTCCCTTTCGACATTTTGAGCACTCATGCAATGGATGAGCGTAAGCAAGAAAGTCGACACTTAGGATGGCAAAGAGAGAAAAATGATGGAGGGGGAAGACAAAAAAGGTGTGAAAGGCTCACATCAATGAGGACAATCATCGGCGAGAGAAAGCCAAATGATAGATATGATGTGAGGAGTAGGGATTGCCATGCAAAAGATGCATATATGAGCTAAGGTAAGCTCTCCAATGGAACTAGTGGGGGTGCATCCAACTTGCTTGCTCAAGAAGACCTAGAGCTCTTTTGAGGAGGCTCATCATTGGAATATACAAGCCAAGTTCTATAGTGTAAAGGTCCCCACATAGCTATATGCATGAATGATAATCTCTATGGAGTACAAGGTATAAGATGGAGTACGAGTGTGGATCTCTCAAAAAGAATAGTAGTGTGCCCCCTTCACTCTTTTTATTTCTTTATTTTTATATTTTATATATTTTTTGTGGCCTCCATGGCTCTTTCTATTTAACTCTCATTTGTCCTCTTTGGGATCTTTTGATTTTGTCCTCTTTGGGATCTTTTGATTTTGTCCTCTTTGGGATCTTTTCCTCACTTTAGGGGCAACACTCTATGTATTACAAGAAGTATAGAAGATCTTTCACACTTTACAAAAGTACTCAACATAAAGAAAATGAAACTATCATGATGTATGCAAATGTATGCCTCTGCCAGTGTAGCAGGAAATGCAATGATACTAGCGCGTCATGTAGCAATGATTAGGGCAAGGCCCAACTAGCATGCGGCTCATTGATCAAGCAAAAAGCATGTATGACATGAAGATCAAGTCATGAGAAGGTGGATGTTGCATGGCAATGTATCTCGGAAAGGCTATGGAAATGCCTTAATAGGTAGGTATGGTGGTTCTTTTGAGGAAGGATATAATGAGGCTTATGATGACCGAGCGTATCGTGCCAAGGATTTGGATGCACCGGCGAAGTATGCGCCAACTCTCGAGGTGAGAAAGGGCAATGCACGGCACCGAAGAGGCTAGAAAAATATGGATAGGTGGAAGTGTCAACTTTCGAATACTCACATTAGTCTGAAGAACTCATGCACTTATTATCGGTAACTCTCAATCTAATTAGGAGGTTCACAAAGAGACAAGTACCCCGAGGAGGTGTGTATGGGGGTTTGGTTACCCTTGTACGTGAGTGTACTCTAATATTCGATCCCTCCAAAGATTAGTGATCCATTTAGTAGCTAAAGTTCTCAACTATTTTGTAGGTTTTCGAAAATAAACACGGATTGCCCAAAATACGACATCTATCACTAATAGGCTAAAGCTCTTGACACCAAAAGTTCAGACATTACTCATGGCAATACCTCAAAACTATTGCAAGTTACTACTAAAATTAAATAGCAACCTCAATTACCTACTTTAAGTTAAGACACACAACTCAGTGCAACAGGCAAACTCTCTTAGCAAGATAATCATGAAAACTCAAGAGAGTTCAACAACCAACTAAACAAAAGCTCTTTAAAAAGAAAAGCATGAAAACTAAGAGCTAAACATGACAGCAACTATGGAAAGACAAAGAACACACACAACAAAGATAAGCATGAAAATCCTATGTTGTATTCTAGGTTGAAGTGGAGCGTGTTTCTCTCCCACACAAAGAAAGCTGGGTTCTAACTTGTTATGAACAGCAAGCAAAGCTAAAGAAACTAAAAAGGAAACTAAGAGCAAGACGCTCCAAGCATGGCACATAACGCATGAAGTGATTAAAATATAGTGGAACGAAAGACGAACTGATAATTGTTGATGGAGAAGGGGATGCACGGGGGCATCTGATACGTCTCAAACGTATCTACTTTTCCAAACACTTTTGATATTGTTTTGACCTCATTCTTGCATGATTTGAACTAAACTAACCCGGACTGACGCTGTTTTCAGCAGAGCTGCCTGTATGGTTTTATTGTGTGCAGGAAAACGGATTTTTAGGTATCTCAGAAAAATCCACGAAAAATCACAGAAAATCCACGCACCCGAAGGAACCAGGAGCCAGAAGAGGGGCCAGAGGGGGGCCAGGGGGTGCCCAGGCGCCCTGTGGGCGCGCCCCCCCCTGGGCCGCGCCGGGGGGTCGCCTGGGTGGGGCCCACACCCCCTGGTGCCCTACTTTGCCTCGTATTTTTACTCGCGACACGAAAACCCCAGTTCAGAAGTTCTTTTCGCAGTTTTCCGTCGCGGAGCCGCCGCCATCCTCTGTTCTTCCTCGGGAGGGCTAATCTGGAGGCTGAATTGGCCTACGGAGAGGGGAGATCGTCGCCATCGTCATCATCATCACCACTCCATCATCCCTCCATGACTTCTCCCTCCATGTGTGAGTAATTCCCTTGCTGTAGGCGAAGGGGATGGTAGGGATTGGATGAGTTAGATCATGTAATAGTTTGTCAGATCGTTGGGGGCATGTTGCCTATCATCTACTATGGTGTTTATCATCTTTGCTTCAACTTGTTATTCTTAATGCTTGACACTTAGGGCCCGAGTGCCATGATTTCAGATCTGAACCATATGTGTTTGCATGAATATATTTGTGTTCGTGATCCTATCTATGAGTTGTTTGCACCTATTACGGTTCGGAACCGGCGATCCCAAAAGTGACAGCTTGGGACATCAAAGGGGATGGTCTGTAGTTTGAGGATTACATGTATCCATTGAGTTCATTGCTTTGTTCCGGTGCTCTTTGACAGGAGCACCTTAATCTCCATAAGTTCCTTTTGGCCCCGTTTGTAGCGGGATTGTAGGACAAAAGATGTTGTGCAAGTTCTTATTGCAAGCACGTACAACTACCTACGGGATACATGCCTAATGTTTGATATTTGCCTAGATGATCATTACTTTTCCGTGTGCCGTGCCCCAAGTTAGAATCATGATATATCTCATCCATGCAGCGCCCAACCATCCGTCTCCCTAGCCTACAGTGTTTTAAATCCTGCTGGTTACTAGTTGCTATTTTTGCCATTTACTTTTGCTATTTACTTTTACTGTTTACTTTTACTATCACTATCATCACTATCATATCACTGTTACCACTTATCTTTTGTTGCAAGTAAGTATATTTCAGGTGCGGTTGAATTGACAACTCAACTATCAAAGCTTATAAATACTCTTTGGCTTTCGGTGTGTCGAATCAATAAATTGGGTTATTCTTACCCGCGAAGACTATCTCGATCCCTTACGGTTGAGGGTTATCAAGTGCCGTTTTCTGGCGCCGTTGCCGGGGAGCATAGCAATATTTACAAGTCTACTTGAAGTATCCTACCTGCTGCACTTCATCCACTATGGGTAAGAAAGGAGACCCCAAGGTTCCGATCTTACTATCTACTACAAGAAGAGGTACTGTTCTGAGCACTAGTGCTACACTTGATTTGCCTTCTGTTATGAGTAAGTTTGTGTCACCACCACCACATGATGCTCCTACTGAATCTGTTACTATGTCCGATACTCTTGATGATGCTTCTACTACTGTTGATGATATTAGCTCACTTGGTTATGCTCTTGAAAAACAAATTGCTGCTGCTGCTAAAAAGTCATGAATTGAAATTCCTGTTACTCGCTACCCTATTGGTGAAACCTATGATTATCCTGATTTGAGTAAACTCAAGGAGAGACTCCTTGATGATGATTACTATATGCTTGATGAAGATTTATGCAGGGAACTGACAGAGTTTTCTGGCTCTGACCCTGAAGTTATTAAGAAACTATTTGAAAAACACTCTTTGAAGAACAAAACAGTTCCTGATCCTGAATTTGCTACATCTCCTATATGCATTGATGATCCTGATTATGATTTCTCTGTTGATCTTTCACTTATACCTATGGTTGAAGCTGACCCCTTTTATGGCAGAGAAAATGATGATGCTATTGCACACCTAACTAAACTCGGTGAGTTGGGTGGCCTGTTTACCACAGATGAGAAGATACGATACTTTTATATCACCAAGCTTCTTCCTTTCTCCTTGAAGGAAGGTGCTAAAGCATGGTATGATTCGCTTCCATGCGGTTCTATTAAGAGTCCTCAAGACTTAGCTCACTCTTTTGTTGATAAGTACTTTCCTGCTCACATGCAACATGCTGCTTTACAAAAAATTTATAACTTTAAACAGTTGCAGGATGAGTCCCTCCCTAAAGCTTGGGGGAGGTACTGCAGTCTGATTCGGGCTAGACCAGGACATGATATCCCTAAGAATGAATTAATCGATATATTCTATGCTGGTCTAACTGATGAATCCAGGTCCTATTTGGACAGTTGTGCTGGTTGTGTTTTCAGGAAGAGAACACCGGACGATG
This sequence comes from Secale cereale, assembly GCA_902687465.1. Taxonomy (NCBI): domain Eukaryota; kingdom Viridiplantae; phylum Streptophyta; class Magnoliopsida; order Poales; family Poaceae; genus Secale; species Secale cereale. Next base: position 98,970,188 of record LR738712.1, read on the forward strand.
CGGAAGATTTGATGGGCAGGATTGCCAAAAACCATGAAGATTGGTCCGTCCCTGAACCACCTCCACCACCAAAGAAGAGGGGCATGTTTGTTCTAAGCCCCGAAGATATGCGAGAAGCAAAGAAGTCTATTAAAGAGAAAGGTATTAAAGCTGAAGACGTGAAGAATCTACCCCCTATTGAGAAGCTGTGTGAGCCTACCACTCACCCTCCTATGGTAGAGGTACACTCTCTTTTAGATTTCAACGCAAGTGACATCCCTCATGGTAAGCCTCCTGATCAATGTTTAGATGAGTTTGATATTTTATTATGAAACAAAATCATTTTAATGAGAGGATAGAAAGTCAGTTGCATGATAATTCCCTTGCTATCAAAAGTCTGCTTGATGTTTTAGGTAGAACAGTTAATGATGTCCAATGTCTTGTGAAGCATTTTCATATGGTTCAAACTCAGCTAGACCAAATTTCTAAGGTACAAAGAGATTTGCTTGCTAACAATGCCAAACAAGATAATTTGCAGACTTTTGGGATTAAGACCCAAGGAGGAACTAGCACTCAAGATCCTCTCTATCCAGAGGGGCATCCGAAGAGAATCGAGCAGGATTCTCAAATGCAGGAAGAAGAAATTGTTGGCTCTCCAAAGAAAAAGAAGAAACATAAGGAGACTGACAATTCTAATGATCCTATTGCAGATGAAGAGCCAACTATTGATCCTAACAGTGTATCTATCTCCGATGCTGAGACTGAAGACGGTGCTGAACCTGAAGGTAAGGATAATGAGAAGAATGATCTGCCTGAAGTTCAAGAAGAAGAAGCACCTGACAAACGTAAGAGGTACACTAAAGAAGACTTTATCGCAAGGAAACATGGGAAGGAAAGAGAACCATGGGTGCAGAAACCCATGCCCTTTCCAGGTAAGTCCATCAAATCCAAAGAAGAAGAGCATTACAATAAGTTTTGTGAGTGGATTAAACCTCTTTTTCTTCAAATCCCTTTGACTGAAGCTATTAAGTTACCTCCTTATTCAAAATATATGAAAGATATTGTCACTAATAAAAGAAAAGTTCCTAATGAAGCAATATCTACTATGCTTGCTAACTACTCTTTCAGTGGCAAGATTCCTGAGAAGCTCGGTGATCCAGGTATACCCACCATTCCTTGCTCCATAAAGAATAATTATGTCAAAACTGCTTTATGTGATCTTGGAGCAGGAGTGAGTGTTATGCCTCTCTCTATTTACGAGAGGCTTTGTTTAGAGAAGCTAATTCCTACAGATATCTCCCTTCAGATGGCTGACAAGTCAACCACCGTCCCGATAGGTATTTGTGAGGATGTTCCCGTAGAAGTTGCTAATTGTTTGATTCTTACTGATTTTGTTGTGCTTGACATGCCCGAGGATGGGAGCATGTCCATTATTCTTGGTAGACCTTTTCTTAACACCGCAGGTGCTATTATTGATTGCAATAAATGGAAGGTTACCTTCCATGTGAATGATAAAGAACACACAGTATATTTTTCAAAGAAGATCGACAGGAGGCATGGCCTCAACTCTATAGAAAATATCGAGACCGTGAAGATTGGAGAATGGGATTGTCCACTACATGTGCCTCACAAATACAAAACTATCATGGTGGGGACAATGTCCATCAAGGTAAAGGTTCAGTGATTACTTCGTGAGAGGTGAGACTTTTTGCTCTATATATCGCCTGTTTGTTGGTAAGACTTGATCAACCTTACTAGTAAACATGTTTTATATAGATAAAAAGTTGAGCTTGTTATATTTTCATTTGTTTTTAGTTTTTGTCGTACTTGCTGTATCAAGTATTTATGTTTTGAAGCTTCACAATACTACTCACTACTACAAATTTTTCAGAGAGTTTCGCAGCTTTTTGAACTTCGAAAAATTTTCAACAGTGAAGTTTTCAGAAAAATTCCAGAAAAATTTAAATAAAAATTTCCACGTCGGGAGTGACCCAGAGGGGCCTGGGGCCAGCCAGGGGGGCCCACCAGTGGCCCAGGCGGCTAGCTGGCGCGGCCCAGCCCCTGGCCGCGCCCACAGGGCTCCTGGGGCCCACAGGACCCCCCTCCAGGTATGTCTTCTTCCTCCCTCTCTCTCTTTCTCCAAAAACGCGAGTTCTGCACTTGTTCTTGTGTTCTTGCTGTTCTTGGAGGCGATTCTTCGATCTCTCTCTACAGCCCCTCATTTGAGCTGAAATTTTGAGCAAATACTCCCTGGTATGTGACTCCTCCACCCCTCCAATTAGATTTTTGATTGGTGGCCTCATTTGTGAGTATTTAGTAGTTCTTGGTGCTGTAGAGATGAGCTTGCATGCATGTGTAGAAAGTTATTTTCCAAGTTTTGATGCAAGTTTATGCCTTGGGCAAGTGAGTTGAGTAGTTTGCCTTAACTCATCTTGTTTTAATCCTCGTTTTTGTAAATTGCAATTTTTTTTCAGAAATGAGTTTGTTAGGAAGGGCAAAAGGGTGGCTTGAGAAGAGGAGGCCCGCACACTCCGATCGAGTTACTAGAGCCGCAGCTTCACCATCGACTGCTAGGGTGAGCTATAATGAAGATCATGTGCCCCTGGAGTTGTTGGAAGACACAAGTCCAGCATGTGCGATGCCATTTCCATGTGATGAATTCCTTGAAGCTGCGGGAATTAAGGATGAGTTTTATAATCTTTGTGCTAATGCAGGTTTGACACGGCTCGTCACGTGCCGTGTTACCCAGTATCAAAAACTCACCTCCAGTTTCATTAACAGTTTTAGATATAATCCTGATTCAGGTGCTATTGAGTTTAAAATTTACAATGATCTTATCACCATGACTTAGGGAAATTTTTGTGAAATAATAGGTGTGCCGAACGTTGGGAGGACGGCTAGGATGGCCACTCAGCCCTCCGAGCTGAAAACCGTCATCAACTCTCTCTGCAGCATGGGTACGAGGGATATTCATCGGTCGAAGATCTCCAGCATCTTATTTCCCCACCTCAGGTATTTTGCATATTATATTGCCAGAGGGGTGTTAGCTCGTGACAACACGAGCAGCATTTTTGCTCCAGATATTGCTATCCTGGCAGCAGCCCTCTCAGGGAGGTCTGATTATAATCTGGGTGCCTTAATTGCTCGACGCCTTGCTATGAACGGTAACAAGGGGGACTTATATGGTGGCGTTTATGCCACACTTATCTTAGAACATCTTGGAGGCACCCCACACCCTGATGATAATCCTTTTACTTATTTGAGCTTTGATCTTGCTGCTATGAAAAGGCATAAGTTTGTTACCATGGGTTCTGAGCTTGATAATCTTGTTTATATCTTGCGTTTCGGAACTACCGCGGAACGCGAGATCCGTCTACCTGCACCTCTTTTGTTTGATTTTTCTCGCAGGAACGGATGGTCCTTTGATGTTGTCCAGTTCGATGAGTTCATGGTCCAGCATCAGTTTCATAACCCCATGGAGGGGGTTGTGCCCGACGAGGAGGAGCACGGTGAGTTACCACCTTTTCAGGGAGAAACCGCCACCGAGTTTGGTGAAGGTTCTTCCTCTGTTTGGCGTTCGGAACCTTCCTCGTGGGAGACTCCGAGGAGTTCGGTGTACGCGCCAGCATCCTTCTATGACCCTTGGACTCACCACCGTACCCCCGGAGCAGGAGGCTCTTGGGGGCAGTAGCTGCTACCAACTTAGGCCAAAAGCCTAAGCTTGGGGGAGTACGTGCCCCTCTCACTTTTCCATTGTATTATCCGTTTTATTCGCTTTGATCTTTTCGAAGTTTTTGCCCGTTCTTCTTTATTTCTCTCTTTGCAAAAACAACAAAAAGATTTTCTCTTTCTTTTGCTTTTATTCAACCTTTGAAAAATCCAAAAGATTTCCTTTCTCTCTTTAGTTTGCTTTGTTTTCAGAGTTCAGCTCGAGTCCGTGATGGCATTTAATTATATTTCCTACGTTCGATCGTGCAAGTGACAAGCAGTAATGACGAAGATCGACCGAAGGGAAGCAACAAGGAAGACCGGTATGAACTCTTCTTGTTTCTACTTTTGTACATATGTCTGTACTTATGATCTAGAGACCAGCTTGTAGCGACATAGTGCTATGTTTACAATGCTCGTCCAGTGGTTCATGCTTTCCTTGTGGCTAGTCTCGAATAAGTAGAGTATATAATGTGTTATTGAAATGATCTACATGCATTGCACTGTTCATAGTTTGGTATACTAAGGTCGTATTTCCCTTTAGAGAATTTTTGGATTGACTTGGCACATGCTTACACATGTTTAAGACTAAAAGGTCTGCTTTGCCTTGATGATCTTTGAGTTTCAGAATAGTTATATCACTTTCATGCCCGATTCAATGTTGCTTTGTCGCTCTGCATGATTATGACCGTTATTGCTCTCTAGTTGGTCGCTTCCCAGTCTTTTTCTAAACCTCCACCTGTACTAAGCGGACTGACTGCTTGTGCATCCAAAATCCTTAAAACCTGTTATGCCATATGAGTCCACCATACCTTCCTATACATGGTATTTACCTGCCATTCCTAAGGAAGACTTTCGTGTGCCATCTCGAAATTAATCAAAAGCATTTCTCTTTTTGTGCCTATGTTTTAGCTCATGAGGAAGTAGTAGTTAATTCATAATCTTTTTAAGTTGGACAAGTTTCACCCCTGGATTGCATGTATAATGTGCAAACCCATAATACGAGAAGGAACTGGCATTGAGTGCGCCCGGCTCAAAAATATAATATAACAAACAAACCCTCCTTCACGCTTTGTTCATGAGAAATCAGAAAACTTTGGCAATGATAAACAAAGGAGATTAAGAGGATGTAATCGTCCTCATGCGGGAGCCGTTCCTCGAGACTTGTCCAGCTCAAGAAGTGATTGAGTTATCTGCTAGCATTCGTTGAGGAAATATGCACCTCTCAAAAACGTTTTTTTTCCTCTGTTTCTAAAAACCAAGAGCTCTGGTACATGTTTAGTTTTTGTTTCCGATCACGGGTTTTCAACTTTACTAACAAAAGCCACGGTTCGAGAGTCTCCACCTTCTTTCTTCAAAGCACTAACTAGGAGAGCATAATTGTCATTCTGAGTGTAATGTGCATTGTCCCAAAGTATTACATTGTCTTCTGCATGCTTGTGATATGATTTATTCTGAAATTCTTAGTTCTAGTCTCCTTTAAAACTCTGGAGGAGTTTCTGCATTTATGTTTTGCTTCACTCATGGAGACTAGCGAGATACCACCCTAGTATGCTCAAGCTATGTGCAATGTAATCTTGTCTTGATTTTCAGTAGTATATTGTTTACTTTTAAGTATTTGTGACTAGTCACTTGAAAGAAGGATTGCTCCTTGCATTGTCCTCATAGTACTGTTTCAATACTTGCTAGACTATTTTCGTAGTACATGCTTATATACATCTAATGAAGCAAAAGAGTTTGTCAAAGTTTTCTTTGTCGCGTCCAGTTCGTTGAACTGAATTGCTTGAGGACAAGCAATATGCTAAGCTTGGGGGAGTTGATACGTCTCAAACGTATCTACTTTTCCAAACACTTTTGATATTGTTTTGACCTCATTCTTGCATGATTTGAACTAAACTAACCCGGACTGACGCTGTTTTCAGCAGAGCTGCCTGTATGGTTTTATTGTGTGCAGGAAAACGGATTTTTAGGTATCTTAGAAAAATCCACGAAAAATCACAGATAATCCACGCACCCGAAGGAACCAGGAGCCAGAAGAGGGGCCAGAGGGGGGCCAGGGGGTGCCCAGGCGCCCTGTGGGCGCGCCCCCCCTGGGCCGCGCCGGGGGGTCGCCTGGGTGGGGCCCACACCCCCTGGTGCCCTACTTTGCCTTGTATTTTTACCCGCGACACGAAAACCCCAGATCAGAAGTTCTTTTCGCAGTTTTCCGTCGCGGAGCCGCCGCCACCCTCTGTTCTTCCTCGGGAGGGCTAATCTGGAGGCTGAATTGGCCTCCGGAGAGGGGAGATCGTCGCCATCGTCATCATCATCACCACTCCATCATCCCTCCATGACTTCTCCCTCCATGTGTGAGTAATTCCCCTGCTGTAGGCGAAGGGGATGGTAGGGATTGGATGAGTTAGATCATGTAATAGTTTGTCAGATCGTTGGGGGCATGTTGCCTATCATCTACTATGGTGTTTATCATCTTTGCTTCAACTTGTTATTCTTAATGCTTGACACTTAGGGCCCGAGTGCCATGATTTCAGATCTGAACCATATGTGTTTGCATGAATATATTTGTGTTCGTGATCCTATCTATGAGTTGTTTGCACCTATTACGGTTCGGAACCGGCGATCCCAAAAGTGACAGCTTGGGACACCAAAGGGGATGGTCCATTGTTTGAGGATTACAAGTATCCATTGAGTTCATTGCTTTGTTCCGGTGCTCTTTGACAGGAGCACCTTAATCTCCATAAGTTCCTTTTGGCCCCGTTCGTAGCGGGATGGTAGGACAAAAGATGTTGTGCAAGTTCTTATTGCAAGCACGTACAACTACCTACGGGATACATGCCTAATGTTTGATATTTGCCTAGATGATCATTAATTTTCCGTGTGCCGTGCCCCAAGTTAGAATCATGATATATCTCATGCATGCAGCGCCCAACCATTCGTCTCCCTAGCCTACAGTGTTTTAAATCGTGCTGGTTACTAGTTGCTATTTTTGCCATTTACTTTTGCTATTTACTTTTACTGTTTACTTTTACTATCACTATCATCACTATCATATCACTGTTACCACTTATCTTTTGTTGCAAGTAAGTATATTTCAGGTGCGGTTGAATTGACAACTCAACTGTCAAAGCTTATAAATACTCTTTGGCTCCCCGTGTGTCGAATCAATAAATTGGGTTATTCTTACCCGCGAAGACTATCTCGATCCCTTACGGTTGAGGGTTATCAGCATCCCCAAGCTTAGACGCTTGAGTCTTCTTGAATATTTCTTGGGGGTGCACGGGGGCATCCCCAAGCTTGAGCGATTGACCCTCCTGAATTTTCTTTTATCATCTTCCCTCGCACACTTGAAAACTCCCTTCATACATAACTCATCATAATCTGATTAGCGAGGTTAGTATCCACAATAAAATAATTTTTTTCCTACTGGAAATAAGGATAGTCTTGAAGAGCTACTGTTTCTCAAGATTGCCAAAAGGTTTTTGCAAAGAAAAAGCAAGCTCAAGGTTTGCAAAACGAAGAAAAGGCAAAACAGGACAGAATCTGTGAAAAACAGACCAGCAGGTAGTAAATAATTTTTTCGGGGCACTTCTGCAACTCAAATCAAAAAACTCAGAACAGACGCTCGAAAGCCAATTGTATAGAGCACGCTGTCAAAAAAATTCAGATCAAAAAGATGATCTGGTGACTTTATACAAATTTTTCTGTCCAAGGACAGAATCTGTTTTCTGGACAGCACGTCACAACTTTTGCACTTTCTTGCAATCAGAGGCTAAACTTGGCACAAAGCTGAAAAGAAAAGATACAATGATGATGCTACTGTAGTAACAAACATCAAGACACAACAAAAGCAAAATAAAACCTAATTCGTTGTGGACTGCCTCCCAAAAGCGCTTTCTTTTATGCCTTTAAGCTAGGCATGATGCAAAAGGAGAAGATCAAGTTTTATCAAGAGTAAGAGAATAGCTAGCCCGTGTAACGGACTCAAAAGGCAACTTAATCTTCTTTCTAGGGAAGTGTTCCATCCCTTTCTTGAGAGGAAATTGGAATTTTATATTCCCCACTTTCATGTCAATGATAGCACCAACGGTGCGAAGAAAAGGACATCCCAAAATAATTGGACAAGAAGGTTCACATTCAATATCCATAATAGTAAAATCAACGGGAACATAATTGTCATTGACAATGATAAGAACATCGTCGATCTTCCCCAAAGGTTTCTTTACGGAAGAATCAACAAGACGAACACCAAAAGAACAAGGATCAAAAGATTTCCATTTAAACATATCATATATTCTTTTGGGCATAACGGAGGTACTAGCTCCAACATCACATAAAGCATAGCAAGAGAAGTTATTCAACTTAATTTTAATCATAGGATCCCAACCATCTTCTAGATTTCTAGGTATGGAGGCTTCTACCCTAAGCTTCTCCTCCCTAGCTTTGATGAGAGCATTAGTGATATGCTTCGTGAAGGCAAGGTTAAGTGTGCTAGTGTGGGGATCTCTAGACATCTTGTGAGGAAAACCAATAACTTCAGAAAGGATGCAATTATCAAAATCAAGGTCACTATTATCAAGTAAAGTGGTAGTGGTGTCCTTTAGGCTCACTTGTTTGGTAGCTTCTATGGTCATAGGAGTTTCTTCTACGGTTGAGGTCATAGCATCACCATTAATAGGTCCAATGGGACTAGGAGTGCATTGGGTGCTAAGAGTTTGGATATCCTCAACAACTTGGATAGTAGCAAGAGTGTGGTGGGTAGGAAGGCTCTTAATTCTATCTTCTTCCTCCTTTTCTCTAGCCCATCTCTCTTTAAGTTTAGCCATCATCCTAATGTTTTCATTAATTTGCACTTGAATAGCATTCATAGGAGTGGTCTTCCTCTCCTCAAGAGGAGAAGTTCTAATTTTAAGCAACTCTACCTCATGGGCTAAATTATTTACCTTCGAAGAGAGATTATCTAGTTTGCCTAGTTTTTCTTCTACACTCTTATTGAAGGCTTTGGGTAGTGATGAAGTCTTTAAGCATAATCTCTAGTTCAAAAGTGGAGTTCTTGGTGCTAGGATAAGCATTGTTGTTCCCATAGGAATTAGAGGGGAACGGTCTAGGGTTGCTACCAAAATTACTCCTATAAGCATTGTTATTGAAATTGTTTCTAGAGATAAAGTTCACATCTACTTGATCTTGAGCAATCAAAGAATTTAAAGGAACATCATGAGGATCAATAGAAGACTGCTTGGAAACTAGAGACATGATCAAGTCAACTTTTTCATTTAGGGAGGAAATCTCCTCGACAGAGTTTACCTTCCTACCTGTTGGAGCGCGTTCGGTGTGCCATTGGGAATAATTGGTCATCATCTCGTCGAGAAGCTTCGTGGCAACACCAAGTGTAGTTGACATAAAGGTTCCTCCCGCGGCCGAATCTAACAAGTTCCGCGAGGTAAAGTTCAAGCCTGCATAAAAAGTTTGGATAACCATCCAAGTAGTTAAACCATGAGTAGGGCAGTTCTTGACAAGAGATTTCATACGTTCCCAAGCTTGGGCAACGTGTTCATTATCCAATTGCTTAAAATTCATTATGTTACTCCTTAGTTGAATAATTTTAGTAGGGGGATAGTACTTCCCAATAAAGGCATCCTTGCACTTGTCCCAAGAATCTATACTATTCCTAGGCAAGGATTGAAACCAGATTTTAGCTCCTCCTCTCAAGGAGAAAGGAAAAAGCTTAAGCTTAACAATATCACTATCTACTTCTTTGTACTTTTCCATATCACAGAGCTCAACAAAATTATTTAAGTGCAAAGCAGCATCATCTCCAACACCGGAGAATTGATCTTTCATAACTAGGTTCAGTAAAGCAGGTTTAATCTCATAAGAAGGTGCTGAAGTGGCAGGTGTAGCAATAGGCGTGCAGATAAAGTCATTGTTGTTATGACTAGTGAAGTCATACAACTTGGTGTTCTCGGTGGAACCCATAGCAGCAGCAAGCAAGATAACTATTTTTGTGATTTTTGATAAAGGAAACTAAAGCAAAAACTGAAAGGTAAACTAACAAGACTAAAAATCAAAGATAAAAGATAGCATGCAACTCCCCTATCTTGAAGAGTGGAGTCCCCGACAACAGCGCCAAAAACTTTGCTTGATGGCTTCTCGCCCCTCGTTGGTTACCCCAAGTGGAAGGTTTGAGATGTAGCGTAACGACAAGTTTCCCTTGGCAAAGATACCAAGGATCGAATCCCGTGAGACTCCGAGGGTTGACAAGAAGGTGTCAACTGCTAACGGCGCCAGATACTTAGCGGTTGACAGGACCTGCACACAGATACAAATAACTTTGCTCCCAACGAGTACAGAGAGGTTGTCAATCCCTCCAGCCTTGCTGTTTACAAAGGATCAAATGCAAGAGGTAATAATGATAGCTATGACTGCAACTAGGAAATAGAAACAGGAAGTAAATATAAGGTGTGATCAGTGGTGGTAATATGGACCGGGGTCCCATGATGTTCACTAGTGATGTCTCTCTCCCAAAAGACGATAAAACAGCTAAGCGAGGTAAACAAATTACAGCTGGGCAATTGACAGGATTATGTGCGCAAACCAATGCTAACTATGCTGCAAGGAAAGGTAGAGGCTCAAAGCATGGGCGGTACGCCAAGGCAAGTAGACCGAAATCCATCTGCATCTACTACTAATCATCCACCTTGAGATATCTATCCAGAACATCTCGCTGGTATTAAGTTGCGAGTCCCACCCAAAGTGTAAACTCAAAGCAACAGACAACTGCATTAAAAGAACTTTGCGTAAAGTAAACAATCCTTGCACCCGCAAGTACAAGCACCGTTGTTTTCCCCCTTGTGGCAACAACACATCCCCTAGACTCATGTTTCTGTCACTCAAGCTAGTCATCAGGGGGCATGAACCCACAATCAAGCATAACGTTCCCTCTTGGAGTTACTACCTACTACTTGGCCAAAGCAATAAACAGCAACGGAGAACATGCAAGAATTACTCAAGAACTAAAATATAAAAGAGGTGAATCAAATATATTAATCACACACAATCTGAACATAATCTCATAATCCATCGGATCCCAGCAAACTCAGCAAAGCAACAGCAGAAAGATTACATATGTGCCTCGATCATGTAGGGCAGCTCACGAGGTCTAATCCATGAAGAACAAAGAGGGGAGGAGAACATCACATAGCTACTGGTCATGGACCCATGGTCCAAGGGGGACTACTCACAACTCATCCGGGAAGCGTCCATGGTGGTGGAGAAGCTCCCGGTGGTGGTTCTCCCCTCCGGCAGGGTGCCGGGAAGAGTTCTCCTGATGCTCCCGATCTTGGAAGCGTTGCGGCGGCGGAACAGAGGCGAGATCGCGAAAAAGGGTTCCGTCCTCGAGGGTTTCGGGACGCGAGGAATATATATGCAAAAGGGGGTCACCAGAGGCGGAGAGGGGGCCCCAGGCGCCCCCCTGGGCGGCCAGGGGTGGGGCCGCCTGGGATGGCCGCCTGGGCCGCCCCTGGCTCCCCTCTGGCCCCACTTTGGTTTTTCTCGAAGCTTCCTGTGCGCTGATTTTTTCTGTATTTTTCCCGGAATTTTTGGAGCACTTTTAATATGGGGGAAATCTGAAATAGAAAAACAGCAGAAAACAGGAACTGGCACTGTGGTGCACTGAGTTAATAGGTTAGTCCAAATATGATCAAAAGTGTATGGAAGTGCATAAATATCATAGCAATATCACACAAAAGAAGCATGGAGCAAGCAGAAATTATAGATACGTTTTGGACGTATCAAGGCCCGCCTACGCCAGGTTCATGGCTCGACCGTGTTACGTTTACCTCAAGCTAAAGATGCCGGGACCCAACGGCGTTTTAACCGTCACTCGGAACCGTCAGAAAGCGAAAGAGTGCTTCCAGAAAGGCTCGAAGATCGCTGACGAGCAGATGGCAGCAGTAGAGATGGAGGAGTACCAAAAGAGCGTGGATCCGAGTGATCTGCTGAGGGCAAAGAAGCCGGCTTCCGAGTCAGCTTTCCAGTCGGCCGGGGACACGAAACCCATACGCATCCACCCCACCGACCCCAACGCAGCACCGACCCACATTTCCACTACACTCGACAGGAAATAGGAAGAAGCGCTCATCCAGTTCCTCCGTGAGAACTGGGACATCTTCACATGGAAACCATCAGACATGCCGGGTGTGCCCAGGGGACTGGCTGAGCACCATTTGCGAGTCGACCCAAAGGTGAAGCCTGTGAAGGAACATCTCCGTCGGTCCACTGCGGAGAAGCGAAAGGCAATTGGCGAGCAAGTGGCTCGGCTCCTGGCAGCTGAGTTTATCCACGAGATCTACCACTCTGAGTGGCTCGCCAATGTCGTCATGGTCCCCAAGAAGGACAAGTCTCTCCGCATGTGCATCAATTTCAAGCACATCAATCGGGCCTGCCCGAAGGATCATTTTCCTCTCCCCCCGCATCGATCAGATAGTTGACTCGACTGCAAGATGTGAGCGTTTGTCCTTTCTGGAAGCATATTCCGGGTACCATCAGATCCGTCTGTTCGGACCCGATGAAATCAAGACAGCTTTCATCACCCCCTTCGGGTGTTTCTGTTATGTCACCATGCCTTTCCGTCTCAAAAATGCCGGTGCTACCTTCATGCACATGATCCAGAAGTGCTTAATAAAGCAAATCAGTCGGAACGTCGAGGCATACATGGATGACACTGTGGTCAAGTCACGGAAAGGTTCCGACTTGGTGACCGACCCCGCTGAGACATTCGCAAACTTAAGAAGCTATGATATCAAGCTCAATCCGTCAAAGTGTACATTTGGACTTCCTGGCAGCAAGTTGCTCGGTTTTCTCGTTTTTGAACAGGGAATCGACGCCAATCCAGAGAAGGTCAGCACCATCCTCCGAATGAAACGCCCCGAGCGTATACACGACGTCTAGAAGCTTACTGGTTGCTTGGCCGCATTGAGTCGATTCATTTCTCGTCTCGGTGAGAAGGCACTGCCTCTCTACCGACTCATGAAGAACTCAGACAAGTTCGAGTGGAATTCCGAAGTCAAAGCAGCATTTGAAGAGCTCAGAGCCCTGCTGTCCACCCAGCCGGTGCTTGCTGCCCCAGTTAGCAAAGAGCCTCTCCTACTATACATTGCAGCCACCGGACAAGTTGTCAGCACTGTACTCACAGTCGAGCGGGAAGAAGAGGGCAAGGCATACAAGGTCCAGCGCCCGGTCTATTACATATCCGAAGTTTTGACTCCCTCCAATCAAAGGTACCCGCATTAGGAAAAGCTCATGTACGGGATTTACTTGACTGCAAAAAAGGTTGCCCATTACTTCTCGGACCATACAATCTCAGTCGTCAGCGACGTCCCGCTATCAGAGATCCTGAACAACCGAGACGCAATCAGTCGAGTGGCAAAATGGGCGATTGAACTTCTTCCGTTAGATATCAAGTTTGAAGCGAAGAAAGCCATCAAGTCTCAGGCTATAGCAGATTTTGTGGCCGAGTGGATAGAACAAGAGTTGCCGACTCAAGTTCAGTCGGATCACTGGATTATGTTCTTCGATGGATCCAAGATGCTGAACGGATCCGGCGCAAGCGTGGTCCTGGTTTCTCCCAGGGGCGACAAGCTCAGTTACGTCCTTCAGATCCACTTTGACTCGTCGAGCAACGAAGCTGAGTATGAAGCACTTTTGTATGGGTTGCGCATGGACATCTCACTCGGTGTCCGTCGCCTGATGGTTTATGGTGACTCTGACTTAGTGGTGAACCAAGTGATGAAGGAATGGGACGTCAGGAGCCCGGCAATGACCAGTTATTGCAGGGCAGTGCGGAAGCTTGAAAAGAAGTTTGAAGGTTTAGAGCTCCATCATGTGCCCAGAGCCAAGAATCAGCTGGCCGATGACCTCGCAAAAATTGGGTCAACTCGGAAGCTTATTCCCAAGAATGTGTTCCTGGAGCATCTGCACACCCCTTCTGTCAAAGAAGACCCCTTCACGGAAGAGCCCCCGCAGCCAATCAGTGCGTCGGATCCGACTGAAGTCGAAGTACCTGCGGTGGTCGACCTGATCATGGAGATCCTAGTGATTACGCCAGACTGGACTGTGCCGTACATATCATATCTGCTCAGGCAAGAACTCCCGGAAGATGAGGAGGAAGCGCGCCAGATCGTCCGCCGATCCAAGGTGTTCACTGTCATTCAGGGTCAACTCTACAGAGAAAGCATCACCGGAGTCGCTCAGCGCTGCATCACCCTAGAGGAAGGTCGATTGATCCTGGATGAGATTCACTCGGGAACTTGTGGCCACCACGCTTGTGGCCAAAGAATACCGAGCCGGGTTTTACTGGCCCCATGCCAACGAGATGGCCAAGGATATTGTGGACAAGTGTGCAGGTTGCCAGTTCTACTCCAACATGTCCCACAAGCCGGCGTCTGCCTTGAAGACCATTCCGATAGTCTGGCCCTTTGCCGTTTGGGGCTTGGACATGGTCGGCCCCTTCAGAACGGGCAGAAGCGGATTCACCCACCTACTCGTGGCAGTCGACAAGTTCACCAAATGGATTGAGGCCAAGCCCATCAAGAACCTCGAGTCGAGCACCGCCATCAGCTTCATCAGGGAATTGATATTCAGATATGGAGTTCCCCACAGCATCATCACAAACAACGGCTCCAACTTTGACTCGGATAAATTCAGAGCTTTCTGTGCTTCTCAAGGAACACGAGTCGACTATGCCTCCGTGGCACATCCACAGTCGAACGGACAGGTAGAAAGAGCAAATGGTTTGATTCTCCAAGGCCTAAAGCCGCAGCTCATGCGTGATCTTAACCATGCCGCTGGGGCTTGGGTAACTGAGCTACCATCTGTCCTATGGGGTCTGAGGACAACTCCAAATAGGTCGACTGTCCGTACCCCTTTCTTCATGGTCTATGGAGCCGAAGCTGTGTTGCCGAGCGACTTGTTGCACAACGCCCCCAGAATGGAACTCTTCTCCGAAGCCGAGGTAGAGCAGGCTCGTTAGGATGCAGTCGACCTTTTGGAAGAGGAACGAGAGATGGCCTTGATCCGGTCGACCATCTATCAGCAAGACCTGCGTCGATTCCATGCTTGCAACGTCCGAAGCCGAGCATTTCAGGAAGGAGACCTGGTCCTTCGAGTGCATCAGAAACGACCACACAAGCTCGCCCCGGCCTGGGAAGGCCCATTCATCATCACCAAGGTGTTGCACAATGGAGCGTACCACCTCTACAATGTCGCCAAGAAGAAAGACAAACCTCATTCGTGGAACGCGGACCTGCTCCGCCGCTTCTACAGTTGAGAGACTCGACAGTCGAGTTGTAATAAAGATTTTCCGATTGTTTCAAAGACAAGTTTGCAGCGGTCCTTTAATGATTGTTGTTTTCTAAAAACGCTGGTCTTCAAAATCCCCCAGTGGGTGCTTAGCCGCGAACCCGATTCGCCTAAGTTTCAAAAAATTACTCCGAGTGAAGAGCAACCCTCTCACTCGGGGGCTTAGCCGCGAACCCGATTCGCCTAAGTTACAAACATCCACTCCGAGTGAAGAGCAATCCTCTCACTCGGGGGCTTAGCTGCGGTCCTCCGAGCTGTGTCGCAAGTATAATGTGGCTCTGCCTTCCGAGCTCCGCCACAAATACAACGTAGCTTGGAATCGCCTAAGTTACAAACATCCACTCCGAGTGAAGAGAAATCCTCTCACTCGGGGGCTTAGCCGCGAACCCGATTCGCCTAAGTTAGAAACGTCCACTCCGAGTAAAGAGCAACCCTCTCACTCGGGGGCTTAGCC
>LR738712.1:98985837-99000794 GCA_902687465.1 Secale cereale
CTCTCACTCGGGGGATTAGCTGCGGTCCTCCGAGCTGCGTCGCAAGTATAATGTGGCTCTACCTTTCCAGCTCCGCCACAAATACAACGTAGCATGGAATCGCCTAAGTTACAAACATCCACTCCGAGTGAAGAGCAATCCTCTCACTCGGGGGCTTAGCCGCGTACCCGATTCGCCTAAGTTACAAACGTCCACTCCGAGTGAAGAGCAATCCTCTCACTTGGGGGCTTAGCCGCGAACCTGATTCACCTAAGTTACAAACACTCACTCCGAGTGAAGAGTGATGGCTTCTCGCCCCTCGTTGGTTACCCCAAGTGGAAGGTTTGAGATGTAGCGTAACGGCAAGTTTCCCTTGGCAAGATACCAAGGATCGAATCCCGTGAGACTCCGAGGGTCGACAAGAAGGTGTCAACGGCTAACGGCGCCAGATACTTAGCGGTTGACAGGACCTGCACACAGATACAAATAACTTTGCTCCCAATGAGTACAGAGAGGTTGTCAATCCCTCCGGCCTTGCTGTTTACAAAGGATCAAACGCAAGAGGTAATAATGATAGCTATGACTACAACTAGGAAATAGAAACAGGAAGTAAATATAGGGTGTGATCAGTGGTGGTAATATGGACCGGGGTCCCATGATGTTCACTAGTGATATCTCTCTCCCAAAAGACGGTAAAATAGCTAAGCGAGGTAAACTAATTACAGCTGGGCAATTGACAGGATTATGTGCGCAAACCAATGCTAACTATGCTATAAAGAAAGGTAGAGGCTCTAAAGCATGGGCGGTACGCCAAAGCAAGTAGACCGAAATCTATCTGCATCTACTACTAATCATCCACCTTGAGATATCTATCCAGAACATCTCGCTGGTATTAAGTTGCGAGTCCCACCCAAAGTGTAAACTCAAAGCAACAGGCAACTGCATTAAAAGAACTTTGCGTAAAGTAAACAATCCTTGCACCCGCAAGTACAAGCACCGTTGTTTTCCCCCTTGTGGCAACAACACATCCCCTAGACTCATGTTTCTGTCACTCAAGCTAGTCATCAGGGGGCATGAACCCACAATCAAGCATAACGTTCCCTCTTGGAGTTACTACCTACTACTTGGCCAAAGCAATAAACAGCAACGGAGAACATGCAAGAATTACTCAAGAACTAAAATATAAAAGAGGTGAATCAAATATATTACTCACACACAATCTGAACATAATCTCATAATCCATCGGATCCCAGCAAACTCAGCAGAGCAACAACATAAAGATTACATATGTGCCTCGATCATGTAGGGCAGCTCACGAGGTCTAATCCATGAAGAACAAAGAGGGGAGGAGAACATCACATAGCTACTGGTCATGGACCCATGGTCCAAGGGGGACTACTCACAACTCATCCGGGAAGCGTCCATGGTGGTGGAGAAGCTCCCGGTGGTGGTTCTCCCCTCCGGCAGGGTGCCGGGAAGAGTTCTCCTGATGCTCCCGATCTTGGAAGCGTTGCGGCGGCAGAACAGAGACGAGATCGCGAAAAAGGGTTCCGTCCTCGAGGGTTTCGGGACGCGAGGAGTATATATGCCAAAGGGGGTCACCAGAAGCGGAGAGGGGGGACCAGGCGCCCCCCTAGGGCGGCCAGGGGTGGGGCCGCCTGGGTTGGCCGCCTCGGCTGCCCCTGGCTCCCCTCTGGCCCCACTTTGGTTTTTCTCGAAGCTTCCTGTACGCTGATTTTTTCTGTATTTTTCCCGGAAATTTTGGAGCACTTTTAATATGGGGGAAATCTGAAATAGAAAAACAGCAGAAAACAGGAACTGGCACTGTGGTGCACTGAGTTAATAGGTTAGTCCAAATATGACCAAAAGTGTATGGAAGTGCATAAATATCATAGCAATATCACACAAAAGAAGCATGGAGCAAGCAGAAATTATAGATACGTTTTGGACGTATCAACATCCCCAAGCTTAATTCCTGCTCGTCCTCGAGTAGGTAAATGATAACAAGCATAATTTCTGTGGTGACATGCTATCAACCATATAAGAACTTTTTAAGTAAAGCAATCAAGGCATGTAATTCAATTCAAGTCATAACAAGCAAGAGTCTATATTAGCATTGTAACAAGTAACATAAGAACATAAAGGTGCAAGAGCTCTCGCTGTCCTTGACTCGAATGTCTCCAAATGGTGTTTGCGTGCAAGAAAGGGGATATGGATATACAAGAGAGTAAAACATAGTTTTTGTATTGTTGAGAACTTAATCTACTAAAGTTTCACACTTGGTCTTCTTTGGAATCTTATCTTGACTCATCCCCAGACCGTCAGCCATGTACAAGTCAAAATGATCCACTCCTTTTCGATATTTTGAGCACTCATGCAATGGATGAGCGTAAGCAAGAAAGTCGACACTTAGGATGGCAAAGAGAGAAAAATGATGGAGGGGGAAGACAAAAAAGGTGTGAAAGGCTCACATCAATGAGGACAATCATCGGCGAGAGAAAGCCAAATGATAGATATGATGTGAGGAGTAGGGATTGCCATGCAACGGATGCACATATGAGCTAAGGTAAGCTCTCCAATGGAACTAGTGGGGGGGGGCATCCAACTTGCTTGCTCAAGAAGACCTAGAGCTCTTTTGAGGAGGCTCATCATTGGAATATACAAGCCAAGTTCTATAGTGTAAAGGTCCCCACATAGCTATATGCATGAATGATAATCTCTATGGAGTACAAGGTATAAGATGGAGTACGAGTGTGGATCTCTCAAAAGAAATAGTAGTGTGCCCCCTTCTCTCTTTTTATTTCTTTTTTTTATTTTTTTTATTTTTTTGTGGCCTCAATGGCTCTTTCTATTTATCTCTCATTTGTCCTCTTTGGGATCTTTTGATTTTGTCCTCTTTGGGATCTTTTGATTTTGTCCTCTTTGGGATCTTTTCCTCACTTTAGGGGCAACACTCTATGTATTACAAGAAGTATAGAAGATCTTTCACACTTTACAAAAGTACTCAACATAAAGAAAATGAAACTATCATGATGTATGCAAATGTATGCCTCTGCCAGTGTAGCAGGAAATGCAATGATACTAGCGCGTCATGTAGCAATGATTAGGGCAAGGCCCAACTAGCATGCGGCTCATCGATCAAGAAAAAAGCATGTATGACATGAAGATCAAGTCATGAGAAGATGGATGTTGCATGGCAATGTATCTCGGAAAGGCTATGGAAATGCCTTGATAGGTAGGTATGGTGGCTGTTTTGAGGAAGGATATAATGAGGCTTATGATGACAGAGCGTATCGTGCCAAGGATTTGGATGCACCGGCGAAGTATGCGCCAACTCTCGAGGTGAGAAAGGGCAATGCACGGTACCGAAGAGGCTAGAAAAATATGGATAGGTGGAAGTGTCAACTTTCAAATACTCACATTAGTCCGAAGAACTCATGCACTTATTATCGGTAACTCTCAATCTAATTAGGAGGTTCACAAAGAGACAAGTACCCCGAGGATGTGTGTATGGGGGTTTGGTTACCCTTGCGCATCCTCGACCCATGGTACGTGAGTGTACTCTAATATTCGATCCCTCCAAAGATTAGTGATCCATTTAGTAGCTAAAGTTCTCAACTATTTTGTAGGTTTTCGAAAATAAACACGGATTGCCCAAAATACAACATCTATCACTAATAGGCTAAAGCTCTTGACACCAAAAGTTCAGACATTACTCATGGCAATACCTCAAAACTATTGCAAGTTACTACTAAAATTAAATAGCAACCTCAATTACCTACTTTAAGTTAGGGACAATTACATTTGAGCCCCTAGTTGTGTCACACCCGTGTGTTTTGCCCCTAAATTCGAAAAACCCTCGTTTCTGTCCAAGCTCGTTTGCTCCTCTTATCCTTTTGCCCTTTGACCGTTTGACCACAACTTTGAAAACTTCATAATGAATTCATACTAACTCAGAAAGATGCAAGTAAGATATCAAAATGTTCGAAATAACATCACCCATAAGTACATGTCATTTGCATTCATGACAACAATGCTGAAAAGTCTATACCTCAGTTTGAGATCATATGATTTTTGTTGGATTTTCAACACTTTTGTCATGAATGCAAATGACGTGCACATATAGGTGATGTTTTTCCGAACATTTTGATATCTTATATGCATTTTTCTAAGTTAGTATGAATTCATTATGATGTTTTCAAAGTTAAAGTCAAATGGTCAAAGGGCAAAAACATAAGAAGGCCAAATAAACTTTGGCAGAAACGAGGGTTTTTTAAATTTAGGGGCAAAACACACGGGTGTGACACAACTAGGGGCTCAAATGTAATTGTCCCTTTATGTTAAGACACACAACTTAGTGCAACAGGCAAACTCTCTTAACAAGATAAACATGAAAACTGAAGAGAGTTCAACAACCAACTAAACAAAAGCTCTTTAAAAAGAAAAGCATGAAAACTAAGAGCTAAACATGACAGTAGCTATGGAAAGACAAAGAACAAACACAGCAAAGATAAGCATGAAAATCCTATGTTGTGTTCTAGGTTGAAGTGGAGCGTGTTTCTCTCCCACACAAAGAAAGTTGGGTTCTAACTTGTTATGAACAGCAAGCAAAGGTAAAGAAACTAAAAAGGAAACTAAGAGCAAGACGCTCCAAGCATAGCACATAACACATGAAGTGATTAAAATATAGTGGAACGAAAGACGAACTGATAATTGTTGATGGAGAAGGGGATGCACGGGGGCATCCCCAAGCTTAGACGCTTGAATCTTCTTGAATATTTCTTGGGGGTGCACGGGGGCATCCCCAAGCTTGAGCGTTTGACCCTCCTGGATCTTCTTTTATCATCTTCCCTCGCACACTTGAAAACTCCCTTCATACATAACTCATCATAATCTGATTAGCGAGGTTAGTACCCATAATAAAATAATTTTTTTCCTACTGGAAATAAGGATAATCTTGAAGAGCTACTGTTTCTCAAGATTGCCAAAAGGTTTTTGCAAAGAAAAAGCAAGCTCAAGGTTTGCAAAATGAAGAAAAGGCAAAACAGGACAGAATATGTGAAAAACAGACCAACAGGTAGTAAATAATTTTTTCGGGGCACTTCTGCAACTCAAATCAAAAAACTCAGAACAGACGCTCGAAAGCTAATTGTATAGAGCACGCTGTCATAGAAAATTCAGACCAAAAAGATGATCTGGTGATTTTATACGATTTTTTCTGTCCAAGGACAGAATCTGTTTTCTGGACAGCACGTCACAACTTTTGAACTTTCTTGCAATCAGAGGCTAAACTTGGCACAAAGCTGAAAAGAAAAGATACAATGATGATGCTACTGTAGTAACAAACATCAAGACACAAAAAAAGCAAAATAAAACCTAATTCGTTGTGGGCTGCCTCCCAAAAGCGCTTTCTTTTATGCCTTTAAGCTAGGCATGATGCAAAGAGAGAAGATCAAGTTTTATCAAGAGTAAGAGAATAGCTAGCCCGTGTAACGGACTCAAAAGGTAACTTAATCTTCTTTCTAGGGAAGTGTTCCATCCCTTTCTTGAGAGGAAATTGGAATTTTATATTCCCCTCTTTCATGTCAATGATATTACCAACGGTGCGAAGAAAAGGACGTCCCAAAATAATTGGACAAGAAGGTTCACATTCAATATCCATAATAGTAAAATCAACGGGAACATAATTGTCATTGACAATGATAAGAACATCGTCGATCTTCCCCAAAGGTTTCTTTACGGAAGAATCAACAAGACGAACAGCAAAAGAACAAGGATCAAAAGGTTTCAATTTAAGCATATCATACATTCTTTTGGGCATAACGGAGGTACTAGCTCCAACATCACATAAATCATAGCAATAGAAGTTATTCAACTTAATTTTAATCATAGGATCCCAACCATCTTCTAGCCTTCTAGGTATGGAGGCTTCTACCCTAAGCTTCTCCTCCCTAGCTTTGATGAGAGCATTAGTGATATGCTCCGTGAAGGCAAGATTAAGTATGCTCCGTGAAGGCTCCGTGAAGACATCTTGTGAAGAAAACTAATAACTTCAGAAAGGGTGCAATTATCAAAATCAAGGTCACTACTATCAAGTAAAGTGGTAGTGCTGTCCTTTAGGCTCACTTGTTTGGTAGCTTCTATGGTCATAGGAGTTTCTTCTACGGTTGAGGTCATAGCATCACCATTAATAGGTCCAATGGGACTAGGAGTGCATTGGGTGCTAAGAGTTTGGATATCCTCAACAACTTGGATAGTAGCAACAGTGTGGTGGGTAGGACGGCTCTTAATTCTATCTTCTTCCTCCTTTTCTCTAGCCCATCTCTCTTTAAATTTAGCCATCATCCTAATGTTTTCATTAATTTGCACTTGAATAGCATTCATAGGAGTGGTCTTCCTCTCCTCAAGAGGAGAAGTTCTAATTTTAAGCAACTCTACCTCATGGGCAAAATTTTCTTCCTTCGAAGAGAGATTATCTAGTTTGGCTAGTTTTTCTTCTACACTCTTATTGAAGGCTTTTTGGGTAGTGATGAAGTCTTTATGCATAATCTCTAGTTCAGAAGTGGAGTTCTTGGTGCTAGGATAAGCATTGTTGTTCCCATAGGAATTACAGGGGAACGGTCTAGGGTTGCTACCAAAATTACTCCTATAAGCATTGTTATTGAAATTGTTTCTACAGATAAAGTTCACATCTACTTGATCTTGAGCAATCAAAGAATTTAATGGAACATCATGAGGATCAATAGGAGATTGCTTGGAAAGTAGAGACATGATCAAGTCAACTTTTTCATTTAGGGAGGAAATCTCCTCGACAGAGTTTACCTTCCTACCTGTTGGAGCGTGTTCGGTGTGCCATTGGGAATAATTGGTCATCATCTCGTCGAGAAGCTTCGTGGCAGCACCAAGTGTAGTTGACATAAAGGTTCCTCCCGCAGCCGAATCTAACAAGTTCCGCGAGGTAAAGTTCAAGCCTATCTTGAAGAGTGGAGTCCCCGGCAACGGCGCCAGAAACTTTTGCTTGATGGCTTCTCGCCCCTCGTTGGTTACCCCAAGTGGAAGGTTTGAGATGTAGCGTAACGGCAAGTTTCCCTTGGCAAGATACCAAGGATCGAATCCCGTGAGACTCCGAGGGTCGACAAGAAGGTGTCAACGGCTAACGGCGCCAGATACTTAGCGGTTGACAGGACCTGCACACAGATACAAATAACTTTGCTCCCAGTACAGAGAGGTTGTCAATCCCTCCGGCCTTGCTGTTTACAAAGGATCAAACGCAAGAGGTAATAATGATAGCTATGACTGCAACTAGGAAATAGAAACAGGAAGTAAATATAGGGTGTGATCAGTGGTGGTAATATGGACCGGGGTCCCATGATGTTCACTAGTGATATCTCTCTCCCAAAAGACGGTAAAATAGCTAAGCGAGGTAAACTAATTACAGCTGGGCAATTGACAGGATTATGTGCGCAAACCAATGCTAACTATGCTATAAAGAAAGGTAGAGGCTCTAAAGCATGGGCGGTACGCCAAGGCAAGTAGACCGAAATCCATCTGCATCTACTACTAATCATCCACCTTGAGATATCTATCCAGAACATCTCGCTGGTATTAAGTTGCGAGTCCCACCCAAAGTGTAAACTCAAAGCAACATACAACTGCATTAAAAGAACTTTGCATAAAGTAAACAATCCTTGCACCCGCAAGTACAAGCACTGTTGTTTTCCCCCTTGTGGCAACAGCACATCCCCTAGACTCATGTTTCTGTCACTCAAGCTAGTCATCAGGGGGCATGAACCCACAATCAAGCATAACGTTCCCTCTTGGAGTTACTACCTACTACTTGGCCAAAGCAATAAACAGCAACGGAGAACATGCAAGAATTACTCAAGAACTAAAATATAAAAGAGGTGAATCAAATATATTACTCACACACAATCTGAACATAATCTCATAATCCATCCGATCCCAGCAAACTCAGCAGAGCAACAGCATAAAGATTACATATGTGCCTCGATCATGTAGGGCAGCTCATGAGGTCCAATCCATGAAGAACAAAGAGGGGAGGAGAACATCACATAGTTACTCGTCATGGACCCATGGTCCAAGGGGGACTACTCACAACTCATCCGGGAAGCGTCCATGGTGGTGGAGAAGCTCCCGGTGGTGGTTGATACGTCCAAAACGTATCTATAATTTCTGCTTGCTCCATGCCTCTTTTGTGTGATATTGCTATGATATTTATACACTTCCATACACTTTCGATCATATTTGGACTAACCTATTAACTCAGTGCACCCCAGTGCCAGTTTCTGTTTTCTGCTGTTTTTGTATTTCAGGTTTTCCCATTACGTAAACTGCCAGAAAAATCCCGGAAAAATTATATAAAAAATCAGCGTTCCAGAAGCTTCCATGCGGCCAAAGTAGGGCCAGAGGGGGACCACAGGGGCTCCAGGCGGCCCCCCTTGGCCGCGCCGGGGGGCGCCTGGGCCCCCCGAGCCTCGTCTGATGCCCCCCTTTGGCATATATTTAACACCCGTCGAGGAAACCCTGATTCCAGACCCCTTTTCTCCAGACGCGATTCCGATCTCTGCCGCCATCGCCATCAAGCTTCGGGGGACCAGAATTCCTGTGCCGGCACCCTGCCGGGACGGGGAAGTGCCCCCGGATTCATCTCCATCGACGTTGCTTCCTCCCTCCATGATGCGGGTGTAGTTCCTCCTCGGGGCTGAGGTTCTTACCAGTAGCTATGTGGTTAATTCTCTCTCCCATGATGTGATCTTCGTTGTGATCATAGGCTATGTTAATCTAGGGTGATCCCATGATATTTCCCCTTCCTCTATGTATTGGATTGATGTACTCACTTGTCTTTATCTAGTATAATCCCCGAGACCAAGGTGACAGCGGTCTATTGGACATGGATTAGAAAATTATTTTCATGAGTGATTTCCTCTCTTGTGTGTTGATTGAAGATTGAGAGTCTCTTGGTGCTTGTCTTTGACTATCCTTTAGATATGTTGTGGTGATTGTGGGACTCTCTTTGGATGGCCGCGGTGACATTGGGAAATCCTTAGATTGAGAACTACGAACTTTGAGGTGTGCTTTTGTAGCCCTACATAATTCTCGTCCTCTCTTGACCACGAAGGAATGACCTCCGAGTGTGTCCCCTTTGCATGTTTTATGGGAAATATCATGTGATTCGATTATGTTAATGTTGTTGGGAGTTGCCACTAGTGAAAGTATGAAGCCTAGGCCTTGTTTCCACCATTGCAATACCATTTGTGCTCACGTTTACCACTTGTTTGCTTGCTGCACTTTTTATTACAGATTTATATTACTTTGTTTTGCCATCCATATCACTTGCCATTTAACATCTCTTCGCCGAACTAGTGCACCTATACATCTGATAAGTGTATTAGGTGTGTTGGGGACACAAGAGACTTCTTGTATTTTAGTTGCAGGGTTGCTTGAGAGAGACCATCTTCAACCTCTACTTCCCTGAGTTCGATAAACCTTAGGTCATCCACTTGAGGGAAATTGCTGCTGTCCTACAAACCTCTGCGCTTGGAGGCCCAACATAGTCTACAAGAGTAGAAGCGTGTGTAGACATCAAGCTATTTCTGACGCCGTTGCCGGGGAGGTGAGCGCTTGAAGGTATATCTTTAGATCTTGCAATTAAATCTTTTTGTTTCTTGTTTTTATTTCACTAGTTATGTTTATGGACAACCTTGCTATTGGATCGTTGCTTGCGGGAAGACGCCCCACACCTGTGGTGGTTGCTCCTCCCCCTACTGAAATTGTGCCCTATAAAATACCAGCTGGTATTATCGATTATGTTTTGGCTAATCGTTATGCAGGAGAGAAACATCCCGGTGAACACTTGCTATATCTGTCACAACTATGTTCATTATTTAAGCTTGCAGGTGTATCAAGGGAGTTTGTCATGAGGAAATTATTTGCCTTGTCACTGAAAGGAAAAGCATTGGAATGGTATAGGCTACTAGATGACTCTCACCTGCTGGATTGGGAAGAGATCCAGTCTCTCTTTTACTCCAAGTTTTATCCTCTTCATGAAGTCCATGAGAATAGGAATTATGTTTATAACTTCTATCCTCATGACGGAGAGAGCATAGCTCAAGCTTGGGGGAGACTGAAAACGTTAATGCTAAAATGTCCTAACCATGGGCTCCCCAAAGATATGATTATTACTAATTTCTATGCGAGGCTTTCCCGACAGGATAAAGATTTGCTCGACGCTTCCTCTATGGGTTCTTTCACAAACAAAAAGATTGATGCTAAATGGGAACTCCTTGAAAGAATTCAACGCAACACTGAAGATTGGGAGATCGACAAAGGTAAAGAGTCAGGTATAATTTATGAGTGTGATTGCATTAAGTCCTTTGTTGAAACTACAAGTTTTAATAAGTTTAGTGCTAAGTTTGGGCTTGATTCTCAACTCCTTGTTGATTTCCTCAAATCTTTTGCTTCACATCTTAATATGCCTAAGGAGGATTGGATCAAGTATCATAAACCTTTTAAAGAGACTTGCAAAGAAAATGAAATTGTTCATGATGATTGCAACATGCATGATCCAATTCCTAAAAATGAAGTTTTATATAAGCATGTTAATTTTTGTGGAGTGGATAGACCTTGTGAAAGGCCTATGATTGAAGAAGAGAAGTATTGTAAGCAACATAAGCATGAAAGAACAATCACTTGGGTCAGAGATTTAAATGAAATTGCTAGAGAATTGTGTGACCTTTATCCTTTTACTTGTGAACTTTGCCGTATAGAGGGTCACTTTAATTTTCAATGCATGAACTTTGAAAACATAACTGTTAACCGGTTGTGTGATAACATGATCACCTCTGATCTTTATGATGAGCTTATGTTATTTTTGATGTGTGAAGAGTTATCAGAAAAGACTTCTTGGCTGGATGATAATGCCATAGGAATAAAAAACACTTTGCAAAATTGCCATCTCTATTGTGTTGTTAATTGCCATGAAAATGATTACATAAGTAAGATTAGAAAGGAGGGAACTTTACCAAAGTATAAAAATGTCTCTTATATTTCTGCTAATAAAAAGGAGAGTTTCTCCCAAGTTTCCCCTATTGTTTCTAATGATAAACCAGGATATGTGGAGAAGCTTCATCTCCAACCACTCCCTCCTAAGGTGAAGAAGAAGAAAAAGAAGAGGAGGAGGAAGAGGGGCAAGAAGGAAGAAGAATGGGTATCAACCTGGCCTAAGCATATTCCTCCCATCAACTTTTATCCTAACGGTTGTAAGTTTAAAGAAGAAGGTGAAGTTTATTGCCTTAATTATTATCTTGATGATACGTCCATAGGTACTATTGAAGATGATTTTGATTATGACATGCATGTTACTTATTGTGATTGGGAAAATGATGATAATGCTACTTATGATCTTGAAAATCTTTTTGGTACCAACTCTGAAAGTGAAGATATGGGAAGCTCTAAGCTTGGGGATGATAGGATTGCAAATCCTTTACCCACTAGTGATGTGATAATTGATAATTCTCTTGCTAGTAAGAATAAAGACAACATGTTTACAAATATAGTTGCTAGCAATGATAATGCTCTTCTCTACCTTGATGATGTTATAACTCCAATCTATAGTGATTATAAAGGTACCTATGACATAAGGAGAAATTAAGCTTATGAAACTTGTCATAATCATGGAGGGAATTACTCCCTTGTTGAACACCACCCTCCTAATATACAATTAATCTATAGTGTTCAAGTTGTTTATGATAGTCCTACTCCCACTATTACCAATGAGAAAGATTGTGCTTATGTGGAGAGTGAGAGTACCTTTTTGCATGTGGATCATGGTAACAATGCTTTATGTGATGCTTATATTGTTGAGCTCATCCATGATGCCACTGAAATTTATAATGAGAGAGGGAGACTTGGTTCTAAATATCTTAATAATAAGAAGTTTCCTCTCTTTATGGTGAATATTTTGAAGTTATGCTTGTTTTGCCTTCCTATGCTAGTTGCTTTGTGCTTCAATGAATTATTCTATTGCAATATTCCTATGCATAGGAAGCATGTTAGGCTTAAATGTGTTTGATATTTGCTTCTTGATGCTCTCTTTTGCTCTTCAACTCTTATTCCTACGAGAGCATCATTAAAGTCTTGAGCCTATCTTTATGGCTATAAAGAAAGAGCTCTAGGGAGACAACCCTTGTTATCTTTGCTTTCAGTTTGTTCTTTCAGTTTTTAGTGGTCTTGATGTTTGTTACTACTGTAGCAACATCATTGTATCTTTACTTTTCAGCTTGGTGCCAAGTTTAGCCTCTGATTGCAAGAAAGTTCAAAAGTTGTGACATGCTGTCCAGGAAACAGATTCTGTCTTTGGATAGAAAAATTCGTATAAAATCACCAGATCATCTTTTTGGTCTGAATTTTTTCGACAGCGTGCTCTATACAATTGTCTTTCGTGCGTCTGTTCTGAGTTTTTTGATTAGAGTTGCAGAAGTGCCCCGAAAAAATCATTTACTACCTGCTGTTCTGTTTTTCACAGATTCTGTCCTGTTTTGCCTTTCCTTCATTTTGCAAACCTTGAGCTTGCTTTTTCTTTGCAAAAACCTTTTGGCAATCTTGAGAAACAGTAGACCTTCAAGAATATCCTTATTTCCAGCAAGGAACAATTATTTTATTATGGGTACTAACCTCGCTAATCAGATTATGATGAGTTATGTATGTAGGGAGTTTTCAAGTGTGCGAGGGAAGATGATAAAAAGATTCAGGAGTGTCAAACGCTCAAGCTTGGGGATGCCCCCATGCACCCCCAAGAAATATTCAAGAAGACTCAAGCGTCTAAGCTTGGGGATGCCCCCGTGCATCCCCTTCTCCATCAACATTATCAGTTCGTCCTTCGTTCCACTATACTTTTATCACTTCATGTGTTATGTGCTATGCTTGGAGCGTCTTGCTTTTAGTTTTCCTTTTTAGTTTTCTTTAGCTTTTCATAACGAGTCGGAACTCAGCTTTCTTTGTGTGGGAGAGAAACACGCTCCACTTCTACCTAGAACATAACATAGAATTTTCATGTCTATCTTTGCTGTGTGTGTTCCTTGTCTTTCAATAGCTACTATCATGCTTAGCTCTTAGTTTTCATGCTTATCTTTTTAAAGAGCTTTTGTTTAGTTGGTTGCTTGAACTCTCTTTAGTTATCATGCTTATCTTATTAAGAGAGTTTGCTTCTGTTGCATTGGTTGATATGTCTATGATAAAAATGCTACGTGCATAATGGTGCTTAGTAGTTCCTGTTTTCTTATGGTTAGTCTCAAATAGCTGGGGGGTTCCCAATGTGTTATTGGAGTACCAACATGATTTGTTTGCCTATGATGTGGTATGGTTTAGTAATATCTTCCTTCAAGAATTTATTTTGATTGACTTGGCGTATGCTCACGCATATTTAAGACTGTAAAGAAAGTCTGTCAAGCCTTGATGACCTTTTATTTCTGAGTAGCGATATAACTTCCATCCCTGATTCAATGTTGCATTGTCGCTCAGCATGATTATGACCGTCATTGCTCTTTTAGTTGGTCGCTCCCAGTCTTTTGCTAACCTCCACCTGTACTAAGCGGACTGACTGCTTGTGCATCCAAAATCCTTTAAACCAGTTATGCCATATGAGTCCACCATACCTTCCTATACATGGTATTTACCTGCCATTCCTAACGAAGACTTTCATGTACCATCTCGAAATTATTCAAAAAAGCATTTCTATTTTGTGCCTCTATTTTAGCTCATGAGGAAGTAGTAGTTAATTCATGATCTTTTTAAGTTGGACAAGCTTCACCCCGGGATTGCATGTCTAATGTGCAAACCCATAATACGAGAAGGAACTGGCAAAGAGTGCGCCCGGCTCAAAAATAATATAACAAACAAACCCTCCTTCACGCTTTGTTCATGAGAAATCAGAAAACTTTGGCAGTGATAAACAAAGGAGATTAAGAGGATGTGATCGTCCTCATTCGGGAGCCGTTCCTCGAAACTTGTCCATCTCAAGAAGTAATTGAGTTGTCTGCTAGCATTCGTTGACGAAACATGCATATTCAAAAAAATAAATAATTAATTATTACCTCTGTTTTTAAAACCAAGAGCTCTGGTACATGTTTAGTTTTTGTTTCTGACTACGGATTTTCAACTTTGCCAACAAAAGCCATGGTTCGAGAGTCTCCACCTTCTTTTAAAGCACCAACTACTAAGAGCATGATTGTCATTCTGAGTGTAATGTGCATTGTCCCAAAGTAGCATTGTCTTTTGCATGATTGTGATATCGTTTATTCTGAAATCATTGTATCTAGTCATTACTTAAACCTTGGAGGTGCCCCTGCATTTATGTTTTGCTTCACTAAAGGGGGCAAGCGAGATATCACTTTATCATATTTGCACACCATGCTCATTACAAATCTATTTGATGTTTCAGTATCATATTGTAAAACTTTCAGTTCTTTGTGATTTTCTCGTGAGGCAACTTAATTACTACAGATTCATTGTCTCAGTAAGCACTTGTCATGTGACTATGAAAAGTTCCTATATGGTTAATAGCATGTCACCACAGAAATTATTCTTGTTATCATTTACCTACTCGAGGACGAGCAGGAATTAAGCTTGGGGATGTTGATACGTCCAAAACGTATCTATAATTTCTGCTTGCTCCATGCCTCTTTTGTGTGATATTGCTATGATATTTATACACTTCCATACACTTTTGATCATATTTGGACTAACCTATTAACTCAGTGCACCCAAGTGCCAGTTTCTGTTTTCTGCTGTTTTTGTATTTCAGGTTTTCCCATTACGTAAACTGCCAGAAAAATCCCGGAAAAATTATATAAAAAATCAGCGTTCCGGAAGCTTCCATGCGGCCAAAGTAGGGCCAGAGGGGGACCACAAGGGCTCCAGGCGGCCTGCCCAGGCAGCCCCCCCTTGGCCGCGCCGGGGGG
>LR738712.1:99003090-99029675 GCA_902687465.1 Secale cereale
ACAACGTAGCTTGGAATCGCCTAAGTTTCAAACGCTCACTCCGAGTGAAGAGCAACCCTCTCACTCGGGGGCTTAGATGCGGTCCTCCGAGCTGCGTCATAAGTGTAATGTGGCTCTGTCTTCCGAGCTCCGCCACGAATACAACGTAGCTTGGAATTGCCTAAGTTACAAACGCTCACTCCGAGTGAAGAGCAACCCTCTCACTCGGGGGCTTAGCTATGGTCCTCCGAGCTGCGTCATAAGTATAATATGGCTTTGCTTTCCGAGCTCCGCCACAAATACAACATAGCTTGGAATCGCCTAAGTTACAAACATCCACTCCGAGTGAAGAGCAACCCTCTCACTCGGAGGCTTACTGCGGTCCTCCGAGCTACGTCGTAAGTATAATCTGGCTCTGCCTCCCGGGCTCCGCCACAAATACAACGTAGCTTGGAATCGCCTAAGTTACAAACATCCACTCCGAGTGATTAGCAATTCTCTCACTCGGGGGGCTTAGCTGCGGTCCTCCGAGCTCCATCGCAAGTATAATGTAGCTCTGCTTTCCGAGCTCCGCCACAAATACAACGTAGCTTGGAATCGCATAAGTTACAAAAACCATTCCGAGTGGAGAGCGGCTCTTTCACTCGGAGGCTCAACCGCGGTCCTCCGAGCTCCGCCATAAGTGCAACGTCGCCATCAAGGCGTCGACTCAAAGATTCAAGCAATCAAAAAGAGTCACAAGCCAATGCATAAAATCCAGATAAAATCCCGCAAGATTCGGGTAAGAGTACCTGGGCCACGGGCCCACCAGAGTTTAATGATTACAAGATCACTCGGCATTCCGAGGCAAATTGAATTAAAGTATCAAAGTTCACTCATTCCTCAGGAGGAGGCGGACTCGCAGGTGCGACAAACTGGTCCAGGTCAATCCCATCGGCGATGCGGGTGGCGGCTTCTAAGAAAGTCTCCATGAACGACTGGAATTGGAGCTCCTTCGTATTGGCGACCTTGAGCACCGCGAGCCTTCTCTCCTTCACTTCCTTGCAGTGCACGCGGACCAAGGATAGTGCCACATCGGCTCCACTCCGGGCGGACAACTTCTTACACTCCTGCACTTGGCTGGGGATCTCATTGAGTCGAGTCATCAGAGACTCGAGGTCGTTCTCCTACACGACTCCCCTCCAGAGCGCGGTGTCGATCCGGACCATCACCGCCTTCAGCCGTCCCAGATAGTCCGTGGCAGCAGTAAGACGGGACTCCAGCCTCAAGATATTCATGGCAACCTCGTCCTTCATGATGGAATTGGCTGGGTCCAGGCTGGGCTCGACCCGCCCAGTCTCTTCTTCAAAGTTGCGGCAGAATTCTGCACCACAAAAGGCAAGTCGAATCAGCAAGCAAAACACGGGTCGACCGATCCAACTTAGCCTGAGCCAAAGGGACATACCTTCGAGCACGAGGTACCACTTCTTGGTAAGGTCGCCCAGATAAGCCTCAATATCAATCCTCTTCTGGAAGAGGGCCTCGTACTTGTCGTTCAGGACGCTCTTGGCATTCTTCAGTCGAGTCACCTCTTGGTTAGCTGCGTCGAGTGAGCCCTTTAGCCTGGTGATCTCTGCCTCGACCGCGCCTACGGAGGCCAGCTTCTACCTTCTCTTGAGCCGCCTGCTGCGCCGCCGCCAAGTCGAGATCTTTCTGCTCCAAGGCCGCTTTTAGTTGACTTACCAAAGACATCACTGGACAGATGAACATGAGGAGACACAAGGCATATTTATCAAAAGTCAGTCGACAAATGGTTAGCGTCAGCTACCGACCGCGTCATCCTGCGTCTTCTTCAGGTGGTCCCGAGCCAGCTGCAAGTCGAGATTGAGCTGGATCTCTTCTTCTCAAGGTCTGCAAATTTGGCTCCAAACTCGCAAGACTTCTGCATCAACACAACAAAACAAGATTCTAAGACTACAGTCGAGTCAAACACTCAACCACAGTCTCGGGGACTACACCCAGTGGGTGCACTGAGCGTGCCCCCACTGGTTCTCACTCGGCTAAGATCAGTCTGGCTCGAGCTAAAAAAAACAACAAGGAGGAAAAGTTCTATCGTCAGACCATGGCCAACTGCCAGCAGTCGACCACGGTCTCGGGGACTACACCCAATGGGTGCACTGAGCGTGCCCCCATCGGTTCTCACTCGACCAAGATCAGTCTCAAGGGAAGTTGAAAGCAAACACATCAAGACTCTCACCCAGTGGGTGTGACATCATCTTACGAACAAAGCAGCAGATTTTTTTCAAAACCGAAGACTATTCCAGCACAGCAAGCCAATCAGCGGAGAAAGCAAACCTAGACGTTGGTCCGAAGGGCAGAACTAGCGTCGTAAGCAGCCATGCTGGCCTCGTACGCTGCCTTTGTCGTCTCCATCATCAACCCCGCCTGGCGAATGGCTTCCTGAGCTGTGCTCACGTGATCCTCCGGGAGGCGATAGGAGGAGAAGAGAACGGACGACGGAGCAGACGCTGGCTCTACGGCCGGAGCGGGCGCTGGGTCGACGGTCGAAGCAGGCGCTGGGTCGATAGCTGGGGCAAGCGCTGGGTCGACGGCCCCTCCAGCTGACGAAGCAGGGCGTTCGGTCGACACGGGGACGGTGAAGGAGACCATGGCTCGGACCACGTCTTCCTGTTGCTGGGCCTTCGGGCCAGAAGGCACCTTCCGTCCCTTCTTCCCTGTGCATCGTCGAGCCCCTCCCAAGCGCTCCTCATCAACATCATCGTCGTCTGGGAGCTCTATGACGTGGTGCGGCACTTCAAAACAAACAATAGTGAAGTTCATTCGACCGTTATCCCTAACCGGCGAAAAGTAAGACATGATCTACAACTCGCACCTGCGCGGGATGTTGCGGCATCTACGGTCTCCTAGTCAACCTGGCCCTTGTCAATGTCCATCGAGGTCATGGAGGCAGCAGCACTGAAGAATCCCCTCGAAGATGAGTCGTCAAAGACATCGTCGACTTCCGAAAGGCAGAAAGGAGCAAAACTGAATGGTACTTACGTGGAGGCGATGGGAACATCCACCTTAATCTTGGGCAGAGCCTTCCGGGGCTTGGCGGTGATAACCTTGGGATGCTTGGGCGCCTTCTCAGATGGGTCGGGAGTGGCCGTGCGAGCGCGCTTGGGCGTTTTGGAGCTAGAGGGACCTGTCCGAGGGCGCACAGCCCCTGTGTCGTGCTTCCCCTTGGACCGCTTCTCATCACGGGGAGGTGACTCGACCTCCTCCCCGCTGCTGTAGTCCTTCCTCTCCTCTTCGGTCTCCTCCTCCGACTTCCACTCGGAGACGTCGCCCACGCCCTCCTTGCCCTCCTAGACCAGATCCCCGTTGGGCAGCGAGTACATTTCAGTATAGATCTGCAAAAAAAGGAAGATTAGCCAAACATCAGTAGGACTCGTCAAGACAATTACAAGCCAACAACAGGAACACCACTCGGGAGCCGAAGACAAACCTTATCAGGAAGATGGTCAGCGTCGAATGGAAGGACCCTCCCGGACCCCCCGGGGTTATCTTTGTTCCCCGTGACACACTTCAGGCACTGCGCCACGTACTTCACGTCGGCCGCCTCCGGGTGGACTCGCGACGAGTCGTCGGTGCTGGAGTACAACCACATCGGGTGGTCCCAAGCCTGGAGCGGCTGGATCGTCCGTGTGAGGTACACCTCAAGCAGATCTAACCCTGTTACTCCCTCGCGGACCAACTGGATGACCCGTTCCACCAACATGTTCACTTCGGCCCTCTCGGCTTTACCCACGATCATTGAAGGAGGCTGGCTGGCTCGACCAGGAGAGAAAGGGGGGAGACCAGTCGACTGACCCGGGGTCGGACTGTCCTTGTAGTAGAACCAAGTCGACTGCCAGCCCCGAATCGACTCCAGAAGGATCATAGGGGGAAAAGCGCTCCTATTCCTAAGTTGGATGCCGGGCCCGCCGCACGCCTGGAGGACGTGTGTCTTATCGTCGCTCGGGTTAGCCTTCTTGACAGTTTGCGAGTGGGAAGTAAAGATGTGCTTGAACAAACCCCAGTGCGTCCGGCAGCCGAGGAAGTTCTCGCACATGGAGACGAACGCGGCAAGGAAAGCGATGGAATTGGGCGTGAAGTAATGCAGCTAGGCGCCGAAGAATATCAAGAAAGCACGAAAAAGGGGTGCGGAGGCATGGAGAAACCTCGGTCGACGTGGGTCGTGAGAAGGACGCACTCGCCCTCCCGCGGCCGGGGCTCGAGCTCGCCCTCCGGCACCCGCTAGGAGCCGTGAGCGACCAGTCCCTCCTCCTCCAACTCCTCCAGATCCCCCGCCGTGGTGGTGGACCGGATCCAATCCCCCTGGATCCAACCAGGAGGGAGCCCGAGCCTCGACGACGATCCGCTACGTCCGGACTGCCTCCCCTTCCCCGTCGCCGCCTTCTTCGAACGCTCCATCGCCGCGGTCTTGTCCTTGCCCATGGCACGCGAGCCAGTGATTGTTGTGGAGAAAAGCGAGAAGGAGCAGAGGCACGACGGAGAGGCAGGGGCGAAAGAGCAAGGAATGGGCGCACAGTGCCCCCGCTTCGGGCTCGGCGCGCACTTATAGCGCCCCGGTCGAGTGGCTGACCGGTGGCCTCGAGCGATCTTATCAAATCCCGCAACAGGCACAGAGGGGATACGTGGCGAAAAAGGTGGCGTGAAGATCGAGGCGTCCCGAGCATATCCGTCCGATTGCTGTGGCACGTCTCGCCCCACGCGCTTCCCCAAATTTCGAAACCCCGTGGAATCCGGCGACCAAAGAGCAACCAACCTCGCCGAAAACTGCGTACGCCAATGACACCCGACGCCTAGCGCAAAGTTCAGTCGACGGAAGACACAACCAACGCACTCGACGGTTCCAGAATCGATCAAGGCGACGAAGACAAGATTGGGGAGGATAGCCTACTCCGCGAGCTTAGAGAAGACTACCCTAGGGGCGTCGAGCCAGAACCGGGGCTTTCCTCAGCACTCTCTCCTGCTCAAGCCTCAATCCATTCGGGGGCTACTGACGAGGTTACAGACCTAGGGTAGGGTCACAGGCCTGACCGAGGTACCCCACCCAAGGTCACTACCCCAGAAGATCAGAAGACAAAACCTATGATGACAAAGACAGTCGACTGAGACGGCCCAAGAGGACATCCCACTCGACTGGACAACACCTACAAGACGACTCAACCCCACTCAACCAATCCAAGGCACTCGACCCCCGAAGGTCAAAGGTCCCTTAGGACAATAACGGTCTGGTATTTACTCGCCATAGTGAATGCCTTAATTACTCTTTACTGTAGACGTTATCAGTAATGCATGCCTTAATGTACATTGAACCCTTGGTAACGTGGAGCATGGCTGGGGTCGTGGCACACTATATAAGCCACCCCTCCTCCTGTACAAGGGTTCGGATCCCTGTAACTCACATATACACATATCAGTCGACCGCCTCCAGGCACCGAGACGTAGGGCTGTTACTTCCTCCGAGAAGGGCCTGAACTCGTAAAACACCTCGTGTACAACTTCACCATAGCTAGGGCCTTGCCTCCTCATTCGTACTCCCTACTCGTACTGTCAGGCTTGGAACCACGATAGGTGCCACCTGACCTTCCGGGAGGGCGTCGGGGTCTACCCTTCCTCTCGCCTCGTCGTGTACCGGGGGAAACCCTTGGCAGCAACGTCGTCATTGTCGCGATCCTTTTTGGAGGTGTTGATAGGTGCCGGCGCTTCGGAGTCTTGGAGCCCAGTGGAAGATCCCGGTGGGCGCAGTGATCGCGAGGCTTCTTCGTTTTCGTCGATCCACCGTTGTCGGCATTTGTTTCTTTTTCTCTTTCTCCGTCGCTTCTTTTGGGCGTGAATGTGCTGCTTCCACCCCAACACCTATCCTTGAATGGCTCGGTTGGTTGCTTTGTATACAAAGCGGGGGAAAACCCTTTTTCGGCAAACCATAGTATATCTAAAACCATGTTTTTTTTGCTTTATTTGAAAAGGAGGTCCTAACCTCTTTTTTCTAATCGAGAAACGCTTGCTTTGTCCATCATCTTTCTGATGTTGGAGTATAATGTCTGGCCCTCTCCCTCAGATCGGTCTTTTGGTTGCATTGGCTAGAGCATGCACTTCTACATGGTATCGGAGCCAAGAGGTCTTGAGTTCAAGACCTGGCTGGCGTAATTAAATTGCAACCCACTTTCGGTCTATGTCATATAGCTCCAAAGAAGCATAGACGTGAGGGGGAGTGTTGGAGTGTAATGTCTGACTCTCTCCCATAGTTCGGGATGATGGGTGAACTGATTAGGTGTATAAACTTAGAACGAACAGGTTCAGAGATCAAAACCCAGTAAATGCAATAAATAATTGCGGCATGCACCCGCTTCCGCTGCCCACATCATATAGCTCAAAAGGAGCATAGGCATGAGGGGGAGTGTTGGAGTGTAATGTCCGGGCCTCTCCCTCAGATCGGTCTTTTGGTTGCATTGGCTAGAGCATGCACTTCTACACCTGTCGTCATCACATTCCATTCCTCCATAGGAAGGACAACATGTAGATTATTTTCAATCCAATTGGATGGTGCACGTACACGTACGAAATGATTTAACGCCAACTGGAAATGCACTTACGCGTGCGAAGGCTTAGAACATGGAATAGATCGATTGATACTTGGATCACAGTTGTACCCAACAGACTAAGTTAGCTAGCCGGTCGATTCCATGCGACCGAAGGTACAACATAACTCTACTACAACTCCTATCACATAGGGAAGAGGACCTGCGCGTGCATGAGAAGGTTACATGCAAGTCACGACCATTAATTAGCACAAGCTGACCATGTCATTGTATAACTCAGTTCGGTTCAGTTAGCTATGATTATCCATGCAATGAGTAGTTCGTTAATTATCATAACCTAATCATATCATTGTATAACTACTTGAATGTAGCTCTGTTCCATCACCTTCCTCCGGCACCACCACAGTAGCCACCAAAGAAAAAAAATGACAAATCACCTCATCACCCGAGCTCGACGCGGCTCCATCGCTGATATATAGTTTTGTAGACATCTAAGGTGGGACCGTGGTGTGACCCGCCCAGGAAGGGCTGGGTTACACCGTTGGCGACTCATAAGCAAAGGCCTAAGTAGGCCCTAGAGGATAAATACATGAAGACTGAAGGCGGCTTAACAAGCGGGCCTATTGAAGGCCCAAGACCTGAAGGTGATTCAAGATTCGAAGGTGTGAGCCGCCCGATGGCGACTTGCCTAGCAAGGCAAGGTGACTTAGAACCAGAGTCGGTTATGTTATATGACCCAACCTGGACTCTTGTAAGACGCTAGGCCTCGAACTGTGTATATTGCGACAGCCTGGTTTTTGCCCTCTCTTTTTTCGGACTTGGTTTTTGCCTTGCCTTTTTGCCCTGCCTTGTTTTGGATTTTGGAATCATTTCTTTTGGACTTGTCACTTGGGCATTTCCTTGACTTTCACCCAAGTGACCCATCTACTCCTCATTCAACCTTATCTCTATAATAAATCCCCAAAACCATCAAATTAATATTTTTCATAAAAGAAAAATATTCATTTTCCTCTTTGAAACTCTTTTCAAAAACTTGTGCTCCAAAGCAATCCTCATTTTTATTGCTCCAAAAATCCTGAAATAATTCCTGAATATTCTTTGGACCTTGGCACATCCTTCCAAGCAAAAATATTAAAAGACTTCTTGTAATATTTTGTCTATAGAAAATCATTTCTTTTCTGGTCCAGAAATGCACTTTGTACAGCAAGTGCGTTTTTTCTTGATCCTTTGGCCCTAATTTTTCTTGAGCCTAATTACCCTCGTAAGAAAACCTAAACCCCAGGAGACCAGTCCTAATGGCCATCTAGAAGCTTGCCAAACTTGGCGACCAAGTTTCTGGTCAGAAACTTGCCATCTTAGTTGCGTCAAATCTGGTCGGCCTGGCCGTGTGTTTTCAACTCTCCTAGACCAAACACTGCATGGACTTTAGCCTAGACAAGGTTTGGCTGCGCGTGGGCGTTGTTTTGACCATGCTAGGGCAGTGACCGCGTGAAGACACGGCACCTGGCATGCGTTCGACGCGCTCTGGGTAGCGCCAATGCCTCTGTTCATCGCATGCTCGAGCCAGAGCTCGCTGACGATTGCCGTGCTGCACCAACAGCCCCGACCCATCACCCTTGACCTCTCCCTGACGCTCGCCGACACCCTTGACCACGCCAAACGCCACATTGCGCGCGTGCCCTTGTCTTCTTCCCCCTTCTCCATGTGCTCGTCCGCGAGTGTGGACATTCTTCGCTTTGACACTGAAACCTTGCCCCCTCGCACTGGAGCTTTTCGTCGCCATTCGCTGGTCCTCCAGAGCACTCCGGCGGCACGATGTTACCCACTCCCGCTCCGGCTTTATATAGAGCCCATCCCCTCGCCTCGAAGCCACACACCTCTCCACCCAACCTCCACGAACACGTAGAAGAGCCGCAACCCGGTCAGACAGGCCTCTGGCCGTCGGCCCCGACCAGAGAACTCCAGCGTCCTCCGCAGCATGGCCACCTCGCTCCGGTGCCTCTCGAGCTCGACCTGCTGCACGGGCGTGGCATTGGAGGTCCTCTGGCGTCGCCTGGACGCTGCTGAGCCGTCGGAGTCGCCTCTGGTCGTCACCTTATCCATCTCCGATGAACCCTGTCCGCCACCGAAGCTTGCGAGCGTGACCGTGAGCAGCTCCGGCCATTCCATGACACACCACGTGTACGGGTAGGTGCGCCGTGAAACCCTCTTCAATCCTATCCCTCTGGTCTAGCCCCAAACTCCCTCCTCGCCGGCGTAAGCTCCGGCGGAGCGCCGCCGCGCTCTGATCTCACTCCCCCCTCTCTCTCCTGACGGGTGGGACCCGCGCGTCAGCCTCACCCCTCGCGCCCGAAGCGGTACGAGTGGTGGCGTACTCCTCCTTTACGCCTTCGACGTCACCCCTAGGATTTTCTGAGTTATTCAAATTTAATCAAAGTTTGACCCAAACTTTGACCAGCCACAACTTTTAAACCATAAGTCCAAATGATTTGATTCTTTTTGCATTGTCTTAGTTTCAGAAAGCTCTAGCAGCACCCCAAAGGGTGGATGTTTGCTTGCTGTCAACAATTTCTGATGCATTTTCAGAGAGGTTTTTGATATTTGTTTTTGTGGTTTTTAATTGTTTACAAAAGGATAAGCTTGTCTTGAAGCAAACAAGAGGGGTGTGATCCTCCTCTGCACTAAGGCAAGCCACACTAGCATTTGGATGGTGCTATTTCAATATCCATGATTTACTACTTGAATATGAGTGCTTATTTGCATTTAAAATTTGTTAAATAAATTTTGTTAAGTGCTAGTTACTTTATCATGCTTGAAATGCTTGTTTAAGTTTCTGGTTGAATACATGGACATGGTTTGTCAAGTAGAATACATTTTTGCCTTAGTTATATTATTATGCTAATTAATGATAGTTCTTTTATTTAGTAATATTTTCATATAAGTAATGAGTTAATAAAAGTGTTGCATGATATTAAAAATAAAGTAGAACCAGCAAGGATTTTGATCTTGAGTAGTGCAAGATAATTATGTTGCTAAGTTTGATCCGTAGTTATGAGTTGTTTGCTTTGCATGGCGAATAGTCGCATAACGCTAAAAGCATGTGGTATGACTTTCATAAAGTTTTTATATCAAAGTGAACCTGATTAATTCCAACCTGAATATGATCTTGATAACATCATGGTGCCACTGAATCGGATTTTACTCAGTGCGACCACATTCACCTTTTATGGGGCGGGGGTCTTAACTCGGTCCTTTGTTATGCCTCTCACCGGTGCCTCCCGCGAGGGAAGGTTATGGGCGTGCATACCTTGGCCCGGTAAGTAGACATAACCTTGTGTGCTCGTTTTTGTTTTTATGGTACCTTTTCCCCGTTTGGGACCGTTTTTGCCACGACGGTGGCCGTTGGTGGCTTTGGTAGGCACGGGACCACCCAAGACCTAGCCCTGAGAGAGAGTTGGTCGGAGTGGCCGGGAGAGTGCCATGACAAAGGGAGGATTTTGTCGGAATGCCGTTGGTCCACCCGAATGGGAGTACGAGGCAATGGATTCCATAGTGTGGGTAAAGTGCGCTTCCTCTGCAGTGTATTTAATCTATCGATAGCCGCGTCCTCGGTTATGGGCATAGCTCGGAAGTAAGTCACACCATGGATCAACTTTTAGAATTAATCTTGCACACTATATAAATTCTTGTTAGCTTTGGCTTTGTGATGATGTTTGAACTCATGGGTTGTTCATGAGTGGTTGGATTTCAGTTGTGACCCAGGTATGGTTACCGTATGGTTATGAGGTAACCCATTCGGTAAGCGGGTCTGTGTGACTCGGTGCATGTTGGTTTCACTGCATTAGTAATATTTCCTTGCACTGTATTAACCTGATTAATTGTCATGATATCGTCTGTCATTGTGCTTATGTTTGTTGTGAGCTTGCAAGTACATTCAATGTACTGACCTGGCGTGTCATGCCAGCTTTCAGGCAAGACGGTTCGCATGGGAGCGTATCTCGCATCTAGGCCGTGTCCACATCGGTGTCCCTGTGCCATGGAGTTTCCACTTCGTCGTTCTTCCGTTGCCGCGTAGTTCGTGTGATCTAGGCCACTGTCATGTTCATTAAATAATGTACATATTGTTCAGCCGCACGTGTGTGCCGCTTGGCCTCGTACCTCGATGTAATATCAGACTTATGTAATCCGCTAGCATCAATAAAGCGGTTGTTTCTGTACCATGTTGTTGTGTATTGCTAGAATACTTGATCTCTGGGCTGGCAATGCAAGGTAAACCGGTCGCTCTGAGCCGGGGTGCCACAACGCTTGGTATCAGAGCCGCGCTGATTGTAGGACACACTAGACCGTTAGTGCGTTAGTGAAAGATAGATAGTTTCGTCTGAGTGTCGGTAGTCATAGAATTTGATTGCTGCATTGCATGCATGTTTATCTATTGTTATTACTAACCGTTTGGTTTGTGAGTGTAGATGGCTCCAGTACCGATCTTGTATCATCCTGAGCCAGCTCCATACACATCGCTGCACTTGCTTCAGAACGTGCGGGGACGACTCTACCCAGAGGGTGCTGATCCAGAGTATCGGGTGTATCGGGAGCATCTGGCCGGTGCAGTATATG
Source organism: Secale cereale (assembly GCA_902687465.1). NCBI lineage: Eukaryota > Viridiplantae > Streptophyta > Magnoliopsida > Poales > Poaceae > Secale > Secale cereale. The sequence continues at coordinate 99,014,274 of LR738712.1, forward strand.
AGTATTATGCTGAAGTCACTCTACACCATAGTTTCCCTTCCGGCGCTTACACTCGTTCCACTAAGGGTGGTCTTGCTTCTACGCCATCTCAGGCGGTCTAGTTTGCTGCACTCGAGGCTCTTGTAGACTTGCGCTACAACGAGGTTCGCATGCACACCCACCCAGGTCTTTTCTATTACCCATCTCTGCACGAGAATGGGCGTACCATGGCGTGTGATCGTCCCACTAGCCACCTTTCTTGTTATATCGTTGCCAGTTATCTCCTGAACTAAGAGTTAGCTCGGGAGCTAGCACGCACCCGGACAGCTCTCGCCGTAGCTCGTACTAGGAACCCTCTTCCCACTGTCATCTTCACTACTCCTGTTCCTTCAGCCTCCATTACCCCGGTGACTCGCAGGGTACCGTTAACCCTATGACGATAACTCCGCGCAGTGCTCCTACTGCGTGGGCTTCCCTTGTCACTACTCCTGCCTCCCCTATGCTTAGATCCCATCCGGCGCCTGTCCCTAAGGGAGAGCCCTCGAGGCCGCGTCGTCGCGTCTCTCTTAACCCGGAGGTCTCTACTATCAGTTCAGGATCCGGGTCTGGCTCAGGAGAGGAGCCCGTAGCAGCACCGTCCGGGCAGTAGACCGTTAGAGTATCGATCTAGTCATGAATATGATGTATGGGTGTAATCGCACATGTCATGATGCTTAGTTTCATGTATGAGGGTAGTAGAACCATTGTAATGTTTACTTTCATTCTGAGTCTATGTATAATTATATTTGAACCTTTTATTCTCTTTGGTTTTCTCTCGCTGTTTTCTTCCGAGATTTGTTGATGGATTTCCTCCCATTTTGGATTTTTCTCATCACGGTTGCAATGTATTGGGAAAATATATAATAGGATGACGTGGGGAGGCAGCAGCAACCAAGCTTGTGAGGATGTACATATCCGTCATTCTGCAAGGCAGGTAGGACGTCCCCCCGAGCCGTACCAGCCGCCACCGTCTCCACCGCCACATCCGCTTTCCACTGAGCAAATCCTGTGAATGTGTGAAGAAAGAAGGAGCAACAATCTGCTGGAAATATTGAAAAGTGTGCAGGTTTTGGTTGGGCAAAATGGAAATCAGAATGGTCATCACTGCAAGCTGTCAAATTTTCAGCGGACCAAGCGTCCCATCTTCAGCCAAGTAATTGATCCATTGGACGCCGACGATTGGCTAAGGACCATTGAGAAGAAACTAGAAATTGCTCGCACCGAAGAGGGAGACAAGGTTCTCTTCGCAACACATTATCTCGAAGGGGCTGCTGCTATATGGTGGGATAATGCTAAGTCCATGTGGCCCGCGGATGAGGAAATTACATGGACTAAATTCAAGGACCATTTCCGCAAGTATCATATGTCCACCGGGATTATGAAGATCAAGCAGCGCGAATTCCTCGCCCTCACTCAAGGCAGCATGATAGTCAGTGAGTACCTGAATAAATTCAACCATTTGGCCCGCCATTCCCTCCACGATGTGGCCACCGAAGAACGGAAGATGGACATATTTCTTGGAGGACTGAATCAGCATCTCAGGTGCACTCTCAGCATGTTTGATTTTCTAGACTGCCAAACTCTGGTGAACAAGGCCCTCATCCCAGAAAGGGAACACAAGCTCCTCCTTGACAACAAGCCAGCCATGAATGACCACAAGCGCAAACTCGAGCCTAAGAAGGATATGCAACCGATGGAGAAGGCCCGTACCTGGAAACAGACTCAGGTTGATTACAAACCCAACTGGCAGAAAAATGTCAACAAGACCACCACTCAAGTCAAGAACGTCGTGGCCAGCCCGGTGCGCGAAGGTTGTCAGCGCAACAATTCCTGCTTTAGCCGTGGTCAACCCGAACATTACGTCAGACAACTCCCCAAGAACAACAAACACCCAGCTCCATTTCGTCTGCAAGTCAACTTCATGGAGCAGTATTCCGCCCCAAGTACCATCCAAGGGCAGATCCATCATGTCTCCGCAGGCGAAGCCCAAGAAAACCCAGAAGTCGTCATTGGTATGTTTCTCGTTAATGACATACCCGCCGTAATTTTATTTAACTCTGGGGCTTCCCACTCTTTTATTTCGCGGAGTTTTGCTGCCCAAAACAATTTTCATTGCTCGATTTTGGGAAAACACATGCTGGTACAAACCCCGGGATCCCTGCTCAGAAGTAATCTTGTTTGGCGCAATTTGGAAATTGACATCAAAGGCGTCAAGTTTCCAACATCTCTGATAATCCTCGATTCTAGCAAATTGGATATTATTCTGGGCATGAATTGGTTAACCCAATATCAAGTATGCATCAATTGTGCGACCAGAGAGGTTACTTTTCAAGAATACGGAAGGTCGCACGACAAGTTTTTATGCCCGCGAGCACATACCCAAGGAGGATATGATTTTCACAGCCGTGGCAGAAGAGGTGGAACAAATTCCAGTGGTCAGTGAGTATCGAGATGTATTTCCTGAAGAATTACCAGGCATGCCGCCAGACCGAGAATTAGAGTTTGCAATTGACTTAGTACCTGGAACCGCACCGATACACAAGAAATATTATTGGATGCCTTCATCAGAATTGGTGGAATTGAAGAAACAGTTGGATGAGATGCTGCAGAAAGGATACATCCGCCCAAGCTCTTCACCATGGGGATCACCAGCGATATTCGTGGATAAGAAGGATGACAGTCTACGAATGTGCGTAGATTACCGACAGCTAAATGACGTCACCATAAAAAACAAGTATCCCTTGCCAAGGATTGACGATTTGTTTGATCAACTCAGTGGGGCCACATTATTCTCCAAAATTGATTTGAGAACAGGATACCACGAGCTCAAAATAAAGAAGGAGGATATTCCCAAGACCGCGTTCACCACTCGGTACGGTCTTTATGAGTATACCGTTATGTCCTTCGGACTCACCAACGCCCCAGCCTTTTCATGCATATGATGAACAAGGTGTTTATGTATTTCTTGGACAAATTTGTGGTGGTGTTCATTGATGACATTCTCATCTACTGAAACATTAAAGACGGACACAAGGAACATCTCCGAGCAGTTTTGCAAAGGCTCAGTGATCATCAGCTTTATGCCAAGTTCAGCAAATGTGAGTTTTGGCTCCAACAAGTTGGATTTCTCGGGCTTATCCTCTTGGCAGAAGGAATATCCGTGGATCCAAGCAAGGTGAAAGATGTACTTGATTGGTCCGCACCCACGACAGTCTCAGAAATTCGAAGTTTCCTTGGACTAGCCGGATATTATCGCCGATTTATTGAAGGATTCTCCAAGATTGCCAAGCCAATGATTGAGCTCCTAAAGACGGATAAGAAGTTTGAATGGAATCAGGTCTGCAAACGGAGTTTCAACGATCTAAAAGTCAGGCTGACGTCAGCACCAGTATTGACTCTTCCAGACATCTACCACAATTTTGATGTCTACTATGACGCCTCCAGAAAAGGTCTTGGATGCGTACTCATGCAAGATGGCAAGGTTGTGGCTTATGCATCCCGACAACTACGGTCACACGAAGGAAATTATCCCACTCATGACTTGGAATTGGCCGCGGTGGTGCTCGCTTTGAAGATCTGGAGACATTATCTGATTGGCAAGAAGTGTCAGATATTTACCGACCACAAGAGTCTCAAGTATGTATTCACTCAGCCCGATTTGAACCTTCGACGTCGAAGATGGCTCAAGTTGGTTAAGGACTACGACCTCGGTATAAATTATCATCCGGGCAAAGCTAATGTGGTGGCTGATGCCCTCAGTCGCAAACCGGCCAACCTTAATGCTCTAATGGGTTCCTTGCCTCCTGAGCTTTATTAAGAAATCACTGAGATCAACTTGGTGATCACCTACATCCATCTGGACAACATATTGGAAGTTGTCCCTTCTCTTGAGGAAGAAATTCGTAGCGCTCAGGCAGATGACAAGTCATTGCAATTGTATACCAAGAAGGTGCACGAGGGGCATACACCGGATTTCTCTAAAGATCAACAAGGTACGCTAAGATTCAGAGGAAGGATTTGCGTACCCCATCACGAACGCCCGAGGAAGAAGATATTGTCAGAAGCACATGAATTGTCATACTCAATTCACCCAGGCGGTACCAAGATGTATGAAGACCTTCGTCAGATATTCTGGTGGGATGAAATGAAGAAAGACATCGCATACTTTGTGGCTTGTTGTGACATATGCAACAAGGTAAAGGCGGAACACCAAAAACCCGCCGGACTCCTCCAACCTCTGCTAGTGTCCCAATGGAAATGGGACGATATCTGCATGGATTTTATCACCGGATTACCCAGTAATCACCGAGGAAATGACGCAATATGGGTCATAGTGGACACCTTAACAAAGGTGGCACATTTTCTTCCCATCCGGACCACCTACCGTGCCGACCAGCTTGCACAATTGTATGTGTCGCGAATCGTCAGTCTGCATGGAATACCCAAGACTATCACTTCAGATAGGGGATCTCTCTTCACCTCAGCATTTTGGTCCCGACTACATCAAGCCTTGGGGATTGCTCTGAAGTATAGCACAACCTATCACCCTCAGACAGATGGACAAACGGATCGAGTAAACCAAATACTCGAAGATAGGCTACGGGCATGTGCACTGGCCTAGGGATCCAAGTGGGAAGACTGTCTGCCCTGCGCCGAGTTTTCCTACAACAACAGTTTCCAGACCAGCTTAAAGATGTCACGCTATGAAGCTCTGTATGGCTGTAAATGCCTCACTCCACTGAATTGGTCCCAAACCGGAGACCGCCGTATCTTCGGGACGGATTTAATGCTCGAAGCTGAGAAGCAAGTCCAGGAAATCCGAGACAGACTGCAGCTGGCCAAATCACGACAGACGAGTTATTATGGCGCCAAACACCGCCAGGTCAGTTTCGAACCCGGAGAACACGTGTATCTCCAAGTCACCCCTATGAAAAGAGTCAAGAGGTTTCAGACCCGCGGAAAATTGGCACAAAGATACATCGGTCCGTTTCCAATCATGGCCAGAGTTGGAACAGTTGCATATCAATTGGAATTACCTCCAGAACTGTCAGAAGTACACAATGTGTTTCATATCTCGCAGCTAAGGAGATGCATCTCGCCACCGGAGAAAAGGACTGATATGGCCGAGATAGAATTGGCTAAGGATTTGACCTATGAAGAAAAGCCAATCCGAATATTGGATAAGACAGAAAGAATCACTCGTAGCAAAGAAATAAGGTTTTACAAGGTTTAGTGGGAGCATCACACCGAGGAGGAAGCAACCTGGGAAAGAGAGGAATTTTTAAGGACTGCATACCCAGAATTATTTTCCCAAGCAACCGAATCTCGAGGACGAGATTCATCCTAAGTGGGGGAGGTTTGTGGCAGCCTAGTTTTTGCCCTCTCTCTTTTTCCGGACATGGTTTTTGCCTTGCCTTGTTTTGGATTTTGGAATCATTTCTTTTGGACTTGTCACTTGGGCATTTCCTTGACTTTCACCCAAGTGACCCATCTACTCCTCATTCAACCTTGTCTCTATGATAAATACCCAAAACCATCAAATTAATATTTTTCATAAAAGAAAAATATTCATTTTCCGCTCTGAAACTCTTTTCAGAAACTTGTCTCCAAAGCAACCCTCATTTTTATTGCTCCAAAAATCCTTAAATAATTCCTGAATATTCTTTGGACCTTGGCACATCCTCCCAAGCAAAAATATTACATGACTTTTTGTAATATTTTGGCTATAGAAAATCATTTCTTTTCTGGTCCAGAAATGCACTTTGTACAACAAGTGCATTTTTCCTTGATCCTTTGGCCCTAATTTTTCTTGAGCCTAATTACCCTCGTAAGAAAACCTAAACCCCCGGAGATCTGTCCTAATGGCCATCTAGAAGCTTGCCAAACTTGGCGACCAAGTTTCTAGTCAGAAACTTGCCATCTTAGTTGCGTCAAATCTGGTCGGCCTGGCTGTGTGTTTTCAACTCTCCAAGACCAAACACTGCACGGACTTTAGCCTAGACAAGGTTTGGCCGCGCATGGGCGTCGTTTTGACCATGCTAGGGCGGTGACCGCGTGAAGACACGGCACCTGGCATGCATTCGACGCGCGCTGGATAGCGCCAATGCCTTTGTTCGGCGCATGCACGAGCCAGAGCTCGTCGATGACTGCCGCGCCGCACCAACAGCCCCGACCCATCACCCTTGACCTCTCCCTGGCGCTCGCCGACGCCGGAGATGCCGTAGCGAGCACGGGCCCTTGTCTTCTTCCCCCTGCTCCCTGTGCTCGTCCGCGAGGGCGGACATTCTCCGCTTTGACCCTGAAACCTTGCCACCTCGCACTCAAGCTTTTCGTCGTCGTTCGCCGGTCCTCGAGAGCACTCCGGCGGCGCCACGTTACACCCTCCCGCTCCGGCTATACATAGAGCCCAGCCCCTTGCCACAAAGCCACACACCTCTCCACCCAACCTCCATGAACACGTAGAAGAGCCGCAGCCCGGTCTGGCAGGCCTCTGGCTGTCGGCCCCGACCAGAGAACTCCCGCAACCTCCACGTTACCCCCTCTCGCTCCGGTGCCTCTCGAGCTCGACCTGCTGCTCAGGCGTGGCATTGGAGGTCCTCTGGTGCCGCCTGGACACTGCTAAGCCCCCGGCGCCGCCTCTGGTTGTCACCTTCTCCATCTCCGGTGAACCCCGTCCGCCACCGAAGCTTGCGAGCGTGACCATGAGCAGCTCCGGCCATCCCATGACACGCCATGGGTACGGGCAGGTGCGCCGTGAAACCCTCTTCTATCCTATCCCTCTGGTCTAGCCCCAAACCCCTCCTCGCCGGCGTAAGCTCCGATGGAGCGCCACCGCACGCTGATCTCACTCCCACTCTCTCTCTCCTGACGGTGGGACCCGCGCGTCAGCCTCACCCCTTGTGCCCGAAGCGATACGAGTGGTGGCATACTCCTACTTTACGCCTTCGATGTCACCCCCCAGGATTTTCTGAATTATTCAAATTTAATCAAAGTTTGACCCAAACTTTGACCAAATACAACCTTTAAACCATAAGTCCAAATGATTTGATTCTTTTTGCATTATCTTTGTTTCAGAAAGCTCTAGCATCACCCCAAAGGGTGGATTTTTCCTTGCCATCTAGAATTTCTGATGCATTTTCAGAGAGGTTTTTGATATTTGTTTTTGTGGTTTTTAATTGTTTACAGAAGGAGAAGCTTGTCTTGAAGCAAACCAAGAGGGGTGTGATCCTCCTCTGCACTAAGGCAAGGCACACCAATATTTGGATGGTGTTATTTCAATATCCATGATTTTCTAATTGAATATGAGTGCTTATTTGCATGTAAAATTTGTTAAATAATTTTTGTTAAGTGCTAGTTACTTTATCATACTTGAAATGCTTGTTTAAGTTTCTGGTTGAATACATGGACATGGTTTGTCTAGTAGAATAAATTTTTGCCTTAGTTATATTATTATGCAAATTAATGATAGTTCTTTTATTTAGTAATATTTTCATATAAGTAATGAGTTAATAAAAATGTTGCATGATATTAAAAATAAAGTAGAACCAGCAAGGATTTTGATCTTGAGTAGTGCAAGATAATTATGTTGCTAAGTTTGTTCCATAGTTATGAGTTGTTTGCTTTGCGTGGCAAATAGTCGCATAACGCTAGAAGCATGTGGTATGACTTTCATAAAGTTTTTATATCAAAGTGAACCTGATTAATTCCAACCTGAATATGATGTTGATCACATCATGGAGCCACTGAATCAGGTTTTACTCAGTGGGACCACATTTACCTTTTATGGGGGGGGGGTGGGGTCTTAACTCGGTCCTTTGTTATGCCTCTCACCGGTGCTTCCCACGAGGGAAGGTTATGGGCGTGCATACCCTGGCCCGGTAAGTAGACATAACCTTGAGTGCTCGTTTTTGTTTTTATGGTACCTTGTCCCCGTTTGGGACCGTTTTTGCCATGACGGTGGCCGTTGGTGCCTTTGGTGGGCACGGGGCCACCCAAGACCTAGCCCTGAGAGGGAGTTGGTCCGAGTGGCCGGGAGGGTGCCATGACAAAGGGAGGGTTTTGTCGGAATGCCGTTGGTCCACCCTAATGGGAGTACGAGACCATGGATTCCGTAGTGTGGGTAAAGTGCGCTACCTCTACAGAGTGTTTTTAATATATCGATAGCCGCGTCCTCGGTTATGGACATAGCTCGGAAGTAAGTCACACCATGGATCAACTTTTATAATTAATCTTGCACACTAAATAAATTATTGTTAGCTTTGGCTTTGTGATGATGTTTGAACTCATGGGTTGTTCATGAGTGGCTGGATTTCAGCTGTGACCCAGGTATGGCCACCGTACGGTTACAACGTAACCCGTTCAGTAAGCGAGTCCGTGTTACTCGGTGCATGTCGGTTTCACTGCATTAGTAATATTTCCTTGCACTGCATTAACCTGATTAATTGTCATGATATTGTCAGTCATCGTTCTTATGTTTGTTGTGAGCTTGCAAGTACATTCAATGTACTGACTTGGCGTGTCATGCCAGCTTTCAGGAAAGACAGTTCGCATGGGAGCGTATCTCGCGTCTAGGCCGTGTCCACATCGGTGTCCCTATGCCATGCAGTTTCCACTTCGTCGTTCTTCCGCTGCCGCGTAGTTCGTGTGATCTAGGCCACCGTCATGCTCATTAAATAATGTACATACTGTTCAGCCGCACCATGTGTGTCGCTTGGCCTCGTACCTCGATGTAATATCAGACTTATGTAATCCGCTAGCATCGATAAAGCGGTTGTTTCTGTACCATGTTGTTGTGTATTGCCAGAAGACTTGTTCTCTGGGCTGGCAATGCAAGGTAAACCGGTTGCTCTAAGCCGGGGTGCCACATATATAAAGGAGAGACCCTACGGCGGGTTACGGACAAGAAAGAATTGATTGAGAGCTAGGTTAAGCGATTCCGCTCCCTTGTAATCGATACTCAAGCAATATAACACAATGCAAGAAGTAGGCTTTTACCTCGTCGGTGAGGGGCTAAAGCTGGGTAAACTGGTGTCTCTCATCCCGCTCAACCCCTTTAAGCTAATGACTATAGCCATGGCCTCGCACCTAAGTCCTTTCACAAGGGCATCTGCCTGACAAAACCATGATAGTTGGCGCCCACCGTGGGGCTATGGCACGGTGGTTTCGAGTTTGTCGGATTTCGGGTTCCGCAAACCCTTGAGAGGTTCGAACTATAGGGTGCACACGAAGAACACTCTCTCCCCAGCGCGCTCACCCTACGATTCCGTGGACTAGCTTGACGTGCTCAAAGAACAGGGGACATAGAGAATTATACTGGTTCGGGCCACCCTGTGGTGTAATACCCTACTCTAGTGTGTGTGGTGGATTGCCTTGTATGGCTGAGGAAGAACTAGTACAAGGGATGAACAGCCTCCGGAGGAGAGGTGTTCTTGGGCTCGGATGAGCTTGTGGTATCTGTAGGGTGGAATGGATCCGATCCCTTCTAAGGTTGGGTCGTCTCAAGATCAGATGCCCCTCTATGGTGGTGGCTAGGTCCTATTTATAGTGGCCTTGGTCCTCTTCCCAAATATCGGCGAGAAGGGATCCCACAATAGCCAAATTTGAAGGGGAACAACTTGTACAAGTTATCCTGACAAAAGTAGTCTTCGCCTGCCAAAGGCCCCGGTAGTGACGTCGCGCCGGGCTCCACGGTGACCTCTGTTCTGTAGCCTTGACGGTCTTTGGTCTTGTTGCACCGATATGGAAACCTTTGCCTGATCCCTCGGGACTCCGCGCCTGCACTTGCCTTCTTAGCACCAAAGAGGAAACTGGTACACTGCGCCCGCTGGCGCCCGCCAGGCCTTGGTCGTCATGGCTCACATCACGTGAACCTCGCGAGGTGCTCCTTGCATAGATATCTCCGCTCCTTGGGAGCCAGCCTAGAGAGACTGCCTCCAGGAAGGTCTTGCTGTCACCCGCCCAGCGAGGCTTGGTCCCTCGCGAGGGTCTTGAGCTGCAGTTGCTGAAGTTGGGCCATACCAGACTGCCGATGGAGCCACGTCACGGGCTGCAGGTAGGCAAGTCTGGGTACCCCCTGATACGTCCAAAACGTATCTATAATTTCTGCTTGCTCCATGCCTCTTTTGGGTGATATTGCTATGATATTTATACAGTTCCATACACTTTTGATCATATTTGGACTAACCTATTAACTCAGTGCACCCCAGTGCCAGTTTCTGTTTTCGGCTGTTTTTGTATTTCAGGTTTTCCCATTACGAGAACTACCAGAAAAATCCCGGAAAAATTATATAAAAAATCAGCGTTCCAGAAGGTTCCCGGTAGCCAAAGTACAGCCGAGGGGGGGGGGGCACCAGGGCTCCAGGCGCCCTGGTGGCGCGCCCCCCTGGGCCGCGCCGGGGGGGGCGCCTGGGCCCCCCGAGCGTCGTCTGGTGCCCCCCTTTGGCATATATTTAGACCGTCTTCCAAAACCCTCGAGACAGAAACCCTTTTTCGCAATCTCATCTCTGTTCCACCGCCGCCGCCGCTTCCAAGATCGGGAGCACCAGGAGAACTCTTCCCGGCACCCTGCCGGAGGGGAGGATCACCACCGGGAGCTTCTCCACCACCATGGACGCCTCCCGGATGAGTTGTGAGTAGTCTCCCTTGGACCATGGGTCCATGACCAGTAGCTATCTGATGTTCTCCTCCCGTTCTTGTGCTTCACTAATTAGTCCTCGTGAGCTGCCCTACATGATCGAGGCACATATGTAATCCTTATGCTGTTGCTATGATGAGTTTGCTGGGATCCGATGGATTATGAGATTATGTTCAGATTGTGTTTGAGTAATATTTGATTCACCTCTTTTATATTTATGTTCGTAAGTAATTCTTGCATGTTCTCCGTTGTTATTTATTGCTTTGGCCAAGTAGTAGGTAGTGACTCCAAGAGGGAACGTTATGCTTGATTGTCGGTTCATGCCCCTCAATGACTAGCTTGAGTGACAGAAACATGAGTCTAGGGGATGTGCTGATGCCACAAGGGGGAAAACAACGGTGCTTGTGCCCGCGGGTGCAAGGATTGTTTACTTTACGCAAAGTTCTTTTAATGCAGTTGTCTGTTGCTTTGAGTTTACACTATGGGTGGGACTCGCAACTTAATACCAGCGAGATGTTCTGGATAGATATCTCAAGGTGGATGATTAGTAGTAGATGCAGATGGATTTCGGTCTACTTACCTCGGTGTACCGCCCATGCTTTGAACCTCTACCTTTCTTGCAACTTAGTCAGCATTGGTTTGCGCACATGGTCCTGTCAATTGCCGAGCTGTAATTCGTTTACCTCACATAGCTGTTTTATCGTCTTTTGGGAGAGAGACATCACTAGTGAACATCATGAGACTCCGGTCCATATTACCATCATTGATCACATCCGCTATTTACCTTCTGCTTTTACTTACTATTGCAATTATACCTATCACTATTATCACTTGCGTTTGATCCTTTGTAAACTACAAGGCCGGAGGGATTGACAACCTCTCTGTACTCGTTGGGAGCGAAGTTATTTGTATCTGTGTGCAGGTCCACGTTGATTGCTAATATCTGGCGCCGTTAGCAGTTGACACCTTCTTGTTGAAACTGGGAGTCTCAGGGAAATCGATCCTTGGTATTGCCAAGGGAAAACTTCCGCTACACTGCATCTCAAACCTTGCACTTGGGGTAACCAACGAGGGGCGAGAAGCCATCAAGCAAAGTTTTCTGGCGTCGTTGCCGGGGACTCCACTCTTCAAGATAGGGGAGTTGCACGCTATCTTTTATCTTTGCTTTTTAGTCTTGTTAGTTTACCTTTCAGTTTTATTTATGTCTTTTCACTAGTTTTGCTTAATGGAAAACAACAAAAATATGAGAGAGCTTTATAAGCTCTACCTTGCTTTGGGACATGATGTGTTTGAAGAGAAAATTGAAAAACCCATGGAACTTTATTATTTGCATAACAATCATGATGGTGGTGATGTTATTAGTATGCTTTCTTTGAATATCAATATTGATAATGACATGGAAAGCTCTAAGCTTGGGGATGACACATTTGATGAACATGATATTTTTAGTCCCCCAACTTTTGAAGAGAAGAAAATTTACCTTGATGATACTTTGCTTCCTATATATGATTACAATGATGAATATGATGTTTTCAGTCCACCTACTATTGAGGATAAAATTTATTATGATTATGATATGCCTCCTAAATACAATGATTACCATGATGGTTATGATTGCTTTACTCTCACTATTCCTAATAAGAAAGATTTTGCTTATATGAAGAGTAATGATACCTTTTTGCATGTGGATCATGGTAACAATGCTTTATGTGATGCCTATATTGTTGAGTTTATTCGTGATCCCACTGAAATTATTATGAGAAGGGAACATATGCTTATAGATATTTCAATAATATCAAGTTCCCTCTCTTTATGTTGAAGGTTTTGAAGCTGCACTTGTTTTGTCTTCCTATGCTTATTGCTTTGTGCTTCAATGAATTATTGTATTGCAATATTCCTATGCATAGGAAGCATGTTAGGCTTAAATGTGTTTGGTATTTGCTTCTTGATGCTCTTTTTTGTTCTTCAACTCTTATTCCTACGAGAGCATCATTAAAGTCTTAAGCCTATCTTTATGGCTATAAAGAAAGAGCTCTAGGGAGACAACCCTTGTTATCTTTGCTTTCAGTTTGTTCTTTCAGTTTTAGTGGTCTTCATGTTTGTTACTACTGTAGCAACATCATTGTATCTTTACTTTTCAGCTTTGTGCCAAGTGTAGCCTCTGATTGCAAGAAAGTTCAAAAGTTGTGATGTGCTGTCTAGGAAACAGATTCTGTCCTTGGATAGAAAAATTCGTATAAAATCACCAGATCATCTTTTTGGTCTGAATTTTTTCGACAGCGTGCTCTATAGTTGTCTTTCGTGCGTCTGTTCTGAGTTTTTTGATTAGAGTTGCAGAAGTGCCCCGAAAAAAATCATTTACTACCTGCTGTTCTGTTTTTCACAGATTCTGTCCTGTTTTGCCTTTCCTTCATTTTGCAAACCTAGAGATTGCTTTTTCTTTGCAAAAACCTTTTGGCAATCTTCAAAAACAGTAGACCTTCAAGAATATCTTTATTTCCAGCAAGGAACAATTATTTTATTATGGGTACTAACCTCGCTAATCAGATTATGATGAGTTATGTATGAAGGGAGTTTTCAAGTGTGCGAGGGAAGATGATAAAAAGATTCAGGAGTGTCAAACGCTCAAGCTTGGGGATGCCCCCGTGCACCCCCAAGAAATATTCAAGGAGACTCAAGCGTCTAAGCTTGGGGATGCCCCCGTGCATCCCCTTCTCCATCAACATTATCAGTTCGTCTTTCGTTCCACTATATTTTTATCACTTCATGTGTTATGTGCTATGCTTGGAGCGTCTTGCTTTTAGTTTTCCTTTTTAGTTTTCTTTAGCTCTTCATAACGAGTCGGAACTCAGCTTTCTTTATGTGGGAGAGAAACACGCTCCACTTGTACCTAGAACATAACATAGAATTTTCATGTCTATCTCTGCTGTGTGTGTTCTTTGTCTTTCAATAGCTACTGTCATGTTCAGCTCTCAGTTTTCATGCTTATCTTTTTAAAGAGCTTTCGTTTAGTTGGTTGCTTGAACTCTCTTTATTATCATGATTATCTTATTAAGAGAGTTTGCTTCTCTTGCATTGGTTGATATGTCTATGATAAAGATGCTATGTGCATAATGGCGCTTAGTAGTTCATGTTTTCTTATGGTTAGTCTCAAATAGCTGGGGGGTTCCCAATGTGTTATTGGAGTACCAACATGATTTGTTTGCCTATGATGTGGTATGTTTTAGTAATATCTTCCTTCAAAGAATTTATTTTGATTGACTTGGCTTATGCTCACGCATATTTAAGACTGTAAAGAAAGTCTGTCAAGCCTTGATGATCTTTAGTTTCAGAGTAGCGATATAACTTCCATGCCTGATTCAATGTTGCTTTGTCGCTCTGCTTGATTATGACCGTCATTGCTCTCTTAGTTGGTCGCTCCCAGTCTTTTGCTAACCTCCACCTGTACTAAGCGGACTGACTGCTTGTGCATCCAAATTCCTTTATACCAGTTATGCCATATGAGTCCACCATACCTTCCTACATGGTATTTACCTGCCATTCCTAACGGAGACTTGCATGTACCATCTCGAAATTATTCAAAGAAAAGTATTCCTATTTTGTGCCTCTGTTGTAAGTCCATGAGGAAGTAGTAGTTAATTCATAATCTTTTTAAGTTGGACAAGCTTCACCCTGGGATTGCATGTATAATGTGCAAACCCATAATACGAGAAGGAACTAGCATTGAGTGCGCCCGGCTCAAAATTAATATAACAAACAAACCCTCCTTCACGCTTTGTTCATGAGAAATCAGAAAACTTTGGCAGTGATAAACAAAGGAGATTATGAGGATGTGATCGTCCTCATTCGGGAGCCGTTCCTCGAAACTTGTCCATCTAAAGAAGTGATTGAGTTGTCTGCTAGCATTCGTTGACGAAACATGCATGATCTAAAAAAAATTATTACCTCTGTTTTAAAACCAAGAGCTCTCGTACATGTTTTTTCTTTGTTTCCGACTACGGGTTTTCAACCTTGCCAACAAAAGCCACGGTTCGAGAGTCTCCACCATCTTTTAAAGCACCAACTACTGAGAGCATGATTGTCATTCTGAGTGTAATGTGAATTGTCCCAAAGTAGCATTGTCTTTTGCATGATTGTGATATCGTTTATTCTGAAATCATTGTATCTAGTCATCACTTAAACCTTGGAGGTGCCCCTGCATTTATGTTTTGCTTCACTAAAGGGGGCAAGCGAGATATCACCTTATCATATTTGCACACCATGTTCCTTACAAATCTATTTGATGTTTCAGTGTCATATTGTAAAACTTTCAGTTCTTTGTGATTTTCTCATGAGGCAACTTAATTACTATAGATTCATTGTCTCAGTAAGCTTTTGTCATATGACTACAAAGAAGTCCTATATGGTTAATAGCATGTAACCACAGAAATTATTCTTGTTATCATTTACCTACTCGAGGACGAGCAGGAATTAAGCTGGGGGATGTTGATACGTCCAAAACGTATCTATAATTTCTGCTTGCTCCATGCCTCTTTTGGGTGATATTTCTATGATATTTATACACTTCCATACACTTTTGATCATATTTGGACTAACCTATTAACTCAGTGCACCCCAGTGCCAGTTTCTGTTTTCGGCTGTTTTTGTATTTCAGGTTTTCCCATTACGAGAACTGCCAGAAAAATCCCGGAAAAATTATATAAAAAATTAGCGTTCCAGAAGGTTCTCGGTAGCCAAAGTACAGCCGGGGG
>LR738712.1:99029709-99049241 GCA_902687465.1 Secale cereale
GGGGGGGGGCACTAGGGCTCCAGGCGCCCTGGTGGTGCGCCCCCCCTGGGCCGCGCCGGGGGGGCGCCTGGGCCCCCCGAGCCTCGTCTGGTGCCCCCCTTTGGCATATATTTAGACCGTCTTCCAAAACCCTCGAGACGGAAACCCTTTTTCGCGATCTCATCTCTGTTCCGCCGCCGCCGCTTCCAAGATCGGGAGCACCAGGAGAACTCTTCCCGGCACCCTGCCGGAGGGGAGGATCACCACTGGGAGCTTCTCCACCACCATGGACGCCTCCCGGATGAGTTGTGAGTAGTCTCCCTTGGACCATGGGTCTATGACTAGTAGCAATGTGATGTTCTCCTCCCGTTCTTGTGCTTCACTAATTAGTCCTCGTGAGCTGCCCTACATGATCGAGGCACATATGTAATCCTTTTACTATTGTTATGATGAGTTTGCTGGGATCCGATGGCTTATGAGATTATGTTCAGATTGTGTTTGAGTAATATATTTGATTCACCTCTTTTATATTTATGTTCGTAAGTAATTCTTGCATGTTCTCTGTTGTTATTTATTGCTTTGGCCAAGTAGTAGGTAGTGACTCCAAGAGGGAACGTTATGCTTGATTGTGGGTTCATGCCCCTCGATGACTAGCTTGAGTGACGGAAACATGAGTCTAGGGGATGTGATGTTGCCACAAGGGGGAAAACAACGGTGCTTGTGCCCGCGGGTGCAAGGATTGTTTACTTTACGCAAAGTTCTTTTAATGCAGTTGTCTGTTGCTTTGAGTTTACACTATGGGTGGGACTCGCAACTTAATACCAGCGAGATGTTCTGGATAGATATCTCAAGGTGGATGATTAGTAGTAGATGCAGATGGATTTCGGTCTACTTACCTCGGCGTACCGCCCATGCTTTGAACCTCTACCTTTCTTGCAACTTAGTCAGCATTATTTTGCGCACATGGTCCTGTCAATTGCCCAGCTGTAATTCGTTTACCTCACATAGCTGTTTTATCATCTTTTTGGGAGAGAGACATCACTAGTGAACATCATGAGACTCCGGTCCATATTACCATCATTGATCACATCCGCTATTTACCTTCCGCTTTTACTTACTATTGCAATTATACCTATCACTATTATCACTTGCGTTTGATCCTTTGTAAACTACAAGGCCGGAGGGATTGACAACCTCTCTGTACTCGTTGGGAGCGAAGTTATTTGTATCTGTGTGCAGGTCCACGTTGATTGCTAATATCTGGCGCCGTTAGCAGTTGACACCTTCTTGTTGAAACTGGGAGTCTCAGGGAAATCGATCCTTGGTATTGCCAAGGGAATACTTCCGCTACACTGCATCTCAAACCTTCCACTTGGGGTAACCAACGAGGGGCGAGAAGCCATCACCCCCGTTCCGAGGACACCGATGGTAGCCCCCGATCCCAAGACGCGCACGGACATGGCTTCAAGGCGAAGCCAGAGGGACAATGGCGAAGCACCGCGGGCCCTAAACGCCTACGACCTTGGTCGATGCGTGGCGACTTGATTGGACGTGGGCGTCTCCGCTTCCTCACGCTGCCTCAGCAACTGCCCGATTTGATGAGACCCTGCTGCATGCACAGAAGAAACATCATTATGCGAGATCGTGGAGGCCCTCGGTTGGCCTCCTCCAGGCTATAAATGGGGAGGGGGTGAAGCCCCCATTGCCAATCTCCTTCCTCTTGTCGCCCGCTCCTCTTCTTCCTTCTTGCTGCGTCTGCTTGTTGCAACTTCCATGGCGCCAATAAGAAGATTCTCTGCTGCTGAGAAAGGAAAGACTCCCTATGAGGAGCGGGAAGTGCTCCCGCCGAAGAAGAGGTTCAGCCGCCACCGCGGTGCTGGCGAGAGGCGGGAGGTGACGAGGCCTTGGTGCGAGCAACTTCCTCCTGGCTATCCGTTGCCCTTGCATGCCCAAGGGCAAGGGGGCCGTGATCCGTGCCGCTTGCGTCGTGGTAGAGGTCGTCCTGCTGGGGTTGCCGGTCCCCGAACTCACACCGAGGGCTGCTCGCGCGAGTTCTTGGTATGGACGGTGATGCCGCCGCCTTCTTGGATTCGGTTCCCGAGGTACTTCATGATACGTCTCCAACGTATCTATAATTTTTGATTGTTCCATGCTATTATATTGTCTGTTTTGGATGTTTAATGGGCTTTAATATGCACTTTTATATTATTTTTGGGACTAACCTACTAACCAAAGGCCGAGTGCAAATTGCTGTTTTTTTGCCTATTTCAGTGTTTCACAGAAAAGGAATATCAAATGGAATCCAAACAGAATGAAACCTTCGCAAGGATCGTTTTTGGAACAAACACAATCCAGGAGACTTGGAGTGGACGTCAAGGAAGCAACGAGGCGACCACGAGGCAGGAGGGCGCGCCCAGGGGTGTAGGCGCGCCCCCACCCTCATGGGCCCCTCGTAGCTCCACCGACCTACTTCTTTCACCTATATATACTCACATACCCTGAAAACATCCAGGAGCACCACGAAACCCTATTTCCACCGCCGCAACCTTCTGTACCCGTGAGATCCCATCTTGGGGCCTTTTCCGGCGATCCGCCGGAGGGGGAATCGATCACGGAGGGATTATACATCAACACCATACCCTCTCCTATGATGGGTGAGTAGTTTACCACAGACCTTCGGGTCCATAGTTATTAGCTAGATGGCTTCTTCTCTCTCTTTGAATCTCAATACAAAGTTCTCCTCGATCTTCTTGCAGATCTATTCGATGTAATACTTTTTGCGGTGTGTTTGTCGAGATCCGATGAATTGTGGGTTTATGATGAAGATTATCTATGAAAAATATTTGGTTCTTCTCTGAATTCTTATATGCATGATTTGATATCTTTGCAAGTCTCTTTGAATTATCAGTTTGGTTTGGCCTACTAGATTGATCTTTCTTGCAATGGGAGAAGTGCTTAGCTTTGGGTTCAATCTTGCGGTGTTCGATCCCAGTATCAGAAACGAACCGATACGTATTGTATTGTTGCCATTGAGGATAAAAAGATGGGGTTTATATCATTTTGCTTGAGTTTATCCCTCTACATCATGTCATCTTGCTTAATGTGTTACTATGTTCTTATGAACTTAATACTCTAGATGCATGCTGCATAGCGATCGATGTGTGGAGTAATAGTAGTAGATGCAGAATCATTTCGGTCTACTTGACACGGACGTGATGCCTATATACATGATCATGCCTAGATATTCTCATAATTATGCGCTTTTCTATCAATTGCTCGACTGTAATTTGTTCACCCATCATAAAATATGCTATCTTGAGAGAAGCCACTAGTGAAACCTATGGCCCCGGGTCTATTTTCCATCATAATAATCTCCCGTGAACTAGCTATTTTTATCGTAGTTCATTTTGCAATCTTTACTTTTCAATCTATACAACAAAAATACCAAAAATATTTATCTTAGTATCTCTATCAGATCTCACTTTTGCAAGTGGTTGTGAAGGGATTGAAAACCCCTTTATCATGTTGGTTTCAAGGTTCTTAATTGTTTGTGCAGGTACTAGGGATGTGTGTGGTGTCTCCTACTGGATTGATACCTTGGTTCTCAAAAACTGAGGGAAATACTTACGCTACTTTGCTGCATCACCCTTTCCTCTTCTATGGTTCCTACCGATGTTCTAGTTGATAGAATCTCTGAACTTAATGATGATTTCGCTATTCAAAACAATGGGCTATATTTTTCTCTTGAGCAAAGGCTATGACTTTTTGCCAAAAGAATGCTTATAATGATGAATTGGGTGTGCAATATGAGGGGCCAAAGGAGGAACCCATATCTCCCGAGCTTGATCTTGGGGACTTTTGTTCCACTAAATTTAGCCCTTTTGATTACTTTTGCTTGCCACAAAGAAAACTTGCTGTTGAACGTAGGGAATATGAGATGAGTTTTCGCGATTTACCTTATCATTATGGCAATACCTAGATCTATTCTTGTTTTTATGCCTAGCTAGGGGCGTTAAACGATAGCGCTTGTTGGGAGGCGACCCAATTTTATTTTTGTTGCTTGCCTTTTGTTCCTGTTTAGTAATAAATAATTTATCTAGCCTCGGGTTAGATATGGTTTTGTGTTTTAATTAGTGTTTGTGCCAAGTAGAACCTTTGGGAAGACTTGGGTGAAGTCTTTGCTATCTTGCTGTAAAAAAATAGGAACTTTTGCACTCACGAGATTAGCTACCATTTTTTACTGGAGAGCGCTTTTAAGTTGATTATTTTTGCAGATGATTAACTAACAAATTCCTCACGTCCACCAATTTATTTAAGAATTTTTGGAGTTACAGAAGTAATCGAAAGTTCCAGATTACTACACACTGTTCTGTTTTTGACAGATTCTATTTTGCGTGTGTTGTTTGCTTATTTTGATGAATCTATGGCTAGTATCGGGGGGTATGAACCATAGAGAAGTTGGAATACAGTAGGTTTAACACCAATATAAATAAAGAATGAGTTCATTACAGTACCTAAAAGTGGTGGTTTGTTTTCTTATACTAACGGAGCTCATGAGATTTTCTGTTGAGTTTTGTGTTGTGAAGTTTTCAAGTTTTTGGGTAAAGATTTGACGGATTTTGGAATAAGGAGTGGCAAGAGCATAAGCTTGGGGATGCCCAAGGCACCCCAAGGTAAAATTCAAGGACAACCAAAAGCCTAAGCTTGGGGATGCCTCGGAAGGCATCCCCTCTTTCGACTTCGTCCATCGGTAACTTTACTTGAGGCTATATTTTTATTCACCACATGATATGCGTTTTGTTTGGAGCGTCTTGTATGATTTGAGTCTTTGCTTTTTAGTTTACCACAATCATCCTTGCTGTACACACCTTTTGGGAGAGACAAACATGAATCGGAATTTATTAGAATACTCTATGTGCTTCACTTATATCTTTTGAGCTAGATAATTTTGCTCTAGTGCTTCACTTATATCTTTTAGAGCACGGCGGTGGTTTTATTTTATAGAAATTATTGATCTCTCATGATTCACTTATATTATTTTGAGAGTCCTTTAGGACAGCACGATAATTTGCTTTGGTTATAAAATTAGTCCTAATATGATAGGCATCCAAGATGGGTATAATAAAACGTTCATATAAAATGCATTGAAGACTATGAGAAGTTTGATACTTGATGATCGTTTTGAGATATGAGGATGGTGATATTAGAGTCATGCTAGTAGAGTAGTTGTGAATTTGAGAAATACTTGTGTTTAGGTTTGCAAGTCCCGTAGCATGCATGTATGGTAACCGTTGTGCGACAAATTTGAAGCATGAGGTATTTCTTTGATTGTCATCCTTTGTGTGGAGGTCGGGATCGCGCAATGGTTAACTCCTACCAACCCTTCCCCTAGGAGCATGCGTGTAGTACTTTGTTTTGATGACTTGTAGATTTTTGCAATAAGTATGTGAGTTCTTTATGACTAATGTTGAGTCCATGGAGTGTACACACTCTCACCCTCCCACCATTGCTAGCCTCTCTAGTACCGCGCAACTTTCGCCGGTACCATAAACCCACCATTTACCTTCCTCAAAACAGCCACCATACCTACCTATTATGGCGTTTCCATGGCCATTCCGAGATATATTGCCATGCAACTTGTCAGATTTAGGGCTCCGCAAAACCCAAGAAGTTCGAACACAGGGGTGTGAACGAAGATCTCTCCCACTCACGTCTACCTAGCGTCTTGCTCTCGTCTGGGGGGGGATTCAAGCACACAATAGACAGAACACACAAGAGTTTATCCAGGTTCGGGCCACAGCGTGGTGTAAGACCCTACTTCCTGCTTTGGTGGATTAGCCTCGGGCGAGCTGGGAGGTGAACTAGTACAGTGGTTTCTGAGCTCAGGAGGCGAGCTCAGGAAGGTCAGGAGGCAACTGTTCTTGCTCCTTGTGTGGTGGCAGAGTGTATGAGTTGATCCCTTCACAGTGGGAATCCTAGCTACTTATATAGGCAGCCAGGGTCCTCTTCCCCCGAAATGTTTATGCGGGAAGGGATCCCACAACGGCCATTTTGAGTGGGAACACAAGGACGTTCCTACCCTGACAAAAGTGGTCTTTGCCTACAAAAGGATCAGGCGGTGACACGGTGGTGGGCTCGACGGTGACATCCTCCTTGTCGTCCTTGCGGTCTTCGGTCTTGTTGCACCAAGGGGGAAACCTTTGACCCGCTCCTCGGAAACCAGCGGTTGCGCTGTCCCCTTTGCACCGAAATGGTAACTGTGCCGCTGGCGGACACTCGCACCCGTTGGCGCGGTGCATCACTACTGACATCACTGCCTCCTACTGAGGCAGGCTTGGCCTTGTATTCTCCGCCCCTCCGGAGCACCTTGCTGAGGCCGCTCCCGAGGAGGTCTTGACGTCGTTCTCCTCGGGAGGCTTAGCCCCCTCGCGAGGGTCTTGGACAGCTGGTCGATCAGCTGGGCCGTACCAGGCCGCTTGTAGGAGCCCATCGCGGCCCGCAGATAGGCAAGTCTGTGTACCCTGGTTCCCAGGACGCCGACAGTAGCCACCGGGCCCAAGGCGCGCGCGGAGTTGGCTTCAGGGTGAAGCCTTAGTCGAGGACGAAGCGCCACGGGCCCCAGAAAGGCTGCGGGCCAGGCTGGCGCGTGACGGTTGGATGGGACGTGGGCGACTCCGCTTCCCACGCGGTCTTGGCAATCGTGCGACTTGACAAATCCTTGGCGCGGGCGGCAGGGCCATTATGGCTGCGCGCGAGTGGTCGCCGGTTGATCTTCTTGGCTTATAAATAGGGGGTGAGGCACCACGCCTCTCACTTGACTGTCGCAGGCCGATCCCTGCTGCTCCATTACTCCAGGGGCTTCCATGGCGCCAATTCACAGGTTCTCGTCCGCGGAGAAGGGGGAAGAGCCTGATGGTAGAGACTGAGTGGCTCCCCCCGAAGAAGAGGCGCCATAGTTCTCCGAGTGCGTCCCTGAGACCGTCGAACGCCCGCACATGGTGCACGCGGGCACCGCCAGGATTTCCGCTTCCCTTGTATGCTCTAGCGGCAGGTAGAAGGAGCGGGGGCGGCGACAGGGGTGGCGCCATCAGTCGCCCGGAGGGACGGGTGTCTCCTCACACCCTGCTGCCATCCTATTCTGAGGATGATGCCCGCGAGTTCATTGTGTGGGCGGGGGCCCCTCTGCATTCATGGATCCTTCTTCCTCCGGTCCTGTGGGAGGTGCTCCCGGCTTGCGGCCAGGTGACAATGGAGCTGAGGCACGAGGGGTGTCGCCTTCCTCCTTCGCATGCCGACGTGGAGGTGATTTCTTCTGGCCAGGTCTTCATGACCTGGGGTTGGGGTGTGGTGCTCCGCGCCTGCGCCCCCGCCGGGAGGCACATTCTTCATTTCGCGCTGGATATGACGGGCACGATGACCTTCAAATTCTTCAGAGCGGACGGCCGCCGGCTGCCGTGTGGCGCGGGGAATGGGCTCACCGGCGACCATTCCCCATGCCGTCAGGGCAGCGAGGTGCTTGCCATTGGTTGTGCCTCCGACTCTCGTGGTAGCAGTTACGCTACCCCTGAGACGGCCTCGAGCTCCGATGAGAGCTACGAGCCGCCAAGCCCCTATCGCTGGAGGGAAACGGTGTCTTCCCAGCATCGTCGTCGTTGAAGGAGTTCAAGCCGCTCTCCTCGAGAGTGACCTTCTTAGCTTAGTTCCTGCGGGACATCAGGGAAGGCTTCATGAGGGCATGTAAATTCTTGTAACACTTTTGCTATTGTTTGGCGTTATAACCTATGCCCTTCATGAGACCCTTGTTAGAGTATAAATTTCCTCTCCTTCTATCCCCTCGGTAGTTTAGGGCCCTACGCCTGTGAGGCCCATTCCCCAGACAAGCCTCAGCCCACGCTGGTATGCCAGGTCGTGATGCCGTGGTCAAGGCCAGGAGGTGAGTGATCCAGGGTCCTGTAGGAGCCCCTGAGGCGCGATGCTCAGGAGGTCTCTCTTGGCGTGCAGGCAACCGCCCACTGGTCCATCGGGAAGGGTTTTCATGCCTCAGCGGATTCGTGATTATAGTAGATGGTGGTGTAGGTACGCGAGTAGGTGCAGTGTTGAAAACCTATCTTAGCAATTCCCGTGGTCAGGTGGTGGTACTTGATTTCCTATTGCCCTTCCCTTGAGGCAAGGTTTTGCGTAAAGGTGCCTTCATGAGGAGGCGGCGCTGGTCGCTCCCGAGGCCCTGGGGACAAAGGTCACGGGGCCAGTGGAGACGTTTCTCCGGGCTGCTACCATCACGGCCGAAGAGGAGAAGACCGGTAATGCTACGCTCGGTGATGCCTGGTACATTCCTGTTTAGTGAGAGAAGTGCGAGTGCCTCGAGGAGGCGTAAGGACTTTGCTTGAATTTGAAAAACTTGGCATTATTGTAATAGCTAGATGATTTCCATGCTTGCTTCCTTTCATGTTTGCTAAGGTGCTCTGCGTTGGCAAGGCCCAACCCTGCGCATTCCTTGACCGCCGTTGAGCCCTCCGGATGACCGGGGTTACCGTGGTAACTAAACTCAAGTGATGAGGGGTTACGTGGCTAGTGAGGCCCCTGGGTCGCGATGCCCAAGGGTCCCCCTTGACATTCAAGCGATCCCGTTTTGGTTCTGTGTCGGCAGGGCCCAACCCCGCGCATACCTCGATCGCCATTGAGCCCTCCGGATGACCGGGGTTATCGTCATTACTAGACTCAAGGGACGAGGGGCTACGTGGCCAGTTAGGCCCCTGGGTCGCGATGCCCAGGGGTCCCCCTTGACGTACGAACGGCTCTCATGAAGGAGAACGAGCACCATACCTTTCCCACGAGCCTTCGCCTGGGATGGGGGCACGAGAAGGCCAGGTGTCTGGGCACCTGGTAGTGTGGCGTCTACCAGGCGTGACCTGAGCATAGCCCCCATGCATAGCCCCCCTTGCGACACCCATCCAAGGAGAAGTTGTGAGCGTCCTGAGCTGAAAAGCTCCCTGAGGTTGGTGTGACCACTGGGGGCCATCCTCAGTTGTTTATAACTAGCGTGGAGCCTAGAGCTACCACACTTGCGCGGAGTGTGGGCATAACCGCGCCTCAGTCATAGCGGCCAGCGCGGATCTTGGTGCTTCCACTGGTTCGTGGGCATAACCGCTCCTCGGTTGGATCTGCCAGCGCTGAGCTTGGTACTTCCACTAGACCGTGGGAGGGAGCCTCCCACCGGGAGAGACTCCGGGGCGTGTACAACCCCGTCTTGACACGTGGCTTGCATGGTAGGATAGCCAAGGTGTATATGGGCCCTCCTCAGGACGAGCTGAACGAATCTGAGGAAGTTCTCATGAGCTTGTGCATCACTCAAGAGACCCTACCCTGAGGCGGGTTGCGCCAATCTGAGGAAGTTCTCATGAGCTTATGCATCACTCAAGAGACCCTACCCTGAGGCGGGTTGCGCCTGAGTCTTCTTCTGCAAAATGTGAAAAGAGAGGTGTTGTGTCGACCTGCGCCGAGTTCATCTCTAGAGGGTATCGCATGAGAAGGTCGTAGCACCAGCGACCCCAGGAGGTGACGTCACGGGAATGGCTCACGAGACAGAGCTCAGCCACTGGATTTGTCGACGCTGCAGGGACGGACCTGAGCACAGACGTCGTGCCCAGTCTTCTCATGCAACGATCCAAAAGAAACACAACTGGCGCGCGGTTCCCGCGTGAGCGAGGCACCTGCCATGGGCCCCTACTTACCCATCCACGATTAGCCCATGTGAGAACAAGGCACCAAGTACTATGGGAGGTGACGTCACGGGAATGGCGCGCGAGATAGAGCTCGGCCCTTGTGTTTATCGACGCTGTAGGGACGGACCCGAGCACAGACGTCGTGCCAGTCCTTAATCATGGGGCGGTCACGAGTGGGCTCACAAGGGTTCATGACCTTAGTAGCAGTGAGAATGCCAAGAATGCAGATAATGTGAATGGAAAGAAACATCTAGCCTTGATCATGCAAAAAGGGAGATAACCGCGGGGGAACAGCCCGCAACGGTCCGAGGATTATGCAGCCTAAGAGGCGCCCTTGATTGGATACCTGAAGTGTCACCTGATACTTGCCGAAGAAGAGTTGGGGTAGCTGAAGACACGAGCCACGCGGGTCACTCCCGAGGATCGTCGGGCTCCTGAGGCCCAGGGGCTCTAGAGGCTCTCAGTGGTCGCGTGGTTCCGGTTCTCGCTCCGTCTGGACCACCTGCCACTGAGCCTGCCGAGCCCCCAAGGCCTGTTGCGCGAGATGCTGGAACATGGCAGCTGCGTTGCGGAAGCCGAAGAGTGTGTGGACGTAGCCGCAGGGAAGGGCCCTCCTCCGGCCGACCGCCGTCGGCCAGAAGGGCTCCTGAGAGGCGGCTCGATTGAGACCCATGATATCGAAGCAAACGCGTAAGCGGTCGCTTGGGCTGCGAGTAGGTGAACTTGGGGTTGTGCGGTTATGCCCACCGCGGATGAGTCTTGCACACTGAAGTTCCTCGGTAACCTGGTTGATGAAGTCCCGAGCCCCCAGCACTGAACGGCTCACGCTGGGCTCACAAAAACGCGCGTCAAGACACGCTTGCAGGTGGTGCTCGAACACCTCCCTCGAGATGCTGGTCAGCCCGGAGACACTCCAAAGGAGAGCCCCCAAGCCCGTCGCGAGAGGGGCGTCGAGCACGCCTACCTATGCGAGGGTGGAGGGCGCCTCGTCAGCAGGCGCAAGTCCTAAGGTCCGTTGACGGGTAGGTTCTTCTTCTTCTTGGGGGCAGCCTGTAGGGCGGGGACAGCTCCATCCTCATCGGAGTACTCGACCGTCGTGGTCTGGTAAGCGCGCTCCAGGGAACGCACCGCTTCCTTCTCGTTGGAGGCGATCGTGATGACTCCACCGCTCCCGGGCATCTTGAGGACGTTGTAGCCGTGATGGGTCACCGCCATGAACTTGGCGAGGGCAGGATACCCAAGGATGGCATTGTACAGGAGGTGGATGTTGGCGACGTCGAAATCGATGAGCTCGGTGTGGTAGTTGTCGCAGTCACCGAAGGTGACGGGGAGGCGGACCTGCCCCATCGGGAGTGTAGAGCCATCCGTGACTCCATAGAATGGCTTGGTCAGGTGGAGCTGATCGTAGGGAACCTGGAGTGTCTCGAAGGTCTGGACGGAGAGGACGTTGAGTCCTGCTCCGCCGTCGATGAGGGTTTTGGTCACGAGGACTTTGCTGATGGTAGGGGTGCAGAGCATCGGGAGGGCGCCTGGGGCCGCCGTGCACTGGAGCTGGTCCTTAGGGTCGAAGGTGATGACTTGCTTGGTCCACCTGAGGTTACGTGCGGTGTCAGGCCTGGGAAGCGCCGCGTTCACCTCACGGGCAAACTGATTGAAGACGCGATGGGAAGTCGGGGCATGGGCGCCTCCCAAGATGCATGCAACTGCACGCGGCTCCCGGAAGCCCCCTGCCCCGTCTCCCTGGCGGTCGTCGTCGTTACTCCTTGGCGGTGGTGGTAGCGGAGGCAGGCCTCCGTTGCCCTGAGGGCGACCCTCACGAGCCTGGTCGCGCCGGTTGGTGTCACAAGGCCGCTCCTGCCAGTGGTCCTCGCGAGGCTGCTCGCACCACCCTTGGCGCGAGTTCCTGCCATCCCAACGTCCTCCTCCTCGGCCTCCTCCACGGCCGTAGCCGCGGTTGTCGCGCTCAGGGTGCTGCCCGATGCGCCCGCCGCGCATCGCCCTGAGCTCCTGGTAGTCGTTAGTGTTGTGGCTGTGGACGTTGTGGAAGACGCATTATGGTCGGTTGTCTTTGGGGAGGTCATCATAGCCGCAACCACGTTTCACTTCTGGCTCCGCAGCTAGTACAGCGGGTCCCTTGCGCTTTGATTCCTTGGCCTTGGTCTTCTTGTCGTCCGCCTCCGCCTCAGGCAGCTCTTGAAGGGAGAGGCGTCCTTCCTCTGCCCTGGCGCACTTTGCCGTGAGCTTGAACATCTCGAGGGCTGTGCACAGGTCCTCATGAATGGCGAGCTCCTCCCTCATCCTGACGTCACGAACGCCGTTGGAGAACGCAGAGATGATGGCCTCATCCGAGACCCTGGGGATCCGGAGGCGCATGGTGTTGAAGCGTTGGATGTACTTTTGTAGGGTCTCTCCTGTCTGCTGCCTCACGCGGCGCAGATCAGCAGCTGCCGTGGCTCGGTCGCGGGTGCCTTGGAAGTTGGCGACGATATGCTCGCGAACCTCTTCCCTGGAGGAGATGGATCCCACGGGGAGGTTCAGGAGCCAGGAGCGTGCGCCGTCTTTCAGAGCCATGGGGAACCAGTTTGCCGTGACCTGCTCGGTGCCGTTAGACGCCTCGATGCTCAGCTCGTAGAGTTGGAGGAACTCCGTGGGGTCGGTGGTGCCGTTGTAGCATGGAGGCAGGTCCGGCTTGAACTTGCCAGGCCAGACGAGGCGCCGTTGCTCAGGAGCTAGGGCGCGACACCCAGCCACACTCATGATCGCAGGCGCCCCTGTGCCTGTGGTGTTGGTTCTTGAGATGCTGGCGCCACCACCTCCTGTGGCGCGCGGTCTGGGCGTTGCGGGCCAGGGGGCCTGCGAGCCCCTGCATGCGGGTGCGAAATCACCTGGCAGCTCTCCTCGTCACGCGCGTGGGCTCTGCGGGGTTGCTCACGTCGAGGGGCCTCGTGCCGGACCTCCTGGCCGGCGTGGTGGAGTGGAGGCGGGGCCGGGACCCCGTGGCCTTCGTTCCCCGCCGGGGGCGATGAAGGACGTGAGGAGTGCGTTGGTGTGGGTGCTTCCCCAGCGGCATTGACGAGCTCGGTGATGCGGTGGAGCCACTCGTCGTAGATGTCATCCGCCGGGCGGTAGCGCAAGAGCTCCTGCGCCATCAGTAGCGCAGGTTGCTGGTAGACCGGCCCGCGGTGGACCAGCGAGGACGATGCCGCGGCCGGCAAGGGTGAAGGCGTTGCCGTGCGGCCATCCCGCCGCACGGACGGTGTCAGCGACGAGTCCTGCTACTCGCGGACAGCCGGGTCGGTGGCGGCATTGGCGGCCGGCGAGTTGGGGCGGAGCGGTGCGCCGTTGCCCGCGGGCGCCGTCTAAGCGACATTCCCAGCGCGAGCTGGGCGTGTGTCCACCATGGTTGTGGAGTAGGGTCGACGACGAGAACGCGACGAGGTCGTCGGAGAGGCGAGATTTCGACACGCCCCCTACCTGGCATGCCAAATGTCAGATTTAGGGCTCCGCAAAACCCAAGAAGTTTGAACACAGGGGCGTGAACGAAGATCTCTCCCACTCACGTCTACCTAGCGTCTCGCTCTCTTCTCGGTGGGGGGGGGGGATTCAAGCACACAACAGACATAACACACAAGAGTTTATCCAGGTTCGGGCGACCGCGTGGTGTAAGACCCTACTACCTGCTTTGGTGGATTAGCCTCGGGCGAGCTGGGAGGTGAACTAGTCCAGTGGTTCCTGAGATCAGGAGGCGAGCTCAGGAAGGTCAAGAGGCAAGTGTTCTTGCTCCTTGTGTGGTGGCAGGGTGTATGAGTTGATCCCTTCACAGTGGGAATTCTAGCTACTTATATAGGCGGCCAGGGTCCTCTTCCCCCGAAATGTTTAGGCGGGAAGGGATCCCACAATGGCCATTTTTGAGCGGGAACACAAGGACGTTCCTACCCTGACAAAAGTGGTCTTCGCCTGCAAAAGGATCAGGCGGTGACATGGTGGTGGGCTCGACGGTGACATCCTCCTTGTCGTCCTTGCGGTTTTCGGTCTTGTTGCACCAAGGGGAAAACCTTTGCCCCGCTCCTCGGAAACCAGCGGCTGCGCTGTCCCCTTTGCACCGAAATGGTAACTGTGCCGCTGGCGGTCACTGGCACCCGCTGGCGCGGTGCGTCACTGCTGACATCACTGCCTCCTCCTGAGGCAGGCTTGGCCTTGGATTCTCCGCCCCTCCGTAGCACCTTGCTGAGGCCGCTAACGAGGAGGTCTTGACGTCGTTCTCCTCGTGAGTCTTAGCCCCCTCGCGAGGGTCTTGGATAGCTGGTCGATCAGCTGAGCCGTACCAGGCCACCTGTAGGAGCGCGTCGCGGCTCGCAGACAGGCAAGTCTGGGTACCCGGGCTCCCAGGACGCCGACAGAACTTTCCATCGTTCCGTTTATTATGACACATTTCATTTGTCATATTACCTTGCATGATCATGTAGTTGACATCGTATTTGTGGCAAGGCCACCATGCATGATTTTTCATACATGTTACTCTTGATTCACTGCCTATTCTGGTACACCGTCGGAGGCATCCATATAGAGTCATATTTTGTTCTAGTATCGAGTTGTAATCTTTGAGTTGTAATTAAATAGAAGTTTGATGATCATCATTATTAGAGCATTGCCCCCCCCCCCAAAAAAGAAAGGCCAAAAAAAGAAAGGCCAAATAAAAAAAGAAAAAGGCCAAATAAAAAAGGAAGGCCCAAAAAAAGAATATAAAAAAGGGGACAATGCTATTATCTTTTTTTCCACACTTGTGCTTCTAAGTAGCACCGTGATCTTTATGATAGAGAGTTTCTTATTTTGTCACTTTCATATACTGGTGGGAATTTTTCATTATAGAAGTTGGCTTGTATATTCCAACAACGGGCTTCCTCAAATGCCCTAGGTCTTCGTGATCAAGCAAGTTGGATGCACATCCACTTAGTTTCTTTTGTTGAGCTTTCATACATTTATAGCTCTAGTGCATCCGTTGCATGGCAATCCCTACTCACTCACATTGACATCTATTGATGGGCATCTCCATAGCCCATTGATACGCCTAGTTGATGTGAGACCATCTTCCTCTTTTTTTTCTTCTCCACAACCACCATTCTATTCCACCTATAGTGCTATGTCCATGGCTCACGCTCATGTATTGCATGAAAGTTGAAAAAGTTTGAAAAAATTAAAGTATGAAACAATTGCTTTCCTGAAACCGGGGTTGTGCATGATTTGGGTATTTTGTGTGATGAAGATGGAGCATAGCCAAACTATATGATTTTGTAGGGATGAACTTTCTTTGGCCATGTTATTTTTAGAAGACATAATTGCTTTGTTAGTATGCTTGAAGTATTATTATTCTTATGTCAATTTTAAACTTTTGTCTTGAATCTTTCGGATCTGAACATTCATGCCACAATAAAGAAAATTACATTGAAAATTATGTTAGGTAGCATTCCACATCAAAAGTTCTGTTTTTATCATTTACCTACTCGAGGGCGAGCATGAATTAAGCTTGGGGATGCTTGATACGTCTCCAACGTATCTATAATATTTGATTATTCCATGCTATTATATTATCTGTTTTGGATGTTTAATGGGCTTTAATATGCACTTTTATATTATTTTTGGGACTAACCTACTAACCAAAGGCCCGGTGCAAATTGCTGTTTTTTTGCCTATTTCAGTGTTTCGCAGAAAAGGAATAACAAATGGAATGAAACCTTCGTGAGGATAGTTTTTGGAACAAACGCAATCTAGGAGACTTGGAGTGGACATCAAGGAAGCAGCGAGGCAGCCACAAGGCAGGAGGGCGCGCTCAGGGGGGAAGGCGTGCCCCCACCCTCGTGGCCCCCTCGTAGCTCCACTGACCTACTTCCTTCGCCTATATATACTCATATACCCTGAAAACATCCAGGAGCACCACGAAACCCTATTTCCACCGCCGCAACCTTCTGTACCCGTGAGATCCCATCTTAGGGCCTTTTCCGGCGCTCCGCCGAAGGGGAATCGATCACGGAGGGCTTCTACATCAACACCATAGCCTCTCCGATGATGTGTGAGTAGTTTACCACAGACCTTCGGGTCCATAGTTATTAGCTAGATGGCTTCTTCTCTCTCTTTGGATCTCAATACAAAGTTCTTCTCGATCATCGAGGAGATCTATTCGATGTAATACTTTTGGCGGTGTGTTTGTCGATATCCGATGAATTGTGGGTTTATGATCAAGATTATATATGAACAATATTTGGTTCTTCTCTCAATTCTTATATGCATGTTTTGATATCTTTGCAAGTCTCTTCGAATTATCAGTTTGGTTTGGCCTACTAGATTGATCTTTCTTGCAATGGGAGAAGTGCTTAGCTTTGGGTTCAATCTTGCGGTGTTCGATCCCAGTGACAAAAAGGGAACCGATACGTATTGTATTGTTGCTATCGAGGATAAAAAGATGGGGTTTATATCATATTGCTTGAGTTTATCCCTCTACATCATGACATCTTGCTTAATGCGTTACTCTGTTATTATGAACTTAATACTCTAGATGCATGCTGGATAGCAGTAGATGTGTGGAGTAATAGTAGTAGATGCAGAATTGTTTCGATCTAGTTGTCACGGACGTGATGCCTATATACATGATCATGCCTAGATATTCTCATAACCATGCCCTTTTTTTATCAATTGCTCGACAATAATTTGTTCACCCACCATAAAATATGCTATCTTGAGAGAAGCCATTAGTGAAACCTATGGCCCCCGGGTCTATTTTCCATCATATTAATCTCCCGTCAACTAGCTATTTTTATCGTAGTTTATTTTCCAATCTTTACTTTTCAATCTATACAACAAAAATACCAATAATATTTATCTTATCATCTCTATGAGATCTCACTTTTGCAAGTGGTCGTGAAGGGATTGACAACCCCTTTATCGCGTTGGTTGCAAGGTTCTTAATTGTTTGTGCAGGTACTAGGGATTTGCGTGTAGTCTTCTACTGGATTGATACCTTGGTTCTCAAAAACTGAGGGAAATGCTTACGCTACTTTGCTGCATCACCCTTTCCTCTTCAAGGGAAAACCAACGCATGCTCAAGAGGTAGCACTTCGCTGAGCCGATGCAGGTGAGGGGCCCTGCCAAGCTGTGGTTGCAGCACGCTAGGTGCCGTAGCCAAGCTACGGATGTGGAGGTTGAGGTCGCCCCCCCCCCGGCAGGTGTCTTCATGACTCAAGGATGGGGCGAAGTCGCCCGCGTGTGCCGCCCTAATGGATTCTCCGTCGTCCACTTTGAGTTCGACGAAGTTTCCACGTTCTTCTTCAAGGTCTTCGACGAGGAAGGACGCCGCCAGGAGTGCTGCCCAGGTGTGAGCCGCCAAGGAGGAGGCATAGCGACGGGCGCCATGCCTACTCTCGGTCCCGCCGTCAGCTCCCCTAGCAGCAACAATGGCCCTTGGGAGTCCAGCGGCTCTCCCGAGGCTGACGAGTCTCCAGAGACGCGCGGCGACAATTACGCGCCTCCAAGCTCACGCCGCACCCGGAGCGCGGCAGCTGCACGAGCTCGTCACCGATGGTGACTTGAATGGGGTCGGAGATGGCCTCTCGTGGCCCACTGTTGACAATGGCGTCGACGGTGGTAGTCGTAGTTAGGGTCTCCCGAAATCTCTCTCTTTTGCTCCCTGCGAGGAATCAAAGCCAACCCCATGGGGGCGTGTAAAGAACCTGTAATGCTTCTGCTCCGATGCTTATTTTCCTTGTTAAGGAACCATGTTTGCAAGCCCTGCTCCGGCAGTGTCCCTCCTTTTTACCCTTTCAGTAGCTTTGTGCTCTACGCCTGCAGGTCCTAGTCCCAAGGTAAGCTTCAGCCATCGCTGGTATGCCAGGTCGCGATGCCATGGTCAAGGCCAAGAGGTGAGCGGCCCGGGGTCCGGTAAGAGCTCCTGAGGCGCGATGCTCAAGATCTCCCCCTTGGCGTGCAAGCAGCTTTCGGAGGCTATAAAGAGAGGCGACATTGCCCAACCATGACTATGGAAACCAAACTTGTCGAGTGAAGGCGGCATGCCAGTTGTGTGCTTGACTTATCTTGACGGGCCTAAGGAGATTCTCCATGCGATGCACTTGGGTCGCTCCTGGCGCAGCGTGACTGAGATTTTGCTATTTCCTTCCCGCTTGCCTTAGAGTTCTGCATCAGCAGAGCTCGATCCCGCACATACCTCTGGCGCCACTGGCTTGTCCGGATCGCCAGGACGAGACCAGGGAGTGAGGGGCTACGTGGCCAGTTTGGCCCCTGACACGCGATGCTCAGGGGTCCCCCTCGACGTACAAACATCCCTCGGGAAGGAAATGCTGGACTAGGCCTTGGTGTTCTGTGTCGGCATGGCCCGACCCCGCACATAAAAACCTCAGCCGCCGCTGGCTTGTCCAGATCGCCAGGACAAGACCAGGGAGTGAGGGGCTACGTGGCCAGTTAGGCCCCTGAGGCGCGATGCTCATGGGTCCCCCTTGACGTATGAACAGACCTTAGCTCTCTGAGCTGGCCTCCCCTTCTCCCGCTCTTCCTGGTGCTCTACGTCCTCGGGTCCCGACCCTCGAGCGGAGCTCAGTCGCCGCTGGTATGCGAGGTCGTGATGCCGTGGACAAGGCCATGGGTGAGGGCTGGAGAGTCAATAGGAGCCTCCGAGGCGCGATGCTCATAGGCCCCCCTTCAACGTGCAAGCGAATTACGTGAGAAGGAGAAACTGGTGAGGTCGCCTGCCGTCGAGCTCCTAAGATTCCCGTGGGTTAGTCTGACGAGACAATTCAGCTTAAAACCGCGCCTATCGCTCGGCCACTAATCATTCCGCAGGAAGACGAAGGCACCGAAGACCTGGTGAGGCCGCGAGTCAGAGCTCGATCTCTCGGATTTGTTAGCATTGCAGGGACGGACCCGAGCACAAGCGCCGTGCCAACATGTGAAGCCCTCGTTGCGGGATGAGCAAAAGTCCGTTCGACAGCGAGGGAGGCCAAAAGGGGTGGTGAGTGAGCAGGTGATGATCATGAGGTAATCCATAAGAGGAAATGAGCTAATCCATGTGATGTAAAATGTGATACATGCCACTGGGATGGACCCATGTGGCCTGGGGATGATGCAGCCCGAGGGGCGCCCCCAACAGAGTAAACTAGAGATGCAAAAAGGATACACGTCGCAGGGGCAAGCCCGAGCGAGTTGGGGATGATGCATCCCAAGGGGCGCCCCCAACTGAACAAACTAAAACAAAGTCACCTGACACCAATGCTGTAGTGGTGTTGATGTAGCTGAAGATGCTTGTCGCAGATGTCTCCCCTCACAAGCCGCGTGACTCCGGGGCCTCGCGAGGCTCCTGAGGTTCCGATGGCTCGTGAAGAACCGAACCCATTTCCGCCAAGATCTTTTGATGCCTGGCCCCGCGAGCCGCCAGGACTTCCCGCATGTGGCGCTGGTGCAGGGACGCCCTGTTCGGCAGGCCGAAGGCATGCGAACGTAGCTGTGAGGAGGACCCTCGCACCAGCACACCTGCAAGCCTTCGATGGTCTGGTTGATGAACTCCTGAGCGCTTGGTGCCGCTCGCCTTGTGCCCTCCAGAGTGAAGCGTGCGGTGAAGCACACCTCCACATGGTGCCCGAGCGCCTCCCTCGAGACATTGGCTAGGTCGGAGGCCCTCCAGAGGAGAGCCCCCGAGCCCAGCCTGAGGGGGGGGGTGCCGGGAACGCCTTCCTATGCGAGGGAGGGAGGCGCCCCGTCCATGGGCGCGGATCCTGAGGCGCGGCCGCCGGGTGCTGCATCTTCGTGAGGCTCCAGGGCGAGCAGCTTCTT
>LR738712.1:99049346-99117876 GCA_902687465.1 Secale cereale
GGGGGGGGGGGGGGGGGTAGATAGCGTCTTCGTTGTCGGGGTCTTTAACTGCCGTAGCCTGGTAAGCGTGCTCGAGGGAGAACACTGCATACTTTTCTTCGCAAGCGACGATGATGATGTCCCGGCTCCCCGACATCTTGAGGATGTTGTAGCCATGGTGGGTCACGGCTATGAACTTGGCTAGGGCTGGATATCCAAGGATGGCATTGTACGGGAGGCGGATATGAGCGACGTCAAAGTCGATGAGCTCGGTGTGGTAGTTGTCGCAGGTGCTGAAGGTAATGGGGAGCCGGATCTGTTTGATTGGGGTGGTGGAGCTGTCGGTCACCCCTGAGAAAGGCCTTGTGGGTTGCAGCTGGTCATAAGGTACTTGGAGACGGTCAAATGTGTCGACAGAGAGAATGTTGAGCCCTACACCGCCATCTATGAGGGTCTTGGTGATTTGTACGTTGCTGATGACGGGTGAGCAGAGCATTGGGAGGGCGCCGACGGTTATCACGCACTTAAGCTGGTCAGCGGAGCAGAAGGAGATGGCGCACTTGGACCACTTGAGTGGCTGTGTGGCTTCTATCGTGGGAAGAGCTGCGTTTACTTCTCGGGCGAACTGCTTGAAGAGGCACTGAGAGGCTGGAGCCTGTGCACCGCCCAAGATGCAAGCGATGACGCGAGGCTCCTGGAAGCCCCCAGCCCCCTCGTCTTGGTCTTCGTTCCTTCTTGGTGGTGGCAGCGGAGGGTGGCCGACCTTGCCCTAAGGACGGTCCTCATGAGGCAGGTCCCTCCAGGCACCCTCACGAGGTTGGTCATGCCAATGGTCCTCACGAGGCTGATCACGCCACTCTTGATGGGGGCCGCGGTCGTCTCAGTGATACGTCTCCGTCGTATCTATAATTTTTGATTGTTCCATGCCAAAATTCTACAACCTTCATATACTTTTGGCAACTTTTTATACTATTTTTTGGGACTAACATATTGATCCAGTGCCCAGTGCCAGTTCCTGTTTGTTGCATGGTTTTTGTTTCGCAGAATATCCATATCAAACGGAGTCCAAACGGAATAAAAACGGATGGAGATTTTTTTGGAATATATGTGAATTTTGGGAAGCGGAACCAACATCAGACGATGCCCGAGTGGGCCACGAGGCAGGGGGCGTGCCCACCAGGGGCAGGCGCGCCCTGGGCCCTCGTGGCCACACCGTAAGGCGGTTGATGCCCTATTTTCGCCGTAAGAAAGCTAATATCCGGATAAAAATCATGTCAACCAATTAGCTCAATCGGAGTTACGGATCTCCGGGAATTTAAGAAACGGTGAAGGGGCAGAATCTGGAAACGCAGAAATAGAGAGAGACAGAGAGACAGATCCAATCTTGGATGGGCTCTCGCCCCTCCGCCGCCATGGAGGCCAAGAACCAGAGGGGAAACCCTTCTCCCACCTAGGGAGAAGGTCAAGGAAGAAGAAGAAGGAGGGGGGCTCTCTCCCCCTCGCTTCCGATGGCACCGGAGTGCCACCGGGGCCATCATCGTGTGATGGCGATCTACACCAACACCTCCGTCATCTTCACCTACATCTCCATCACCTTCCGCCATCTATCTATAGTGGCCCACTCTCCCGCAACCCGCTGTACCATCTACTTGAACATGGTGCTTTATGCTTCATATTATTATCCAATGATGTGTTGCCAGCCTATGATGTCTGAGTAGATTATCGTTGTCCTATCGGTGATTGGTGAATTGTTATGATTGATTTAAATTGCTTGTGGTTATGTTTATGTCCTTTGGTGCCCATCATATGAGCGCGCGCGTGGATCACACCATAGGGTTAGTTGTATGTTGATAGGACTACGTATTGGAGGGCAAGAGTGATAGAAACTTCAACCTAGCATAGAAATTGATGCATACGGGATTGAAGGGGGACCAATATATCATAATGCTATGGTTGGGTTTTACCTTAATGAACGTTAGTAGTTGCGGATGCTTGCTAATTGTTCCAATCATAAGTGCATAGAATTCCAAGTAAGGGATGACATGCTAGCAGTGGCCTCCCCCACATAATACTTGCTATCGGTCTAGTAACGTAATCAATTGCTTAGGGGCAATTTCACAACTCCTACCACCACTTTTCCACACTCGCTATCATTAACTTTATTGTTTCTTTATCTTAACAGCCCCTAGTTTTATTTACTTGTTCTTTATATTCTTGCAAACCTATCCCACAAAACCTACAAAGTAATTCTAGTTTTATACTTGTTCTAGGTAAATTAAACGTCAAGCGTGCGTAGAGTTGTATCGGTGGTCGATAGAACTCGAGGTAATATTTGTTCTGCCTTTAGTTCCTCATTGGGTTCGACACTCTTACTTATCGGAAGAGGCTACAACTGATCCCCTACACTTGTGGGTTATCAAGACCTTTTTCTGGCACCGTTGCCGGGGTGCAAGAGCGTGGGGTAAATATTCTCGTGTGTGCTTTTTTGCTTTATCACTAAGTAGATTTTATTTGCTGTTCTAAGCTGTTCTCTGTCTTTAGTTATGGATATAGAACACGAAATATCAAAAAACTTAGGTGTACTTGCTACTCATGGAAATGGGGAACCTCCTAAAACCCTCGATGCTCATTATGTGAAAGATATTATGTACTACTTTGATAATCCTGAGAAAACCCCATTTAACTATGTAATGGGAGTAACGTTGGATCAACGTGAATACTTTAGGGATTATCGCTTGACACAAAAAGGGAAACTGTTATGGGATCAAATTCTATTGTTGCATTGGTATGCTCGGCAACTATGCTTGAGATATGGTTATACTTGTTGCTCTAGGATGAAGGCTCCACACCTTCCCTTTTCATGCAAATTTAATGATAATGAAACCTTAGCTTCTTATGCTAATGGTATATATGATTATTATGATGTGGAACACATAGAAGAATTCGTTGCTTTTAAGGGTGCTTATGAAATTAAATCTTTGTTTAGAAAGAATGATGCTTTTGATGATGATGTTCCTAGGCCTGAAAATCTTGCTATATTGAAATATTGCTATTTGAATTATGAATAAAACTCCAATATTGATGCGTTTATTGAGAAGGTCTCCGCTGTCCAAGAAGAGACTAATATTTTGCAGGAGTCTATGGAAGAAGAAATCAATGACATTGTGAGCTCATTGGATGAAAAAGATGAGGAGGAGAGCGAACAACAAAAGGAGGAAGAACGGATTAGCTACCCTGAAAGAACATGCGGTGCCCCCATGTTTGGTATTGGTAATTGATGACAATCTCTATGGACTAATGGTTGCCTTGAGTTATATTTGTAGGGTTTGTCCATAGGCTTTTCTTGGAGTCCATTTGTTGGTTTCAAGGAGAGTTTGTGATGACCAAGGTGATATTAAGGAATTATCCAAAGATTGGTCTTGTGGGTGTTGAGCTTATTGCAAGTATGTCTTGAAGAAGAAGAGTGTGTGATCATTCATGTTTACCTTCAAGACATCATCCAAATGAAGAGAGTTGGAAAGATTCAAGATTGACCAAGACTAAGTCAAAGAGTGAATCAAGTTGATAAACACACAAAGCGAAGAATATGTACCGAGAGGGATCAAGTGATCCCATGGTATGGTAAGCATTGTCAATTACGCTTTGTGTACTAACCCATGGTCTTTGTGAGAGTTCTATGTGGGGTTAGGTTATCTTCCATGGGCTTGCATTAAGAGGAAGATCACATACAACCCATGGAGGATGACCTCAAATCAAGGTTGTGCTGTGCAAGTTCAAGTGATGCATCACGAGGAGATCAAGTGCTTGAAGCTTGC
This sequence comes from Secale cereale, assembly GCA_902687465.1. Lineage (NCBI taxonomy): Eukaryota > Viridiplantae > Streptophyta > Magnoliopsida > Poales > Poaceae > Secale > Secale cereale. The sequence continues at coordinate 99,053,141 of LR738712.1, forward strand.
CATCCATTATGGTGACAATGGACTTGTGAAGATATGCCGAAGAGTGGCTCACCCATAGTGGAGTATGGGGGAGCAATCTACTAGTCTTCACCGAGCCAACACAATCAAGAAAGGTGGTCCAACTTGAGGAAGTCAAGATCGTCTACATCTAGCTCAAGTGGACTTTGTGCAAGGCAAAGGTTTGCCCTTCATAGGTTTTCTATTTTACCGGTCTCATGGTGGTAGTTGGGAGACCGGGTTATAGGATAGATTGCCATACTATCAAGGGGGGCTCTCAATGAGTAGCTTGATCGTATCGTTCGTAGAGAGCTCAAACCATTGCATGCTTGCATCATCTTTATTGGTTCTTGTTTGGTTCTTCTCCTTGTGAGATTTGGAGCTTATTGTCATTTTAATGACAAGCTTGAGTTCATCGAAAACGGAGTTCACATGCTTCTTCTATTGTGTTTTCGGTGTTGGAGGTTTTACCGGTCTCTTTCGAGGAAGGATTCTCACCATTTTATTATGGGCATTTTCTCATTTGCTTCTTAATGTTTTTTCTATCAAGATTGTGTTAGGACATGTCGTTAGCTTTCCAACAAACTTGGTTTCCTTGAATTCGGAGTCCATTTGCCAAAGTTATGTCAGTTTTGGTGTCCCCAGAAGGGCTGCAGCGGTACTACCGCAAATGGGAGCGGAAGTAATTTTTTACTTCCGTGGCTTACTTCCGCTCCGGACCTAAAACTCATCACAAGTCCAGCGGTGGTAGGCACGGATGTAAATTTTTAGTACCGCTCGCAAGCAGTAGTACCGCTACACTTAGTAGTAGTACCGCTACCCCTAGCGGTAGTACCGTGAGGTCAAGCGGTACTACCGCTCCGATGGTTCTTCTGGCCTTTTTGCCTCCTCGTTGTTGTGTTTCAAAGGGCTACTACCGCCCTAGCGGTAGTACCGCTCCGTGCGGGCTGTGAGCATAACGGTTGGATTTTTTTCCCCACCTATAAAAGGGGATCTTCTTCCCAATGAACCTAATCCTTTGTGCTCGTGTTCTTCCCCCATTGTTGACCTTCTTCGAGCTTGCTATCTCTCAATCCCTCCATGGATTATTGCTAGTTTTTGGGGGAAAAGAGAGAGGAGATCTAGATCCACCTTTCCACCAATCATTTTCTCCTCTATGTGAGGGGAACCCCTTGGATCTAGATCTTGGAGTTCTTGGTGTTCTCCTTGTTCTTCCTCTCTTTTCTCTCCCTAGCATTAGTTGCTTTGGTGGGATTTGATAGAGAAGGACTTGGGCACTCTGTGTGCCCTTGCCATTGCATTTGGTGCATCGGTTTGAGTTCTCCACGGTGATACATGGAAGTGAAGTTGAGAAGCTTATTACTCTTGGGTGCTTGGGCGCCCTAGACCGTTGTGGTCACCTCGGAGCCATATTCCATTGTGGTGAAGCTTCGTGGTGTCGTTGGGGAGGTAACCCCAACCTTTGTGGTGTTCGGAGCTCAATCATTGTGGTGTAAAGCTCCGGGTAAGCGTCGGGGTCTCCAATTAGGTTGTGGAGATCGCCCCGAGCAATTTGTACGGGTTCGGTAACCGCCCCCAAGGGTTGCCATTTGTACGGGTTCGGTGACCGCCCTCAAGGGTCCCTTAGTGGAATCACGGCATCTTGGATGAACCGGAGCACCAGATCTCCTTCTTGAAACGTTCTGGTTTTAACTCGGCGACTGTGGTACCGGCGCAGATCTTGCTGATAAATCGCTGACCGAGCTGCTGCCGTATCCCTTTCCTCATCCAGCCGGTCTAATGCATCTTGTCGTGCCCTTTCGTTATCAGCTTCGACGTAAGCCGCCACTCGCGGTGAATCATGACGGATATCGCTAGGGAGGACCGCTTCAGCTCCATATACCATGAAGAAAGGCGTGTAACCTGTAGATCTATTAGGTGTAGTGTTGATGCTCCATAGCACAGAGGGTAATTCCTCCACCCAACAACCCGGTGTCCTCTGCAAAGGGACCATAAGCCGGGGTTTAATGCCTCTCAAGATCTCTTGATTGGCTCTTTCAGCTTGGCATTAGATTGAGGGTGAGCTACTGATGATACATCAAGGCGGATGTGCTCTCGTTGACAGAACTCTTCCATAGCCCCCTTGGATAGATTGGTACCATTATCAGTTATAATGCTGTGTGGAAAGCCAAACCGGAATATCACCTTTTGATGAACTGAACCGCTGTTGCTGCATCACACTTGCTGACTGGTTCTGCCTCAACCCATTTGGTAAACTGTGGGGACCCCGACTTAGAAGTCGAGATCACCGAATGCACGTGTACAGTGATCCCAGAGATCAATGCTCACTGAACACACAGAAGCTGAATAACAAGAGTCTTACATCCATACATATCGTCTTACACAAATTATGGCCATTATGGCCAAGTCTTACATAGATAAAGCCTCATGGGCTGAATAGCAAATAACTCAAATAGCGGAAGTCTTCGATAATAGGTAGAACCCATGCCATCTGCCTTAACCCTATAGGCATTCTGACTGGGATAGCGTCCTAGTTCGCATGTTCGTCTCCAAAGAACTCTTCCTCAAATTCCTGTTCCTCCATGCCTGGCCAATTAAATAACCAGTGGCAAGCCAATGAGTACTTTGAATGTACTCGCAAGCAACCCATGATGTGGTTCAAAGTAGCAATGCAACTGAACAATAATGAGCAATCTAGCAATGGGCTAGAATAAATATTCTACCATCAAGTTTATGCATCAATAATCTCGCGTAACCTCGAAGGTAGGTTACCGATATTAACATGAATATGATTCAACTCCTTGAGTCAAGTCACCACCTTGACTCTCATACACACACATGGTTTCGCAAACATTGGACGTAGCCCAAGAGCGGTTACCCAACTGTCCTTGACCGTGGACACGGCTATTCGAGTAGTTTTACACTCTGCAGAGGTTGTACACTTTACACACAAGATCCGGGAAGCTTTCGTGTCATCCACGATCCCGCAGTACCTCAAGTACTCGGGGAAGCACCCAGTCATTATCTTTCCTTAGACGACACTAACATAGAGTCCACTAGTTGGTACACGGCCCTCCGGTACAAACAATAGATCACGAGACTTGCCCTAATTTCAATGTCACGCGTACCCGAAGGGACCAACGATGTGTCCGGTGCCCTGTAAAAATAGTCATGGCCGTCTATCCAAGCACGACCCCGTCCCGGGAAAGACCTCAAGTCTACCCGTCACTAGTAATGCGGGCACCATGCTAGTATCGACCTAAGTAATCAATAAAGCCCCGTCCCATAAGGGGTAGTGTGGTTGCACAGGTATGGTTGGAATAACGATCGCAACTTAAACCAATCCGTTTGAAAAACACACACTTGCCTCGGTACACCACTTCTTCATCAAGTGGTTACCCAACTCATCATCTCCCTCGGGCATGAATGGCACCCGACGGGGTTTTATGCAAAGATTTCAACCACAAAGGTTCATGTCTCACATGCATCACTATTCATTACTACTAACCATATGCATTGCATCTAGCACATGGCAAGATCAAGAGTAAAGCATGCATCATGTGGTGGTTTCAACTAGGTCACCAACGTAACCCTATCATCATGCATCGGAAACAAACGGGTTCCGAAGAACAAGTGTATCATGGTCAAAGGGCTGCTTGCCTGGATTGGCTTGGTCTTCAAAGTCTTCAAATCCTTCTCCTTCCCCTTCTTCAGCAACTTCGTCAAATACGGTATCTATTCGTCGCATTATAACAATGGAAAAATAAGACCACAAATAAAACAGAAAAATCAAAGTGCTCAGAAAAATGTCAACTTATTTTTGTTAAATACTAGAGGGATTTCTAAGATGGGGAAATTCTTAGTTGGGGTTTTGGAGTTACAGAATGGAATCTAGGGATTTTAGAACAGGAGTTTTATTGCTCAAATTTGAATTTAAATTTGAACAGAACAGAAAAGTTTCATGGATGTATGTGAAAGTGACACCATTAAATAGGTTGGAATATTACAAGAATTTAGGAGTTGGAATTATCTCATTTGGACCAATATTCATTTCTGTAAAAATGTTTGAAATAATTACAGAAAAGAAAAGAAGAAAATGCCCTGTGCAACTGGGCCAGAGGGGCCACAGTGCACGGCCCAGGGCATCCAACCCAGCCGCTCGGGCGCCAGCGCGCGCACGTCAGGTTTTCAAACCTGACGGGCGGGGCCCGGCGGTCAGCGGCTGTGAGGGGAGGGAGAGAGGGGTGAGGATGACAGGCGGGGCCCGCCTGTCATCTCCAACCTCACGGCCACGGCGACGGCGAGCTCACCGGCGATGATTCCGGCCACGGCGACGGCAACGGAGGGCAGGAACGGATTCAACGTCGAGTTGCGGAGGTAGTGGTGGTGGTGCGGCACACCGGGGAGGTCGGGTTCGTCGGCGGCGAGGTGGGACGGCGGAGGAGCTTCGGGAGGTCGTCGCTCCGGCCGATTCCGACTGCAACAGAGAGGGGAAAGCGAGGTGAAAGTATCAGTGGTGTGTGGTGGTTCCAAATCGGGCAAAAGGAAGGGCGGAGGAGGCCCATACTGCGAGATCGCCGGCGGCCCGACGCGGCGGAGCTCCGGTCGATCCCGAGCACTGAAGCTCTACGGGGATGAACTGGTGGTGCTGGGGGACTAAGGAGGATGTGGTGAAGCTGCTTGTGCTGAGAGGAGGGCTCGGGAGGGGTCCTATTTATAGTGGAACGGCGGGGTCCCGTGGACCTGTGCGCCGGCGAGCTCCTACTCGACGCTACAGCGCACGGGAGGCGACGGGAGCGAGTCTACGGCGTTGCTGGACGAGCCCTACGTCCATTTGAGGGGAGAGGAGGAGCGGGGAGGCTTCCAGACCGTGCGCGCGTGCGAGCCCGAGGAGTGGGCGTCGCGGGCGGCCGGTGCGCGTGTGGCGACGGCCACTGGAGGGCGCAGGAGGAGGGGGACATCGCCGGTGGAGGCTGCGGACGTCGAGGCGCGTTGAGAGGCGCGAGGGGGGAGCCCGAGGTTGTCGGGGGCAGACGATTGGCCGAAGCTACAGTGCGTGGGCGCACTGTAGCGTGCTCTGGAGCGCCCTTATCGCATGCCACGGCATGCCATTGGCCTTCTGGACGCGTCCACCGTGTCTGGGGGGTCCAGGGTGATGCAAGCACTACGGTTGGAGCTTTGGATGTTCTGGAGATGCTGTGAAAGAGAAGAGGAGCTGGTGACTTGGTAAGAAATGGCTGTCCAGCAGGGTGAACTAGTGTTTTTACCCCTCAATCATGGAGCTGGGGTCCTGGGGAAGTTACTGGAGGTGGCTAGTAACTGGATGAACGTGTGGTACAAAGCTGAGGCCAAGGTAACAGGTAAAAGTGATCAAGAAGAGGGTTTTGGTAATTCTGCAGAAGGTGTTTGATCAGTGTTTGGTCAAGCAAATGATCTCCACTTGCCATGACACTTAACAGGATTGAATGACATGTGAAAATAGGGTGTTTCACCAAATTTGGGCTCATTTGAAGAAACTAGCCAATGTAACTTTGGTGAACCCTAGAAATCAACAGAAATGGCTTCATCTTGTTTGAGTCAAGCTAATCATCTCCCCTTGATGCACCACTTGGTGTAGTTTCATCATTTGGGGTATTGATCATGCCCACAAAGTTTGAAGCTCCAGGTAAAAAGTTGGTAATGTAAAGTTGTTCAAATTTGCATTTGAACAGAAAGGGGTTTGGGGTGTTCTGATCAAGTTGCTCTATTCCAAATCTTGTGCCATTTGGTCTAGATGCCTCATTAGGCATTTCTAGCATGTGCACCAAATTTGAGAGCATTTTGACAAGTTTGGCAATGTAAAGTTGCTCAAACTTCAAATATGGACAGAATGGTTATGGAGGATTTTGAGGATGTTTTCTTGCTTCCCAAGGCATGGGGCGTGGCAAGATCATCATATATGTCATATGTGACATGATAGAATTTCCCTGGAATTTTTGGAGAATATTTCCTTTGTAAATATTTCAAAACCTTGAAATATCCAGAAAGGGTTTTAGAGGGATTAGCCCATTATTTTGAACATGACCAAGTGTTTAAACTCTTATATATGGACAATATATGTCCTATGAGTCTCCCTGAATTTTGGCAAATATTTTTGAAATACTTAAATAATTTTTCCCTATTAAAGACCATTTCTGGCCTTAAGAAAAATCCTTTAAGTAAAATAGGAAAATAACTTTTAAAATTATACTTTTGTGGTTTCTGGGAATCCTATGACTACTAGGTTTCAAATGTACCTTTTGAAATAATTTTCTCACCCTAAATCAAGCACTTGCAGTGCAAATCTCAATTCAGGGGTTTGTGGAAAACTAAATTTATAAAATACATTTTGGCCAAATTAATTTTGTAAGAAAATATTGTACTGTTATATAACACTTGGCATGATCATTGGGCAGAAGTTTTGGGTATGGAGATGAATTCTACAAGAGATAATAGTTGACTTTATTGAGCACATGAAAAAGCACATGAAGAAAAACTCAACTCCAAATAAAAGCCAAATGTTGCCAAAAAAATTTGTTGGTCCAAATTTTCATGCTTCATTGATGCAAATAACATGTTACAAAATGCAGGGTGTGACATAAACTTATCCACCGCCACCAAAAGGTGGGTCTTCTTATCTGGGGATCTCTTGAAGGGTCCGACCATGCCAAGCCCCCAAGTCGCAAACGGCCAAGTAATTGGAATCATCCTCAGCTCCTGAGCCGGTATATGAGCGCGCCGTGAGAATTTCTGGCAAGCATAACATTTTCTGACCAAGTCCTCTGCGTCGGCATGAGCCGTCAACCAGTAGAACCCATGACAAAAAGCTTTAGCCACCAAAGATTTTGAACCAGCATGATGACCACAATCTCCTTCATGGATCTCTTTAAGAATATCACAGCCTTCATCTGGCGACACACAACATTGAAACGCTCCAGAGACGCTGCGATGACGTAATTCTACATTGACAATAGTCATTGATTTGGATCGCCGGACTATCTGTCTAGCGAAGACTTCGTCCTCTGGTAACTCACCTCGGTTCATGTACGCCAGGTAAGGGAGTGTCCAATCCGGAATAACATGAAGCGCCCCCACCAATTGAGCCTCCGAATCAGGAACAACCAAGTCCTCTTCTGAAGGTAACTGCACCGACGGATTATGTAATACATCTAGGAAGGTATTGGGCAGAACCGGTTTACGTTGAGAACCCAGCCGGCTTAACGCATTAGCCGCGTCATTCTTTTGCCGGTCTATATGGTCCACTTGATAACCCTTGAAGTGTCCAGCAACAGCGTCTACCTCTCGTTGATATGCTGCCATAAGTGGATCCTTGGAATCCCACTTGCCAGACACTTGTTGAGCCACCAGGTCTGAATTGCCAAAGCATTTAACCCGGCTTAAATTCATCTCCTTGGCCATCCGTAGACCATGGAGGAGAGCTTCATACTCAGCTGCATTGTTAGTACAAGGGATCATTAACCAGAGGACATAACAGAACTTATCACCTCGTGGGGAAGTTAATAAGACTCCAGCCCCCGAGCCCTCTAATTGCCTGGATCCATCAAAGTGAATAGTCCAATACGTGTGATCCGGCTTCTCCTCTGGTGCTTGTAGCTCCGTCCAATTGTTGATGAAGTCCACCAATGCTTGGGATTTGATTGCAGTACAGGGCACATATTTCAATCCGTGAGGACTAAGCTCAATGGCCCACTTTGCCACTCGACCAGTCGCCTCTCTGTTCTGGATTATATCGCCTAAAGGGGCTGAACTGACCACAGTGATTGGATGGCCTTGAAAATACTGCTTTAGCTTCCGATTTGCCATGAAGACTCCGTACACCAATTTCTGCCAATGCGGGTATCGCTGCTTTGATTCAATGAGCACCTCGCTGATGTAGTAAATCGGCCGTTGAACTAGATATTCTTTGCCTGCCTCCTTACGCTCTACCACAATGGCAACACTTACAGCACGGGCGTTAGCAGCCACATATAACAACAGTGGCTCATTATCGACTGACGCAGCAAGGACTGGCGGTTCTGCTAATTGCTTCTTCAATTCTTCGAACACAGCATCAGCAGCATCACTCCAGACAAAGCGATGTGTCTTTTTCATCATCTGATAAAGCGGGATAGCCTTTTCCCCCAAACGGCTGATAAACCGGCTGAGCGCCGCAATGCGGCCCGCCAAGCGTTGGACATCATTGATGCACGTCGGTTTAGCCAAGGATGTAATTGCCTTGATCTTCTCTGGATTAGCTTCAATTCCTCTGTTTGATACCAAGAACCCCAGGAGCTTGCCTGCTGGAACACCAAAAACATTTGTCCGGATTAAGCATCATTTTGTAAACCCGGAGATTATCAAAGGTTTCGTTCAAGTCTGTTATTAATGTTTCCTCCTTCCTGGATTTCACCACAATGTCATCCACATATGCATGAACATTCTGCCCAATCTGTTCATGGAGGCAGTTCTGCACACAACGCTGATAGGTTGCCTGGGCACTCTTAAGCCCAAACGGCATAGATACATAGCAGAAGGTTCCAAAGGGAGTTATAAAGGCCGTCTTCTCCTGGTCCATAACTGCCATCTTGATCTGATGATAACCTGAATATGCGTCCAAGAAACTTAGGCGCTCACAACCCGCCGTAGCATCAATGATCTGATCGATATGGGGGAGGGCAAAGGGATCAGCTGGGCAAGCCTTTTACAGATCTGTGTAATCAACACACATTCGCCAAGTGCCATTTTTTTAAGCACCAGCACCGGATTAGCCAACCACTCTAGATGAAACACCTCAATTATAAAGCCTGCTTCGCAACCATCCTGGTATTCTCAGCAGCTAGGTCCAATTTGGCTTGATCTATCTGGCTTTTCACCTGAGCGATTTGCGCATCATGTTGTGCTTTATCGGCCTGGGCTACCTCTGCTGTTAACAGCCCTGTCAAAGTATCGACCAAGGTGGACAAAGTCTCGGCCGGTGATGGACCAGGGCCTCCAGCCCTAGCCCCCACCGTATCCGATGTTAGCGCTGCTGTAGTTGATGACTGCTGCATAGGTTGTGATCCGGCCATGAAGACGGCAACCCGGTTCGGCGGATCAAGGGGGTCCGGAATACTGCCACCATGGGAACAGCCCTCGGGTCGGCCATCATGCAGCAGGTATAAAGATTCTGTCTCTCCGGAAGATGACTCATCACCGGAATAGATAACAGTATCACCGCCAGAGTCCGATCCGTCTTCTGCTTGTCCTCCATGAACTGCTCCAACGAAAACGCGCTTCATGGCGGGCCGAATCCGGGCAGATCTCGCACGCTGAGCTGGCTCGATGATGTTGGGGAAGATGTCCGGCTCAGGGCCCGGTTCACCGATCTTGCCAATGAAGACGTGGATGCCGCCAAAGGAGACCCGGTACCCATATTTGATTGAATCGGCCTCGGGGACCCAGCCTGCATCGTTGATGTAGATCTTGCCGCGACGACTCTTAGTCATCCGACCCACTGCATAGCCCTTGAGTCCTTCAAAGCTGCCCTTCAAGAACTCGAAACCATCGTGCGATAGCCCCACGGTGGGCGCCAACTGTCGTGGTTTTGTCACGGCAGATGTCCTAGCAAAAGGACTTAGTCGTGAGGCCATCGCTACGGGTTAGCTTAAAGGGGTTAAAGCGGACAAGGACACAAGGATTGTATACTAGTTCGGCCCCTTCGATGAAGGTAAAAGCCTAGGTCTAGTTTGGTGTAATGTTGCTAGGGTTTCGATGACCAGGGAGCGAATCCGCTTTGCCTATGTCTCGAATTGTTGTCCTCTCTCTCGAACCGTCGCCGGGTCGTCCCTGTATATACGAGGTGACGCCCGGCCCGGTTTATAGAATCCTGAGGCCGGCTCATAAACGTGTCCGACTCGGTCTCTATCCTTCCTATCTTACATCACAAGTTACACACAGTATGGTGGTTTACAAATCATGGGCCTTAACACTTGGGCTCTAAACATCCTGGGCTAAAGTCTCTCGCTCCATGCTCCGCTGGGCTTCAGTAAAGGTAATCTCGATAAACATAAGCCGGCCCCTGCTAGGCGGTTTATACTTGATAGTAATATCCCTGACAGTTGCTCTTCATTTGGAGTAGTTTTTGTAACTTAGGCGATTCCAAGCTACGTTGTACTTGTGGCAGAGCTCGGAGGACAGATCCACGTTGTACTTATGACGCAGCTCGGAGGACCGCAACTAAGCATCCGAGTGAGAGGGTTTCTCTTCACTCGGAGTGGTTTTCGCAACTTAGGCGATTCCAGGCTACGTTGTACTTGTGGCGGAGCTCGGAGGACAGAGCCACGTTGTACTTATGACGTAGCTCGGAGGACCACGGCTAAGCCCCCGAGTGAGAGGGTTGCTCTTCACTCGGAGTGGTTTTCGTAACTTAGGCGATTACGGGGTCGCAGCTAAGGCCCCGAGTGAGAGGGTTGCTCTTCACTCGGAGTGGTTTTCGTAAAGTTGGTGATTCCAAGCTATGTTGTACTTGTGGCGGAGCTCGGAGGCAGAGCCACATTGTACTTATGACGCAGCTCAGAGGACCGCAGCTAAGCCTCCGAGTGAGAGGGTTGCTCTTCACTCGGAGTGGTTTTCGCAACTTAGGCGATTCCAGGCTACGCCGTACTTGTGGCGGAGCTCAGAGGGCAGAGCCACATTGTACTTATGATGCAGCTCGGAGGACCGCGACTAAGCCCCCGAGTGAGAGGGTTGCTCTTCACTCGGAGTGGTTTTCGTAACTTAAGTGATTACGGGGTCGCAGCTAAGCCCCCGAGTGAGAGGGTTGCTCTTCACTCGGAGTGGTTTTCGTAACTTAGGCGATTCCAAGCTACGTTGTATTTGCGGCAGAGCTCGGAAGACAGAGCCATGTTGTACTTATGACGCAGCTCAGAGGACCGCCGCTAAGCTCCCGAGTGAGAGGGTTGCTCTTCACTCGGAGTAGTTTTGGTAACTTAGGCGATTCCAAGCTGCGTTGTATTTGTGGCGGAGCTCGGAAGACAGAGCCACGTTGTACTTATGACGCAGCTCGGAGGACTGCAGCTAAGCCCCCGAGTGAGAGGGTTGCTCTTCACTCGGAGTGGTTTTTTTTGTAACTTAGGCGAATCGGGTTCGCGGCTAAGCCCAAAGTAAGAGGGTTGCTCTTCACTCGGAGTGTTTTTTTGTAACTTAGGCAAATCGGGTTCGCGGCTAAGCCCCCGAGTGAGAGGGTTGCTCTTCACTCGGAGTGATTTTTTGTAACTTAGGCGAATCGGGTTCGCGGCTAAGCCCCCGGGTGAGAGGGTTGCTCTTCATTCAGAGTGGTTTTTTGTAACTTAGGCGAATCGGTTCGCGGCTAAGCACCCACTGGGGGATTTTGAAGACCAGCATCTTAGAAACCAACAATCATTAAGGGACCGTTGCAAACTTGTCTTTGAAATAGACCGGAAAATCTTTATTACAACTCGACCGTTTGAGTGTTTCAAGTGTAGAAGCGGCGGAGCAGGTCTGCGTTCCACGAGCGAGGTTCGTCTTTCTTCTTGGCGACGTTGTAGAGGTGATACGCTCCATTGTGCTGCACCTTGGTGATGATGAAGGTGACATAACAGAAACACCCAAACAGGGTGATGAAAGCTGTCTTGATTTCATCGGGTCCAAACAGTGGGATCTGATGGTACCCGGAATACGCGTCCAGAAAGGACAAACGCTCGCATCCCGCAGTCGAATCAACTATTTGATCGATGTGGGGGAGAGGAAAATGATCCTTCGAGCAGGCTCGATTGATATGCTTGAAATCGATGCACATGCGGAGAGACTTGTCCTTCTTGGGGACCATGACCACATTGGCGAGCCACTAGGAGTGGTATATCTCGCGGATAAACTCAGTTGCCAGGAGCCGAGCCACTTCCTCGCCAATTGCCTTTCTCTTCTCCGCAGCGGACCGACGGAGATGTTCCTTCACAGGCTTCACTTTTGGGTTGACTCGCAAATGGTGCTCAGCCAGTCCCCTGGGTACACCTGGCATGTCTCATGGTTTCCATGCGAAGATGTCCCAGTTCCCACGAAGGAACTGGATGAGCGCTTCTTCCTATTTGCTGTCGAGTGTAGTGGAAATGTGGGTCGGTGCTGCATTGGGGTCGGTGGGGTGAATGTGTACGGGCTTCGTCTCCCCAGCCGACTGGAAAGCTGACTCGGAAGCCGGCTTCTTGGCCCGCAGCAAGTCACTCGGATCCACGCTTTTCTGGTACTCCTCCATCTCTACTGCTGCCATCTGCTCATCAACGATCTTCGAGCCTTTCTGGAAGCACTCTTCCGCTTTCTGACGGTTCCCCGTGATGGTTATAACGCCGTTGGGTCCCGGCATCTTCAGTTTGAGGTATACATAACACGGCCGAGCCATGAACCTGGCGTAGGCGGGCCTACCCAGAATGGCATGATAAGCACTGTTGAAGTCCACCACTTCAAACGTCAGCTTCTCTTTGTGAAAATTCCTCGAGTCGTCAAAGACTACGTCGAGCGTGATTTGGCCAAGTGAGTCGGCCTTCTTCCCGGGGATGACCCCGTGGAACCTCATGTTGCTTTCACTCAGCTTGGACATCAGGATGCCCATATCCCGGAGGGTTGCTGCATACAAAATATTCAAACCACTGCCTCCATCCATCAGGACCCTGGTCAGACGTGTGCCCTCGACCACTGGGTCGACCACTAGCACCTGCCGCCCAGGGGTAGAAATGTGCGCAGGGTGGTCAGACTGGTCGAATGTGATGGGGGTCTTGGACCACTTCAGAAACGTGGTGATTGCCGGGGCAACCATGTTGACTTCTCTGTTGATGACTTTCAGTCGACTTTTGCTCTCGACGTCTACGAAGATCCCCAAAGTGGAGTTGATCTGGGGTATCCTCCATCCCCTTCCTTGTCTTCGGTCTCCTCTGATTCCTTTTCCTTCTCAGTCGACTGATCTTTCTGGAAGTTCTGAATCAGGAGGCGGCACTGTCGAGTGGTGTGCTTGGGATACACCAAGTTTCCCTCTTCATCTTTCTTCGTGTGGATAGGACACGGCTGGTCGAGTACATCATTCCCAGCTTGATCCTTTACTTTCTTGGGGACCCAGGGCCCCTTCGGCTTTCCTTTTCCCTTCCCTTGGTTGACTACCGCAGCTTCGCCTTGAGCGGCTGGCTCGGCCTTGCGCTTGGGCTTCCGATTGGAATTTTGATCATCTTGTCCGACTGGTTTCTTGCCACAGCGGAGCCGATCAGCCTCTTCGCCGTTAGCATACCGACTGGCAATCTCCATCTTCCGTGACAGGGACATGTCGCCCATTCAACCAAACTTCAAATTCAACTCTCGGTATCGCACGCCCTCCTTGAAAGCGCAAACTGCTTGATGCTCAGACACATTTTCCACCGTGTGATGCAAGGTGGTCCATCGCTGTATGTAAACCCTCAAGGTTTCATTTGGCTTCTGCACGCAATGTTGAAGCTCCGCGAGACCAGCAGGCCGCTTGCAGGTGCCCTCGAAGGTCCGAATGAACACTCGGGCCAGCTCCTCCCAACTGTAAATACTCCCAGGGGCCAATTGATTGAGCCACGCCCGAGCTGAACCGCCTAGCATCAGAGGCAGGTGCTTCATGGCTATGTCGTCGTTGCCGCCTCTGATCTGCACAGCCACTCGGTAGTCCTCTAGCCAGGTGTCTGGTTTTGACTCGCCGGTGAACTTATTTATACCCGCCGCCAACCTGAAGTTTGGGGGGATCTCAGCGGCCCTGATGGCACTTTTAAAACACTCGGGCCCAGAGACAGGTGCTTGGCTTCCACTCGGACAATCTCTGCCTTGCTCCTCTCTGAATGCCCTGTTTCGGTCGACCAGCCCATGCACAAGGATAGACCTTGCATCGAAGCCCGGCCTCCAGGGATCTGGGGGAATCCTCCGCTCGTCGTCGCGTAAGAGCCTGCCTTCGTGCCGCCTGGGCGAGAACGATCCGCTTCCTGGTGGAGGCGTAGCCACTCGACGACGGTCATGATGACCGGGTCGACGGTCATATTGCTCGTCATTCTGACCCATATGCCGATCTTGCCGTGGGCCACGTTCCTCATGCCTTAGGGGCGATCTTGGACTGTGGGCTGACCAAACGGTGTCTGCAGCCACCGATCTGCTGTGAATCCTGTTGCGCGACTGAGAATCAGCCGCGTTTTGCTCCTCAGCAGTTCGGAGCAATGCCCGGATCTGCTGAAGGCCTCTCCCAGCCTCCGACTGAGATGGTTGAATAGACTCCGCGATGTTTTTTAATCTCGTATTGGTCGCCTTGATCGATTCTGGAACCGTCGAGTGGGTTTGTCGTGTTACCCGTCGACTGAACTTTGCGCGAGGCGCCGAGCGCTGTTGGCGTGCGCAGTTTTCGGCGGGATTGGTTGTTCTCTGGTCGCCGGATTTTGCGGGATTTCGAAATTTGGGGAAGCACGCAGAACGGGTCGTGCCGCGGCAATCAGATCGGATATGCTTGGGACACCTCGATCTTCGCGGCGCCTTTTTCGCCACGTATCGCGTCCGCGCTTGTTGCGGGATTTGATAGGATCGCTCGGGGCCACCAATCAATCGCTCGACCGTGGTGTTATAAATGCGTGCCGAGCCCAAGACGAGGGCACCATGCGCCCATTTTCTGTTCCTTTGCCTCTGCCTCTCCGCCGCACATCTGCTCGTTCTCTCTTTCTCACACACCTATACATACTTCAGTCGACCGCCTCCGGGCACCGAGACGTAGGGCTGTTACTTCCTTCGAGAAGGGCCTGAACTCGTAAAACACCTTGTGTACAACTTCACCATAGCTAGGGCCTTGCCTCCTCATTCGTACCCCCTACTCGTACTGTCAGACATAGAACCACGACACCGATGGTGTGTCAGATTTGGTAGCTAACACCAATACTAGATACAAGAACCAACGTGGCAGCGGTAATGGTAAACCACCTTATAGCAAGGGAAAGCCATATAATCTTGAGGTGGCGCTGAATGATCCGTTCTTGAAACACAGTTTTGATGGCAAGCCATCCACTCACGCTTGGAAGGATTGCTAGATTATGAGAGTTCAAGAATCACAGTTTCGGTCCGAATGAAGGCAATAATAACGGGCCACCCAGCGGGTCAGGATCCGGCTCTCAAGGGTCTGGCTTTGGCGACGGCGACTCAAATTTTGGCTTTCAAGGTCAAGGTCACTAGGGTGGCTATAGCCAATAGTCTAGTCAGGGTAATCGGCAGCAAGGTAATCAGTCAGGTTATCAGAGCAATCCAAAGCAGCTAAATGGTGGCCAATATCATGCATTCACCATGAGTCTTTGCAAACGAGATCAGAAGGTTCATAAGCATGCTATTAACGCGGTTGAGCCAGCAGTACCCCAATACTTATGATGGTCAGAGTATCCGATCACGTGGAGCCGAGAGGATCACCCGCATCGGGTTGAGAATTTGGGTCATCTGGCCCTGGTGGTAGCCCCTCAAGTAGGGGGTTACAAGTTCACAAAAGTTCTCATGGATGGTGACAGCAGTATCAATAATTTATATTATGATACCTTCCGTCGTATGAATCTGAATGACAAGCATCTCAAGTCGTCACCTACAGTTTTTCATGGTGTGGTACCTGGCAAGTCAACTTATCATGTGGGAAAGATAGCACTAGAGGTGGCTTTTGGTGATGATCGTAATTACAGAACAGAGACCTTATGGTTTGAGGTGGTCAAGATCACAAGCCAATAACATGCTTTGTTTGGGCGGCCGACTTATGCTCGGTTTATGGCTCGACCCTGTTATATTTACTTGTAGCTCAAGATGGCAGGACCCAATGGAACGATAATGGTTCATGGTAACCAGAAAATTGCCCTAGAGTGTGAGGAAGGAGATGCGGCTTACACAGAGTCGGCCTGTGCTACTGAGGAGTTAAAGTTCTATAAGGACAATGTTGACCCGAATGAAATGACCCCTCTGAAGAAGCCTAGTGCTGAACAGGATCCTCTGTTGAAGTTTAAATCTGCTGATGATACCAAATAGATGGATTTCATCCCTAGCGACTCATCTCAGTAGTTTACAATATGGGCTACTATGGATCCCAAACAGGAAAGCGCGCTCATCGAGTTCATCCATGAGGATCGGGACATTTTCTCATGGAAGCCTTCTGACATGCCAGGTGTACCGAGAGAACTCGCTAAGCATAGTCTTAGTATAGATCCTGAGTTTAAGCCGGTTAAACACTTCCTTCATCGTTTCAATGAGGAGCGGTGTAAAGCTATTGGAGAAGAGGTACCCCGGCTCTTGGCAGCAGGGTTTATTGTGGAATTATTTCACCCTGAGTGGTTGGATAATCTTGTGTTTGTGCTTAAGAAAAACGACACATGGCGCATGTGTGTTGACTGCACACACCTCAACAAGGCATGTCCAACTGACCCATTTGCTCTCCCACGCATCGATCAAATCATCGGTGCAATGACGGGTTGTCAGAGTTGACGCTTCTTGGATGCTTATTCTGGTTATCATCAGATCAAGATGGTAGTCAAAGACCAAGAGAGGACATCCTTCATCACACCTTTTGGAGCTTTCTTCTATCACTACAAGAAATATGTCAACTTATGAGCTTCTGTCAGTGACCCTGGAAGAAATGGTCGTAAATCTACGACCATTTGAAACCAATTGGTCATAAGCTGTTCGGAGGGCTCCAAACCCTAAACTATAAATACCATTTTGGTCAGAAAGGTCGTAATTTCCTTACATGAAATGGTTGTAAAGCAGACAACACTGGTCCGCTGCCTTATTTCTAGATGATGACGACCAATATAGATGGTCATAACTGTCAGGACCGGTTTTCCGGGATATTAATTTCCCAGTAAATGGCCCTTGTGCTCACCAGCCCCAGGATTACTGTTAGCTGATGAGACACAAACTTGATACAGAAATTCCAAGCAAAATATAAAATATGTAGTACAAGACCATTCTGGTCCATGAGTACAACAAAAGGTCTCTAATGGTTGACGGCGGAAGCGGTTTGCGGATCATCAGCGTCTATGGGACTCCACTTCCCACAGGAACAGCTGACCTGGATAACTCCTATCTTCGCGAGGCTGCTATCTCCATTGCCTAGGCTCCGGGGCTGTCATCGTAGCGCTCCTCTCCAAGCAAGAAATCTGGCCAAGACAATAGCCAGGGACAAGCCAGTGAGTACTTTGAATGTACTCGCAAACATTATGCACACAGGTACAATATAACAATTGACATTCATGCTCTGAAATATTCCATGATCACTCCGTCAGTCACGAAATAAAATTCATGACGCACACAAGTAGGTTATTCTTATAAAACACGAATGAGCAATCAGAGAATAACAATAAAATGCACCGATCGGGTGCCTGAAGCGACGCCTCGAAAGGATAATAAAATAAAGCATGCCTCAGTCGGACGTCTAAGCGACGTCTCATAAAGGGCTTATAAAGAAAATAATAACTAACTTGCCACAGTCGGGCGTGTGAGCGACACCACATAAAGGGCTTATAAGGAAAATAAATAATAAGCATGCCACAGTCGGGCGTCTGTGCGACACCACATAAAGGGCTTATAAGGAAAATAAATAATAAGCATGCCACAGTCGGGCGTCTGTGCGACACCACATAAAGGGCTTATATGAGAATAACCACAGGGAATATCCAGGAGGTAGAACCATCCCAGGGATATTCAATAATTCAAATAATACAAATGGTTAGTCCAAAATAATAAATATCATAATCATCATATGTCACATGTTATGATCAATGTTCTGGTTTAGAAGTTTTCCTCCGAAGACCGACGCTAAGACCGACACTTGACCCATCCCAGACTGAAATCCTTAACCGCGGATACGGCTATTCGAATAGATATAAACTCTGCAGAGGGTGTACTCTTTACCCACGAGTAACGGATTCCTTTAGTCCACCGGGACTAATTCCGCTTACGGTCTTTGAATTGAAAACACACCCAACCAGCACACACCAGCTTAACTTACCAGTGCCTGGAATCACCCATGACACTCATTAAGCAAAACTCTAAGCGGGAAGGCTACAACCTCGATTAGCATGGGATCAAATTTATATCGCGCGCTACTAAGGGGTGCCCCCCTCTCGGCCCCAACCGGAAACACCCATGCCCCCGGACCATGTGGCATGCCTACCGGATGCACCCGGTATCTTCCACCATGGCCTCTCTGTACGGTGTGTGCCAAGAAAGGGGTTGACAACTTACTGAACCGTACCCTGCCCGCGGCAGGGACAAGTGGTAGTACGAAAACAAGCATGGGGGTTACTGGAACAAGACTCGATCTATGGTCGACTCAGGAGGCTTATGTGTTCCCTGCATGGTTAGCACAACAGATACTTTCCATAGTTTTCCTGACAGGGTCACCACTCATCATGCCCCATCATGCCTCACGGCACATCCTCGCCACAACGAGATGTCTGTCACGCGGTTGTGTTCACCGGAACACAATCTTCCTTCGGACTCCATCCGAACTGTCACCAGGCACATGTGGCATGAGAAGTGGCTACTGTCACCAATGTCACACATATAACAGAAAAGATTTTCACCATATGATGATATGCATGAGTATGACTACCACATGAAATAACGCTACTCCATTTTAGCATATTGATGGAGTTCATATGTTCTAGCAAACAACACACAACTTATGTCATAATGGAGTTCAAGATGCTTGCCTTCAAGGTGCAGAAAGGTGAGGTGCACTTCAAAACTTTTGAAAGTTTTGATCTTCCCTCCAAATTCCTATTTTTGAAAATATTCAAATTAACACATACTTTAAAAACAGTACAAAAAGTTGTCCTAATTATTTTTGAAATAAATCTTAAAATAAACTAGGTGAAATTTGAGAGAGGTAGGAAAAAGAATCAACTCATTTGGAGTTTTATTTAAAAAGATATGCCCAGTCAAAGTCCTGGTCAAAATCTGTTTTATTAAAAACCAGAAAAAGGAAAACGCATCGTCTAAGAATACGCTTCCTGAGAAGGGGAGACGTACTTCGGGCTTTACGCTTTCACTTAAAACGTTCAGCCGAGCCTGGAGTCACAGACAGGTGGGGCCCTTGGGTCCACTGGTCATATTTGACCAGTCGCCCTTCTCCTTCCTCCCGCAGCCGAGGCGGGGCGGAGGCCCGGCGATCCTCGCCGGCGGACGACGGCTCCTAGGAGCCATCCGAGGGTGGGAAAGGATCCGCCGCTCCAGGGCGATCCTCCTAGTGGTCGAAAGGATCTCGGGGGCGAAGGGGTTCGCCGGCGGCGAGCTCTGCGGCGGACGGCGCCTCGGGAGGATTTGGGGACTCGAGCTACGGCGGTTCTTGGTCGTGTTTGAGGGGTTGGGAAGCTCCGCGTGGTCTAGGGGAGGCGTATGGTGGTACTGGATGGGCGTGGGAAGCTCTGCCTGCGACGCACGACACTGGGATGCGGCGGCGGCCGAAGCTACCGGAGACGAGGAAGATGGCCTCTCTCCGACGATTGCTGGCTACGGGAGCTCTAGGGAGATGTCCTGAGGTCGCCTGAGTGTCTGGACGAGTCCGGGGCTCCTTTTATAGGCGGGGGAGGTCGGTTCCCGCGGCTGCGGATAAGAACGCCGGTGTACCGCCGTTCTGTAGCTAGCAGGGCGACGTGTCGAGGTCGGGGACGGCGTCAGGAGCTTGCGGACGGGCGAGGCACTGCACAAGGAGGCAGCTGGCGAGCGGGGATGGTTTGGGCGGCGCCGGCCATGGTACGGCGAGCTGTAGCCGAAGGCTAGCCGCCAAGGGGCTCGCTGTGGCGGCGCTGAGGGGTGCCAGAGGTTGGCTTGGAGGGTTCCGACGTGTGGACGAGGGCGGCGTGTCTCTGCAGGTGAGCAAGGGCCAGGGGCACGACGCGGCGGCTCGGGCGCGCGCGCGTGCAAAACGCACGCTCTGCTCGTGCTCTCGGCATGCCCACCACGTGCTCGATGAAATGCTAGGGTGACCAAAAATGCTCTGGTGCTGTTGGAACTACCCAGGGTTAGGTTAGTGGGCAAAAGGAGGCTAGAGGACATGTTGGTTTGTCCAGGAAGAAAAATCTCTAATACAAAGTTGAGAGCATGCCAATTCTGGTCATGCACGTCAGCTGTTTGACAATATGCCAAGGCCACCTAGGAGATCTTTCTGGACTCCAAACTTATCAGACTAGGATCTCTTTAGGTGTAGGTGATGGTGGCAAGGTTAGTTTGGCATAACCAGAAACTTGTTAGTGCAAGTTTTTGAGAAAACCAAATCTGGACAGAAAATGTAAGCTATTATTGCATGGACCAAAATTATTCAAATGGGTCCAATATCCTGGACTTAAGGTTTTGGTAGCAAGTACTAATAGCAGGAAAGATCCCAAGATCACTAGAGGGATTTAAAATAGGGTTGCAGTGCAAAATACCAAACTGGACCAGAATGAAAAAGAGGATGTTTTGCTCAAAATTCGTAAAACACAAAGCTGGATTTTTGCATAAAAATGAGTTATATGCATCTACTGTCATCTCCAAATTTTGGTGGAATTTTTAAAGAAATATTTAAATAGGTTGCAGTGCAATGGGAGCCCTTGAAAGAATGGAAAAGCCATTTTAAAAGAATTGATGCTTGGCAAAAGTATTATAAAAATGCTTCCACTTGCATACCCACAAAATCAAATGTTTTAAGAAAGCATTCAAGCCCCTCAATATTATCCAAAAGTTTCAGATAAAAGGGAAAAAAATAAATTCCAGAGAAAAGAAGTAGCTCTGAAATTAATAGAAAAGCCAGAAAATAGAAAATAAATCTTTCTGACAAAATTCTAATTAATAAAACAAGATTAAATTTTTGGGGTGTTACAACACTACCCCCCTTAAGAAAAATCTCGTCCTCGAGATTTGCTAAGAACGTATTTTGTAAAAAAAAGATTGCTCGCATCACGCGGCAACCGTCACATGAAAACAGATACACCACACGCATGATAGGACGGGGTTACAGTAAAAATTGCTGACTAATGTGCAGCTGTGGTATACTAGGGAGATAATTGATTAGGTGATAAAAGCGCGCGGGGTCTTGCATTACGTGCACGTGGTCTGTGAGTTATATAACGAGAGGGCATGCAAATTTTTTTTTTTTATTAAGGAAAACATTTTTCATGGCAGTGGTCTTTTAAGAAAAACCTTACTAGGAAATTTGCTATAATAAAAAACAATCAATTTTTTGTAATCACAAGAAACAACTTCAACCAATGCAATATACTAATACAGAAAGTTTTAAAGCACAACACAGTTATCACAACAAGCAGTAAATTTCTACACAAACTGATATGACCACGGTGCTGACGGTTCAGGTAATAAGCTATAGTTCACGAGGAATTATTCCCTGCAGTGCGATATATCCTTCGCCTACTGGGAGTGGATGGGGGACTCACAAAATGCGTCTCTCTTAGTCTGGCCTCAGGGGGTCTACTAATAGCGACTAGGGTTTTACACAGCAAGGGTCTGGAGAAAATCCATCACCTGCTGGGTCAAGCGCTCTCGAGCGATGAGATAGTGCACCAGCTTATTTAGCATCGGACCTTTCTCTTCTCAGGTGTAGGGAAAGGATGCGGCTTCTCTGGTTGCTGCACTATTCGGGGAAGATAATAATAGCCACGTTCACTAGCATAGGGTACCATGAATTGAAGATGGGTAACTGCTCCATAAGCAGCGATCTTTATGGTCATTACTGGAGTGGGCATGGATTTTCCCGATGAAGGGAACTTCCGTAGGGTCTTGGTTTGGGTCTACCTGCGGGGTGTGCCTGGCTGTATAATATGAGAGTGACCCTCAATTTGAACAGGTTGTACCAGGATGGCTGGAGAAAACCCATGGTACTGTGGTCAAAATCTCACAAAAATCCCCCTGGGTTGCATCTGGGGTCTTTATATGAATCCCAAGGTGCGACCTGAGAAATAATTGGCTGTGAAGGCAGTGCACATGGCGAGGGATGCTTGGTAAGGTCACGGAGTGGCCTTATGTATAGCATCTGGGCAGGATGACATGTCGTGTTGTGGTGGCAATATTAATTGCCGGTTCTGTTCTCTGGTGGTCGGGGTCATTGTCACAGATATATATATCGCAAAATGCGATGTATTACTGTGGTTGTCGGTTGGGTAAACGCTCCATATCTATAAAGAAAAAGGAGTCTTCCTTCGCACACTTGCGAGTGGGGCAACTTAGGTGTCGATCACGGGTGTATAGCTTACTGGGCTAGTCTGATAGGTTGGGCACCGACTGCCAAAAGCTGTCGGGGTCACAGTGTGGGCTATCGGGTAGGATAGGCTTGGTTGTGGTGAGGTTAAGGTCTGGTGGGTGGTTTTACCTAGGTTCATCGACCCGGCCAAGATAGGATTAGCCAATGGTCAGCCTGGCTCTGATACCAAGGTTGTCAGGACCGGTTTTCCGGGATATTAATTTCCCAGTAAATGGCCCTTGTGCTCACCAGCCCCAGGATTACTGTTAGCTGATGAGACACAAACTTGATACAGAAATTCCAAGCAAAATATAAAATATGTAGTACAAGACCATTCTGGTCCATGAGTACAACAAAAGGTCTGTAATGGTTGACGGCGGAAGCGGTTTGCGGATCATCAGCGTCTATGGGACTCCACTTCCCACAGGAACAGCTGACCTGGATAACTCCTATCTTCGCGAGGCTGCTATCTCCATTGCCTAGGCTCCGGGGCTGTCATCGTAGCGCTCCTCTCCAAGCAAGAAATCTGGCCAAGACAATAGCCAGGGACAAGCCAGTGAGTACTTTGAATGTACTCGCAAACATTATGCACACAGGTACAATATAACAATTGACATTCATGCTCTGAAATATTCCATGATCACTCCGTCAGTCACGAAATAAAATTCATGACGCACACAAGTAGGTTATTCTTATAAAACACGAATGAGCAATCAGAGAATAACAATAAAATGCACCGATCGGGTGTCTGAAGCGACGCCTCGAAAGGATAATAAAATAAAGCATGCCTCAGTCGGACGCCTGAGCGACGTCTCATAAAGGGCTTATAAAGAAAATAATAACTAACTTGCCACAGTCGGGCGTGTGAGCGACACCACATAAAGGGCTTATAAGGAAAATAAATAATAAGCATGCCACAGTCGGGCGTCTGTGCGACACCACATAAAGGGCTTATAAGGAAAATAAATAATAAGCATGCCACAGTCGGGCGTCCGTGCGACACCACATAAAGGGCTTATAAGGAAAATAAATAATAAGCATGCCACAGTCGGGCGTCTGTGCGACACCACATAAAGGGCTTATATGAGAATAACCACAGGGAATATCCAGGAGGTAGAACCATCCCAAGGATATTCAATAATTCAAATAATACAAATGGTTAGTCCAAAATAATAAATATCATAATCATCATATGTCACATGTTATGATCAATGTTCTGGTTTAGAAGTTTTCCTCCGAAGACCGACGCTAAGACCGACACTTGACCCATCCCAGACTGAAATCCTTAACCGCGGATACGGCTATTCGAATAGATATAAACTCTGCAGAGGGTGTACTCTTTACCCACGAGTAACGGATTCCTTTAGTCCACCGGGACTAATTCCGCTTACGGTCTTTGAATTGAAAACACACCCAACCAGCACACACCAGCTTAACTTACCAGTGCCTGGAATCACCCATGACACTCATTAAGCAAAACTCTAAGCGGGGAGGCTACAACCTCGATTAGCATGGGATCAAATTTATATCGCGCGCTACTAAGGGGTGCCCCCCTCTCGGCCCCAACCGGAAACACCCATGCCCCCGGACCATGTGGCATGCCTACCGGATGCACCCGGTATCTTCCACCATGGCCTCTCTGTACGGTGTGTGCCAAGAAAGGGGTTGACAACTTACTGAACCGTACCCTGCCCGCGGCAGGGACAAGTGGTAGTACGAAAACAAGCATGGGGGTTACTGGAACAAGACTCGATCTATGGTCGACTCAGGAGGCTTATGTGTTCCCTGCATGGTTAGCACAACAGATACTTTCCACAGTTTTCCTGACAGGGTCACCACTCATCATGCCCCATCATGCCTCACGGCACATCCTCGCCACAACGAGATGTCCGTCACGCGGTTGTGTTCACCGGAACACAATCTTCCTTCGGACTCCATCCGAACTGTCACCAGGCACATGTGGCATGAGAAGTGGCTACTGTCACCAATGTCACACATATAACAGAAAAGATTTTCACCATATGATGATATGCATGAGTATGACTACCACATGAAATAACACTACTCCATTTTAGCATATTGATGGAGTTCATATGTTCTAGCAAACAACACACAACTTATGTCATAATGGAGTTCAAGATGCTTGCCTTCAAGGTGCAGAGAGGTGAGGTGCACTTCAAAACTTTTGAAAGTTTTGATCTTCCCTCCAAATTCCTATTTTTGAAAATATTCAAATTAACACATACTTTAAAAACAGTACAAAAAGTTGTCCTAATTATTTTTGAAATAAATCTTAAAATAAACTAGGTGAAATTTGAGAGAGGTAGGAAAAAGAATCAACTCATTTGGAGTTTTATTTAAAAAGATATGCCCAGTCAAAGTCCTGGTCAAAATCTGTTTTATTAAAAACCAGAAAAAGGAAAACGCATCGTCTAAGAATACGCTTCCTGAGAAGGGGAGACGTACTTCGGGCTTTACGCTTTCACTTAAAACGTTCAGCCGAGCCTGGAGTCACAGACAGGTGGGGCCCTTGGGTCCACTGGTCATATTTGACCAGTCGCCCTTCTCCTTCCTCCCGCGGCCGAGCCGGGGCGGAGGCCCGGCGATCCTCGCCGGCGGACGACGGCTCCTAGGAGCCATCCGAGGGTGGGAAAGGATCCGCCGCTCCAGGGCGATCCTCCCAGTGGTCGAAAGGATCTCGGGGGCGAAGGGGTTCGCCGGCGGCAAGCTCTGCGGCGGACGACGCCTCGGGAGGATTTGGGGACTCGAGCTACGGCGGTTCTTGGTCGTGTTTGAGGGGTTGGGAAGCTCCGCGTGGTCTAGGGGAGGCGTATGGTGGTACTGGATGGGCGTGGGAAGCTCTGCCTGCGACGCACGGCACTGGGATGCGGCGGCGGCCGAAGCTACCGGAGACGAGGAAGATGGCCTCTCTCCGACGATTGCTGGCTACGGGAGCTCTAGGGAGATGTCCTGAGGTCGCCTGAGTGTCTGGACGAGTCCGGGGCTCCTTTTATAGGCGGGGGAGGTCGGTTCCCGCGGCTGCGGATAAGAACGCCGGTGTACCGCCGTTCTGTAGCTAGCAGGGCGACGTGTCGAGGTCGGGGACGGCGTCAGGAGCTTGCGGACGGGCGAGGCACTGCACAAGGAGGCAGCTGGCGAGCGGGGATGGTTTGGGCGGCGCCGGCCATGGTACGGCGAGCTGTAGCCGAAGGCTAGCCGCCAAGGGGCTCGCTGTGGCGGCGCTGAGGGGTGCCAGAGGTTGGCTTGGAGGGTTCCGACGTGTGGACGAGGGCGGCGTGTCTCTGCAGGTGAGCAAGGGCCAGGGGCAGGACGCGGCGGCTCGGGCGCGCGCGCGTGCAAAACGCACGCTCTGCTCGTGCTCTCGGCATGCCCACCACGTGCTCGATGAAATGCTAGGGTGACCAAAAATGCTCTGGTGCTGTTGGAACTACCCAGGGTTAGGTTAGTGGGCAAAAGGAGGCTAGAGGACATGTTGGTTTGTCCAGGAAGAAAAATCTCTAATACAAAGTTGAGAGCATGCCAATTCTGGTCATGCACGTCAGCTGTTTGACAATATGCCAAGGCCACCTAGGAGATCTTTCTGGACTCCAAACTTACCAGACTAGGATCTCTTTAGGTGTAGGTGATGGTGGCAAGGTTAGTTTGGCATAACCAGAAACTTGTTAGTGCAAGTTTTTGAGAAAACCAAATCTGGACAGAAAATGTAAGCTATTATTGCATGGACCAAAATTATTCAAATGGGTCCAATATCCTGGACTTAAGGTTTTGGTAGCAAGTACTAATAGCAGGAAAGATCCCAAGATCACTAGAGGGATTTAAAATAGGGTTGCAGTGCAAAATACCAAACTGGACCAGAATGAAAAAGAGGATGTTTTGCTCAAAATTCATAAAACACAAAGCTGGATTTTTGCATAAAAATGAGTTATATGCATCTACTGTCATCTCCAAATTTTGGTGGAATTTTTAAAGAAATATTTAAATAGGTTGAAGTGCAATGGGAGCCCTTGAAAGAATGGAAAAGCCATTTTAAAAGAATTGATGCTTGGCAAAAGTATTATAAAAATGCTTCCACTTGCATACCCACAAAATCAAATGTTTTAAGAAAGCATTCAAGCCCCTCAATATTATCCAAAAGTTTCAGATAAAAGGGAAAAAAATTAAATTCCAGAGAAAAGAAGTAGCTCTGAAATTAATAGAAAAGCCAGAAAATAGAAAATAAATCTTTCTGACAAAATTCTAATTAATAAAACAAGATTAATTTTTTGGGGTGTTACAATAACCTTGTAAATTATGGTGGATTTCTATGACTAGGCGTCTCCTCATCAGTTTTGCCTATGTCCATGTGTCAATTTTTGCCCTAGGTTGTGAAGCAATGTATATTTATGTCATTCCCAAAATTCCCAAAAATAACTCATAAATTCTCAGGGTCATATCTTCATCAAATATGTCAAAAACCTTCCTTACCTAGTTCAAAAATAATTCAACAATATTCATTTTCCTATTCTATTTAGACTAGCCCAGAACGCATGGCAACGCCACGGTCATGCGGTGACCACGCGGCGAGCATGCGAGTTTACGCGCTCTGGAGTTGGGGTCCTCGGCCATAGTCCAAACCTTGATGTATCGCCACCAAACCATGTATTTCTGATTAAATAGATACTTATGTAACTATAAATGATTTTTGGAAAAAATCATGAGCAAACTACAAGGCAACTGCAGTTCAAATTTGACCCATTTCCTGCTGAATCGGCGGAAATTTGTCTTTTTCATGAGAGGTGTATAAAAGCTTTTGACACCCAACCATTTTGTCAATTGTACATTAAATATGGCCTAATATTTTATAAAAACGATCCGGTCCCATTTTGCAACAAATATATAATAGGTCAATCACAAAAAAACTCATTTTGGGCACTCAAAAAATGGAAAATGAATTTTTCGTCCAAAGAAAATGAAAAACTTCCTTAGGCAACATTGTTTGCCATTCCAAGATGCACCCTTGTGCACAATATTAGATTATTTGAAGAAACTATGCCATGAATGTGGCCATAAGATTGATCCTTTGACTTGAAAGCCATGAATCTTCACACGTGATAGCTCATTTCCGAGAATATTTTTTTAAAAATAATTGTTGTATTACAAGTTTATTATTTTTCTAGTAAATTGGTCACATATAATGACACAATGCGAATGTTTTCCAATTTTTTTTCATGCCCATTTCAAAATGTCGTCAAAACGGCGGACATGACCGTTCCTAGCTAGTGGTGGAATCTTGGAAAACATCTTGTGTTTCTCTTATTATAAATAGATACTTTTGTACCTAGAAATGATTTTTAGAAAAAATAAAGAGCAAACTATGAGGCAGCCGCAGTTCAAATTTGACTCGCTCCCTGCTGAATCGGCGGAATTTTTTGTCTTTTTCACGAGATGTGAATCGAAACTTTTGACACCCAACCATTTGGTCAATTGTGCATTAAATATGTCGTATTATTTTAGATAATTATTTGGCACAATTTTGCAACAAATATATGGTAGGTAAAAACTCATTTTGGGCACTCAAAAAATAGAAAATGATTTTTTCGTCCAAAGAAAATGAAAATTTCCTTAGGAAACATTGTTTGCCATTCCAAGATGCACCCTTATGCACAATATTAGATTATTTGAACAAACTATGCCATGAATATGGTCATAAGATTGATCATTTGGCTTGAAAGCCAAGAATCTTCACACGTGATAGCTCATTTCTGAAAACACTTTTTTTAAATTAATTGTTGTATTACAAATTTATTATTTTTATGGTAAATTGGTCACATATAATGACACAATGCGAAGGTTTTCCAATTTTTTTGTTTTTTTTTGAATTTTTCATGCCCATTTCAAAATGCGGTCAAAATGGCGGGCATGACCGTTCCTAGCTAGTGGTGGAATCTTGGAATTTTTTGGTGTTTCTCTTATTAAATGGATACTTATGTACCTAGAAATGATTTTTGGAAAAAATCAAGAGCAAACTATGAGGCAGCTATATTTCGAAATTTGACCCGCTCCCTTCCGAATCGGCGGGAATTTGTCTTCACGAGAGGTGGATCGACAGGTTTATCCACGCAACCGTTTGGTCAATTGTGCATTAAATATGTCCTAGTATTTTAGAAAAATTAATTGGTACACTTTTGCAACAAATATATGGTAGGTCCTTCACAAAAAAAACTCATTTTGGGCACTCAAAAAATGGAAAATGAATTTTTTATCCCAAGAAAATGAAAACTTCCTTAGGCAACATTGTTTGCCATTCCAAGATGCACCCTTGTGCACAATATTAGATCATTTGAACGAACTATACCATGAATGTGGCCATAAGATTGATCATTTAGCTTGAAAGCCATGAATCTTCACATGTGATAGCTCATTTCCGAGAACACTTCTTTAAAATAATTGTTGTATTACAAGTTTATTATTTTTTCTTGTAAATTGGTCACATATAATGACGCAATGCAAAAGTTTTCCAATTTTTTTATTTTTTGAATATTTCATGCCCATTTCAAAGTGCGGTCAAAACGGCGGGCATGACCGTTCCTAGCTAGTGCGGTCAAAACGGCGGTCAGTAGTAGAGGACCAGGCACGAGCTGCAGTACAGGTCCCGTACACAAGGTATGCCATCTCCTCTCCTTCATTTTCCTTCCTTCCTTCCTGTCAAGTTAAGTGCTTGCTTGTGTGTTTGTTAATTTGTTACCTAATAACCCACAAGTATAGGGGGTCGCAACAGTTTTCGAGTGTAGAGTATTCAACCCAATTTATTGATTTGACATAAGGGGAGCCAAAGAATATTCTCAAGTATTAGCAGCTGAGTAGTCAATTCAACCACACCTGGAAAACTTAATATCTACAACAAAGTAGTATGGAAGTAACGATAACGGTGTCAAAAGTAACCGTAGCAATTTTGTAGTGATGGTGGCAGTAGCAGTAACGAAAGTAACGAAGCAAGTATCAATATGAAACGAACTCGTAGGCAATGGATCGACAATGATAGGTGTTGGATAATATTCATCATGTAGCAGTTATAACCGAGGGTGAGACCGAACTAACTCCAATTCATCGATGTAATGTAGGCATGTATTCCGTATATAGTCATATGTGGTTAAGGAAAAGAACTTGCATGACATCTTTTGTCTTACCCTCTCGTGGCAGCGAGGTCCTAATGGAAACTAAGGGATATTAAGGCCTCCTTTTAATAGAGTACCGGACCAAAGCATTAGCACTTAGTAAATACATGAACTCCTCAAACTATGGTCATCACCGGGAAGTGTCCTTGCTATTTTCACTCTGGGGTTGCCGGATCATAATACATAGTAGATGACTATTGACTTGCAAGATAGGATCAAGAACACAAATATATTCATGAAAAATAATACACTAGTACAGTGAGCTGCTAAACAAACGGTTCTAAACCCCTTTCTGTAACGGCCTTCAGAACCGTCGCCAAGTGAGTGTGGGCGATAGGGGGGCAGTCTTTCCCACACAACCCAGAAACCATCGGGGATATGCCTTCCTGGCACACACGCTCGGCAAAATGTGGTTGTGTGCGACCGGTGAGCGGTCAAATACGGAAATATGTATAGAAGAGCTAAAAAATACAATTATACAGCAAAATTGTTTCTGGTCGCAAGTACAACCCACATAGGCAGTCCCCGCTAAACGTTTCCGTTCGTATGTACATCCCACACAGTCGCTCCAAGGAAAATGTTTCCGTTCACAGGTACATCACACACAATTTGTCTCGTTAAATTGTTTGTCATAGCATTGCCATTGCACACGATATTAGTAATTTTATCATTTGCCTTACTGAATGCATCACAAATGGTTCGTAGAAGAAACTGTGTGGTAAAGGTTGTCCGTCACACACAGTTTTTATGTGGTAAACATTTGCGCCAGGTGGCCTAACACAAACAGTTTTCAAGAGGATGTCGTGTGTGATTGTTCATTAATCTAACACGGTTTATTCCTAGAAACTGTGTGTGTTAATGAATGCATCACACACGGTGTTTTCTCAATAACTGCTTGCAATAGAAAAAACCAATTAGCAGGCTAATTATCTGTAGTGAACTGATGTCTTCTTCATTGTGCAGACAAAGATCTTGTTATTTTTTGCCGCCAATTTCTTCATCCTAACAATTTTTCTGAGTTTCTTGACTTGACTGATATTCATGGACAACTCATTTCCCCATATGCAAAAAGGGTCAAACAGTGGGTCAAAACCTCTGACAGCAGGACCTACATGTGCAAGACCAAATTGTTAAAAACCAAAATATTAGAATGGTTCATGCAATTGCACAATAATGTGCTATTAGACAAAGGATCATGCACGTGCTAACCTCGATTGTAAACCTCAGTGCTTCCCATTGTTTCCCTGCAACACATATAAGGTAGTAATCCATCAGGTTAAGTAAGGGTTCACATGCTATCAGTACAATATGTTGATGAAAAATAAGCACATTGCGGATTCATCAGATTAATTCAAGACACATGGAAAACCCATTTATCCAAACCAAGCATGATTAAGAACTAGGAAATATAGCAATTGTATATGTTTCTCATGTATTAAGTGCAGCCAAATTCGATTTATTCCTCACATGCACAACAATACAAAATTCTACCCACGACAATTGGACATCGCAATGTAGAATTGAACCAAGCAGTTAGCTAGACACCACAACAAATGAATCAAACATTAACTGAGCACCACATTGCACAATATGACATACTCCTAATAGAAGATCAGACAGCTAACCAAATCAAGCATGCTTAACAACTTGGAAATATAGCAATTATATTTGTTTCTCGTGTATTTAGTACAACCAAATTCGATTTATTTCTCGCATGGTATACAATAACAGAATGTAGCCAAAACAACTGAACATAGCATTGCAGAATTGAACCAAGCAGTTAACTAAACACCACAACAAATGAACCAAACATTAACTGAGAACCACATTGCACAATATAACATACTCGTAATAGAAGATCAGACAGTTAAACAAACCAAGCATGCTTAACAACTTAGAAATATTGCACCCTGAAGAATTGAACATCACATTTGCAGAATTGAACCAAGAAGTTAACTGAACACCACATTGCATGACATATAGAACATATACACTATAGCAGAAGATTGCATGGTAAAAGTAGATAGCACAATACACTATAATTTGTTAAGGAAAAGCATTAGCTAGCAAATGATGGCCTCGATAAAATGCTATGAACTGTTGTTTAAAGCAGCCAACCGCGTCGCGGCGTCGGAGTGTGAGGCGTCAACGGTGGCCTCGATGGTGAGGTGCTCCTCCAAGATCTAGGGGTCGGCACGAATGGCAGCCTTCATGAGCTCATTCACGCGCGCGGCCACGATTTGCTTCTCCGTTGCCAAATGCTCCTTGAGATCCTGGCTATACTGCTTGCACCATGGCTTAGGGCGGCGCTTATTTGGTGGAGGGGTCGGTGATTTGGGTGGAAGGTGTCGCGCTCGCGCCGACGGCCGGGGCATGTGGGATGTGGAAGGAGGTGGAGGATGGGGGTCGGGTGTGGATTACCTGCCTGGATAGGGAACGGCCGAGCAGCATGAAGGAGGGTCGCCAGCGCGGAGGCGGCGGCGCTGCAAGCAAGGAGTGAAGGTTTCAACTTGGAAAGGAAGGTGGAAAGAGGGGAAATGTGGCTTTTGGTAAGGGAGAGGGGGCGAGGAGGTAGATATTTTCGCGGAAGCCGAAAATTTGGAATCGCTGCAACGAAAAAACTGGCGCGCAAAGTGTCATCAGACACGGTCCCTTATTCAGAACTGTGTACGATATGTGAACATCACAAACGATTTAGATAGCTTAACCCGTGTGTGTTGAGTTTGAACGTCAAAAATTTTGGTTCGAATTTCCCTGGTTACAGTGGTCATCCATGTCATTGCATAATTTGGGTACACAAAGGAGACTAAGTTCTTGATCGAGCAAGTTCAACAATTAAACAGAGGTAGCTGACGTAAACATTACTCTAACAAATCAAAGACCGGTTATCGGTGTCAAAACCGGCGGATCTCGGGTAGGGGGTCCCGAACTATGCGTCCGAGGATCGATGGTGACAGGAGGCTAGGGACACGATGTTTATCCAGGTTCAGGCCCTCTCAATCGAGGTAATACCCTACTTCCTGCTATATTAATATGAATGAATATGATTACAAGAGTTGATCTACCTCGAGATCGTAATGACAAAACCCTAAAGTCTGGCCTATGAGGATGTGATGATTCTCTAGCCTCTACTGTCGGCGTTCTAGGAACGGGGGTACCCAGACTTGCCTGCCTGCAGCCCACAGCGTGGCTCGTCCAGCGGCCTGGTACGGCCCAACCTCATTAGCAACGACTCAAGACCTTCGCGAGGGGATGAGCCTCGCGAGGCGGGCGACGCAAGACCTCACCTAGGGCGGCCTCACTAGGCTAGCTCCCGAGGAGCGCAGATATCAAGGCAAGGGGCACCTCGCGAGGTCCTCCTGACGTGAGCCATGACGACCAAGGCCAGGCGGGTGCCAACGAGCGCAGGATGCCAGTTTCCTCTTTGGTGCTAACGGGGCAGTCGCAGGCGAGGAGTCCCGAGGCATCAGGCAAAGGTTTCCATATCGGTGCAACACGATCAAGACCAGTAGGACGGCAGAGTGGAGGTCATCGCAGAGCCCTCGGCGGCATCACCACCAGAGCCTTTGGCACGTGAAGACCACCTTTTGTCAGGATAGCTTGTACTAGCTCTCCCCCTTCAAACTTGGCCATTGTGGGATCCCTTCCCGTTCAATATTTTGGAGAAGGATCCGAGCCACTATAAATAGGACTAGCCACCACCATAGAGGGAAAAAGGAAGAAAAGAGAAACCAGACACACACCAGCAAGCTCATCCGAGCGCAAGAACACTTCTCCTCAAGAGGCGGTTCTTCCCCTGTACCAATTCTTCCCCATCCTTCAAGGCAATCCATCACACCACACTGGATTAGGGTATTACACCACAATGGTGGCCCGAACCAGTATAAACCTTTGTGTCCCTTGTTCTTCGAGTTCGATGAGCTAGGCTTAGGAATCGACGAGTAGGTGAGCTAGGGCAGAAGGAGAGGTCCTCGTGCGCACCCCAGTGTTCGAACCTTAAGGGCTTTGCTGGAACCCAAGATCTGACATTTGGCGCGCCATGTAGGGGTGCGTCAAAGTTCTTCCTCTCCGCTGACCCCGCTCTCCACACGCCAGGCTCTCATGGCGGGCGCCTCTTCTTCGACCAGCTCGGTGGCCCGCCACGCCACCACGCGCACCCACCGAGCCTTCACCCCTGCCTTGCGACAGGTGCAGTGGCCACCCGGGTTCAGGCCAGATCTGCCCCCTTCCCCGTTATGACGGGGCGGAAGATCCGGCCGTCTTCCTCCTAGCCTACGAGGAGGTCGTTTCGGCAGCCGGCAGCGACAGCAAGGTCATGGCCAGCTGGCTCTCCATGGCGCTCACTGGAGTTCCGTGTGCCTGGTTTCTTAGCTTGCCAGAATCATCTGTGGCATCCTAGGAGGAGCTGCCTGGCCTCTTCACCGCACGCTTCGGGGCGCCAACGCCCCACGTTGTTGCGGCCCTCCTCGGCGGCTCTCAAGCGCCGCCCTCAGACCGCCACGTCAAGAAGTTCTTCTGCCAGATCAGCGCCACCTCCGTACACCGGGGGGCCCTCCCGGATGGGCGGCGCCCAAGACAGACCTCACCTTTCACTCACGTGACCATGCCGCCTCCGCTGCGGGCTCAGCCGCTCTCTCGATGCACTGTACACCCACCATCTGCAATGTAGCGGTCACCAAGACCCTCATCGACGGAGGGGCTGGCCTCAACATGCTCTCAGTAGAAGCTTTTAGCCTGCTCCACGCGCTGCTCGAGCAGCTATGCCCCACCAAGCCCGTCTCCGCAGTCGACAGTGGTTCCGCCAGCCCTCTAGGGCAAATCCGCCTCCCGATCACCTTCGGAACCCGCTACAACTACCGCACCGAGCTGATCGACTTCGACATCGCCCGAATCGGCCTCTACAACTACCGCACCGAGCTGGTTCAGTTCATGGCCGCGACCCATCCAGCCTACAACCTCATGAAGATGTCGGGGAGCAGCGGCGTGCTCATCATGGCGGGAGACACCAAGGAAGCTCTGGTGGCCCTCAAGCTTGCCTTCCGGGCTGCTGCATCGGCACATTCGGCCGACGGGGCTGCACCAGCGAAGAAGAAGCAACTCTTCTCCCAAGACCGAGCCAAGACGAAGCAGATACTGGTGGATGAAGACGGGACGTCAGGCGCCACCTTCACCATAGGCGCTGGCCTCCCCCCATCTCAAGAAAAGGCGCTGATCGGAGTCCTGCAGGCTAACAAGGAGGTGTTCGCGTGGGAACCCAAGGACTTGGTGGGAGTCCTGAGGGGGTGATTGAACATCACCTGAACGTATGCCCCAACGTGCGTCACGTGAAGCAGATGGCCCGACGCCAATCTACAAAGAAGCAGTCCTTCATCATACAAGAGACGTGCAAGCTAGAAGCGGCGGGTGTCATCCGTGAGGTCCGGTACCCGGAGTGGCTGGCAAACCCCGTCGTTGTACCCAAGAAAGGTGGAAAAGAGCGCATGTGCGTCGACTTCACCAACCTCAACAAGGCCTGCCCACAAGACCCGTTTCCTCTGCCCCGCATCGACTAGATTGTCGACTCCACCGTCGAGCCTGACCTACTGTGGTTCCTGGATGCCTTCTCAGGCTACCACCAAATCAAGATGGCAGTGCAAGACATCGAGAAGAGTTCTTTCCTCACCCCGTGCGGAGTATACTACTACACTTGTATGCCGTTCGGGTTGCGGAACGCGGGAGAAACCTTCCAGCGGTTGATGCATATCGTTCTAAGAGAGTAGCTCGGGAAGAACGCCGAGGCCAAAGGTGATGACATCGTGGTGAAGTCTCGGGATGTGGGGACCCCGACTCATAAGTCGTGATCACCGAATGCCCGTGTACAGTGATCCCAGAGATCAATGCTCACTGAACACACAGAAGCTGAATAACAAGAGTCTTACATCCATACATACCGTATTACACAAATAGGACCATAATGGTCAAGTCTAGAGTATATCGTTGCAGCGGAAATCTTCAATGACAACTTGGACCCATGCCATCTGCCTTAACCCTACAGGCATTCTGACTGGAAAGCGTCCTAGCTCGCATGCTCGTCACCAAGAAATCTTCATCATATCCTGTTCTCTCCTGCTTGGCCAATAAAATAACCAGTGGCAAGCCAATGAGTACTTTGAATGTACTCGCAAGCAACCCATGATTTGGTTCTAGGTAACAATGCAATTGTACAACAATGAGCAATCTAGCTATGAGCTAGAATAAATATTCTATCATCAAGTATATGCATCAATAAATTCACGTAACCTCGAGGACAGGTTACCGATATCAACATGAATAGGATTCAACTCAACGAGTCAAGTCACCACCTTGACTCATCACACACACATACTTTCACTGATATAGTAAAATTCTGGACATATTTTAAGTAGCACCACCCAACTGTCCATGACCGTGGACACGGCTATTCAAATAGTTTTACACTCTGCAGATGTTACGCACTTTACCCAGAAGATCCGGGAAGCTTTCGTGTCACCCACGATCCTGCAGTACCTCAAGTACTCGGGGAAGCACCCGATCATTACCTTTCCCTAGACGACACTAACATAGGGTCCACTCATTGGTGCACAGCCCTCGAGTACAAATAATAGATCATAGGACTTGCCCTATTTTCAATGTCACGTGTACACGAAGGGACCAACGGTGTGTCCGGTGCCCTGTGAAAACAGTCATGGTCGCCTATCCGAGCACGACCCCGTCCCGGGAAAGACCTCAAGTCTTCCCGTCACTAGTAATGTGGGCACCATGCTAGTATCGGCCTAAGTAATCAATAACGCCCCGTCCCATAAGGGGTAGAGTAGTTGCACATGTTTGGTTGGGACGGTAGTCACACATAAATCTAATCCATCATTTCACCCATGCACAAGATCTTTATCGGCACATCACTTCTTCCTCAAGTGATGACCTAACTCAACATCACCCTCGGGCATTAGGGGCACCCGATGGGGTTTTTGAAAAGAATGAAACCACGAATGTTTCATGGCACACATGCATCACTAAGCATCACTACTAACCATTTGCATTGCATCTAACACATAGCAAGATCATGAGTAAAGCATGCATCATGTGGTGGTTCTCATCTAGGTCACCACCGTCACTCTTATCATCATGCATTCAGAAATAAATGGGTTCCGAAGAACACAAGGGTATCATGGTCAAAGGGCTGCTTGCCTTATCCTTCCGAGTCTTCAAACCTTCTGGTCCTTCTCCAAGTACTCTGTTTATTTCGTCAACTAACAATGGAAACAATCATAATAAGCAACACAACAAAGCAAAAATAAAAGTGCTCTAAAAATAGGAGTTGGACTTTTCTAGGATACCTCTGGTCATATGAAAAATAACCAAGGTGGTTTCATTGGAGTATGATCAATGGATGGTTTGGCACATTTCAATATGATGGAATCAAGGGGTTTATGGATTTGAATGAAGTGTACATAAATATATTTTTGAATAATGAGCAAAGGCACCCATTAATCAAGTCATGATTTTAGAAGCATCTAGGAGTTGGTTTCA
This sequence comes from Secale cereale, assembly GCA_902687465.1. NCBI lineage: Eukaryota > Viridiplantae > Streptophyta > Magnoliopsida > Poales > Poaceae > Secale > Secale cereale. The sequence continues at coordinate 99,090,107 of LR738712.1, forward strand.
CTGGATTTGGAGTTCAAATGAATTCCCTAGGATTTTGCAAAGTTGATAAATATGAAGAAATGGCTCATTATTTGGTGGGGTACAGAAAGTATTAATAAAAATGTTCCAAAACTAAGTTTGGATATGACAAGCACCTAGGAATTTGAACCACTGCATTTGGATCAAATTTGAGCTCTTTGTGATTTTCTAAAGTTCATCACAGAAAATGAATAATGACATTTTGATAATATTTGTGAAGGAAAAGTTTCTGGAAAAATGTGCATGTTGCTCCAACAGGTAGATAAGGATTTTAGAAACTACCAGAAATTTGAATCATCCAATTTGGAGTTTATTTGAATATTTGGGAGATTTTACAATTTATCTGGAAAAGAAAATGAGAAAAGGCAAGGCTATACCCTTATCCAACGCACCGGGCGTTAGATAGAAGTGGGCCGGCCCAGTGGCTCAGCCGCGCGGGGTCCCCAGGCGACGTCGATGGCGTATTCCCTGGAGTACGTCTTCGCCCATGATAGACGTCTTCCGCGGAGGCCGTCTCCACTTACTCCGGGGGAGGCCCGGGGCCTTAGCCACTTACAGGTGGGTCCTGCTGGCAGACTGTTCATCCCGCCCAGCTCGTCTTCAACCTCGCCTCGCCAGGCAGAGGACGCCTGCCTCGCTCGCCGCCGGTGCTGCTCCGCCCATCCGCACCGGCCGGCGGGGAGGGAATGGAGCGGCGGGGCTCGGCCGCGCCCGTAGGAGGGGACGGAGGGAGGAAGGGCCCCCTCCTTGCTTCCGCAGAGGCCGGAAAGTCTGGTGTTCTGCTGCCGCTAGTGCCGGCGACTCCGGCCGCCTCGGGTGCTGCTTGGCGCACCAGCGTGCTCAGGAGACGACGCTGCTTCGCAGGGGCCTATGCACACGCCTCGGGGAGGGCCAGAGTGAGCAGGGGTCCAACCTTGACGGAGAAGGGCCTCGGCCACCTTGGGCTTCGAGCACACGGGCATCTCGGGGAGGATTGGCGGAGGTGGGGGACTTCCTGGAGATCGTGTGATGGCACCGGAGTGGCCAGGAGGGAGAGAGGGGCTCGGGGTTGCTCGAATTCGAGCGACGGCCGTCGGCGAGGCTCCGGCCACGGAGGTGGATAGAGGGCTCGAGAGCGAAAGGTAGGGTGTCTGGGGGGTTGTTGGAGTAGTGGGAGAGTGAGAGGAGTCGAGAGAGAGCCCAATGGGGCTATATATAGTGCGCGCGTCGGTGCACCGTGGGCGCGGTCTAGGGCGCGCACGGGCAGGCTTCACAGAGGGGAGAGGAGAGAGGGTCAGGCGGGGGCCGGCGACATGCCGTGTCCCAGACGTCGAGGCGACCTCGGGGGACATGCTGGGGAGGCCCGAGGCTGTCGGGGCATCGGGATGGGGGGCGGCTACAGTGCGCCAGAGCACTGTAGCGTGCTCCAGAGCACGCATATGGCTGCCATTGGCATTGCTATGGCGTCCAGGGCATGGCCAATGGTGTCTAGGGGGTAGAGGGAGTAGTTGAATATATGGAGGTGGTCTTGGATGCTCTGGGGAGCCACTGGAGTGAGGAGGGAGGTGTGAAAGAAGGAGATTGCTGCTGTCCAGAAGAGTAAAATGGGGTTTTACCCCCTCTAATGATTGAGCTAAGGCATGGGTGAGTTACAGGAGGTAGAAGATGATCAGGTTTACCTGTGGTAAGAATTTGAGGTAAAGGGGAATAGGGAAAGGGGTCAAAACAATGGTTTTGAAAAAATGGCAGAAGGAGTTTAATACAGTTTTGGGCAAGCAAAATAACTCCACTTGAGATGAGACTTAACAGGATCAAATGTCACATATATTTAGGCCCTTCCACCAAATTTGAGCTCATTTGGGCAAAGTTGCCAATGCAACTTTTGCAAACCCTAGAAATCAACAGAAATGGATTTTCCAAGATTAGGTTAAGCAAATCATCTCCCCTTGATGCACCACTTGGTGTAGTGTCATCATTTGGGGTTGTGAACATGTCCACAAAATTTAAGGCCCCAAGTAAAAAGTTGGCAATGTAGAGTTGTTCAAATTTGGATCTAGTCAGAAAGGGTTTTGGGGCACTTAGATCAAGTTGTCCTTCTCCAAAACTTGTGAAATTTGGCATAGATGCATAATTACATCATTTTAGCATGTGCACCAAGTTTGAGAGTATTTGGAAAAGTTTGGCAATGTAAAGTTGCTCAAACTTCAAAATGGACAGAAATGGTTTTGAGGGGATTATATGATGTTTCCTTGATCTTCAAGGCATGAGGCTTTGCAAGATCATCAAATATGCCATATTTGAAATGATGGAATTTCCCTGGAATTTTTGGAGAATATTTCCTTGGTAAATATTTCAAAAGCTTAAAATATCCAGAAAGGGTTTTGGAAGGATTTGCCCAATATTATGAACATGACCATGTGTTGAAACTATTATATATGGACAATATATGTCCTATGAGTTTCCCTGAATTTTGGCAAATATTTTTTAAATAATTAAATAATTTTTTCCTATTAAAGACCATTTCTGGCCTTAAGAAAAAGCTTTTAAATAAAATATAAAAATAACTTTTAAAATTATAATTTCGTGGTTTCTGGGAGTCCTATACCTAATAGGATTCAAATATACCTTTTGAAAGATTTTTCACACCCTAAATAAGGTACTTGTAGTGCAAACCTCAATTCAGGGGTTTTTGGAAAACTAATTTTAGAAAATACTATTTGGCCAAAAATATTTTTATAAGAAAATTCTATACTGTTCTATACACATGGCATGATCATTGAGAAAAGGTTTTGGATCAAGGAGATGAAGTATAAGAGTTGGAGGATTTATTTGATTTTTAGAGCACTAGCAAACAGCAGACAGAAAATCAATCAATCAAAGTCAAAAACACTCAAAAGTTTTTGTCAATCCACATTTTTAGCATGATTATTAGCTTAAGCAATGAGGCATGAAAATCAGGGTGTGACACGGGAGGCCGAGATCCTCATCGAAGATTTGGAAGAAACCTTCGCCAGCCTCCGCAAGGTAGATCTATGGCTCAACCCGGAAAAGTGTGTGTTCGGTGTCCCGTCAGGTAAGCTTTTGAGCCTCCTGGTGTCGCACAGAGGGATCGAGGCCAACCCCGAGAAGGTCAAGGCCATAGAAAAGATGAGTCCGCTGAAGACCCTCAAAGAGATGCAGAAGCTGGTCGGTTGTGTAACATCACTCGGGCGTTTCATCTCCAAGCTAGGGGAGCGGGCTCATACGTCTCCAACGTATCTATATTCCATGCTATTATATATTCTGTTTTGTAAGTTTAATGGGCTTTATTATACACTTTTAAAATATTTTTGGAACTAACCTACTAACTCGAGGCCCAGTGCAAATTGCGTTTTTTTGCCTATTTCTGTGTTCAAACGGAGTCCAAACGGAATGAAACCTTCGGGAGAGTTATTTTTGGAACTGTATCTACCCAGAAGACCTGGAGTACATGCGAGGGAACGAGAGAGGCGGCCATGAGGGTCTAGGGCGCTCCCAGGGGGGCAAGCGCGCCCCCACCCTTGTGGGCCCCCTCTGGCTCCCCTGATGCCCTCCTTCCTCCTATATATATCCACGTACCCTGAAAATATCGAGGAAACAGAGAAAACCCTAATTCCACCGTCGTAACCTTTTGATCCCGTGAGATCCCATCTTGGGGCTTGTTCCGGAGCTCCACCGGAGGGGGGATCAACCACGGAGTGCTTCTACATCAACAACATAGCCTCACCAATGAGTTGTGAGTAGTTTACCACTGACCTTCGGGTCCATAGTTATTAGTTAGATGGATTCTTCTCTTTTTTGTATCTCAATACAAAGTTCTCTCAATCTTCGAGGAGATCTATTCGATGTAATATTTTCGCGGTGTGTTTGTCGAGATCCGATGAATTGTGGGTTTATGATCAAGATTATCTATGAACAATACTTGATTCTTTTCTGAAATCTTTTATGTATGATTATAATATCCTTGCAAGTCTCTTCGAATTATTGGTTTGGTCTGGCCTACTAGATCTATTGTTCTTGCAATGGGAGAAGTGCTTGGCTTTGGGTTCAATCTTGCGGTGTCCTTTCCCAGTGACAGCAGGGGCAGCAAGGCACGTATTGTATTGTTTCCATCGAGGATAAAAAGATGGGGTTTATATCATATTGCTTGAGTTTATCCCTCTACATCATGTCATCTTGCTTAAAGCATTACTCCATTCTTATGAACTTAATACTCTAGATGCATGCTGGATAGTGGTCGATGTGTGGAGTAATAGTAGTAGATGCAGAATCGTTTCGGTCTACTTGTTACGGACGTGATGCCTATATATAATGATCATGCCTAGGTATTCTCATAACTATGCGCTTTTCTATCAATTGCTCGATAGTAATTTGTTCACCCACCATAGAATTCTGCTATCATGAGAGAAGCCACTAGTGAAACCTATGGCCCCCGGGTCTATTCTCAACATATTAATCTTCAATCTAATTTACTTTGCTTTATTTACTTTCTGTTCTTATACCAAAAATATTATACTATCCTATCTATCAAATCTCACTTTCGTAAGTGATCATGAAGGGATTGACAACCCCTTATCGCGTTGGCTGCAAAGTTCTTGTTTGTTTGTGCAGGTGCGAGGGACTCGCGCGTTGTCTCCTATTGGATTGATACCTTGGCTCTCAAAAACTGAGGGAAATACTTACGCTACTTTGCTGCATCACCCTTTCCTCTTCGAGGGAATAGAACGCAAGCTCGAGAAGTACCAAGAAGAATTTCTGGCGCCGTTGCCGGGGAGGCTTACGCAAAAGTCATATACCAAGTACCTATCACAAACCCTTATCCTTCGCACTACATTATTTGCCTCTCATTTTCCTCTCCCCCACTTCACCCTTGCCGTTTTAATTGCCCTTCTTCTTCCGTGTGTTTACCGTTCGCTTTCCTCTTGTTTGCTTGTGTGTTGGATTGCTTGCTTGTCACTATGGCTCAAAACAATACCAAATTGTGTGACTTCTCCAATATCAACAATAATGATTTTATTAGCACGCCTATTGCTCCTATTACCAATGCTGAATCTTTTGAGATAAATGCTGCCCTGTTGAATCTTGTCATGAAAGATCAATTTTCTGGCCTTCCTAGTGAAGATGCCACTACTCATCAGAACAACTTTGTTGATTTGTGTGATATGCAAAAGAAGAGGGATACGGATAATGATATTGTTAAATTAAAGCTATTTCCGTTTTCACTTAGAGATCGTGCTAAAACTTGGTTTTCCTCTTTTCCTAGAAATAGTATTGATTCATGGAATAAGTGCAAAGATGCCTTTATCTCTAAGTATTTTCCTCCCGCTAAGATTATCTTTCTTAGAAATGATATCATGAATTTTAAGTAACTAGATCGTGAGCATGTTGCACAAGCTTGGGAGAGAATGAAATTATGATACGTAATTGCCCTACACATGGTTTAAACTTATGAATGATTATACAAAACTTTTATGCTGGCTTGAATTTTGCTTCTAGAAATCTTCTAGATTCGACCGCGGGGGGCACTTTCATGGAAACTACCTTACGAGAAGCTACCAAAGTCCTAGATAATATTATGATTAACTACTCGCAATGGCACAACAAAAGATCTACTAGTAAAAAAGTGCATGCTATTGAAGTGATTAGTGTTTTGAGTGGAAAGATGGACGAACTTATGAAATTATTTGCTACTAAGAGTGCTTCTTCTGATCCTAATGATATGCCTTTATCCACGTTGATTGAAAATAATAATGAATCTTTGGATGTGAATTTTGTTGGTAGGAATAATTTTGGTAACAATGCTTATAGAGGAAACTTTAATCCTAGGCCTTTTTCTAGTAATTCCTCTAATAATTATGGTAATTCCTATAATAACTCTTATGAAAATTTTGGTAAGATGCCCTATGAATTTGAAACTAGTGTAAAAGAGTTTATGAATTCAGAAAAGAATTTCAATGCTTTGCTTGAAGAAAAATTGCTTAAGATTGATGAGTTGGCTAGAAACGTGGATATAATTACTTTTGATGTTGATTCTTTGAAACTTAGATCTATTCCACCTAAGCATGATATCAATGAGTCTCTCAAAGCCATGAGAATTTCCATTGATGAGTGCAAAGAAAGAACCGCTAGGATGCGTGCTAAAAAAGATTGCTTTATGAAAGCGTGTTCTTCTAGCTATCATGAAAATAAAGATGAAGACTTGAAAGTTATTGATGTGTCTCCTATTAGATCCTTGTTTTCTATTACGAATATTGATAAAGATGGGACTGGAGATGAGTCTACTTTATTTAAAAGGCGTCCCAATGATTCAGAGTTTTTAGATCTTGATGCTAAAATTGTTAAATGTGGGATTGAAGAGATTAAAACTTTGCATAGTGATGAACCCACTATTTTGGATTTCAAGGGATTCAATTATGATAATTGCTCTTTAATATATTTTATTTCCTTGTTGTAATCCGTACTAAATTCTATGCATGCTTATAGTCAAAATAAGGCTTTTACCAAGCACATAGTTGATGCTTTGATGCAATCTTATGAAGAAACACTTAAATTAGAAGTTTCTATCCCTAGAAAGCTTTATGATGAGTGGGAACCTACTATTAAAATTAAAATTAAGATCATGAATGCTTTGCTTTGTGTGATTTGGGTGCAAGTGTTTCTACAATTCCAAAAACTTTGTGTGATTTGTTAGGTTTCCATGAGCTTGATGATTGTTCTTTAAATTTGCATCTTGCGGATTGTACCATTAAGAAACCTACGGGAAGGATTAATTATGTTCTTATTGTTTCCAATAGGAATTATGTGCCTGTAGATTTCATTGTTCTTGATATAGATTGCAATCCTTCATGTCCCATTATTCTTGGCAGACCTTTCCTTAGAACGATTGGTGCAATTATTGATATGAAGGAAGGAAATATTAGATTCCAATTTCCGTTAAGGAAAGGCATGGAACACTTTCCTAGAAAGAAAATCAAATTACCTTATGAATCTATTATGAGAGCCACTTATGGATTGCCTACCAAAGATGGCAATACCTAGATCTATTCTTGTATCGTGCCTAGCTAGGGGCGTTAAATGATAGCGCTTGTTGGGAGGCAACCCAATTTTATTTTCTTTGTTTTTGTTTCTGTTGAGGGATAAATATTGCATCTAGTTTCTGTTTAGATGTGGTTTTGTGTTTTAATTAGTGTTTGTGCCAAGTAGAACCTCTGGGAAGACTTGTGTGAAGTTTATATGATCATGCTGTAAAAAATAGAAACTCTAACGCTCACGAGATTGGCAGTATTTTTTTACTGGAGAGTGCTTTTTAGTTGATTCTTTTTGCAGATGATTAATAGACAAATTCCTCACGTTTGCCAATTTATTTCAATTTTTTTGGAGTTACGGAAGTATTTGAAAGTTAGAGATTACTACAGTCTGTTCTGTTTTTGACAGATTCTGTTTTTCGTGTGTTGTTTGCTTATTTTGATGAATCTATGAGTAGTATCGGGGGGTATGAATCATGGAGAAGTTGCAATGCAGTAGTTTTAACACCAATATAAACTAAGAATGAGTTCATTACAGTACCCTTGAGTGGTGGTTTGTTTTCTTATACTAACGGAGCTCACGAGATTTGTGGCTAAGTTTTGTGTTGTGAAGTTTTCAAGTTTTGAGTATGGCTTTGATAGACTATGGAACAAAGAGTGGCAAGAGCCTAAACTTGGGGATGCCCAAGGCACCCAAAGGTAAAATTCAAGGACAACCAAAAGCCTAAGCTTGGGGATGCCCCGGGAAGGCATCCCCTCTTTCGTCTTCATCTATCGGTAACTATACTCGGGACTATTGTAACGCCCCGGACACACCCGCCGATGGTCGTTACTCCTGGCGGGATCTAGACTGGCCTCACATATCAATACTAGTCTTTTCTGCGCACTTTGTCCTCACTCGTGCACACCCGGGAGCAACTTCCCGGTCGGTCACCCATCTTGAAACTACTCCAAGCTGAGCACGCTTAACTTTGGAGTTCTATCTGAATGGGCTCCCGGAAAAGAAGGAATTCCTTATTGATATGAGTAGTCTATCATCCCTAATAAGCCAGGCCATCACAACTATATTTTTATTCACCACATGATATGTGTTTTGCTTGGAGTGGCATGTATGATTTGAGTCTTTGCTTTTTAGTTTGCCACAATCATCCTTGCTGGACACACCTTTTGAGAGAGACAAATATGATTTAGAATTTATTAGAATACTCTATGTGCTTCACTTATATCTTTTGAGCTAGATAGTTTTGCTCTAGTGCTTCACTTATATCTTTTAGAGCACAGTGGTGGTATTTTTTTTAGAAATTGTAGATCTCTCATGCTTCACTTATATCCTTTTGAGAATCTTTTAAAACAACATCGTATTGTGCTTTGGTTATGAAACTAGTCCTAATATGCTAGGCATCCAAGATGAGTATAATAAAATTTTTCACATAAAGTGCATTGAATAGTATGAGAAGTTTGATACTTGATGATTGTTTTGAGATATGAGGATGGTGATATTAGAGTCATGCTAGTAGAGTAGTTGTGAATTTGAGAAATACTTGTGTTGAGGTTTGCAAGTCCCGTAGCATGCACGTATGGTAATAGTTGTGTGACAAATTTGAAGCATGAAGTATTTCATTGAGTGTCATCCTTTGTGTGGAGGTTGGGATCGCGTGATGGTTAACTCCTACCAACCCTTCCCCTAGGAGCATGCGTGTAGTACTTTGTTTTGATGACTTGTAGATTTTTTTCATTAAGTATGTGAGTTCTTTATGACTAATGTTGAGTCCATGGATTATACACACTCTCACCCTTCCGCCATTGCTAGCCTCTCTTGTACCGCGCAACTTTCGTCGGTACCATATACCTTCCTCAAAACAGCCACCATACCTACCTATCATGGCATTTCCATAGCCATTCCGAGACATATTGCCATGCAACTTTTCACCGTTTCGTTTGTTATGACACGCTTCATCATTGTCATATTTCCATGCATGATCATGTAGTTGACATCGTATTTGTGGCTAGGACACCATGCATAATTTTTCATACATGTCACTCTTGATTCATTGCACATCTCGGTACACCACCGGAGGCATTCATATAGAGTCATACTTTGTTCTAATGTCAAGTTGTAATATCGAGTTGTAAATCAATATAAGTGTGATGATCATCATTATTAGAGCATTGTCCCAAAGAAAAAAAAGAGAAAAAAAGAAGGAAAGGCCAAAGAAAAAAAGGCCCAAAAAAAGGAAAAAATGCAAAAAAGAAAAAAGATAAACAATAAAAGAAAAAAGAAAAAAGAAAAAAGAAAAAAAAGGATAAAAGGAACAATGCTACTATCTTTTTCCACACTTGTGCTTCAAAGTAGCACCATGATCTTCATGATAGAGAGTCTCTTGTTTAGTCACTTTCATATACTAGTGGGAATTTTCATTATAGAACTTGGCTTGTATATTCCAACGATGGGCTTCCTCAAATGCCCTAGGTCTTCATGAGCAAGCAAGTTGGATGCACACCCACTTAGTTTCTTTTGTTGAGCTTTCATACATTTTTAGCTCTAGTGCATCCGTTGCATGGCAATCCCTACTCACTAACAGTGATATCTATTGATGGGCATCTCCATAGCCCATTGATACGCCTAGTTGATGTGAGACCATCTTCATATATTGCGTGAAAGTTGAAATAGTTTGAAAAAATTTAAGTATGAAACAAGTGCTTGGCTGAAACCGGGGTTGTGCATGATTGGAATACTTTGTGTGACGAAGATGGAGCATAGCCTAACTATATGATTTTGTAGGGATGAACTTTCTTTGGCCATGTTATTTTGAGAAGACATGAATGCTTTTTTAGTATGCCTGAAGTATTATTATTCTTATGTCAATATGAACTTTTATCTTGAATCCTTCGGATCTGAACATTCATGCCACAACAAAGAGAATTACATTGAGAATTATGTTGGTTAGCATTCCACATCCAAAATTCTGTTTTTATTATTTACCTACTCGAGGACGAGCAGGAATTAAGCTTGGGGATGCTTGATACGTCTCCAACGTATCTATAATTTTTGATCGTTCCATGCTATAATATATTCTGTTTTGGATGTTTAATGGGCTTTATTATACACTTTTATATTATTTTTGGAACTAACCTACTAACCCCAGGCCAAGTGCAAATTGTTGTTTTTTGCTTATTTCAGTGTTTCGCAGAAAAGGAATATCAAACGGAGTCCAAACGGAAAGAAACCTTCAGGAGAGTTATTTTTGGAACCGTATCTACCCAGAAGACTTGGCATACACGCGAGGGAACGAGAGAGGCGGCCACGAGGGTCCAGGGCGCGCCCAGGGGGGCAGACGCGGCCCCCGCCCTTGTGGGCCCCCTCTGGCTCCCCTGATGCCCTCCTTCCTCCTATATATATCCACGTACCCTAAAAACATCGAGGCAACAGAGAAAACCCTAATTCCACCGCCGTAACCTTCTGTTCCCGTGAGATCCCATCTTGGGGCTTGTTTCGGAGCTCTGCCGGAGGGGGGATCTACCACGGAGTGCTTCTACATCAACACCATAGCCTCACCAATGAGTTGTGAGTAGTTTACCACAAACCTTCGGGTCCATAGTTATTAGCTAGATGGCTTCTTCTCTCTTTTTGGATCTCAATACAACGTTCTCCTCGATCTTTGTGGAGATCTATTCGATGTAATCTTTTCGCAGTGTGTTTGTTGAGATCCGATGAATTGTGGGTTTATGATCAAGATTATCTGTGAACAATACTTGATTCTTTTCTGAAATCTTTTATGTATGATTATAGTATCCTTGCAAGTCTCTTTGAATTATTTGTTTGGTTTGGCCTACTAGATCTATAGTTCTTGCAATGGGACAAGTGCTTGGCTTTGGGTTCAATCTTGCGGTGTCCTTTCCCAGTGACAGCTGGGGCAGCAAGGCACGTATTGTATTGTTTGTTGGAAATATGCCCTAGAGGCAATAATAAATTGGTTATTATTATATTTCCTTGTTCATGATAATTGTTTATTATCCATGCTAGAATTGTATTGATAGGAAACTCAGATACATGTGTGGATACATAGACAAACACCATGTCCCTAGTAAGCCTCTAGATGACTAGCTCGTTGATCAATAGATGGTTATGGTTTCCTGACCATGGACATTGGATGTCGTTGATAACGGGATCACATTATTAGGAGAATGATGTGATGGACAAGACCCAATCCTAAGCCTAGCACAGATCGTGTAGTTCGTATGCTAAAGCTTTTCTATATGTCAAGTATCTTTTCCTTAGACCATGAGATTGTGCAACTCCCAGATACCGTAGGAATGCTTTGGGTGTACCAAACGTCACAACGTAACTGGGTGGCTATAAAGGTGCACTACAGGTATCTCTGAAAGTGTCTGTTGGGTTGGCACGAATCGAGATTGGGATTTGTCACTCCGTATGATGGAGAGGTATCTCTGGGCCCACTCGGTAGGACATCATCATAATGTGCACAATATGTGATCAAGGAGTTGATCACGGGATGATGTGTTACGGAACGAGTAAAGAGACTTGCCGGTAACGAGATTGAGCAAGGTATCGGTATACCGACAATCGAATCTCGGGCAAGTGCTATACCGATAGACAAAGGGAATCGTATACGGGATTGATTGAATCCTTGACATTGTGGTTCATCCGATGAGATCATCGTGGAACATGTGGGAGCCAACGTGGGTATCCAGATCCCGCTGTTGGTTATTGGCCGGAGAGTTGTCTCGGTCATGTCTGCATGGTTCCCGAGCCCGTAGGGTCTACACACTTAAGGTTCGATGACGCTAGGGTTATAGGGAAAGTATGTACGCGTTTACCGAATGTTGTTCGGAGTCCCAGGTGAGATCCCGGACGTCACGAGGAGTTCCGGAATGGTCCGGAGGTAAAGATTCATATATGGGAAGTCCCGTTTTGGTCACCGGAAAAGTTTCGGGCGTTATCGGTAACGTACCGGGACCACCGGGAGGGTCCCGGGGGTCCACCGGGTGGGGCCACCGGCCCCAGAAGGCTGCATGGGCCAAGTGTGGGAGGGGACCAGCCCCAGGTGGGCTGGTGCGCCCCCCTAACCAGGCCCAAGGCAAAGAGAGAAGGAAAAGGGGAGAAACCCTAGGCTCAGATGGGCCTAAGGCCCACATAGTGGTGCGCCTCCCCCTCTCTCCCCCTTGGCCGCCCCCCTAGATGGGATCTAGGGCTGGCCGCACCCCTAGGGGTGGGAAACCCTAAAGGGGGCGCAGCCCTCCCTTCCCCCTATATATATGTGAGGTTTGGGGCTGCACATAACACGTTTTGACCTCGGTCGATTGGCGCAGCCCTACCTCTCTCCCTCCTCGTCTCCCGCAGTGCTTGGCGAAGCCCTGCTGGAGTCCCGCGCTCCTCCTCCACCACCATGCCGTCATGCTGCTGTTGGATGGAGTCTTCCCCAACCTCTCCCTCTCTCCTTGCTGGATCAAGGCGTGGGAGACGTCACCGGGCTGCACGTGTGTTGAACGCGGAGGCGCCGTTGTTCGGCGCTTAGATCGGAATCAACCGCGATCTGAATCGCAGCGAGTACGACTCCTTCATCTGCGTTCTTGCAACGCTTCCGCATCGCGATCTACAAGGGTATGTAGATGCACTCACCTTCCCCTCGTTGCTAGATTACTCCATAGATAGATCTTGGTGATGCGTAGGAAAATTTTTGATTTTCTGCAACGATCCCCAACAGTGGCATCATGAGCTAGGTCTATGCGTAGTATCTTGCACGAGTAGAACACAAAGTAGTTGTGGGCTTAGATCATGTCAATTCTCTTGCCGTTACTAGTCTTATCTTGATTCGGCGGCATCGTGGGATGAAGCGGCCCGGACCGACCTTACACGTACTCTTACGTGAGACAGGTTCCACCGACTGACATGCACTTGTTGCATAAGGTGGCTAGCGGGTGTCTGTCTCTCCCACTTTAGTCGGATCGGATTCGATGAAAAGGGTCCTTATGAAGGGTAAATAGAAATTGGCACATCACGTTGTGGTTTTGACGTAGGTAAGAAACGTTCTTGCTAGAAACCTATAGCAGCCACGTAAAAACTTGCAACAACAATTAGAGGACGTCTAACTTGTTCTTGCAGCATGTGCCGTGTGATGTGATATGGCCAAAAGGATGTGATGAATGATATATATGTGATGTATGAGATTGATCATGTTCTTGTAATAGGAATCACGACTTGCATGTCGATGAGAATGAAAACCGGCAGGAGCCATAGGAGTTGTCTTATTTATTGTATGACCTGTGTGTCACTGAATAACGCCATGTAATTACTTTACTTTATTGCTAAACGTTAGCCATAGTAGTAGAAGTAATGTTTGGCAAGACGACTTCATGAAGACACGATGATGGAGATCATGGTGTCATGCCGGTGACGATGATGATCAAGGAGCCCCGAAGATGAAGATCAAAAGGAGCAAAATGATATTGGCCATATCATGTCACTATTTGATTGCATGTGATGTTTATCATGTTTTACATCTTATTTGCTTAGAACGACGGTAGTGAATAAGATGATCTCTCACTAAAATTTCAAGAATTGTGTTCCCCCTAACTGTGCACCGTTGCTAAGGTTCGTTGTTCCGAAGCACCACGTGATGATCGGGTGTGATAAGTTCTAACGTTCGCATACAACGGGTGTAAGCCAGATTTACACAGGCGATACACTTAGGGTTGACTTGACGAGCCTAGCATGTACAGACATGGCCTCGGAACACGGAAGACCGAAAGGTCGAACATGAGTCGTATAGAAGATACGATCAACATGAAGATGTTCACCGTTGATGACTAGTCCGTCTCACGTGATGATCGGACACGGCCTAGTCGATTCGGATCATGTATCACTTGGATGACTAGAGAGATGTCTATCTAAGTGGGAGTTCATTATATGAACTTAATTGTCATGAACAATAGTCTAAGTTGTCTTCGCAGATTATGTTGTAGACCAATAACTGCGTTGTAGCTCCCTGTTTAATACGATCCTAGAGAAAGACTAAGTTGAAAGATATTGTAAGCAATGATGCGGACTGGGTCCGTAGTCTGAGGAGTGTCCTCACTGCTGCATAGAAAGCTTACGTCTTTGATGCACCGCTCGATGTGCAAACCCCTACAACGTTGTCTATGGATGTTGTGAACACCTGACAGACATGTCCTGATAACTACTTGATAGTTTAGTGCCCCATACTTTACGGCTTAGAATCAGGATTCCAATGACGTTTTGAATGCCATAGAACATATGAGATGTTCTAAGAGCTGAAATTGGGATTTCAGGCTAATGCCCGTGTTGAGAGGTATGAGACCTCTGACAAGTTCTTTTGCAAAAAAAAAGATGGAGGAGAATGGCTCAACTAGTGAGCATGTGCTCAGAATGTCTGGGTGCTAAAATCACTTGAACCAAGTGGGAGTTAATCTTCCAGGTGAGATAGTGGTTGACAGAATTCTCTAGACACTATCACCAAGCTACTAGAACTTCGTGATGAACTATGACATGCAAAGGATGGAGATGATCCCGGAGCTATTAGCGGTTCTTAAGACCGCGAAAGTAGAAATCAAGAAAAAGCATCAAGTGTTGATGGTTTAACAAGACCACTGGTTTCAGAAGGGCAAGGGCTAGAAGGGAAACTTCATGGATGGCAAACCAATTGTCGCTCTGATGAAGGAACCCATGGTTAAACCCAAACCTCAAGACTAAGTGCTTCTATTGTAAGGGGAACGGTCACATGATAGCGGAACTACCCCAAATACATGGTAGATATGATAGCTGGAAACTTCAACAAAGTATATTGTTATTGATGTGTACCTTACTAGTACTCCTTGTAGCACCTGGGTATTGGATACCGGTTCAGTTGCTATTAGTGACTTGAAGCAAAAGCTACGAACTAAACGGAGACTAGCTAAGGGCGAGGTGACGATGTGTGTTGGAAGTGTTTCCAAGGTTGATAAGATCACCATCGCAAGTTCCCTCAACTTTCGGGATTAGTGTTGAACCTAGATAAATGTTATCAGGTGTCTACGTTAAGCATGAATATGATTAGATCATGTTCATCGCAATACGGTTATTCATTTAAGTTAGAGAATAATGGTTATTCTGTTTACATGAATAATACCTTTATGGTCATGCACCCAATGGTTCGTTGAATCTCGATCATAGTAATACACATGATGATAATATTAATGCCAAAAGATGTAGAGTTAATGATGATAGTACCACTTTCTTGTGGCACTGCCGCTTAGGTCATTTTGGCATAAAATGCATGAAGAAACTCCATGCTGATGGATGTTTGGAGTCACTTGATTTTGAATCGCTTGACACATGCGAGCCATGCCTCTTGGGCAGGATGACTAAGATCCCGTGTTCAGGTACAATGAAACGGGAAAGTGACTTGTTGGAAATCATACATGCTGATGTGTGTGATCCAATGAGAATTAAGGCGTGTAGTGGATATCGTTATTTTCTCATCTTCACTGACGATTTGAGTAGATATGGGTATATTTACTTAATGAAGCAAAAGTCTGAAATGTTTGAAAAGTTCAAGCAATTTCAGAGTGAAGATTAAGAATCATCATAACAAGAAGATCATGTTCCTACGATCTGATCAAGGGGAGATTTTCTGAATTATGAGTTTGGCAATCACTTAAGACATTGTGGAAATGTTTCACAGTTGAAGCCACCTGGAATACCATAGCGTAATGGTGTGTCCGGACATCGTAATCGAACCTTATGAGATATGGTGCGATCTATGATGTATCTTACCGATCTACCGCTGTTATTTTGAGGTTATGCATTAGAGACTGCTGCATTCACTTTAGACAGGGCACCATCTAAGTCCGTTGAGACGACGTCGTATGGTTTGGCAAGAAACCAAAGTTGTCGTTTTCTTAATGTTTGGGGCTGCGATGCTTATGGCTTCAGCCGGGAAAAGCTCGAACCCAAAGCGGACAAATACACCTTCATAGAATACCCAAAGGTAACATTTGGGTATACCTTCTATCTCAGATCCAAGGACAAAAATGCTTGTCACTAAGAACGGGTCCTTTCTCGAGAAAGAGTTTCTCTCGAAAGAATTGAGTGGGAGGAAGATAGAACTTGATAAGGTTTTCGAACCCTCACTTCAACCGGAGAGTAATGCAACACAGAAAGAGGTTTCTGTGGAACCTACGACTGTTGGAGAGGAAACTAATGATAGTGATCACGAAGCTTTGGATCAAGTTGCTATCGAACCTCGCAGGTCGACAAGGATATGTACTACTCCTTAGTGGTACGGTAATCCTGTCTTAGATGTCATGTTGTTGGACAACGATGAACCTACGAACTATGGAGAAGCGATGGTGGGCCCGTATTCCGACAAATGGTTAGAAGCCGGGAAATCCGAGATAGGATCCATGTATTAAAACAAAGTATGGACTTTGGTAGACTTGCCCGATGATTGGCAAGCCATTGAGATAAATGGATCTTTAAGAAGAAGATGGACGTGGACGGTAATGTCACTGTCTGTGAAGCTCGACTTGTGGCAAAAAGGTTTTTCACAAGTTCAAGGAGTTGACTACGATGAGATTTTCTCACTCGTAGCGATGCTTAAGTCCGTCGGAATCATGTTAGCATTAGCTGCATTTATGAAATCTGGCAGATAGATGACAAAACAAGTTTCCTTACCAGTTTTCGTAAGGAAAGGTTGTATGTGATACAATCAGAAAGGTCTTGTCGATCCTAAGGATGCTAAAAGGTATGCTAGCTCCAGCGATCCTTCCATGGACTAGAGCAAGCATCTCGGAGTTGGAATATACACTTTGATGGAGTGATCAAAGTTTTTGGGTATACAAAGTTTGTTAGAAACTTGTATTTGCAATAAAGTGAGTGGGAGCACTACAACATTTCTGATAAGTATATGTGAATGACATATTGTTGATCCTAAATGATGTAGAATTTCTGGAAAGCATAAAGGGTTGTCTAAAAGGTGTTTTTCAAAGGAATACCTGGATAAAGCTGCTTACATATTGGGCATCAAGATCTATAGAGATAGATCAAGACGCCTGATGATACTTTCAAAAGGAACACACACCTTTGACATGATTTTGAAGAAGTTCAAAATAGGTCAGTTAAAGAAGGAATTCTTACCTGAGTTATAAGGTGTGAAGTTGAGTAAGACTCAAAACTTGACCACAGCAGAAGAAAGAGGAGGGACGAAGGTCGTCCCCTATGCTTTTGTCATAGGCTCTATACGGTATGCCATGCTGCACCTGATGGGTGCCTTGCCACATGTCTGGCAAGAGGGTACAAAGGTGATCCAGGAGTAGATCACTGGATAGTGGTCAGAATTATCCTTAGAGTAATAAGGAAATGTTTCTCGGTTATGGAGGTGATAAAGAGTTCGACGTAAAGAGTTACGTCGATGCAAGCTTAACACCTATCCGGATAACTCTAAGCGGAGATACCGGATACGTATGATGGAGCAACAGTTTGGAATAGCTCCAAGTGGAACGTGGTAGCAGCATCTATGATATGACATAAAGTTTTGCGAAGTACATAGGGATCTGAATGTTGCAGACCCGTTGACTACAACCTCTCTCACAAGCATAACATGATCAAACCCAGAACTCATTGAGTGTTAATCACATATTGATGTGAACTAGATTACTGACTCTAGTGAACTCTTTGGATGTTAGTCACATGGCAATGTGACCTATGAGTGTTAATCACATGGCGATGTGAACTAGATTATTGCCTCTAGTGCAAGTGGGAGACTGTTGGAAATATGCCCTAGAGGCAATAATAAATTGGTTATTATTATATTTCCTTGTTCATGATAATTGTTTATTATCCATGCTAGAATTGTATTGATAGGAAACTCAGATACATGTGTGGATACATAGACAAACACCATGTCCCTAGTAAGCCTCTAGATGACTAGCTCGTTGATCAATAGATGGTTACGGTTTCCTGACCATGGACATTGGATGTCGTTGATAACGGGATCACATCATTAGGAGAATGATGTGATGGACAAGACCCAATCCTAAGCCTAGCACAGATCGTGTAGTTCGTATGCTAAAGCTTTTCTATATGTCAAGTATCTTTTCCTTAGACCATGAGATTGTGCAACTCCCAGATACCGTAGGAATGCTTTGGGTGTACCAAACGTCACAACGTAACTGGGTGGCTATAAAGGTGCACTACAGGTATCTCTGAAAGTGTCTGTTGGGTTGGCACGAATCGAGACTGGGATTTGTCACTCCGTATGACGGAGAGGTATCTCTGGGCCCACTCGGTAGGACATCATCATAATGTGCACAATATGTGATCAAGGAGTTGATCACGGGATGATGTGTTACGGAACGAGTAAAGAGACTTGCCGGTAACGAGATTGAGCAAGGTATCGGTATACCGGCGATCGAATCTTGGGCAAGTGCTATACCGATAGACAAAGGGAATCGTATACGGGATTGATTGAATCCTTGACATCGTGGTTCATCCGATGAGATCATCGTGGAACATGTGGGAGCCAACATGGGTATCCAGATCCCGCTGTTGGTTATTGGCCGGAGAGTTGTCTCGGTCATGTCTGCATGGTTCCCGAGCCCGTAGGGTCTACACACTTAAGGTTCGATGACGCTAGGGTTATAGGGAAAGTATGTACGCGGTTACCAAATGTTGTTCGGAGTCCCGGATGAGATCCCGGATGTCACGAGGAGTTCCGGAATGGTCCGGAGGTAAAGATTCATATATGGGAAGTCCCGTTTTGGTCACCGGAAAAGTTTCGGGCGCTATCGGTAACGTACCGGGACCACCGGGAGGGTCCCGGGGGTCCACCGGGTGGGGCCACCGGCCCCAGAAGGCTGCGTGGGCCAAGTGTGGGAGGGGACCAGCCCCAGGTGGGCTGGTGCGCCCCCTTAACCAGGCCCAAGGCAAAGAGAGAAGGAAAAGGGGAGAAACCCTAGGCTCAGATGGGCCTAAGGCCCACATAGTGGTGCGCCTCCCCCTCTCTCCCCCTTGGCCGCCCCCCTAGATGGGATCTAGGGCTGGCCGCACCCCTAGGGGTGGGAAACCCTAAAGGGGGCGCAGCCCTCCCTTCCCCCTATATATGTGAGGTTTGGGGCTGCACATAACACGTTTTGACCTCGGTCGATTGGCGCAGCCCTACCTCTCTCCCTCCTCGTCTCCCGCAGTGCTTGGCGAAGCCCTGCTGGAGTCCCGCGCTCCTCCACCACCACCATGCCGTCATGCTGCTGTTGGATGGAGTCTTCCCCAACCTCTCCCTCTCTCCTTGCTGGATCAAGGCGTGGGAGACGTCACCGGGCTGCACGTGTGTTGAACGCGGAGGCGCCGTTGTTCGGCGCTTAGATCGGAATCAACCGCGATCTGAATCGCAGCGAGTACGACTCCTTCATCCGCGTTCTTGCAACGCTTCCGCATCGCGATCTACAAGGGTATGTAGATGCACTCACCTTCCCCTCGTTGCTAGATTACTCCATAGATAGATCTTGGTGATGCGTAGGAAAAATTTTGATTTTCTGCAACGATCCCCAACATTTTTGCCATTGAGGATAAAAAGATGTGGTTTATATCATATTGCTTCAGTTTATCCCTCTACATCATGTCATCTTGTTTAAAGCATTACTCTATTCTTATGAACTTAATACTCTAGCATGCTGGATAGCGGTCGATGTGTGGAGTAATAGTAGGAGATGCATAATCGTTTCGGTCTACTTGTTACGGACGTAATGCCTATATATAATGATCATGCCTAGATATTCTCATAACTATGCTTTTTTCTATCAATTTGTCGACAGTAATTTGTCCACCCACTATAGAATTCTGCTATCATGAGAGAAGCCACTAGTGAAACCTATGGCCCCCGGGTCTATTCTCAACATATTAATCTTCGATCTACTTTACTTTGCTTTATTTACGTTCTGTTCTTATACCAAAAATACCAAAAATATTATACTATCCTATTTATCAGATCTCACATTTGTAAGTGACTGTGAAGGGATTGACAACCCCTTATCGCGTTGGCTGCGAAGTTCTTATTTGTTTGTGCAGGTGCGAGGGACTCGTGCGTGGTCTCCTACTAGAATGATACCTTGGTTCTCAAAAACTGAGGGAAATACTTACGCTACTGTGCTGCATCACCCTTTCCTCTTCGAGGGAATACAACACAAGCTCGAGAAGTAGCACGAGCCCTCCCCTTGTTCAAACTGATGAAAAGGAAGGGCTCATTCGAGTGGACCCCTGAGGCCGATACAGCATTCGAATACTTCAAGAAATACCTCTCCAACCCACCGGTTATGGTGGCACCCAAACCTCGAGAGCCCCTGGTGCTTTACGTGTTCCCTAAACCACATTCTACCAGCGCTGCGTTAGTGGCTGTCCGGGAGGAGCGCCAAGACAAGACCCCGCAGCCTCGGAGTGATGCTCTCGAGGTTCCCGTGGGGCCAGCAAGCGACCGCGCCCTGCAAGATGATATTTTTGAAGCCATAGCTGTCCCTTCTTGCGACCAAACTCCCGAAGCTCCTCCACCCAATCAGGCCCCACAGCCCAGGCGAGCTCGGGCTCCGCCCCCGTCGAGCACCCGGTGTAATTCGTCAGCACGGTGCTCCGTGATGCTCGGGCACGATATCCCATGCCGCAGAAGCTCCTGCTTGCGCTCCTCGTTGCCTCGCGCAAGATGCACCACTACTTCCAAGGCCATGCCATCAAGGTGGTTTCGGCCCATCCACTGGAGAGGGTACTCCGGAGCCCCAACGCGGTGGGAAGAGTCGCTGAATGGAATATCGAGCTGCAAGCGTTCCAGTTGGAATTCAGCACGACCAGAGTCATCAAAGGAGCCGCGCTTGCTGACTTCATGGCAGAATGGACTGACGCCCCATGGCTCAAAGAGGGTGAGGACCGATCCCTCTCGCTAGGAAGTGAAGCCCCCGACGGTTGGGTCATGTACTTCGACGGCGCGTTCGCGCACCAGGGGGCGGGGCTGGTGTAGTGCTCATCTCGCCCACTCAAGACAAACTCTACTACACTGTGCAGTTCTGCTTTCAGTCGAGCGATAAGGTCTCCAACAACATCGCGGAGTACAAGGGCCTCATTGCTGGTCTCAAGGCCGTGGTGGCCCTAGGAGTGAAATGCCTCGTCATCAGGGGCGACTCATAGCTCCTTATCAACTTATCCAACAAGGTGTACGAGCCGAAGGACGAGCATATGGAGGCGTACCTCGCGGAGGTACGCAAAATGGAGAAGCAGTTCTTAGGCCTGGAGCTGTAGCACGTGCCTTGTGGCACCAACAAGGAAGCCGATGATATCGCCAAAAGAGCATCCAGGCGCCTGACCTAGGAGCCAGGCGTCTTCGAGGAGCGGCTCCTCAAGCCTTCGGCATCACCCCCACAAGAGGGGCCGGTGAGGCCTCAGGAGGAACTCCCCCAACCGCTGACCTCGGGAGCCCCCGCCCGCGGCCCGACCTTAGGAGCCCTCCTGCTCCTGGCGCTCGCGTCTCAGGAGGGATGCTGGACTGAGGAGTTCAAGGCGTACCTGGTGCGAGGAGCGCTGCCAGGAAAGGAGGAGGATGCCAAACGCGTGGCCCGACAGGCTATGACATATTGCATTCAAGACGGTGAGCTTTACAGGAAACGACCAAATGATGTTTCTTTACGATGCATCTCCAGGAAGCAAGGGGGTGAGTTGCTAGCTGACATCCATGCCGGGGACTGCGGGCATCACTCATCGTCACGCACCCTGGTCGGCAAGGCGTTCGGCAACGGTTTCTACTGGCCCATGGCGCTCAACGATGCTGCCGAGCTGGTGAAGTCCTGCGAGGCTTACCAATTCCATGCCAAGCAGAAACACCAACCGGCTCAGGGCCTCCAAACCATCCCGCTCTCCTGGCCGTTTGCGGTCTAGGGGCTGGACATCCTGGGCCCCTTCCCTCGAGCGCCCGGGGGCTACCGCTACCTCTATGTCGTCGTCGACAAGTTCACCAAATGGGCGGAGGTGGAAGCTGTCCGAACCATCCTGGCCGGGTCCGCGGTCAAGTTCATTAAGGGTCTCTTAAGCCGGTTCGGGGTCCCCAACCACATCATCACCAACAACGGCTCATAGTTCACTAGCAACCTTTTCAAGACATATTGTGCTAACCTTGGAACGCAGATTTGCTATGCTTCGTTAGCACACCCCAGGAGCAACGGCCAGGCTGAGCGTGCCAACGCAGAGGTTTTAAGAGGCCTCAAGACCAGGACCTTCAAGAAGAGGCTCGAAGCTTGCGAAGGGGTTGGCACGACGAGCTCCAGTCCGTGTTGTGGTCAATCCGCACCACCGCCACCAAGCCTACATGTGAGACCCCGTTCTTCCTCGTCTACGGAGCCGAAGCGGTTCTCCCTCACGAGGTCAGGCACCACTCCGCGCGGGTCCTAGCATTCGACGAAGCCCAGCAGGATGCCATGCGGGGAGTGGACCTCGTGGTGGGAGAAGAATGCCGACGGGACGCTTCGCTCCGAGCAGCAAGGTACCAGTAGGCATTGTGCCAGTACCATTGTCGCAACATCCGGTCCAGGACGCTCGAGGTTGGCGACCTCGTCCTTAGGCGAGTCCTCTCCACGGAAGGGCTGCACAAGCTTTCACCCATGTGGGAGGGCCCGTTCAAGATCACCCATGTCTCCAGGCCTGGCGCCATGCACCTGGAAACAGGGGACGGCGTCCCAGTCCAGAACATGTGGAACATCCGACACCTCCGGAAGTTCTACCCATAAAGCAAGGCCCTGTGCCTATGAAGACAAGGCCCTGTGCCTGCGAAGCAAGGCCCCATGCCTGTGAATACAAGGCCCTATGCCTGGGAAGCAAGGCCCCGTGCCTGTGAAGACAAGGCCCTGTGCCTGAGAAGGCAAGGCCCAGTGCCTATGAAGCAAGGCTCACGCCTGTGAAGGTCTCCGCTCGTGACACTCTCACGTAATAATGAGTGGGGCTGTACACGCCCCGGAGTCTCCGGAGTGCCGCCCTCGGGCCTCGGGGGCTCCCTCGCACGTCCTAATGGTAGCACTTAGCTCCGCGCTGGTGAGAAGACTAGACTAGGTGTCGGACGCGGTTGTTCATTTGCTTTCTGTAGTTGGCTTGCCCCTTCCTTCTTTAATTGGATTTTGAAGGTTCTGGCGTTTCTCGAATGGCTTGGTTAAATCATCTCTCTCCTTGGTTCTTCCCTCGATTTTTGGCCTTGCATCAGAGGGAGGGACAGTTGCCCGACGCTCTCTCTAGCGCACCTCCCTTAGCCTCCGCAAGGCATCCATGTTTGGGCTCATGATTGACGCACCCCTCTCCTTATGTCCGTGCCCCACGAGTACCGCGACAGGGTGTGTTAGACCATGTTCATCCCACGCCAGGGACCTCATGCGGTGAAGGATAATAACCTCCTAACGAGTTTGTGCAGCTTCCTGAAGGGCCACACGTCACGAGATGAGGGCTATTCCGAGTACGTCAAGATAAGTCTCCTCACCCTATGGGCGCATAATACACAGACCCCGCAACGCTGGACAGGGACACTAAACATGGCGCCAAGCAGCATAAAAACCACAGTTCATTACATGCCCTTCCAGGGCCCCATATTCGTTTGTTTAGGTAATGAAGGAAGAAAGGAAGAGTGAGAACAGGTGATGATGGCTCCTGAGATGCGGCTGCTCATGAGGACCGACTCCCCGAGCTCAGCCGGAGCCCTCCTCACGCTTCACCAGGGCGTGAGGACGAGACGACCCAGCGCTGCGCTCAAGGCGGGCGCGGCGGAGTGGTGGCTGGTTGTAGCCACCGTTGCTGGAGCTGCCGCTGGAGGAGGAGCCGTCGTAGCTGGATGAACTGCGGCCATCGCCAAGGCCAAGCACCTCGCCTCTGTCGTTGTCCTCGGGGCAGCACCCGGCACAGCGGTCGTCTTCCCCGAACACCCTCACAAAGAGGATCGGGTCACCATCATACCTGAAGTGAAGGGTGCACCACCTGCCCAAGCCGCGCGCGCGGGCAACGTCTGCTAGCCGCGGGTCAAGGCGCCCGTGATGAAGATCTTCACCGCAACCCACGAAGCCCTGCTGCAGTAGCCGTCCACCTGCAGCCAAAGACCGTCGGAGCTCGCGGTCGGAAGTTCGCCGCTTACGGAGCACGGGAGCTGGAGCTGAGTACCGACCAGGCTCTCCGACCACACGACGAACTCCAGCATCACCTCCGCCGAATGAAAGCGCGGCCGGGGAGGCCGGACGACTCCGGCGTGCCTTCCCTCATTCACAGGGCTGCAACGGCCTCGGCGATCCCCACCATGCGAGGAACTACCACCGCGGTTGCCGAGGGCGGCGTCGGGCTCTAAGGAGGTCCGCCCGCACCCGCGAGGAGCCGCGGCAGGGGTCGCGGCACACTTGCGGGGGCGGCCTCGTCCCCTCATAGGTGGTGGTGAGCCGGGCCCCTCCTAATGGGTCTCCCCCTTCTCCGCGGACGAGAACCTCCTCATCGGCATCATGGGTGGCTTTGCCAGGCGAGGAGCAAGGAGGAAGAAGAAGAAGCGGGAGGAATGAAGGGAGAAGATGGGAAGCAAGGGCTCCGCCTGTTGCCTTATTTATAGCGAGGAGAAGCCCAACCTCCAGCCTCCATGATCGCAGGGAACGATGGTCTTTTGTGAACGACTTGTCGAGTCGCGTAGTTGCCGAGGCTGCATGGGGAAGTGGAGACGCCCACGTCCCATCAATCACCACGCGTCAATCAAGGTTGCCGGCTTTTAGGGCCCGCGGCTCTCCGCACTTGACCCTTGGCTTCGCCGCGAAGCCAAGCCCGAGCACACCTTGGGCCCGGGGGCTACTGTCGGTGTTCTGGGAACGGGGGTACCCAGACTTGCCTGCCTGCGGCCCGGAGCGTGGCTCGTCCAGCGGCCTGGATGGTCCAACCTCACCAGCAACGACTCAAGACCCTCGCGAGGGCCGAGCCTCGCGAGGCGGGCAACGCAAGACCTCCCCTAGGGCGGCCTCACTAGGCTAGCTCCCGAGGAGCGGAGATATTAAGGAAAGGGGCACCTCGCGAGGTCCTCGTGACGTGAGCCATGAAGACCAAGGCCAAGCGGGCACCAGCGGGCCAGTTTCCTCTTTGGTGCTCAAGGGGCAGGCGCAGGCGAGGAGTCTCGAGGCATCAGGAAAAGGTTTCCATATCGGTGCAACAAGACCAAGACCAGCAGGACGGCAGAGCGGAGGTCATTGCGGAGCCCACGACAGTGTCACCACCAGAGCCTTTGGCATGCGAAGACCACCTTTTGTTAGGATAGCTTGTACTAGCTGTCCCCCTTCAAACTTAGCCGTTGTGGGATCCCTTCCCGCTCAATATTTTGGAGGAGGACCTGGGCCACTATAAATAGGACTAGCCACCACCATAGAGGGAAAAGGGAAGAAAAGAGAAACCGGACACACACCAGCAAGCTCATCTGAGCGCAAGAACACTTCTCCTCGGGAGGCGGTTCTTCCCCTGTACTAATTCTTCCCCAGCCTTCAAGGCAATCCACCACACCGCACTGGATTAGGGTATTACACCACAACGGTGGCCCGAACCAGTATAAACCTTTGTGTCCCTTGTTCTTCGAGTTCGACGAGCTAGGCTTAGGAATCGACGAGTAGGAGAGCTAGGGTGGAAGGAGAGATCTTCGTGCGCACCCCAGTGTTCGAACCTCAAGGGTTTTGCCGGAACCCAAGACCCGACATCTACGGACTAAACCCTCCAGTTTATATATGCACCAGAGGGGCCTAGGGTTTGTACATAACCATCTTGCAGAGGAAGGAAATATTACCCCTGAACCTAAAACCTGCCATTATACAAATACAGGAGTCCTATCCGGATACGAGAGACGATCTTCAACAATGATCTTCACGGCCCATCAGTCTGGCCCACCATGAGTTATCCGGCCACCCAAGGACCCCTCAATCCAGGACTCCCTCAGTAGCCCCTGAACCTGTCTTCGATGATGATGAGTTCAGCGTCCGTATTGTCTTCGTCATTGGAAGGCGGGTTCCTTCTTCCGAATGTATCTTCTTCAAAAAGTGTATTGTGTTCGGCTCTGCGTGTTTAGTACAACCCTTAGCCTCGAAGGCAAGGTATTGAAAGAAAACAAATATTGTGTCTTTACTGACAACTTTTTGGTGAAGCGTTGCGTCCATCCCATTAACATAGCGAACCGTTTTGCTTGGTCCTAGTTTCGTGTTTCGAGGTACAACCCCATTGACACATCTTATCAGAGTAGAGATCATGCCCGCTTATTGTGGGATCCTTATCAATGTGACGTGAGCATCCACATTGCGCATTACGCAGGACCGCTTTGGGAACCGGCGAGGTTTATGGCTAAAGTGGCGGAACGTTCTGTATTCACAACGTTATAAAAGGATACCAATCCCTTTCATCAGCCCACGCTTTCCTCAAGCTCGAGCTCTTCCAATATTCCTAGCCCCAACATCCTCATCTCTTGCACCCGTCGTTCTTCGTTCCTCAACCACTACTTCCTTCCCCAACAATAGTCGGATCCGGTGCCAGAGGGAAGTGGGAGGCCTCCACGGTTACTGAGAAAACCGTGGGGGATCTTCAGAGCGTGGGCTATCTCGCTGCTGACATTGTGCACCGAGTCCCCGCCAAGGGCCAGGTGGTTCCCGTCCCAGAGGCGGGTGAGAGAGTCGTGCTTCTCTCACACTTTGGTAGGGGGCTAGGGTTCCTGCTCCACCCCTTTGTTCGGGGTTAGCTATTTTTCTACGGGCTAGATTTCCATGATCTAACCCCGAACTCAATCCTCCACATCTCCGCTTTTATAGTGGTGTGTGAAGCTTTCCTCCGCGTCCCTCCACACTTCGGCCATTGGCTTAAAACCTTCTACGTGATGCTGAAGGTGGTGGACGGGCAGCACGCGGAGTGCGGTGGCGCTATGATAAGCAAGCTCCCGAATGGGATTTGGCCAAAAGGGTCGTTCGTGGAGACGAACAAGGTCTGGCAGCAGGAGTGGTTTTATATCACTGAACCCCACGACGCTAAATGGGCGGCGGAACCTACTTTCAGATCTGGTCCCCCGGAGAGGTTGACCTCCTGGACTTATAAGAGTCCGAACAGGGGGTCTCAAGTTGAGGTGACAACACTCCAAAGCCATGTGTCCGACATGATTTCCAAGGGCTATCAGCTCTCGACCGTGGTCCAGGTAATGCTGGCCCGGCTTGTCCTTCCTTGCTAAAGCCGGCACTCCTCCCTATGGGAGTTCGAACTGGCAGGAGATCAGCCTCTGAAGCATCTCTTTGGCTTCACGGACAAAGAGATCTGGATGCATCTCTTCAAGAGCCATAAGGAGTGGCCGAATGAAATCGAGGACGCAAGCTATAGTACCGCGCTCACCGCCCCAGAGGTAATAGAAAATTCTGCCAAACATATATACCCTTTCTAATTTAATAATAATAGGAATTGGAGTGTTTGCGTGATATACAGGGCTGGACCAAGAAGGCAATCCGGATAAAGTGGCTGGCGCCTTTTCCTGAAGAACCAGAATCGCCTCGACTAACGGCGATGCTGGTCCCGACGCCGTACAAGGCGCCAGTCAAGAAGCCCAAGAAGAAGAGCAAGGAGGCCGAAGAGGGCCCCCGCCCTGCAGACGAGAAGTCCGAGAAGATCAACATCCTCTCCTTCGAAGAGGAAGAGGATGACGAAGAAGAATAAGAAGAAGACCCCCC
>LR738712.1:99117936-99177868 GCA_902687465.1 Secale cereale
CCCCCCCCCCGCGCAAGGTAGGGGGATGAAGAGGGTGGCCGCTGCTGACGCGGGCACGGCTGCACTCCAGAGGAGGCTGAACCTCTATGCTCGTTAGGACTCATCATCTGAACATAGCTTTGTGGTGAAGCCCAGGGAGAAGATCCGGCCGAAACATAAGTTTGTCCGAATATATTAATTCCTGCACCTTGTTTGTTTAGCATTTTGATGCTTATTTAGTCTTTCTGACCAGCTGACCTGCAGCACTCCCCAAGGACACCCCGACGCCTCCTTATCAGAGGGGAACTCTCTAGCGCCCGGAGAGACGGAGAGTGACCCGCTGGTCTGAGCTCCATCGCCCGTGATCTGCAGGAACACCGAAGTGTCCTTCTAGCGGGTGTCTTCTGCTCAAGGAGATGGGGGCGGGGCAAGTGACCGGGCGACCGAGGGTAACACTGTTGGGGAACATCGTATTTCAATAAAAATCGTATGCACATGCAAGATCATGGTGATGCATAGCAATGTGAGGGGAGAGTGTCGTCCATGTACCCTTGTAGACCGTAAGCGGAAGTGTTATGACAACGCGGTTGATGTAGTCGTACGTCTTCACGATCGACCGATCCTAGTACCGAATGTACGGCACCTCCGCGATCTGCACACGTTCAGCTCGGTGACGTCCCACGAACTCACGATCCAGTAGAGCTTTGAGGGAGAGTTCCATCAGCACAACGACATGATGATGGTGATGATGAATTTACCGATGCGGGGCTTTGCCTAAGCACTGCAACAATATGACCGAGGTGTGTTTCTGTGGAGGGGGCACCGCACACGGCTAAAAGATCAATAATCAACTTGTGTGTCTATGGGGTGCCCCCCACCCCCGTATATAAAGGAGTGGAGGAGTGGGAGGGGCCGGCCCTCTATGGTGCGCCCTAGGAGGAGTCCTACTCCCACCGGGAGTAGGATCCCCCCCTTCCCTAGTTGGACTAGGAGAGAAGGAAAGGGAGAGAGGGAGGAAGGAAAGGGGAGGAGCCCCTCCCCTCCTAGTCCAATTCGGACTAGAGGGAGAGGAGGCGCGCAGCCTGCCCTGGTCTCCTCTCTCTCTCTCTCTCTCCACTATGGCCCAATAAGGCCCATATATTTACCGGGGGGTTTTGGTAACCTCCCGGTACTCCGGTAAAATCCTGATTTCACACGGAACTATTCCGATGTCCAAATATAGGCTTCCAATATGTCGATCTTTATGTCTCGACCATTTTGATACTCCTCGTCATGTCCGTAATCATATCCGGGACTCCGAACTACCTGCAGTACATCAAAACTCATAAACTCGTAATACCGATCGTCACCGAACGTTAAGCGTGCGGATCCTACGGGTTAGAGAACTATGTAGACATGACCGAGACTCATCTCCGGTCAATAACCAACAGTGGAACCTGGATGCTCATATTGGTTCCTACATATTCTACGGAGATATTTATCGATCAAACCGCACAACAATATACGTTGTTCCCTTTGTCATCGGTATGTTACTTGCCCGAGATTCGATCGTCGGTATCTCAATACCTAGTTCAATCTCTTTACCGGCAAGTCTCTTTACTCTTTCCGTAATGCATCATCTCGTGATTAACTCATTAGTCATTTGCTTGCAAGGCTTATAGTGATGTGCATTACCGAGAGGGCCCAGAGATACCTCTCCGACACTCAGAGTGACAAATCCTATTCTTGATCTATGCCAACACCACAAACACCTTCGGAGACACCTGTAGAGCATCTTTATAATCACCCAGTTTCGTTGTGACGTTTGATAGCACACAAGGTGTTCCTTCGGTATTCGGGAGTTGCATAATCTCATAGTCATGGGAACATGTATAAGTCATGAAGAAAGCAATAGCAGTAAAACTAAATGATCAAGTGCTAAGCTAACGGAATGGGTCAAGTCAATCACATCATTCACCAATGATGTGATCCCGTTAATCAAATGACAACTCATGTCTATGGCTAGGAAACATGACCATCTTTGATTCAACGAGCTAGTCAAGTAGAGGCATACTAGTGACAGTTTGTTTGTCTATATATTCACACATGTATTATGTTTCCGGTTAATTTAATTATAGCATGAATAATAAACATTTATCATGATATAAGTAAATACAAATAACAACTTTATTATTGCCTCTAGGGCATATTTCCTTCAGTCTCCCACTTGCACTAGAGTCAATAATCTAGATTACATAGTAATGATTATAACACCCATGGAGTCTTGGTGCTGACCATGTTTTGCTCGTGAGAGAGGCTTAGTCAACGGATCTGCGACATTCAGATCCGTATGTATCTTGCAAATCTCTATGTCTCCCTCCTTGACTTGATCGCAGATGGAATTGAAGCGTCTCTTGATGTGCTTGGTTCTCTTGTGAAATCTGGATTCCTTTGCCAAGGCAATTGCACCAATATTGTCACAAAAGATTTTCATTGGATCCGATGCACCGGGTATGACACCTAGATCAGATATGAACTCCTTCATCCAGACTCCTTCAGTTGCTGCTTCCGAAGCAGCTATGTACTCCACTTCACATGTAGATCCCGCCATGACGCTTTGCTTAGAACTGCACCAACTGACAGCTCCACCGTTCAATAAAAACACGTATCCGGTTTGTGACTTAGAGTCATCTGGATCAAGCTTGCATTGACGTAACCATTTACGACGAGCTATTTGTCACCTCCATAAACGAGAAACATATCCTTAGTCCTTTTCAAGTACTTCAGGATGTTCTTGACCGCTGTCCAGTGATCCACTCTTGGATTACTTTGGTACCTCCCTGCTAAACTAATAGCAAGACACACACCAGGTCTGGTACACAGCATTGCATACATGATAGAGCCTATGGCTGAAGCATAGGGAACACCTTTCATTTTCTCTCTATCTTCTGCAGTGGTCAGGCATTGAGTCTTACTCAACTTTACACCTTGTAACACAGGCAAGAACCCTTTCTTCGACTGATCCATTTTGAACTTCTTCAAAACTTTATCAAGGTATGTGCTTTGTGAAAGTCCAATTAAACGTCTTGATCTATCTCTATAGATCTTGATGCCTAGTATATAGGCAGCTTCACTGAGGTCTTTCATTGAAAAACTCTTATTCAAGTATCCTTTTATGTTATCCAGAAATTATATATCATTTCCAATCAATAATTTGTCATCCACATACAATATCAGAAATGCTACAGAGCTCCCACTCACTTTCTTGTAAATACAGGCTTCTCCAAAAGTCTCTATAAAAACATATGCTTTGATCACCTCATCAAACCGTATATTCCAACTCCGAGATGCTTGCACCAGTCCATAGATGGATCGTTGGAGCTTGCACACTTTGTTAGCACCTTTAGGATTGACAAAACCTTCTGGTTGCATCATATACAACTCCTCTTTGAGGTATCCATTAAGGAATGCTGTTTTGACATCCATTTGCCAAATTTCATAATCATAAAATGCGGCAATTGCTAACATGATTCGGACAGACTTAAGCATCGCTACGGGTGAGAAAGTCTCATCGTAGTCAACTCCTTGAACTTGTCGAAAACCTTTCGCAACAAGTCAAGCATTGTAGACAGTAAAATTACCGTCGGCGTCGGTCTTCCTCTTGAAGATCCATTCATTTTCAATGGCTTGCCGATCATCGGGCAAGTCAACCAAAGTCGACACATTGTTCTCATACATGGATCCCATCTCAGATTTCATGGCCTCAAGCCATTTTGTGGAATCTGGGCACATCATCGCTTCCTCATAGTTCGTAGGTTCATCATGGTCTAGTAACATGACTTTCAGAACTGGGTTGCCGTACCACTGTGGTGCGGAACGTACTCTGCCTACGAGGTTCAGTAGTAACTTGATCCAAAGTTTCATGATCATCATCATTAGCTTCCTCACTAATTGGTGTAGGAATCACTGGAACTAGTTTATGTGATTTACTACTTTCCAAGTCGGGGGAAGGTACAATTACCTCTACAAGTTCTACTTTCCTCCCACTCACTTCATTCTGGAGAAACTCCTTCTCTAGAACGGATCCATTCTTAGCAATGAATAACTTGCCTTCAGATCTGTGATAGAAGGTTTACCCAACAGTTTCCTTTGGGTATCGTATGGAGACACATTTCTCCGACTTGGCTTCGAGCTTATCAAGTTGAACCTTTTTCACATAAGCATCGCAACCCAAAACTTTAAGAAACGACAACTTTGGTTTCTTGCTAAACCACAGTTCATAAGGTGTCGTCTCAACGGATTTAGATGGTGCCCTATTTAACGTGTATGCAGTTGTGTCACACCCTGATTTTCATGCCACAACACTTCAGCTAATAATCATGCTAAAAATGTGGATTGACAAAAACTTTTGAGTGTTTTTGACTTTGCTTGATTTGATTTTTGTCTGCTGTTTGCTAGTGCTCTAAAAATCAATTAATCCTCCAACTCTTATACTTCATCTCCTTGATCCAAAACATTTTCCCAATGATCATGCCATGTGTATAGAACAGTATAGTATTTTCTTATAAAAATGTTTTGGCCAAATAGTATTTTCTAAAAGTAGTTTTCCAAAAACCCCTGAATTGAAGTTTGCACTACAAGTACCTTATTTAGGGTGTGAAAAATCTTTCAAAAGGTATATTTGAATCCTATTAGGTATAGGACTCCCATAAACGACAAGATTATAATTTTAAGTTATTTTTATATTTTATTTAAAAGCTTTTCTTAAGTTCAAAAATGGTCTTTAATAGGGAAAAATTATTTAATTATTTCAAAAATATTTGCCAAAATTCAGGAAACTCATAGGACATACATTATCCATATATAAGAGTTTCAACACATGGTCATGTTCAAAATATTGGACAAATCCTTCCAAAACCCTTTCTGGATATTTCAATTTTTTGAAATATTTACAAAGGAAATGTTCTCCAAAAATTCCAGGGAAATTCTATCATGTCAAATATGACATATTTGATGATCTTACAAAGCCTCGTGCCTTGAAGATCAAGGAAACATCATCTAATCCCCTCAAAACCATTTCTGTCCATTTTGAAGTTTGAGCAACTTTACATTGCCAAACTTGTCCAAATGCTCTCAAACTTGGTGCACAGGCTAAAATGATGTAATTATGCATCTATGCCAAATTGCACAAGTTTTGGAGAAGGATAACTTGGTCTAAGTGCCCCAAAACCCCTTGTGACCAGATCCAAATTTGAACAGCTGTACATTGCCAACTTTTTACATGGGGCCTCAAATTTTGTGGAAATGTTCACAACCCCAAATGATGACACTACACCAAGTGGTACATCAAGGGGAGATGATCTGCTTAACCTAATCTTGAGAAATCCATTTTTGTTGATTTCTAGGGTTTACAAAAGTTGTATTGGCAACTTTGCCCAAATGAGCTCAAATTTGGTGGAAGGGCCTAAATGTATGTGCCATTTCATCCTTTTAAGTCCCATGTCAATTGGAAGTCATTTGCTTGCCCAAAACCACATCAAGCACCTTCTGCCATTTTACCAAAGCCACTGTTTGCCCCCTTTTTACTATTTTTCTTGAGCTCAACTTTTTACCACAGCCTCTCCTAGTCATCTTCTACCTCCAGTAACTTCCCCATGGCCAGAGCTCAATGATTGAGGGGTGAAAACCCCATTTTACTCTTCTAGACAACAACATTCTCCTCCTTTCTCACCTCCCTCCTCACTCCAGTGGCCCTCCAGGGCATCCCAGGCCGTCTGTGCATTGTTTACTAACCCCCAGCACTGCTGGACATAAGGGGACACGCATATGACACTTTTTCTATGCCATGGCATGCAAAGCTCGCGCTCTGGTGCGCACTACAGTGCCCTGGCGCACTGTAGCCACCCCCAATCAGGAGCACCCGACAGCCTCGGGCCTCCCCAGCATATCCCCCGAGGCCGCCTCGACGTCCGGGACACGGCAGCTGGTCGGCCCCCTTCTTCCTCTCTCTCTCTCAGGCCCCTGCTCGCACCCGCGCCATGGCCGCCCGAGCGCTCCAGTGGGCAGCCTCACACGCGCGCTACCCTGACGCACCCCCGCTCCTTCTCTCCCCTCCCCTCGACTTGGACCATGCCCACACACACCGCAGACATCCCCGAGCCTCCTCCCGTGGCCACCACGGCCATTTCCACGGGTGCCCGTAGGCCGCGTCCACGGTGAGCCGTGGCCTCACTATATAGGGCCGCCCCAGGCCTCCCTCTGGAGCCCCTTGGCTCTCTCTTTCTCTCGTGCACCCCCTGGACCAGCCCATTTCCCCCCTTGTGCCCTACAGCCACCTCCCTGGCCGGAGTCTCGCCGCCGGCCTCCGCTTAAATTTGGCCAAGCCTGACCTCTTCTCCCTCTCCTCTCTCCTCCGACAGACTCCCCTGAGCAAGGCGGACCTCCCATGATCTTCCTCTCATCCAAGGGCGCACCATAGCGCCGTGCCCAATCTCGCCGACACCACCGTCCGCCGGCGTCCAAGCCGCCGTCGACTCAACCATCCCTCGCAGCCGTGGCATACATGAATGGATGCGGCGTTCTTCGCTGAGCCCATCCATAGCCAGAGCATCGCCGGAGGTGCTCCGTAGCGCCGGCAGTCGCCGTCGGGGTCCTCTGCTCCCTCGGCCAGGCGAGCGCGCGGGAGGAAGAAGAAGACGGAGGCCCTGCAGGCGGGCCCCGCTCATAAGTGGCCCAGTCACTAGGCCACGCTGGCAAGTGGAGGCGGGTTCGCCTGGTTCCGCGTCCCCGCAGTGAAGACGTAGTATGCCAGGGCGCCTTCGACGTCGCCCCTGTTGCCCGCGCACCCGAGCCGTTGGGCCGGTGATACGTCCAAAACGTATCTATAATTCCTGCTTGCTCCATGCCTCTTTTGGGTGATATTGCTATGATATTTATACACTTCCATACACTTTTGATCATATTTGGACTAACCTATTAACTCAGTGCACCCCAGTGCCAGTTTCTGTTTTCGGCTGTTTTTGTATTTCAGGTTTTCACATTACGAGAACTGCCAGGAAAAATCCAGAAAAATTATATAAAAAATCAGCGTTCCAGAAACTACCGTGCGCCCGAAGGACAGCCGGGGGGGCCACCAGGGCTCCAGGCGCCCTGGCGGCGCCCCCCCTGGGCCGCGCCGGGGGGGCGCCTGGGCCCCCCGAGGCTCCTCCGATGCCCCCCTTTGGCATATATTTAAAGCGTCTCGAGAAACCCTCGAAACAGGAACTCTTTTTCGCGATCTCATCTCTGTTCCGCCGCCGCCGCCGCTTCCAAGATCGGGAGCACCAGGAGAACCCTTCCCGGCACCCTGCCGGAGGGGAGGATCACCACCGGGAGTCACTCCACCACCATGGACGCCTCCCGGATGAGTTGTGAGTAGTCTCCCTTGGACCATGAGTCCATGACCAGTAGCTATGTGATGTTCTCCTCCCGTTCTTGTGCTTCACTAATTAGTCCTCGTGAGCTGCCCTACATAATCGAGGCACATATGTAATCCTTATGCTGTTGCTATGATGAGTTTGCTGGGATCCGATGGATTATGAGATTATGTTCAGATTGTGCTTGAGTAATATATTTGATCTACCTCTTTTATATTTATGTTCATAGGTAATTCTTGCATGTTCTCCGTTGTTATTTATTGCTTTGGCCAAGTAATAGGTAGTGACTCCAAGAGGGAACGTTATGCTCGATTGTGGGTTCATGCCCCTCGATGACTAGTTTGAGTGACAGAAACATGAGTCTAGGGGATGTGCTGTTGCCACAAGGGGGAAAACAACGGTGCTTGTGCCCGCGGGTGCAAGGATTGTTTACTTTACGCAAAGTTCTTTCAATGCAGTTGTCTGTTGCATTGAGTTTACACTATGGGTGGGGCTCGCAACTTAATACCAGCGAGATGTTCTGGATAGATATCTCAAGGTGGATGATTAGTAGTAGATATTGATGGATTTCGGTCTACTTACTTTGGCGTACCGCCCATGCTTTGAACCTCAACCTTTCTTGCAATGTAGTCAGCATTGGTTTGCGTTCGTGGTCCTGTCAATTGCCCAGCTGTAATTTGTTTACCTCACATAGCTGTTTTATCGTCTT
This sequence comes from Secale cereale, assembly GCA_902687465.1. NCBI lineage: Eukaryota > Viridiplantae > Streptophyta > Magnoliopsida > Poales > Poaceae > Secale > Secale cereale. The sequence continues at coordinate 99,126,019 of LR738712.1, forward strand.
TTGGGAGAGAGACATCACTAGTGAACATCATGAGACTCTAGTCCATATTACCATCATTGATCACATCCGCTATTTACTTTTCGCTTTTACTTACTATTGCAAACAATATATCTATCACCACTATCACTTGCGTTTAATCCTTTGTGAACTACAAGGCCGGAGGGATTGACAACCTCTCTGTACTCGTTGGGAGCAAAGTTATTTGTATCTGTGTGCAGGTCCACGTTGATTGCTAATATCTGGCGCCGTTAGCAGTTGACACCTTCTTGTTGAACCTAGGAGTCTCTGGGGATTCGATCCTTGGTATCTTTGCCAAGGGAAAAACTTCCGCAACACTACATCTCACACCTTCCACTTGGGGTAACCAACGAGGGGCGAGAAGCCTAGCAAGAGTTTTTCTGGCGCCGTTGCCGGGGACTCCACTCTTCAGGATAGGGGAGTTGCATGCTATCTTTTACCTTTGCTTTTTAGTCTTGTTAGTTTACCTTTTAGTTTTCTTTATGTCTTTTCACTAGTTATGCTTATGGACAACCTTGCTATTGGATCGTTGCTTGTGGGAAGATGCCCCACACCTGTGGTGGTTGCTCCTCCCCCTACTGAAATTGTGCCCTATAAAATACCAGCTGGTATTATCGATTATGTTTTGGCTAATCGTTATGCAGGAGACAGACATCCCGGTGAACACTTGCTATATCTGTCACAACTATGTTCATTATTTAAGCTTGCAGGTGTATCAGGGGAGTTTGTCATGAGGAAATTGTTCGCCATATCACTTATAGATAAAGCTGCAGATTGGTATAAGATTCTCGATAACTCGCACTTGCTTGATTGGCAAAAGCTTATGTCTCTCTTTTATACTAAGTTTTATCCTCTTCATGAAGTTCATCGAGATAGGAACTATATCTATAACTTTAGGTCTCATGACGGAGAGAGCGTAGCTCAAGCTTGGGGGAGACTGAAAACGTTAATGCTAAAAAGTCCTAACCATGGGCTCCCCAAAGATGCTTATGTGGAGAGTAAGAGTACCTTTTTGCATGTGGATCATGGTAACAATGCTTTATGTGATGCTTATATTGTTGAGTTTATTCGTGATCCCACTGAAAATTATTATGAGAAGGGAACATATGCTTATAGATATTTCAATAATATCAAGTTCCCTCTCTTTATGGTGAATATTTTGAAGTTATGCTTGTTCTGCCTTCCTATGCTAGTTGCTTTATGCTTCAATAATTTATTTTCTTACAAGATTCCCATGCATAGGAAGTATGTTAGGCTTAAATATGTTTGGTATTTGCTTCTTGATGCTCTCTTTTGTTCTTCAACTCTTATTCCTACGAGAGCATCATTAAAGTCTTAAGCCTATCTTTATGGCTATAAAGAAAGAGCTCTAGGGAGACAACCCTTGCTATCTTTGCTTTTAGTTTGTTCTTTCAGTTTTTAGTGGTCTTGATGTTGTTATTACTGTAGCATCATCATTGTATCTTTGCTTTTCAATTTTGTGCCAAGAATAGCCTCTGATTGCTAGAAAGTTCAAAAGTTGTGAGGTGCTGTCCAGGAAACAGATTCTGTCTTTGGATAGAAAAATTCGTATAAAATCACCAGATCATCTTTTTGGTCTGAATTTTTTCGACAGCATTCTCTATATAATTTTCTTTTGTGCATATGTTCTGAGTTTTTTTATTTGAGTTGCAGAAGTGCCCCGAACAAATCAATTACTACCTGCTGTTCTGTTTTTCACAGATTCTGTCCTGTTTTGCCTTTCTTTCATTTTGCAAACCAAGAGCTTGCTTTTTCTTTGCAAAAACCTTTTGGCAATCTTGAGAAACAGTAGACCTTCAAGAATATCTTTATTTCCAGCAAGGTGCAATTATTTTATTATGGGTACTAACCTCGCTAATCAGATTATGATGAGTTACGTATGAAGGGAGTTTTCAAGTGTGCGAGGGAAGATGATAAAAAGATTCAGGAGTGTCAAGCGCTCAAGCTTGGGGATGCCCCCGTGCACCCCCAAGAAATATTCAAGGAGACTCAAGCGTCTAAGCTTGGGGATGCCCCCGTGCATCCCCTTCTCCATCAACATTATCAGTTCATCTTTCGTTCCACTATATTTTAATCACTTCATGTGTTATGTGCTATGCTTGGAGCGTCTAGCTTTTAGTTTCCTTTTTAGTTTTTTCATAACGAGTCGGAACTCAGCGTTCTTTATGTGGGAGAGAAACTCGCTCCACTTCTACCTAGAACATAACATAGAATTTTCATGACTATCTTTGCTGTGTGTGTTCTTTGTCTTTTAATAGCTACTATTATGTTCAGCTCTTAGTATTCATGCTTATCTTTTCAAAGAGCTTTTGTTTAGTTGGTTGCTTGAACTCTCTTTAATTATCATGCTTATCTTATTAAGAGAGTCTGCTTCCGTTGCATTGGTTAATATGTCTATGATAAAGATGCTACGTGCATAATGGCGCTTAGTAGTTCAAGTTTTCTTATGGTTAGTTTCACATAGCTGGGGGATTCCCAATGTGTTATTGGAGTACCAACATGATTTGTTTGCCAATGATGTGGTCTGGTTTAGTAATATCTTCCCTCAAGAATTTATTTTGATTGACTTGGTGTATTCTCACGCATATTTAAGACTGTAAAGAAAGTCTGTCAAGCCTTGATGATCTTTTATTTCTGAGTAGCAATATAACTTCCATGCCTGATTCAATGTTGGTTTGTCGCTCTGCATGATTATGACCGTCATTGCTCTCTTAGTTGGTCACTCCCAGTCTTTTGCTAACCTCCACCTGTACTAAGCGGACTGACTGCTTGTGCATCCACATCCTTTTAAACCAGTTATGCCATATGAGTCCACCATACCTACCTATATGTGGTATTTCACCGCCACTCCAAGTAAATTTACATGTGCTACCTTTAAAACCTTCAGTTTTTGCAATACATAGCTCATGGAAAGTAGCTTAAAAACTATTGTGGTAAAGAATATGTCGCTTATGTATCTTATTTCTCATAAGTTGCTTGCTGAGCGGTATCCATGTTTCTGGGGACGCCATCAACTGTTACACTTTTGTTGAATACCATGTGAGTTGCTATGCATGTTCGTCTTGTCTGAAGTAAGGGTGATTTGCCATGGGTTGAATGGTTTGAGTATGCATATTGTTAGAGAAGAACATTGGGCCGCCAACCAAAGCCATGTATCATGGTGGAAGTTTTAGCTTGGACATTAATCCTCAATCTCTTATGAGAATATGCTTAAGCATTAAAGAGGAGTCCATTATCTATTTTCTATGTTGTCCCGGTATGGATGTCCTCAAGTTGAGATCTATCAAAAACGAGAAATCAAATGCGATCTATCTCCTTGGACCTTTGTACAGGTGACATAGAGGTACCCCTTTGTGACACTTGGTTGAAACATATGTAATGCAATGACAATCCATGGAAATCCGAGCTAATTAGGACAAGGTGTGAGCACTATTGGTATTCGATGCATGAGGCTTGCAACTTATAGGATGTCTTATGCATAACACATATGAAGTACTACTACCGTTGACAAAATTGCTTCTATGTTTTCAAAATAAAAAGCTCTAGCACATGAGTAATTCCTGCTTCCCTCTGCGAAGGGCCATTCTTTTACTTTTATGATTGAGTCTCCACCTTCTTTCTTCAAAGCACCGACTACTGAGAGCATGATTGTCATTCTGAGTGTAATGTGCATTGTCCCAAAGTAGCATTGTCTTTTGCATGATTGTGATATCGCTTATTTTGAAATCATTGTATCTAGTCATCACTTAAACCTTGGAGGTGCCCCTGCATTTATGTTTTGCATCACTAAAGGGGGCAATCTAGATATCACTTTATCATATTTGCACATCATGTTCATTGCAAATCTATTTGATGCTTCAATATCATATTGTAAAACTTTCAGTCTTTTGTGATGTTCTCATGAGGCAACTTAATTACTACAGATTCATTATCTCAGTAAGCTTTTGTCATATGACTATGAAAAAGTCCTACATGGTTAATAGTATGTCACCACAGAAATTATTCTTGTTATCATTTACCTACTCGAGGACGAGCAGGAATTAAGCTTGGGGATGTTGATACGTCCAAAACGTATCAATAATTTCTGCTTGCTCCATGCCTCTTTTGGGTGATATTGCTATGATATTTATACACTTCCATACACTTTTGATCATATTTGGACTAACCTATTAACTCAGTGCACCCGAGTGCCAGTTTCTGTTTTCGGCTGTTTTTGTATTTCAGGTTTTCACATTACGAGAACTACCAGGAAAAATCCAAAAAAATTATATAAAAAATCAGCGTTCCAGAAACTACCGTGCGCCCGAAGGACAGCCGGGGGTGGGCACTAGGGCTCCAGGCGCCCTGGCAGCGCGCCCCCCCTGGGCCGCGCCAGGGGGCGCCTGGGCCCCCCGAGGCTCCTCCGATGCCCCCCTTTGGCATATATTTAAAGCGTCTCGAGAAACCCTCGAAACAGGAACTCTTTTTCGCGATCTCATCTCTGTTCCGCCGCCGCCGCCGCTTCCAAGATCGGGAGCACCAGGAGAACCCTTCCCGGCACCCTGCCGGAGGGGAGGATCACCACCGGGAGCCTCTCCACCACCAGGGACGCCTCCCGGATGAGTTGTGAGTAGTCTCCCTTGGACCATGAGTCCATGACCAGTAGCTATGTGATGTTCTCCTCCCGTTCTTGTGCTTCACTAATTAGTCCTCGTGAGCTGCCCTACATGATCGAGGCACATCTGTAACCCTTATGCTGTTGCTATGATGAGTTTGCTGGGATCCGATGGATTATGAGATTATGTTCAGATTGTGCTTGAGTAATATATTTGATCTACCTCTTTTATATTTATGTTCATAGGTAATTCTTGCATGTTCTCCGTTGTTATTAATTGCTTTGGCCAAGTAATAGGTAGTGACTCCAAGAGGGAACGTTATGCTCGATTGTGGGTTCATGCCCCTCGATGACTAGTTTGAGTGACAGAAACATGAGTCTAGGGGATGTGCTGTTGCCACAAGGGGGAAAACAACGGTGATTGTGCCCGCGGGTGCAAGGATTGTTTACTTTACGCAAATTTCTTTTAATGCAGTTGTCTGTTGCATTGAGTTTACACTATGGGTGGGGCTCGCAACTTAATACCAGCGAGATGTTCTGGATAGATATCTCAAGGTGGATGATTAGTAGTAGATATTGATGGATTTCGGTCTACTTACTTTGGCGTACCACCCATGCTTTGAACCTCAACCTTTCTTGCAATGTAGTCAGCATTGGTTTGCGTTCGTGGTCCTATCAATTGCCCAGCTGTAATTTATTTACCTCACATAGCTGTTTTATCGTCTTTTGGGAGAGAGACATCACTAGTGAACATCATGAGACTCCGGTCCATATTACCATCATTGATCACATCCGCTATTTACTTTTCGCTTTTACTTACTATTGCAAACAATATATCTATCACCACTACTACTTGCGTTTAATCCTTTGTGAACTACAAGGCCGGAGGGATTGACAACCTCTCTGTACTCGTCGGGAGCAAAGTTATTTGTATCTGTGTGCAGGTCCACGTTGATTGCTAATATCTGGCACCATTAGCAGTTGACACCTTCTTGTTGAACCTAGGAGTCTCTGGGGATTCGATCCTTGGTATCTTTGCCAAGGGAAAAACTTCCGCAACACTACATCTCACACCTTCCACTTGGGGTAACCAACGAGGGGCGAGAAGCCTAGCAGCCGGCCCACTGCTATCTCCCACCCATCGCGCTGTATAAGGGTAACACCCTTTCCTTATCCTTTTTCCTTTACCAGATAGCTTCAAAAATCACCCAAATATTCAAATAGTGTCCAAACTTGATGATTCAAATTTCTTTTGGCTCCATAAATCATGCTCTATCACATGGTGCAACATGCACATTTTTCCAGAAACTTTTCCTTCACAAATATTATCAAAATGTCATTATTCATTTTCTGTGATGAACTTTAGAAAATCACAGAGAGCTCAAATTTGATCCAAATGTAGTGGTTCAAATTCCTAGGTGCTTGTCATATCCAAACTTAGTTTTGGAACATTTTTATTAATACTTTCTGTACCCCACCAAATAATGAGCCATTTCTTCATATTTATCAACTTTGCAAAATCCTAGGGAATTCATTTGAACTCCAAATCCAGTGAAACCAACTCCTAGATGCTTCTAAAATCATGACTTGTTAAATGGGTGCCCTTGCTCATTTTTCAAAAATACATTTCTGTACACTTCTTTCAAGTCCATAAACCCCTTGATTCCATCATATTGAAATGTTCCAAACTATCCATTGATCCAATACCTATGAAACCACCTTGGTCATTTCTCATATGACCAGAGGTATCCTAGAAAAGTCCAACTCCTATTTTTAGAGCACTTTTATTTTTGCTTTGTTGTGTTGCTTATTATGATTGTTTCCGTCGTTAGTTGACGAAATAAACGGAGTACTCGGAGAAGGACCAGAAGGTTTGAAGACTCGGAAGGCTAAGGCAAGCAGCCCTTTGACCATGTTCGAGAAACCTTTTTTATGCATGTCTCATAGCACCTTATTACCAATGCATCGGAATCATTTAGAAGTGGTGACCACTTTGGTTGGTACCTTTGTTACTGTTGAAGCTTGCATCAAACATGACCCTACCTTCTGATACGTCCAAAACGTATCTATAATTTCTGCTTGCTCCATGCTTCTTTTGTGTGATATTGCTATGATATTTATGCACTACCATACACTTTTGATCATATTTGGACTAACCTATTAACTCAGTGCACCACAGTGCCAGTTCCTGTTTTCTGCTGTTTTTCTATTTCAGATTTCCCCCATATTAAAAGTGCTCCAAAAATTCCGGGAAAAATACAGAAAAAATCAGCGTACAGGAAGCTTCGAGAAAAACCAAAGTGGGGCCAGAGGGGAGCCAGGGGCAGCCCAGGCGGCCAGCCCAGGCGGCCCCACCCCTGGCCGCCCTAGGGGGGCGCCTGGGCCCCCCTCTCCGCTTCTGGTGACCCCCTTTGGCATATATACTCCTCGCGTCCCGAAACTCTCGAGGACGGAACCCTTTTTCGCGATCTCATCTCTGTTCCGCCGCCGCAACGCTTCCAAGATCGGGAGCATCAGGAGAACTCTTCCCGGCACCCTGCCGGAGGGGAGAACCACCACCGGGAGCTTCTCCACCACCATGGACGCTTCCCGGATGAGTTGTGAGTAGTCCCCCTTGGACCATGGGTCCATGACCAATAGCTATGTGATGTTCTCCTCCCCTCTTTGTTCTTCATGGATTAGACCTCGTGAGCTGCCCTACATGATCGAGGCACATATGTAATCTTTATGCTGTTGCTCTGCTGAGTTTGCTGGGATCCAATGTATTATGAGATTATGTTCAGATTGTGTGTGAGTAATATATTTGATTCACCTCTTTTATATTTTAGTTCTTGAGTAATTCTTGCATATTCTCCGTTGCTGTTTATTGCTTTGGCCAAGTAGTAGGTAGTAACTCCAAGAGGGAACGTTATGCTTGATTGTGGGTTCATGCCCCCTGATGACTAGCTTGAGTGACAGAAACATGAGTCTAGGGGATGTTTTGTTGCCACAAGGGGGAAAACAACGGTGCTTGTACTTGCGGGTGCAAGGATTGTTTACTTTACGCAAAGTTCTTTTAATGCAGTTGTCCGTTGCTTTGAGTTTACACTTTAGGTGGGACTCGCAACTTAATACCAGCGAGATGTTCTGGATAGATATCTCAAGGTGGATGATTAGTAGTAGATGCATATGGACTTCGGTCTACTTTCCTTGGCGTACCGCCGATGCTTAGAGCCTCTACCTTTCTTTACAGCATAGTTAGCATTGGTTTGCGCACATAATCCTGTCAATTGCCCAGCTGTAATTTGTTTACCTCGCTTAGCTGTTTTATCATCTTTTGGGAGAGAGACATCACTAGTGAACATCATGGGACCCCGGTCCATATTACCACCACTGATCACACCCTATATTTACTTCCTGTTTCTATTTCCTAGTTGCAGTCATAGCTATCATTATTACCTATTGCATTTGATCCTTTGTAAACAACAAGGCCGGGGGGATTGACAACCTCTCTGTACTCGTTGGGAGCAAAGTTATTTGTATCTGTGTGCAGGTCCTGTCAACCGCTAAGTATCTGGCGCCGTTAGCCGTTGACACCTTCTTGTCGACCCTCGGAGTCTCACGGGATTCGATCCTTGGTATCTTGCCAAGGGAAACTTGCCGTTACGCTACATCTCAAACCTTCCACTTGGGGTAACCAACGAGGGGCGAGAAGCCATCAAGCAAAAGTTTCTGGCGCCGTTGCCGGGGACTCCACTCTTCAAGATAGGGGAGTTGCACGCTATCTTTTATCTTTGCTTTTTAGTCTTGTTAGTTTACCTTTCAATTTTTGCTTTAGTGTCCTTTACCAAAAATCACAAAAATAGTTATCTTGCTTGCTGTTGCTATGGGTTCCACCGAGAACACCAAGTTGTGTGACTTCACTAGTCATAACAACAATGACTTTATCTGCACGCCTATTGCTACACCTGCCACTTCAGCACCTTCTTATGAGATTAAACCTGTTTTACTGAACCTAGTTATGAAATATCAATTCTCCGGTGCTGGAGATGATGCTGCTTTGCACTTAAATAATTTTGTTGAGCTCTGTGATATGCAAAAATACAAAGAAGTAGATAGTGATATTGTTAAGCTTAAGCTTTTTCATTTCTCCTTGAGAGGAGGAGCTAAAATCTGGTTTCAATCCTTGCCTAGGAATAGTATAGATTCTTGGAACAAGTGCAAGGATGCCTTTATTGGGAAGTACTATCCTCCTGCTAAAATTATCCAATTAAGGAGTAACATAACGAATTTTAAACAATTGGATAATGAACACATTGCCCAAGCTTGGGAACGCATGAAATCTCTTGTCAAGAACTGCCCTACTCATGGTTTGACTACTTGGATGGTTATCCAAACTTTTTATGCAGGCTTGAACTTTACCTCGCGGAACTTGTTAGATTCGGCCGTGGGAGGAACCTTTATGTCAACTACACTTGGTGCTGCCACGAAGCTTCTCAACGAGATGATGACCAATTATTCCCAATGGCATACCGAACGCGCTCCAACAGGTAGGAAGCTAAACTCTGTCGAGGAGATTTCCTCCCTAAATGAAAAAGTTGACTTGATCATGTCTCTACTTTCCAAGCAATCTCCTATTGATCCTCATGATGTTCCTTTAAATTCTTTGATTGCTCAAGATCAAGTAGATGTGAACTTTATCTCTAGAAAAAATTTCAATAACAATGCTTATAGGAGTAATTTTGGTAGCAACCCTAGACCGTTCCCCTCTAATTCCTATGGGAACAACAATGCTTATCCTAGCACCAAGAACTCCACTTCTGAACTAGAGATTATGCTTAAAGACTTCATCACTACCCAAAAAGCCTTCAATAAGAGTGTAGAAGAAAAACTAGCCAAACTAGATAATCTCCTCTTCGAAGGTAGACAATTTAGCCCATGAGGTAGAGTTGCTTAAAATTAGAAATTCTCCTCTTGAGGAGAGGAAGACCACTCCTATGAATGCTATTCAAGTGCAAATTAATGAAAACATTAGGATGATGGCTAAACTTAAAGATAGATGGGCTAGAGAAAAGGAGGAAGAAGATAGAATTATGAGCCTTCCTACCCACCACATTGTTGCTACTATCCAAGTTGTTGAGGATATCCAAACTCTTAGCACCCAATGCACTCCTAGTCCCATTGGACCTATTAATGGTGATGCTATGACCTCAACCGTAAAAGAAGAAACTCCTATGACCGTTGAAGCTACCAAACAAGTGAGCCTAAAGGACACCACTACCACTTTACTTGATAGTAGTGACCTTGATTTTGATAATTGCACCCTTTCTGAAGTTATTAGTTTTCTTCACAAGATGTCTAGAGATCCCCACACTAGCACACTTAATCTTGCCTTCACGGAGCATATCACTAATGCTCTCATCAAAGCTAGGGAGGAGAAGCTTAGGGTAGAAGCCTCCATACCTAGAAAGCTAGAAGATGGTTGGGATCCTATGATTAAAATTAAGTTGAATAACTTCTATTGCTATGCTTTATGTGATGTTGGAGCTAGTACCTCCGTTATGCCCAAAAGAATGTATGATATGCTTAAATTGAAACCTTTTGATCCTTGTTCTTTTGGTGTTCGTCTTGTTGATTCTTCCGTAAAGAAACCTTTGGGGAAGATCGACGATGTTCTTATCATTGTCAATGACAATTATGTTCCCGTTGATTTTACTATTATGGATATTGAATGTGAACCTTCTTGTCAAATTATTTTGGGACGTCCTTTTCTTCGCACCGTTGGTGCTATCATTGACATGAAAGAGGGGAATATAAAATTCCAATTTCCTCTCAAGAAAGGGATGGAACACTTCCCTAGAAAGAAGATTAAGTTGCCTTTTGAGTCCGTTACACGGGCTAGCTATTCTCTTACTCTTGATAAAACTTGATCTTCTCTCTTTGCATCATGCCTAGCTTAAAGGCATAAAAGAAAGCGCTTTTGGGAGGCAGCCCACAACAAATTAGGTTTTATTTTGCTTTTGTTGTGTCTTGATGTTTGTTACTACAGTAGCATCATCATTGTATCTTTTCTTTTCAGCTTTGTGCCAAGTTTAGCCTCTGATTGCAAGAAAGTTCAAAAGTTGTGACGTGCTGTCCAGAAAACAGATTCTGTCCTTGGACAGAAAAAATCGTATAAAATCACCTGATCATCTTTTTGGTCTGATTTTTTTTGAAAGCGTGCTCTATACAATTAGCTTTCGAGCATCTGTTCTGAGTTTTTTGATTGGAGTTGCAGAAGTGCCCGGAAACAATTATTTACTACCTGCTGGTCTGTTTTTCACAGATTCTGTCATGTTTTGCCTTTTCTTCGTTTTGCAAACCTTGAGCTTGCTTTTTCTTTGCAAAAACCTTTTGGCAATCTTGAGAAACAGTAGCTCTTCAAGATTATCCTTATTTCCAGTAGGGAAAAATTATTTTATTATGGGTACTAACCTCGCTAGTCAGATTATGATGAGTTATGTATGAAGGGAGTTTTCAAGTGTGCGAGGGAAGATGATAAAAGAAGATCCAGGAGGGTCAAACGCTCAAGCTTGGGGATGCCCCCGTGCACCCCCAAGAAATATTCAAGAAGACTCAAGCGTCTAAGCTTGGGGATGCCCCCGTGCATCCCCTTCTCCATCAACATTTATCAGTTCGTCTTTCGTTCCACTATATTTTAATCACTTCATGCGTTATGTGCTATGCTTGGAGCGTCTTGCTCTTAGTTTCCTTTTTAGTTTTCTTCAGCTTTGCTTGCTGTTCATAACAAGTTAGAACCCAGCTTTCTTTGTGTGGGAGGGAAACACGCTCCACTTCAACCTAGAACACAACATAGGATTTTCATGCTTATCTTTGCTGTGTGTGTTCTTTGTCTTTCCATAGCTACTGTCATGTTTAGCTCTTAGTTTTCATGCTTTTCTTTTTAAAGAGCTTTTGTTTAGTTGGTTGTTGAACTCTCTTGAGTTTTCATGTTTATCTTGTTAAGAGAGTTTGCCTGTTACACTGAGTTGTGTGTCTTAACTTAAAGTAGGTAATTGAGGTTGCTATTTAATTTTAGTAGTAACTTGCAATAGTTTTGAGGTATTGCCATGAGTAATGTCTGAACTTTTGGTGTCAAGAGCTTTAGCCTATTAGTGATAGATGTCGTATTTTGGGCAATACGTGTTTATTTTCGAAAACCTACAAAATAGTTGAGAACTTTAGCTACTAAATGGATCACTAATCTTTGGAGGGATCGAATATTAGAGTACACTCACGTACCATGGGTCGAGGATGCGCAAGGGTAACCAAACCCCCATACACACCTCCTCGGGGTACTTGTCTCTTTGTGAACCTCCTAATTAGATTGAGAGTTACCGATAATAAGTGCATGAGTTCTTCGGACTAATGTGAGTATTCAAAAGTTGACACTTCCACCTATCCATATTTTTCTAGCCTCTTCGGTACCGTGCATTGCCCTTTCTCACCTCGAGAGTTGGCGCATACTTCGCCGGTGCATCCAAATCCTTGGCACGATACGCTCTGTCATCATAAGCCTCATTATATCCTTCCTCAAAACAGCCACCGTACCTACCTATCAAGGCATTTCCATAGCCTTTCCGAGATACATTGCCATGCAACATCCATCTTCTCATGACTTGATCTTCATGTCATACATGCTTTTTGCTTGATCGATGAGCCGCATGCTAGTTGGGCCTTGCCCTAATCATTGCTACATGACGCGCTAGTATCATTGCATTTCCTGCTACACTCGCAGAAGCATACATTTGCATACATCATGATAGTTTCATTTTCTTTATGTTGAGTACTTTTGTAATGTGTGAAAGATCTTCTATACTTCTTGTAATACATAGAGTGTTGCCCCTAAAGTGAGGAAAAGATCCCAAAGAGGACAAAATCAAAAGATCCCAAAGAGGACAAAATCAAAAGATCCCAAAGAGGACAAATGAGAGATAAATAGAAAGAGCCATTGAGGCCACAAAAAAATAAAAATAAAATAGAAAAAAAAAGAAAAAGAAATAAAAAGAGAGAAGGGGGCACACTACTATTTCTTTTGAGAGATCCACACTCGTACTCCATCTTATACCTTGTACTCCATAGAGACTATCATTCATGCATATAGCTATGTGGGGACCTTCACACTATAGAACTTGGCTTGTATATTCCAATGATGAGCCTCCTCAAAAGAGCTCTAGGTCTTCTTGAGCAAGCAAGTTGGATGCACCCCCACTAGTTCCATTGGAGAGCTTACCTTAGCTCATATGTGCATCCGTTGCATGGCAATCCCTACTCCTCACATCATATCTATCATTTGGCTTTCTCTCGCCGATGATTGTCCTCATTGATGTGAGCCTTTCACAACTTTTTTGTCTTCCCCCTCCATCATTTTTCTCTCTTTGCCATCCTAAGTGTCGACTTTCTTGCTTACGCTCATCCATTGCATGAGTGCTCAAAATATCGAAAAGGAGTGGATCATTTTGACTTGTACCTAGCTGACGGTCTGGGGATGAGTCAAGATAAGATTCCAAAGAAGAGCAAGTGTGAAACTTTAGTAGATTAAGTTCTCAACAATACAAAAACTATGTTTTACTCTCTCGTATATCCCTATCCCCTTTCTTGCACGCAAACACCATTTGGAGACATTCGAGTGACGGACAGCGAGAGCTCTTGCACCTTTATGTTCTTATGTTACTTGTTACAATGCTAATATAGACTCTTGCTTGTTATGACTTTAATTGAATTACATGCCTTGATTGCTTTACTTAAAAAGTTCTTATATGGTTGATAGCATGTCACCACAGAAATTATGCTTGTTATCATTTACCTACTCGAGGACGAGCAGGAATTAAGCTTGGGGATGTTGATACGTCCAAAACGTATCTATAATTTCTGCTTGCTCCATGCTTCTTTTGTGTGATATTGCTATGATATTTATGCACTTCCATACACTTTTGATCATATTTGGACTAACCTATTAACTCAGTGCACCACAGTGCCAGTTCCTGTTTTCTGCTGTTTTTTTATTTCAGATTTCCCCCATATTCAAAGTGCTCCAAAAATTCCGGGAAAAATAAAGAAAAAATCAGCGTACAGGAAGCTTTGAGAAAAACCAAAGTAGGGCCAGAGGGGAGCCAGGGGCCGCCCAGGCGGCTAGCCCAGGCGGCCCCACCCCTGGCCGCCCTAGGGGGGCGCCTGGGCCCCCCTCTCCGCTTCTGGTGACCCCCTTTGGCATATATACTCCTCGCGTCCCGAAACCCTCGAGGACGGAACCCTTTTTCGCGATCTCGTCTCTGTTCCGCCGCCGCAACGCTACCAAGATCGGGAGCATCAGGAGAACTCTTCCCGGCACCCTGCCGGAGGGGAGAACCACCACCGGGAGCTTCTCCACCACCATGGACGCTTCCCGGATGAGTTGTGAGTAGTCCCCCTTGGACCATGGGTCCATGACCAATAGCCATGTGATGTTATCCTCCCCTCTTTGTTCTTCATGGATTAGACCTCGTGAGCTGCCCTACATGATCGAGGCATATATGTAATCTTTATGCTGTTGCTGTTGGGGAACGTAGCATAAATCAAAAAAATTCTACGTCTTCACCAAGATCCAACTATGGAGACATCTAGCAACGAGCAACTAAGAGTGCATCTACATACCGTTATGAAGATTGCGTGCGGAAGCTTTCAACAAAGCAAGGATGAAGTAGTCGTACTTTTCACGTTCTTCGTCACCGATGATCTAGCGCCGAACGGACGGCACCTCCGCGTTCAACACACGTAAGGTGCAGCAACGTCACCTCCTTCTTGATCCAGCAAGGGGGGAGGAGAAGTCGTCAGAGATCCGGCAGCACGACGGCGTGATGACGGATGCAGTGGAAATCGCAGCAGGGCTACGCCGGGCGCCCTGCGAAGGAGTTGGGAGGTGTGACGGGAGGGGGAGAGGCGCCAGGGCTGAGGTGCGGCTGCCCTCTCCCCCCCACATATATATAGGGGGCCAGGGGGGGCGCCAGCCCCCTGCAGATCCAATCTGCAAGGGGGGGCGGCGGCCAGGGAGGAGTCCCCCTCCCCCAGGGCAAGTGGTGGCCCCCCTCCCCTTAGGGTTTTATCCCTAGGCGCAGGGGAGGTGGGCCTCCCTTGGTTATGCGCCATCCCTGAGGGCTGGACACATCCCCTCGCGGCCTAGGGGCCCCACCGGGATGGGTGGCCCCAACCGGTGGACCCCCGGGGCCCCTCCGGTGGTCCCGGGACGCTCCCGGTGACCCCCGGAGATCACCCGTTGGCCAAAACTGGACTTCCCATATATCAATCTTTACCTCCGGACCATTCCGGAACTCCTCGTGACGTCCGGGATCTCATCCGGGACTCCGAACAACTTTCGGGTTTCCACGTGCATTAATCTCTACGACCCTAGCGTTACCGAACCTTAAGTGTGTAGACCCTACGGGTTCGGGAGACACGTAGACATGACCGAGACCACTCTCCGGTCAATAACCAACAGCGGGATCTGGATACCCATGTTGGTTCCCACGTGTTCCTCGATGATCTTCATCGGATGAACCACTGTGTCAAGGATTCACTCAATCCCGTATGTTATTCCCTTTGTCCATCGGTACGGTACTTGCCCGAGATACGATCGTCGGTATTCCCAATACCTTGTTCAATCTCGTTATGGCAAGTCTCTTTACTCGATCCGTAATCCATCATCCCGTGACTAACTACTTAGTCACATTGAGCTCATTATGATGATGTCTTACCGAGTGGGCCCAGAGGTACCTCTCCGTCATACGGAGTGACAACATCCCAGTCTCGGTTCGTACCAACTCAACAGACACTTTCGGAGATACCCGATGCGTACCTTTATAGTCACCCAGTTACGTTGTGACGGTTGGCACACCCAAAGCACTCTTACGGTATCCGGGAGTTGTACAACCTCATGGTCTAAGGAATAAATACTTGACACCGAAAAGCTTATGCATTACGAACTATACGATCTCGTGTTATGCTCAAGTTTGGGTCTTGTCCATCACATCATTCTCCTAATGATGTGATCCCGTTATCACCGACATCTCATGTCCATGGTCAGGAAACCATGACCATCTGTTGATCAACGAGCTGGCTACTAGAGGCCTACCAGGGACTCATTATGATCTATGTATTCACACATGTATCGCTGTTTCCGTACAATACAATTCAAGCATGAATAACAGACAATTATCATGAACAAGGAGATATAATAATAATGCTTTTATTATTGCCTCTAGGGCATATCTCCAATAGTCTCCCACTTGCACTAGAGTCAATAATCTAGTTACATTGTGATGAATCGAACACCCATAGAGTTCTGGTGTTGATCATGTTTCGCTCGTGAAAGAGGTTTAGTCAACGGGTCTGCAACATTCAGATCCGTATGCACTTTACAAATATCTATATCTCCATCCTGAACATAATTCCGGATGGAGTTGAAACGGCGTTTGATGTGCTTGGTCTTCTTGTGAAACCTGGGCTCCTTGGTAATAGCAATAGCACCAGTGTTGTCACAGAAGAGAGTCATCGGGCTTGACGCGCTTGGAATGACTCCTAGGTCGGTGATGAACTCCTTCATCCAGACTCCTTCCTGCGCTGCTTCAAAAGCAGCTATGTACTCCGCTTCACATGTAGATGCTGCCACCACGCTTTGCTTGCAACTGCACCAGCTGACTGCCCCTCCATTCAAAATATACACGTATCCGGTTTGCGACTTAGAGTCATCCAGATCTGTGTCGAAGCTAGCATCGACGTAACCCTTTACGACGAGCTCTTCGTCACCTCCATAAACGAGAAACATGTCCTTAGTCCTTTTCAGGTACTTCAGGATGTTCTTGACCGCTGTCCAGTGTTCCGTACCGGGATCACTTTGGTACCTTCCTACCAAACTTATGGCAAGGTTCACATCAGGTCTGGTACACAGCATGGCATACATGATAGAACCTATGGCCGAGGCATAGGGAATGACACTCATCTTTTCTCTATCTTCTGCAGTGGTCGGGGACTGAGTCTTACTCAATCTCATACCTTGCAAAACAGGCAAGAATCCTTTCTTTGACTGATCCATATTGAACTTCTTCAATATCTTGTCAAGGTATGTACTTTGTGAAAGACCAATGAGGCGTCTCGATCTATCTCTATAGATTTTGATACCTAATATGTAAGCAGCTTCTCCAAGGTCCTTCAATGAAAAACTTTTATTCAAGTAGGCCTTTACATTTTCCAAGAATTCTATATCATTTCCCATCAGCAATATGTCATCCACATATAATATGAGAAATGCCACAGAGCTCCCACTCACTTTCTTGTAAATACAGGCTTCTCCATAAGTCTGTATAAAGCCAAACGCTTTGATCACCTCATCAAAGCGAATATTCCAACTCCGAGATGCTTGCACCAGCCCGTAAATCGAGCGCTGGAGCTTGCATACCTTGTTAGCGTTCTCTGGATCGACAAAACCTTCCGGTTGCATCATATACAACTCTTCCTTGAGGAAGCCATTAAGGAATGTTGTTTTGACGTTCATTTGCCATATCTCATAATCATAGAATGCGGCAATAGCTAACATGATTCGGACTGACTTCAGCATCGCTACGGGAGAGAAAGTCTCGTCGTAGTCAATCCCTTGAACTTGTCGATAACCCTTAGCGACAAGCCGAGCCTTATAGATGGTCACATTACCATCCGCGTCTGTCTTCTTCTTAAATATCCATTTGTTTTCTATGGCTTGCCTATCATCAGGCAAGTCCACCAAAGTCCATACTTTGTTTTCATACATGGATTCTATCTCGGATTTCATGGCTCCAAGCCATTTATTGGAATCTGGGCCCGCCATCGCTTCTTCATAGTTCGAAGGTTCACCGTTGTCTAACAACATGATTTCCAGGACAGGGTTGCCGTACCACTCTGGTGCGGAACGTGCCCTTGTGGACCTTCGAAGTTCAGTAGTAACTTGATCTGTTTCTTCATGATCATTATCATCAACTTCCTCCCTTGTCGGTGCAGGCACCTCAGGAACAGTTTCCTGCGCTGCGCTACTTTCCGGTCCAGGAGGGGTGACTGTCACCTCATCAAGTTCTACTTTCCTCCCACTCACTTCTTTCGAGAGAAACTCTTTCTCCAGAAAGCATCCATTCTTGGCAACAAAGACTTTGCCATCGGATCTGTGGTAGAAGGTGTACCCAATAGTTTCCTTTGGGTATCCTATGAAGACGCATTTTTCCGATTTGGGTTCGAGCTTTTCAGGTTGAAGTTTCTTGGCATAAGCATCGCAACCCCAAACTTTCAGAAAGGACAGCTTCGGTTTCTTGCCAAACCAAAGTTCATACGGAGTTGTCTCAACGGATTTTGATGGAGCCCTATTTAAAGTGAATGCGGCAGTCTCTAAAGCATAACCCCAAAAAGATAGCGGTAAATTGGTGAGGGACATCATAGATCGCACCATGTCCAACAGAGTACGATTTCGACGTTCGGACACACCGTTACGTTGAGGTGTTCCGGGAGGTGTCAATTGTGAAACAATTCCACAGCTCCTAAGGTGTGTGCCAAATTCATGACTTAAATATTCACCCCCACGATCCGATCGCAAGAACTTTATTTTTCTGTCACGTTGATTCTCAACCTCATTCTGAAATTCCTTGAACTTTTCAAAGGTCTCAGACTTGTGTTTCATCAAATAGATATACCCATATCTACTCAAGTCATCTGTGAGGGTGAGAACATAACGGTAGCCTCCGCGAGCTTCAACACTCATTGGACCGCACACATCGGTATGTATGATTTCCAACAAGTTGGTTGCTCGCTCCATTGTTCCGGAGAACGGAGTCTTGGTCATCTTGCCCAAGAGGCATGGTTCGCATGTGTCAAATGATTCATAATCAAGAGACTCTAGAAGTCCATCCGAATGGAGCTTCTTCATACGTTTGACACCAATATGACCAAGGCGGCAATGCCACAAGTATGTGGGACTATCGTTATCAACTTTACATCTTTTGGCATCTACACTATGAATATGTGTATCACTACGTTCGAGATCCATCAAAAATAAACCATTGACCAGCGGGGCATGACCATAAAACATATCTCTCAAATAAATAGAACAACCATTATTCTCTGATTTGAAAGAATATCCATCTCGCATAAGACGAGATCCATAAACAATGTTCATGCTCAAAGCTGGTACTAAATAACAATTATTGAGGTTTAAAACTAATCCCGAGGGTAGATGTAGAGGCAGCGTGCCGACGGCGATCACATCGACCTTGGAACCATTCCCGACGCGCATCGTCACCTCATCCTTCGCCAGTCTCCGTTTATTCCGCAGCTCCTGTTTTGAGTTACAAATGCGAGCAACTGCACCGGTATCGAATACCCAGGAGCTACTACGAGTGCTGGTAAGGTACACATCAATAACATGTATATCATATATACCTTTGACGTTGTCGGCCTTCTTGTCTGCTAAATATTTGGGGCAGTTCCGCTTCCAGTGACCCGTTCCCTTGCAATAAAAGCACTCTGTTTCAGGCTTGGGTCCATACTTTGGCTTCTTCCCAGCAACAGGCTTGCCAGGCGCGGCAACTTGCTTGCCGTCCTTCTTGAAGTTCTTCTTACCCTTGCCTTTCTTGAACTTAGTGGTTTTATTGACCATCAACACTTGATGTTCTTTCTTGATGTCAACCTCCGCTGATTTCAGCATCGAATACACCTCGGGAATGGACTTCTCCATCCCCTGCATATTGAAGTTCAGCACGAAGCTCTTGAAGCTTGGTGGGAGCGACTGGAGGATTCTGTCAACGACCGCTTCATCTGGGAGATTCATTCCCAGCTGAGACAAGCGGTTGTGCAATCCTGAAATCTTGAGGATGTGCTCACTGACAGAACTGTTCTCCTCCATCTTACAGCTATAGAATGCGTCGGAGACATCATATCTCTCGACTCGGGCATGAGCTTGGAAAACCATTTTCAGCTCTTCGAACATCTCATATGCTCCGTGGTGCTCAAAACGCTTTTGGAGCCCCGATTCTAAACTGTAAAGCATGCCGCACTGAACCAGGGAGTAATCATCACTACGCGACTGCCAGACGTTCAAAACGTCTTGGTCCGCATCGGGAGCAGGTGCATCACCTAGCGGTGCTTCTAGGACATATGATCTCTTGGCAGCTATGAGGATAATCCTCAGGTTACGGACCCAATCCATATAGTTGCTACCATCGTCTTTCAGCTTGGTTTTCTCTAGGAACGCGTTGAAGTTGAGGGAAACTGGAGCGTGGGCCATTTGATCTACAAGAGATATTGTAAAGAATTTAGACTAAGTTCATGATAATTAAGTTCATTTTAATCAAATTATAATGAACTCCCACTCAGAATGACATCTCTCTAGTCATCTAAGTGATACACGATCCGAATCGAGTAGTCCGTGTCCGATCATCACGTGAGACGGACTAGTCAAAAACGGTGAACATCTTCATGTTGATCGTATCTTCTATACGACTCGTGTTCGACCTTTCGGCCTTCCGTGTTCCGAGGCCATGTCTGTACATGCTAGGCTCGTCAAGTGAACCCTAAGTGTATTGCGTGTGTAAATCTGTCTTACACCCGTTGTATGTGAACGTTAGAACCTATCACACCCGATCATCACGTGGTGCTTCGGAGCAATGAACTTTCGCAACGGTGCACAGTTAGGGGAAACACTTTACTTGAAATTTTAGTGAGAGATCATCTTATTTACTACCGTCGTTCTAAGTAAACAAGATGCAAAAACATGATAAACATCACATGCAATCAATTATAGTGACATGATATGGCCAATATCATCTTGCTCCTTGGATCTCCATCTTCGGGGCACCATGATCATCTTGTCACCGGCTCGACACCATGATCTTCATCATCATGATCTCCATCATCGTGTCTTGAAGAAGTCGTCACGCCAACTATTACTTCTACTACTATAGCTAACGTTTAGCAATGAAGTAAAGTAATTACATGGCGTTATTCAGTGACACGCAGGTCATACAATAATTAAGACAACTCCTATGGCTCCTGCCGGTTGTCAAGTTCATCGACATGCAAGTCGTGATTCCCTATTACAAAAACATGATCAATCTCATACATCACATATATCATTCATCACATCTTCGTTCTTGGCCATACCACGTCACAAAACACATGCTGCAAAAACAAGTTAGACGTCCTCTAATTGTTGTTGCAAGTTTTTTACGTGGCTTCTATAGGATTTCTAGCAAGAACGTTTCTTACCTACGCCAAAACCACAACGTGATTTGTCAACTTCTATTTACCCTTCATAAGGACCCTTTTCATCGAATCCGATCCGACTAAAGTAGGAGAGACAGACACCCGCCAGCCACCTTATGCATCTAGTGCATGTCTGTCAGTGGAACCAGTCTCACGTAAGCGTACGTGTAAGGTCGGTCCGGGCCGCTTCATCCCACAATACCGCCGAATCAAGATTGACTAGTAACTGTAAGAAAGTTGAATAAGATCATACGCCCACAACTGCTTTGTGTTCTACTCGTGCAAGATGCTACGCATAAAACCTAGGCTCTGATACCACTGTTGGGGAACGTAGCATAAATCAAAAAATTTCTACGTCTTCACCAAGATCGAACTATGGAGACATCTAGCAACGAGCAACTAAGAGTGCATCTACATACCGTTATGAAGATTGCGTGCGGAAGCTTTCAACGAAGCAAGGATGAAGTAGTCGTACTCTTCACGTTCTTCGTCACCGATGATCTAGCGCCGAACGGACGACACCTCCGCGTTCAACACACGTACGGTGCAGCAACGTCACCTCCTTCTTGATCCAGCAAGGGGGGAGGAGAAGTCGTCAGAGATCCGGCAGCACGACGGCGTGATGACGGATGCAGTGGAAATCGCAGCAGGGCTACGCCGGGCGCCCTGCGAAGGAGTTGGGAGGTGTGACGGGAAGGGGAGAGGCGCCAGGGCTGAGGTGCGGCTGCCCTCTCCCCCCCACATATATATAGGGGGCCAGGGGGGCGCCAGCCCCTTGCAGATCCAATCTGCAAGGGGGGGCGGCGGCCAGGGAGGAGTCCCCCTCCCCCAAGGCAAGTGGTGGCCCCCCTCCCCTTAGGGTTTTATCCCTAGGCGCAGGGGAGGTGGGCCTCCCTTGGTGATGCGCCAGCCCTGAGGGCTGGACACATCCACTCGCGGCCTAGGGGCCCCACCGGGATGGGTGGCCCCACCCGGTGGACCCCCGGGGCCCCTCCGGTGGTCCCGGGACGCTCCCGGTGACCCCCGGAGATCACCCGTTGGCCGAAACTGGACTTCCCATATATCAATCTTTACCTCCGGACCATTCCGGAACTCCTCGTGACGTCCGGGATCTCATCCGGGACTCCGAACAACTTTCGGGTTTCCACGTGCATTAATCTCTACGACCCTAGCGTTACCGAACCTTAAGTGTGTAGACCCTACGGGTTCGGGAGACACGTAGACATGACCGAGACCACTCTCCGGTCAATAACCAACAGCGGGATCTGGATACCCATGTTGGTTCCCACGTGTTCCTCGATGATCTTCATCGGATGAACCACTGTGTCAAGGAATCACTCAATCTCGTATGTTATTCCCTTTGTCCATCGGTACGGTACTTGCCCGAGATTCGATCATCGGTATTCCCAATACCTTGTTCAATCTCGTTATGGCAAGTCTCTTTACTCGATCCGTAATCCATCATCCCATGACTAACTACTTAGTCACATTGAGCTCATTATGATGATGTCTTACCGAGTGGTCCCAGAGGTACCTCTCCGTCATACGGAGTGACAACATCCCAGTCTCGGTTCGTACCAACTCAACAGACACTTTCGAAGATACCCGATGCGTACCTTTATAGTCACCCAGTTACGTTGTGACGGTTGGCACACCCAAAGCACTCTTACGGTATCCGGGAGTTGTACAACCTCATGGTCTAAGGAATAAATACTTGACACCGAAAAGCTTATGCATTACGAACTATACGATCTCGTGTTATGCTCAAGTTTGGGTCTTGTCCATCACATCATTCTCCTAATGATGTGATCCCGTTATCACCGACATCTCATGTCCATGGTCAGGAAACCATGACCATCTGTTGATCAACGAGCTGGCTACTAGAGGCCTACCAGGGACTCATTATGATCTATGTATTCACACATGTATCGCTGTTTCCGTACAATACAATTCAAGCATGAATAACAGACAATTATCATGAACAAGGAGATATAATAATAATGGTTTTATTATTGCCTCTAGGGCATATCTCCAACAGTTGCTCTGCTGAGTTTGCTGGGATCCGATGGATTATGAGATTATGTTCAGATTGTGTGTGAGTAGTATATTTGATTCATCTCTTTTATATTTTAGTTCTTGAGTAATTCTTGCATGTTCTCCGTTGCTATTTATTGCTTTGGCCAAGTAGTAGGTAGTAACTCCAAGAGGGAACGTTATGCTTGATTGTGGGTTCATGCCCCCTGATGACTAGCTTGAGTGACAGAAACATGAGTCTAGGGGATGTGCTGTTGCCACAAGGGGGAAAACAACGGTGCTTGTACTTGCGGGTGCAAGGATTGTTTACTTTACGCAAAGTTCTTTTAATGCAGTTGTCCGTTGCTTTGAGTTTACACTTTGGGTGGGACTCGCAACTTAATACCAGCGAGATGTTCTGGATAGATATCTCAAGGTGGATGATTAGTAGTAGATGCAGATGGATTTCAGTCTACTTGCCTTGGCGTACCGCCCATGCTTAGAGCCTCTACCTTTCTTTACAGCATAGTTAGCATTGGTTTGCGCACATAATCCTGTCAATTGCCTAGCTGTAATTTGTTTACCTCGCGTAGCTGTTTTATCATGTTTTGGGAGAGAGACATCACTAGTGAACATCATGGGACCCCGGTCCATATTACCACCACTGATCACACCCTATATTTACTTCTTGTTTCTATTTCCTAGTTGCAGTCATAGCTATCATTATTACCTCTTGCGTTTGATCCTTTGTAAACAACAAGGCCGGAGGGATTGACAACCTCTCTGTACTCGTTGGGAGCAAAGTTATTTGTATCTGTGTGCAGGTCCTGTCAACCGCTAAGTATCTGGCGCCGTTAGCCGTTGACACCTTCTTGTCGACCCTCGGAGTCTCACGGGATTCGTTCCTTGGTATCTTGCCAAGGGAAACTTGCCGTTACGCTACATCTCAAACCTTCCACTTGGGGTAACCAACGAGGGGCGAGAAGCCATCAAGCACCTTCCTATGAGGGATATGTGGGTGGGAGTAGATATATATATGCTATAGTAGTTGGCTACGCAATATGGGTCAGGGTTATGCATTGAGTGAAACAAGTGTGGTAAGACATACTTGCAAATAACCCAGTGGGTGCCACTAATGCCCCCTGGAGACAATGAGGAACTAGGGCACTACTTGGTGAAGAAGTAGTGTACCAAGGCTTGATGAAAGTGTTGTTTACAGAGATGGATTAGATTTATGTGTGACTACCATCCCAACCAAACATGCGCAACCACTCTACCCTTATATGGGACGGGGCATTATTGATTACTTTGGCCGATACTAGCATGGTGCCCACATTACTAGTGACGGGGAAGACTCGAGGTCCTTCCCGGGACGGGGTCGTGCTTGGATAGACGACCATGACTGTTTTTACAGGGCACCGGACACACCGTTGGTCCCTTCGTGTACGCGTGACATTGAAATTAGGGCAAGTCCCATGATCTATTGTTGTACTCGAGGGCCGTGTACCAACGAGTGGATCCTATGCTAGAGTCGTCTAGGGAAAGATAATGACCGGGTGCTTACCCCGGGTACTTGAGGTACCGCGGGTCGTGGATGACACGGAAGCTCCCCGGATCTAGTGGGTAAAGTGTGCAACCTCTGCAGAGTGTAAAACTATTCGAATAGCCGTGTCCACGGTCAAGGACAGTTGGGTGGTGCTACTTAGACTATGTCCATAAGTTTCAGGAAAACAACACGGTTTGGTGAATCTGTTGATGTGATTGTGAGAAAGTCACGATGAGTGTGAGCAAGAGTTGTTCATGACTCTTTCTCGATATTGATGTCTGAAACCTCCTGATACTTGTTGCAGACACATGCATGTCCATGTTATATGTTGATCATACTTGCATATGAAAAACTAGCTTTCCGCAAAACGGCCAATTTAGCAGTAGAGTCTTGCATAATTATTCTGTCATCACACTTGGGTTGCTTGCGAGTACATTCAAAGTACTCATTGGCTTGCCACTGGTTATTTTATTGGCCAGGCAGGAGAGAACAGGATATGATGAAGATTTCTTGGTGACGAGCATGCGAGCTAGGACGCTTCCCAGTCAGAATGCCTGTAGGGTTAAGGCAGATGGCATGGATCCAAGTTGCCATTGAAGATTTCCGCTGCAATGATATACTCAAGACTCGACCATAATGGTCCTATTTGTGTAATACAGTATGTATGGATGTAAGACTCTTGTTATTCACCTTCTGTGTGTTCAGTGAGCATTGATCTCTGGGATCACTGTACACGTGCATTCGGTGATCACGACTTATGAGTCGGGGTCCCCACAGAGCTGGTATCAGAGCCATCCTGACTGTAGGAAGCCTTAGTTAGCATGGTCGTTAGTTAGGGTAAAACTATTTCCAAAACTATTACTAGTTTTCAAAACTATCTATACTTCTCTTCCCTTCTCAGTTTTTCGAAAACTAGGCTATACTTGATCTCTTCCCCTTCAAAACTTTGGGTCGCTAGAACCCTTATGCCCCAGACCACTGGATTTTCTGTAATCCTTGCGGAGTACACCTTGCCAAACACTCACCCACCTCTTCTGAACACAAGAATGGCGACACCACGACAAGACGATACCAACAGAAAATCCATCCTCGAGGAATGAGTACATGAAGACCCGGAAGATGGTGGCACCCTTGACAGTGCCCCAGGATGATGCAACATTGGCCTATGATGACCAGGGTATGGGTTATGCAAGACCATGATATACCTCGCTAATAGAGTAACCTTGTCACTACCGTTGTTGTATCAGCAACCACCGGTGGATGAGAACCTCGCCATTTGGTCCGCCTCACTATAGTGAGCAGGAAAACGGTTCTCTTCGTCCCCCGCTCTTGGTGTCGATGTTGTCATCAACGTAACCGACATGTTGAACCTCTACTATGCCTTGTTAATATCATTGCATAAAGGATTGCCTACCTGGTACCCCCGGCGTCCCAGAAGGCACAAGGGAATGTCATGATTAATGGAGTAGCGTAACTTTCATCACCCTGGAGTAACTTGGATTTGCAGGGCAATGGCGATCGCAAATTGAAATTCTTGGAGGTATAAGGATTTGACCTAGCCAAAGGATATTGATAGAAGATAGTTAACATTTTGGGAATGACTTGGGGAAAATGTAGGAATTCTCGTCGGACGTGAGATTTGGATTTAAGTAGGTGATTCTGGCTGGGTATAGATGCTAGATATGTCTGCATGCTTCGGAGTAAATTCGAATTTAGACTAATGATCTCGATCATGATACCATGTTTCTCGGTGGATAAGATAATAAACGTTCACTCACTCACTAGACTCCTTGAAAACCCTTAAGCCCCACCGAGCCACAACATGGTCAGATCCTGACCACAGCCTTGACACTGAGTCAAGAAGACCTTTGCGAATACTCAACGGAGACCAGCACCAATACCCCAGCCTACCTTGCGTACCCCATAGACTTCATGGAGTACTTGGACAAGTTAGTTGTCATCTTTATTTGGCAACATACTTGACTATCCGAAGACGAAGGAAGAGCTGTGCAGCTGGTTAGAAGACGATTGAAGACCGACATGTCAAGAAAGAAGGACTACATCGACCACCATCATCAAGAGATAAACTTCCGCGTCGAAGACCAGGCGTATCTGCAAACCACTCTTCTCGAAGAAACCAAGCATTTCCATGTCGAAGGAACGCTCACACCAAGATTATCGACCTTCTTCAAGTTCATTGCCAGTCAAATAGTAGATGACTACCAGCTAGATTTACCACCTGAGATACGCACCGTGCACCAATATTCCACGAGTCACCACTCTGGAAGTACTTCCTACTTCCTAACTAGCCCGGTCCCCGCAAGGACATCACCGAGCCTTTGACATCTAACTGAACCTAACCCATACCAGAGACCCCTCAGCAACCTGCATCAAAGAGGGTAACAAGCAAGAAGCCAAACCACCAAGTACTTCAAGATTCCATGGAGCACCACCTGGAAGCAGAACCAGCAAGAAGAAGTGAAGACTACCCCGTATCCAAGACTCCGTATTCCCTTCCACGCCTAGTCTGGGAATCTCGGGGACGAGATTCTTGTAAGGGGGTAGGTCTGTCACACCCTGATTTTCATGCCACAACACTTAAGCTAATAATCATGCTAAAAATGTGGATTGACAAAAACTTTTGAGTGCTTTTGACTTTGCTTGATTTGACTTTTGTCTGCTGTTTGCTAGTGCTCTAAAAATCAGAAAAATCCTCCAACTCTTATACTTCATCTCCTGGATCCAAAACCTTTTCCCAATGATCATGCCATGTGTATAGAACAGTATAGTATTTTCTTATAAAAATGTTTTGGCCAAATAGTATTTTCTAAAATTAGTTTTCCAAAAACCCCTGAATTGAGGTTTGCACTACAAGTACCTTATTTAGGGTGTGAAAAATCTTTCAAAAGGTATATTTGAATCCTATTAGGTATAGGACTCCCATAAACCACAAGATTATAATTTTAAAAGTTATTTTTATATTTTATTTAAAAGATTTTTCTTAAGGCCAGAAATGGTCTTTAATAGGGAAAAATTATTTAATTATTTCAAAAATATTTGCAAAAATTCAGGGAAACTCATAGGACATATATTGTCCATATATAAGAGTTTCAACACATGGTCATGTTTAAAATATTGGACAAATCCTTCCAAAACCCTTTCTGGATATTTCAAGCTTTTGAAATATTTACAAAGGAAATATTATCCAAAAATTCCAGGGAAATTCTATCATGTCAAATATGACACATTTGATGATCTTGCAAAGCCTCATGCCTTGAAGATCAAGGAAACATCATCTAATACCCTCAAAACCATTTCTGTCCATTTTGAAGTTTGAGCAAGTTTACATTGCCAAACTTGTCCAAATGCTCTCAAACTTGGTGCACAGGCTAAAATGATGTAATTATGCATCTATGCCAAATGGCACAAGTTTTGGAGAAGGATAACTGGGTCTAAGTGCCCCAAAACCCCTTCTGACCAGATCCAAATTTGAACAACTCTACATTGCCAACTTTTTACTTGGGGCCTCAAATTTTGTGGACATGTTCACAACCCCAAATGATGACACTACACCAAGTGGTGCATCAAGGGGATATGATCTGCTTAACCTAATCTTGAGAAATCCATTTCTGTTGATTTATAGGGTTTACAAAAGTTGCATTGGCAACTTTGCACAAATGAGCTCAAATTTGGTGGAAGGTCCTAAATGTATGTGCCATTTCATCCTGTTAAGTTCCATGTCAATTGGAAGTCATTTGCTTGCCCAAAACCACATCAAACACCTTCTGTCATTTTACCAAAGCCACTGTTTGCCCCCTTTTTACTATTTTTCTAGAGCTCAACTTTTTACCACAGCCTCTCCTAGTCATCTTCTACCTCCAATAACTTCCCCATGGCCAGAGCTCAATGATTGAGGGGTGAAAACCCCATTTTACTCTTCTGGACAGCAGCATTCTCCTCCTTTCTCACCTCCCTCCTCACTCCAGTGGCCCTCCAGGGCATCCCAGGCCGTCTGTGCATTGTTTACTAACCCCCAGCAGTGCTGGACATAAGGGGACATGCATATGGCACTTTTTCTATGCCATGGCATGCAGAGCTCGCGCTCTGGAGCACGCTACAATGCCCTAGCGCACTGTAGCCACCCCCAATCAGGAGCACCAGGCAGCCTCGGGCCTCCCCAGCATGTCCCCCGAGGCCGCCTCGACGTCCGGGACACGGCAGCTGGTCGGCCCCCTTCTTCCTCTCTCTCTCCGGCCCCTGCTCGCACGCGCGCCATGGCCGCCCGAGCGCTCCAGTGGGCAGCCTCACACGCGCGCTACCCTGACGCACCCCCGCTCCTTCTCTCCCCTCCCCTCGACTTGGACCACGCCCACACACACCGCAGACATCCCCGAGCCTCCTCCCGTGGCCACCCCGGCCATTTCCACGGGCGCCCGTAGGCCGCGTCCACGGTTAGCCATGGCCTCACTATATAGGGCCGCCCCAGGCCTCCCTCTGGAGCCCCTTGGCTCTCTCTTTCTCTCGTGCACCCCCTGGACCAGCCCATTTTCCCCCTTGTGCCCTCCAGCCACCTCCGTGGTCGGAGTCTCGCCGCCGGCCTCCGCTTAAATTTGGCCAAGCCTGAGCTCTTCTCCCTCTCCTCTCTCCTCCGACAGACTCCCCTGAGCAAGGCGGACCTCCCATGCTCTTCCTCTCATCCAAGGGCGCACCATAGCGCCGTGCCCAATGTCGCCGACACCACCGTCCGCCGGCGTCCAAGCCGCCGTCGACTCGACCATCCCTCGCAGCCGTGGCATACATGAATGGATGCGGCGTTCTTCGCCGAGCCCATCCATAGCCAGAGCATCGCTGGAGGTGCTCCGTAGCGCCGGCAGTTACCGTCGGGGTCCTCTGCCCCCTCGGCTAGGTGAGCGCGCGGGAGGAAGAAGAAGACGGAGGCCCTGCAGGCGGGCCCCGCTCGTAAGTGGCCCAGCCACCAGGCCACGCTGGCAAGTGGAGGCGGGTTCTCCTGGTTCCGCGTCCCCGTAGTGAAGGCATAGTACGCCAGGGCGCCTTCGACGTCGCCCCTGTTGCCCGCGCACCCGAGCCGCTGGGCCGGCCCACTGCTATCTCCCGCCCAGCGCGCTGTATAAGGGTAAAACCCTTTCCTTATCCTTTTTCCTTTACCAGACAGCTTCAAAAATCACCCAAATATTCAAATAGTGTCCAAACTTGACGATTCAAATTTCTTTTGGCTCCATAAATCATGCTCTATCACATGGTGCAACATGCACATTTTTCCGGAAAATTTCCTTCACAAATATTATCAAAATGTCATTATTCATTTTCTGTGATGAACTTTAGAAAATCACAGAGAGCTCAAATTTGATCCAAATGCAGTGTGGTTCAACTTCCTAGGTGCTTGTCATATGCAAACTTAGTTTTGGAACATTTTTATTAATACTTTCTGTACCACACCAAATAATGAGCCATTTCTTCATATTTATCAACTTTGCAAAATCCTAGGGAATTCATTTGAACTCCAAATCCAGTGAAACCAACTCCTAGATGCTTCTAAAATCATGACTTGTTAAATGGGTGCCCTTGCTCATTTGTCAAAAATACATTTCTGTGCACTTCTTTCAAGTCCATAAACCCCTTGATTCCATCATATTGAAATGTTCCAAACTATCCATTGATCCAATACCTATGAAACCACCTTGGTCATTTCTCATATGACCAGAGGTATCCTAGAAAACTCCAACTCCTATTTTTAGAGCACTTTTATTTTTGCTTTGTTGTGTTGCTTATTATGATTGTTTCCATCGTTAGTTCACGAAATAAACGGAGTACTCGGAGAAGGACCAGAAGGTTCGAAGACTCGGAAGGATAAGGCAAGCAGCCCTTTGACCATGTTCGAGAAACCTTTTTATGCATGTCTCATAGCACCTTATTACCAATGCATCGGAATCATGTAGAAGTGGTGACCACTTTGGTTGGTACCTTTGTTACTGTTGAAGCTTGCATCAAACATGACCCTACCTTCCTATGTGGGTTATGTGGGTGGGAGTAGATATATATATGTTATAGTAGTTGTCTACGCAATATGGGTCAAGGTTATGCTTTGAGTGAAACAAGTGTGGTAAGACATACTTGCAAATAACCCAGTGGGTGCCACTAATGCCCCCTGGGAGACAATGGGGAACTAGGGCACTACTTGGTGAAGAAGTAGTGTACCAAGGCTTGATGAAAGTGTTGTTTATAGAGATGGATTAGATTTATGTGTGACTACCGTCCCAACCAAACATGCACAACCACTCTACCCTTATATGGGACGGGGCATTATTGATTACTTAGGCCGATACTAGCATGGTGCCCACATTAGTAGTGACGGGGAAGACTCGAGGTCCTTCCCGGGACGGGGTCGTGCTTGGATAGACGACCATGACTGTTTTAACAGGGCACCGGACACACCATTGGTCCCTTCGTGTACGCGTGACATTGAAATTAGCGCAAGTCCCATGATCTATTGTTTTACTCGAGGGCCATGTACCAACGAGTGGACCCTATGCTAGTGTCGTCTAGGGAAAGATAATGACCGGGTGCTTACCCCGGGTACTTGAGATACCACGGGTCGTGGATGACATGGAAGTTCCCCGGATCTAGTGGGTAAAGTCTGCAACCTCTGCAGAGTGTAAAACTATTTGAATAGCCGTGTCCATGGTCAAGGACAGTTGGGTGGTGCTACTTAGACTATGTCCATAAGTTTATGGAAAACAACACGGTTTGGTGAATCTGTTGATGTGATTGTGAGAAAGTCACGATGAGCGTGAGCAAGAGTTGTTCATGACTCTTTCTCGATATTGATGTCTGAAACCTCCTGATACTTGTTGCAGACACATGCATGTCCATGTTATATGTTGATCATACTTGCATATGAAAAACTAGCTTTCTGCAAAACTGCGAATTTAGCAGTAGAGCCTTGCATAATTATTCTGTCATCACACTTGGGTTGCTTGCGAGTACATTCAAAGTACTCATTGGCTTGCCACTGGTTATTTTATTGGCTAGGCAGGAGAGAACAGGATATGATGAAGATTTCTTGGTGACGAGCATGCGAGCTAGGACGCTTCCGAGTCAGAATGCCTGTAGGGTTAAGGCAAATGGCATGGGTCCAAGTTGTCATTGAAGATTTCCGCTGCAATGATATACTCAAGACTCGACCATAATGGTCCTATTTGTGTAATACGGTATGTATGGATGTAAGACTCTTGTTATTCAGCTTTTGTGTGTTCAGTGAGCATTGACCTCTGGATCACTGTACACGTGCATTCGGTGATCACGACTTATGAGTCGGGGTCCCCACAAGTTGTCTCTAAAGCATAACCCCAAAACGATAGTAGTAAATCGGTAAGAGACATCATAGATTGCACCATATCTAATAAAGTACGGTTACGACGTTCAGACACACTATTATGCTGTGGTGTTCCGGGTGGCGTGAGTTGTGAAACTATTACACATTGTTTCAAATGAAGACCAAATGCGTAACTCAAATATTTGCCTCCACGATCAGATCGTAGAAACTTTATTTTCTTGTTACAATGATTCTCTAATTCACTCTGAAATTCTTTGAACTTTTCAAATGTTTGAGACTTGCGTTTCATCAAGTGGATATACCCATATCTGCTCAAATCATCAGTCAAGGTCAGAAAATAACGATACCCGCCGCACGCCTCAACACTCATCGGTCCACATACATCAGCATGTATGATTTCCAACAAATCAGTTGCTCGCTCCATTGTTCCAGAGAACGGACTCTTAGTCATCTTGACCATGAGGCATGGTTCGCAAGCACCAAGTGATTCATAATCAAGTGATTCCAAAAGTCCATCGGTATGGAGTTTCTTCATGCACTTTACACCAATATGACCTAAACGACAGTGCCACAAATAATTTGCACTATCATTATTAACCTTGCATCTTTTGGCTTCAATAATATGAATATGTGTATCACTACGATCGAGATCCAACAAGAATAGACCACTCTTCAAGGGTGCATGACCATAAAAGATATTACTCATATAAATAGAACAACCGTTATTCTAAGATTTAAATGAATAACCGTTTCGCAATAAACAAGATCCAGATATAATGTTCAGGCATAACGTTGGCACCAAATAACAATTATTCAGGTCTAAAACTAATCCCGAAGGTAGATGTAGATGTAGCGTGCCGACGGCGATCACATCGACTTTGGAACCATTTCCCACGCTCATCATCACCTCGTCCTTTGGTAATCTTCGTTTAATCTGTAGCCCCTATTTCGAGTTACAAATATTAGCAACCGAACCAGTATCAAATACCCAGGTGCTACTACAAGCATTAGTAAGGTACACATCAATAACATGTATATCATATATACCTTTGTTCACTTTGCCATCCTTCTTATCCGCCAAATACTTGGGGCAGTTCCGCTTCCAGTGTCTAGTCCCTTTGAAGTAGAAGCACTCAGTTTCAGGCTTGGCTCCAGACTTGGGTTTATTCGTGGGAGTATCAACTGTCTTGCTATTCTTCTTGAAGTTCCCCTTCTTTACCTTGCCTTTTTTCTTGAAACTAGTGGTCTTGTTAACCATCAACACTTGATGCTCCTTTTTGATTTCTACCTCCGCAGCTTTGAGCATAGCGAAGAGATCTTGTATTGTCTTCTGCATCCCTTGCATGTTATAGTTCATCACGAAGCCTTTATAGCTTGGTGGTAGTGATTGAAGAACTTTATCAATAACACCATCTTCGTCAACATTGCATCCAAGTTGAGTGATATGATTGTAATACCCAGACATTCTGAGCAAGTGTTCACTCATAGAACTGTTCTCCTCCATCTTGCAGCTATAGAACTTATTGGAAATCTCATATTTCTAAATCCGGGCATTTGCTTGAAATATTAACTTCAACTCCTCGAACATCTCATATGCTCCATGACGTTCAAAAGATCGTCGAAGTCCCGGTTCTAAGATGTAAAGCATGGCACACTAAACTATCGTGTAGTCATCATAACGAGCTTGCCAGACGTTCATAACGTCCGGAGTTACTCCTGCAGCAGGATTGTCACCTAGCAGCGCTTCTAGGACATAATTCTTCAGTGCAACAATGAGGATAATCCTCAAGTTATGGACCCAGTCCATGTAGTTTCTATCATGATCTTTC
Source organism: Secale cereale (assembly GCA_902687465.1). NCBI lineage: Eukaryota > Viridiplantae > Streptophyta > Magnoliopsida > Poales > Poaceae > Secale > Secale cereale. The sequence goes on from LR738712.1 coordinate 99,159,663, forward strand.
AACTTAGCTTTCTCTAGGAACGCATTAAAATTCAACGGAACAACAGCACGGGCCATCTATCTACAACAACATAGACATGCAAAATACTATCAGGTACTAAGTTGATCATAAATTAAAGTTCAATTAATCAAATTACTTATGAAATCCCACTTAGACAGACATCCCTCTAATCATCTAAGTGATCATGTGATCCATATCAACTAAACCATGTTCGATCATCATGTCAGATGGAGTAGTTTTCAATGGTGAACATCTTATGTTGATCATATCTACTATGTGATTCACGCTCGACCTTTCGGCATCCAGTGTTCCGAGGCCATATCTGCATATGCTAGGCTCGTCAAGTTTAACCCGAGTATTCTACGTGTGCAAAACTGGCTTGCACCCGTTGTATGTGAATATAGAGATTATCACACCCGATCATCACGTGTTGTCTCGGCACGACGAACTTTCGCAATGGTGCATACTTTGGGAGAACACTTATACCTTGAAATTTGGTGAGAGATCATCTTACGATGCTACCGTCAATCTAAGCAAAATAAGATGCATAAAAGATAAACATCACATGCAATCAATATAAGTGATATGATATGGCCATCATCATCTTGTGCCTTTGATCTTCATCTCCAAGGCACCATCATGATCACCATCGTCACCGGCGCGACACCTTGATCTCCATCATAGCATCGTTGTCGTCTCGCCAACTATTGCTTCTACGACTATCACTACCGCTTAGTGATAAAGTAAAGCAATTACATGGCGATTGCATTTCATACAATAAAGCGACAATCATATGGCTCCTGCTAGTTGCCGATAACTCTGTTACAAAAGATGATCATCTCATACAATAAAATTTAGCATCATGTCTTGACCATATCACATCACAACATGCCCTGCAAAAATAAATTATACATCCTCTACTTTGTTCTTAAAAGTTTTACGTGGCTGCTACGGGCTTAGCAAGAACCGTTCTTACCTACGCATCAAAACCACAACGATATTTCGTCAAGTATGTGTTGTTTTAACCTTCACAAGGACCGGGCGTAGCCACAATTGATTTAACTAAAGTTGGAGAAACTAACACCCGCCAGCCACCTATGTGTGAAGCATGTCGATTGCACCATTCTCGCGTAAGTGTACGCGTAATGTCGGTCCGGGCCGCTTCATCCAACAATACCGTCGAATCAAAGTATGACATGCTGCTAAGCAGTATGACTAGTATCGCCCACAACTCACTTGTGTTCTAATCGTGCATATAACATCTACGCATAAACCTGGCTCATGATGCCACTGTTGGGGAACGTAGTATTTCAAAAAAAAATCCTACGCACATGCAAGATCATGGTGATGCATAGAAACGCGAGGGGAGAGTGTCGTCCACGTACCCTCGTAGACCATAAGCGGAAGCGTTATGACAACGCGGTTGATGTAGTCGTACGTATTCACGATCGACCGATCCTAGTACCGAATGTACGGCACCTCCGCGATCTACACACGTTCAGCTCGGTGACGTCCCACGAACTCACGATCCAGTAGAGCTTCGAGGGAGAGTTCCATCAGCACGACGGCATGATGATGGTGATGATGAAGTTACTGATGCAGGGCTTGGCCTAAGCACTTCAATGATATGACCGAGGGGTGTTTCTGTGAAGGGGGCACCGCACACGGCTAAAAGATCAATGATCAACTTGTGTGTCTATGGGGTGCCCCCCACCCCCGTATATAAAGGAGTGGAGGAGGGGGAGGGGCCGGCCCTCTATGGCCTGCCCTAGGAGGAGTCCTCCCGCCGGGAGTAGGATTCCCCCCACCCCTTGCCTAGTTGGACTAGTAGAGAAGGAAGTGGAGAGAGGGAGGAAGGAAACGGGGGGCGCCGGCTCTCCCCTCCTAGTCCAATTCGGACTAGAGGGAGAGGGGGCGTGCGGCCCGCCCTGGTATCCTCTCTCTCTATCCACTATGGCCCAATAAGGCCCATATACTTACAGGGGGTTCCGGTAACCTCCCGGTACTCCGGTAAAATCCCGATTTCACCCGGAACTATTTCGATGTCCAAATATAGGCTTCCAATATATCGATCTTTATGTCTTGACAATTTCGAGACTCCTCGTCATGTCTGTGATCATATCCGGGACTCCGAACTACCTTCGTTACATAAAAACTCATAATACCGATCGTCACCGAATGTTAAGTGTGCGGACCCTACGGGTTCGAGAACTATGTAGACATGACCGAGACTCATCTACGGTCAATAACCAACAGTGGAACCTGGATGCTCATATTGGTTCCTACATATTCTACGAAGATCTTTATCGGTCAAACCGCACAACAATATGCATTGTTCCCTTTGTCATCGGTATGTTACTTGCGTGAGATTCGATCGTCGATATCTCAATACCTAGTTCAATCTCGTTACCGGCAAGTCTCTTTACTCGTTCCGTAATGCATCATCTTGTGACTGATTCATTAGTCATTTGCTTGCAAGGCTTATTGTGATGTGCATTGCCGAGAGGGCCCAGAGATACCTCTCCGACAATCGGAGTGACAAATCCTATTCTCGATCTATGCCAACACCACAAACACCTTCAGAGACACCTGTAGAGCATCTTTATAACCACCCAGTTACATTGTGATGTTTGATAGCACACAAGGTGTTCCTCCGGTATTCGGGAGTTGCATAATCTCATAGTCATAGGAACATGTATAAGTCATGAAGAAAGCAATAGCAGTAAAACTAAACGATCAATTGCTAAGCTAATGGAATGGGTCAAGTCAATCACATCATTCACCAATGATGTGATCCCGTTAATCGAATGAGAACTCATGTCTATGGCTAGGAAACATAACCATCTTTGATTCAATGAGCTAGTCAAGTAGAGGCACACTAGTGACACTTTGTTTGTCTATATATTCACACATGTATTATGTTTCCGGTTAATACAATTCTAGAATGAATAATAAACATTTATCATGATATAAGGAAATATAAATAACAACTTTTTTATTGCCTCTAGGGCATATTTCCTTCAAGCACCTCGGCTACGGCTGACCATGAGGAAACAATCCCCATGGAGACCGAAGACGGGGGGCCCAAACAATGCGGGGCCCCGCCAAATACGGACCCGGAGCCTAGCGTGGCTCCGGGGTCCGAAGACCAGACCCCCAAGGTAGGGGAGGATACGATGGCGCCCAGGGTTAATCCGGAGGCGCCGGACCCTCTGCAGGGAGCACTTCAGAGTGCTTCCATCGTGGAGGAGCACCGCACCATGATGGGTGCGGTGATGAAGAAGATTCAGTCCATCAAAGGCGGACTGAATGAAGCCTTCAACAGCCTGTTAATAGGCTTTGAGGTCAGCAATGTAATTTTCTTTATTGAACTTTTATTTGCTTTATATGCATATATATAGCCAGTAGCCCCTGATACTTTGTGTGATTCTGAACAGAATCGAACGAAGTTTCCATAGTATAGCATGCTTATGGAGCTGAACTGTTATGCTTCTGTTATGTGAACAGGCTTCACTAGTTACGACAACTGCGGGAGATGCAGAGGTTGCCGAACTAAATCGGAAGCTCTTGTTGACCAACGGAGACCTCGATCGTGTCAACCAGTGTTTAGATGAAACGCAAGGTATGCGGAATTAAAAAAATTAACATGTCAAGAAGACTGATGGTGTTAATTGAGTATGGGTATAAACTCTTTTATGATATTTTGTATTACACAGTTGGCGCCACTGAGCTCGAGGCCCTCAAGGGCGAGCTCGCGTAGGCCAAGGAGGAGGCCGAAGCGAGCAAGGCAATCGCTGACAAGGCGGTTGCCGAACTAGAGGCCGAAAAGGCCGTGTGCGAGAAGCACCAGGCTTGGGTGTCTGAAGTCGAGGTTGAGCTCAAAGGTGCCATTCGCAAATGTGAGGTATTGGAAAAGAAGGCTTCGGAACAAGCATCCGAGCTTACTACGGCAGTTAAGGCTGCCGAGGATGCGCGAAGCGAGGCGCGCAACGCCTGTGAAGAAATCAAGCACGCACGACAGATAGCATCTGCTAAGACCTTTCTCTTACAGAGCATCTTCGGAGGGCATAAGTATCTTGGGCTAACACGGTTATGGAGTTCTCCAGGTGTGTTTGCTGATCTTCCGAGGAGCAGTGCTAACGCCGCCCAATACTTCCGAGCCCAGGAGGGGAACGACATGGAGAAGTTGTTTTGGTCGCAGTTCTATGCGCCAAAACATCCGGTGCCCCTCAACGACCAGATGAAGCAGCTGGTTGAGCTGCACAATATGGCGGGTTCGGCCATGACGGACTTGATAGTCCGGCTATGGCCCGCTGATCCAATCCCAAGTAGCTATTTCGGATTGGTGAAGCGGCTCGTCGAGGCGAGTCCGCGGGTCGACGTGTTGAAGTGTTCGGCCTGCATAGAAGGTGCTCGGATGGCCTTCGCTTGTGTAAAAGTGCACTGGGCGAAGATGAGGGCGCAGGATATAGCTCCTGCTGGTGTCGTGGTTCTAAGTCTGACAGTACGAGTAGGGGGTACATAAGAGGAGGCAAGGCCCTAGCTATGGTGAGATTGTACGCAGGATGTTTACGAGTTCATGCCCTTCTAGGAGGAAGTAAAAGCCCTACATCTCGGTGCCCTGAGGCGGTCAGCTGGAATGTATATGGGTGTCTGAGTTACAGGGGGTGCGAACCCTTGTACTGGAGGAGGGGGTGGCTTATATAGAGTGCGCCAGGACCCCAGCCATCCCCCACGTTACAAAGGGTTCAATGTAGATAAAGGCAGGCGTTACTGATAATGCCTGCAGTAAAGACTGGTAAAGGCATTCATTGTTATGGAATGAATGCCAGACCGTTGCTGTCCTAAGGGACCTTTGAACTTCATGGGTTGAGTGTCTTGGAATGGTCGAGTGAAGTTGAGTCGTCTGAACGGGAGTGTGTAGTTGAGTGGAATTCCCTCTTGAGCCGTGTCAGTCGACTGTCCCTATTGCCTTCGAGTTGTCTTTTGCGCTTCTGGGGTAGTGACCTTGGGTGGGGTACCGGGGTCAGGCCCGTGACCCTACCCTAGGTCTATGACATCATCAGTAGCCCCCGAATGGGTTGAGGCTCGAGTAGAGAAGAGTGTTGAAGTTGGCTTTGGCTCGGGTTCGACGCTTCTAGGGAGATCTTTTTAGAGCTTGCAAACCAGGCTGACTCTTCAATCTCGACTTGGTCGCCTTAATCGATTCAGGAACCGTCGAGTGTACTTCTTTGTGTTGACCGTCGATTGAACCTTGTGCGCGGCTACGAGCACCGTTGGGGTGCGCAATTTTCGGCGGGATCAGCTGCTCTCTGGTCTCCAGATTTTTCGGGATTTCGAAATTTGGGGAAGCGCATGGGACGGGTCGCTTCGCGGCAATCAGATCGGATATGCCCGGTATGCCTCGATCTCTGTGCCGCCTTTTTCGCCATGTATCGTGTGCATGCCTGTTGCGGGATTTGATGGGATAGCTCAGGGCTACCAGTGAGCCTCTCGACCGCTGCGCTATAAGTGCGCGCCGCAGCCGAGGCGAGGGCACTCTGCGCCCAATCTCTATTTCTTCTTCCTCCACCCCTCCATCGTGTCTCTGCTCTCTGCCTTCCTCCCCTCGGCCAACACCGGCTCGCTCACCATGGGCAAGGACAAGAACGCGGCGCTGGAGCGCTCAAAGAAGGCGGCAGCAACGGGGAAAGGGAAGCGGTCCAACTGAGAAGGGTCGTCGTCGAGGTCCAGGCTACCGCCTGGCTGGATCGAGGGGGACTGGATCAGGTCCACGATGACGCTGGAGGACATGGAGGAGTTGGAGGAGGAGGGCATGATCGCCCGAGACTCCTTGCGGCTTCCGGAGGGCGAGTGCGTTCTCCTCGCGACTCACGTCGACCGAGGTTTTTCCTTTCCCCCACATCCTTCTTCCGCGCTTTCCTGGCTTTTTACGGTGCCCAGCTGCACCACTTCACACCCAATACCATCACCTACTTGGCTGCCTTTGTTTCGATGTGCCAGAACTTCCTCGGTTGCCGACCGCACTTGGGTTTGTTCAAGCACATCTTCACTTGTCGTTATCAATCCATCAAAAAGGCGAATCCGAGCGATGAAAAGACGCATGTCATCCATATGTGCGGCGGACTGGGTATCCAGCTCGGAGGTAGGAGTGCTTTCCCTGCCATGACCCTTCCCGAGTCGGTCCGGGGTTGGCAGTCGACTTGGTTCTACTGTAGAGACATTCCGACTCCTGGTCAGCCGACTGGGCTTCCTCCATTTTCTCTTGGTCGAGTCAACTAGCCACCGACGTTGCTCGTGAGTCGGACTAAGAGGGTAGAGGTTGACATGCTGGTGGAGCGGGTGGTCCAGCTGGTTCACGACGGGGTCACAGGGATGGATCTGCTCGAGGTGTTCCTCATGAGGAGGATCCAGCCCCTCCAAGCCCGAGACCATCCGATGTGGTTATACTCCGACGTCGACGACTTTTCTCGGGTCCACCCAGAGGAAGCTGCTGCGAAGACCGTGGCGCAGTGCCTGAAGTGCATCGCGGGGAACAAGGACAACCCCAGGGGGGCGGAAGAGTTCGCCCATTTGATGCAGATCACCAACCTGACAAGGTCTGGCCTCAACTTCCGAGTGAATTTCGTGTTTTCTATTTTGTGGTTGTCTGATGAATCTGACTGATCTTTGATTAATCTTCTTTTCTGCAGATCTATACCAAAATGTTTTCGGTGCCCAATGGAGATTAGGTCCAGGAGGGCGAAGAAGGCGCGAGCGAAGCTTCCGACTGGAAGTCTTGCGAGGAGATCGGAGAGGAGAGCGAAGATTCCAGCAGCGGCAAGGAGGTCGAGTCACCTGCCCGCGGCGAGAAGCGCTCCAAGGAGAAGCACGACCCAGAGGTTGCGCGTTCTTGGGCGGGTCCCTCTAGCTCCCAAGTGCAGAAGCGGGCTTGCACGACCACTCCGGATCGGACTGAAAAGGCACCGAAGCAGCCCAAGGTCACTAGTGTCAAGCCTTGGAAGGCCCTACCCAAGATCAAGGTGGACGTCCATATCGCCTCCACGTAAGCGCCGCTCTGCTCCATTTTCTCCCACTCTTCGGAGACCAACTTCGTCTTCGTCGACTCAATTTCAGTGAAATCTTTAGTGCTGCTGCTTCTGCGACCTCGATGGACATTGACAGGGGTCATGACGACGAGGAGACCGCTGACGCTGCCACGTCCCGTCCAGGTGCGGTTTGTAGATTGTTCTTTGTTTTGTACTTGTTTGAACTATCGGTCGACTGAACTTCGTGGTTGTCTTCTGAAGTGCCACGCCATGTCATAGAGCTTCCTGATGATGAGGATGACGACGGGGAGGAGCGCGCGGGAGTGAATCGACGAGGTGCAGGAAGGAGGGGTCAGAAGACACCCTCCGGCTCTGAGGCCCAGCAACAGGGGGACGTAGCCCGGACCACGGTCTCCTTTGCTGTTCCTGTGTCGACTGTCCGTCCGTCCTCGTTGACAGACCCGGTTGCCGACCCAGCGACTGCTCCGCTGTCTGTTCTCTTCTCCACCCATCACGTCCCGGAGGACCCCGTGAACGCGGCCCAAGAAGCCGTTAGTTAGGCGGGATTGATGATGGAGAGGACGAAGGCGGCGTATCAGGCTAGCATGGCTGCTTATAAAGCTAGCTCGGCTCTTCAAACCGATGTCTAGGTTTGTCTCTTCCGATTGGTTTGCTTTGTTGGTGTAGTCTTCATTTGAAAATTGCTGCTTTGTTCATGAGATGATGCCACACCCACTAGGTATCTTCTCTTGTAGTTTTAGTTCTTGTAGCCCAACCGATTGGACTAGTGGGGGCACGCTTAGTGCACCCACTGAGTGTAGTCCCCGAGGCCATGGTCGACTGAAGTCATTCGGCCATGGTCTTTAGAATGTGTCTTGTCCATTTGTTTTGAACCTTTTTTACTCGCGCAGGACTGATCCGGCCGAGTGAGAACCAGTGGGGGCACGCTCAGTGCACCCACTGGGTGTAGTCCCCGGCACCGTGGTCGACTGCTGCTAGTCGGCCATGGTCTGAGAACAAAACCTCTTTCCTTTTCTTTTTTTGGCTCGGGTCGGACTGATCTGACAGAGTGAGAACCAGTGGGGGCACGCTCAGTGCACCCACTGGGTGTAGTCCCCGAGACTACTGTTGAGTGTTTGACTCGGCTGTAGTCTTAGAATTCTGATTTGTTGTGTCGATGCAGAGATCTTGCGAGTTCGGAGCCAAGTTCGCGGATCTTGAGAAGAACCAGGTCCAGCTCAATCTTGACTTGCAGCTGGCCCGGGATCATTTGAAGAAAACACAAGATGAAGCGGCTGGTAATTAAAGCGAACAACATGTCGACTGATCTTCAACGAATACGTCATGTGTATCCTTATGTTCATCTGTCTAGTAACGTCTCTTGTAGATCAAATGAAGGCAGCCCTGGAGCAGAAGGACCTTGACCTGGCGGCAGCGCAGCAGAGGGCGCAGGAGAAGACCGAACTGGCAGAGCAGAAGTTGGCTTCGGTCGGCATGCTTGAGGCAGAGATCGCCAGGCTGAAGGGCTCTCTCGACGCAGCCAACCAGGAAGTGACTCGACTGGAGGGGGCTAAGGATGCCCTGGATGAGAAGTACGGTGGCCTCTTCCAGAAGAAGAACGAGCTGGAGGCTTATCTGAGTGATCTCACCAAGAAATGGTATCTTGTGCTTGAAGGTAGGCCTCTTTTGCTTAGACTAAATCAAGGTGGTCGACTCATAACTTGCTTGCTAACTTGTCGTGTCCCCTCTTGCGCAGAGCTCTTCCATGACTTCGAGGAGGAAACTGGGCGGGTCGAGACTGGTCTGGACCCCGCCAATTCTATTGTCAAGGATGAAGCTGCTATGAACATCTTGAGGTTGGAGTCTCGCCTTACCAGCGCCACAGGCTATCTTGGTCGACTGAAAGCAGTGATGTCTCGGATCGACAATGTATTCTGGAGGGGAGTTGTGCAAGAGAATGACCTCGAGTCCAAGAGTGGAAGAAGTCATCTACCCGCTGTGGAGCTGACGTTGCGCTATCTTTGGTTCGGGTGCACCGCAAGGAGGTGAAGGAGAAGAGGCTGGCCCAGCTCAAGGTCGCCAACACGAAGGAACTCCAATTCCAGTCGTTCATGGAGACTTTCTTGGAGGCTGCTATCCGCATCACCGATGGGATCGACCTGGATGAGTTCTTCACGCCTGCGAGCCCACCTCCTCCCGGGGAGTAAATAAACTTTGATACTTCGATTTAATTTGCCTCGGAATGCCGAGTGTTCCTGTAACCGTTAAACTCTTATGGGCTCAATGCCCGAGTACTCCTGCCCGAATCTTGCGGGGCTTTATCTGGACTTGATCCCTTTTGCATTTGCTTGTTTTGCTTCCGACTCTTTCTGATCTTTTGGATTTTGAGTCGACATCGATTCTGTGGCATGGCTCCGGTGGTCGAGCCGCTTGATGGCGACGTTGTACTTGTGGCGGAGCTCGGAGGATAGAGCCACATTGTACTTGTGGCGTAGCTTGGAGGACCGCAGCTAAGCCCCCGAGTGAGAGGATCGCTCTTCACTCGGAGTGGTTTTTCTAACTTAGGCGGTTACGAGCTACGTTGTACTTGTGGCGGAGCTCGGAGGACAGAGCCACGTTGTACTTCTGGCGTAGCTCGGAAGACCGCAGCTAAGCCCCCGAGTGAGAGGGTCGCTCTTCACTCGGAGTAGTTTTTGTAACTTAGGCGATTACGGGATCGCAGCTAAGTCCCCGAGTGAGAGGGTTGCTCTTCACTCGGAGTAGTTATTGTAACTTAGGCGATTACGGGGTCGCAGCTAAGTCCCCGAGTGAGAGGGTTGCTCTTCACTCGGAGTAGTTTGTGTAACTTAGGCGATTACGGGGTCCCAGCTAAGTCCCCGAGTGAGAGGGTTGCTCTTCACTCAGAGTAGTTTTTTTAACTTAGGTGATTACGAGCTACGTTGTACTTGTGACGGAGCTCGGTGGACAGAGCCACGTTGTACTTGTGGCGTAGCTCGGAGGACCGCAGCTAAGCCCCCGAGTGAGAGGGTTGCTCTTCACTCGGGGTGGTTTTTTGTAACTTAGGCGATTACGGGGTCACAGCTAAGCCCCCGAGTGAGAGGGTTGCTCTTCACTCGGAGTGGTTTTTTGTAACTTAGGCGAATCGGGTTCACGGTAAGCACCCACTAGGGGATTTGAGGACCAGCATCTTAGAAACCAACAATCATTAAGGAATTGCTATGAACTTGTCTTTGAAACAAACTGGAAAATCTTTATTACAACTCGACTGATCGAGTGCTTTAAGTGTAGAAGCGGTGGAGCAGGTCCGCGTTCCATGAACGGGGTTCATCTCTCTTCTTGGCGACGTTGTAGAGGTGATATGCTCCATTGTGCAGTACCTTGGTAACGATGAAGGGGCCTTCCCAAGCGGGGGCGAGTTTGTGCGGTCGCTTCTGATGCACTCGGAGAACTAGGTCTCCTTCCATGAATGCTCGGCTCCGGACATTGCAAGCGTGGAATCGGCGTAGGTCCTGTTGGTAGATGGTCGACCGGATTAGAGCCATCTCACGTTCTTCCTCCAAGAGGTCGACTGCATCTTGACGGGTTTGCTCTGCTTCGGCTTCGAAGAAGAGTTCCACTCGGGGGGCATTGTGCAACAAATCACTCGGTAGCACAGCCTCAGCCCCATAGACCATGAAGAAGGGGGTACGGTCAGTCGAACGGTTCGGAGTTGTCCTCAGCCCCATAAGATAGATGGTAGTTCGGTCACCCAAGCTCCGGCGGCATGCTTGAGGTCACGCATAAGCCGCGGCTTCAGGCCTTGGAGGATCAAACCATTCGCTATTTCTGCTTGTCCATTCGACTGCGGATGCGCTACGGAGGCGTAGTCGACCCGTGTACCTTGGGAGGAATAGAAAGCTCTGAATTTATCCGAGTCAAAGTTGGAACCATTATCCGTGATGATGCTGTGGGGGACTCCATATCTGAATATCAGTTCCCTAATGATGCTGATGGCGGTGCTTGAACCGAGGTTCTTGATGGGCTTGGCTTCGATCCATTTGGTGAACTTGTCGACTGCCACGAGCAGGTGAGTGAATCCGCTTCTGCCAGTTTTGAAGGGGCCAACCATGTCCAACCCCCAAACGGAAAACGACCAAACCAACGGAATGGTCTTCAAGGCAGACGCCGACTTATGAGGTATGTTGGAATAGAACTGGCAGCCTTCGCACTTGTCTACAATACCTTTTGCCATCTCGTTAGCTCGGGGCCAATAGAATCCAGCTCGGTACACCTTGGCCACTATAGTCCGAGAGGAAGTGTGGTGGCCACAAGTCCCCGAGTGGATTTCTTTCAAAATCGGTCGACCTTCTTCCGGGGTTATGCAGCGCTGAGCTACTCCTGTGACACTCTCTCTGTAGAGTTGGCCCTGAATGACGGTGAAAGCCTTGGATCGATGGACAATCTAGCGCGCTTCTTCTTCATCCCCTGGGAGTTCTTGTCTCCGCAGGTACGCCATGTATGGCACAGTCCAGTCGGGCGTGATCACCAAAATCTCCATGATTAGGTCGACCACCGTAGGCACTTCGACTTCAGTCGGATCAGACGTGCTGACTGGCTGTGGGGGTTCCTCCGTGAAGGGGACTTCTTTGACTGAGGGGGTATGCAGGTGCTCCAAAAATACATTCTTGGGTATAGGCTTCCGAGTGGACCCTATCTTGGCGAGATCATCAACAAGCTGATTTTTGACTCTAGGCACGTGATGGAGCTCTAAACCTTCGAACTTCTTTTCAAGCTTTCGTACTGCACTTCAATAACTGGTCATTGCCGGGCTTCTGACGTCCCACTCCTTCATCACTTGATTCACCACTAAGTCTGAGTCGCCGTAGACCATCAGGAGACGGACGCCGAGTGAGATGCCATACGCAACCTGTCGTGGAAATAACACGGCAGATGTCCGGTTTATCGGACTTGATGATGGAACCATCGCACGGGTTAGCTTGAAAGGATTCATGGCACACAAAGGACACAAAGGGTTTATACTAGTTCGGCCCCTTCGGAGAAGGTAAAAGCCTACGTCTAGTTGGTTTGGTATTGCTTGGGCGTCGATTTACAGGGAGCGGATTCGCTTGCCTGTGTCTCGGCGGATTGTTTGTTGCTTGTCCTTGAACCGTCGCCAGGTCGTCCCTTTATATAGAGGTGACACCTGGTCTGGTTTACAGAGTCCCGAGGCCGGCTCATAATCGTGTCCGCCTCGGTCTCTGTCTTTTCTTTCCTATCTCTCAAGTTACATCTCTTGCGGTTTACAAACCATACTTCTATACATGGGCCTTAAAATCTCACGGGCCGTAGTCCCTACTAAAATATTAAACCAAGTATAACATAACCAAGCCGGTTTACAATAGCCGGTTTATACCTGCTAACCATATCCCTGACATTAGGCCCCAGAATGATTTGAACTTGTTCACATCAGTCTTCTTTATCTTGTATAATTTTCTTCTTTGTCTTCATCTTTTTGTAAACCGGCTCTGACGTCATCTTCCAAGATCATTAAAGTCTGACAATGACATCATCTCCTCTTTTAACGCCGTGAGCTGTACTGTAGCGTATTTTAAGGGTTATCCCGAAGATCGAGGCGTCACGGGATCTTTATCCGATTTTCTGTCTCCTCGATTCTCGCACCTGTCGTTTCAGATTTGACTCCTGGTTATAAATACTCCCACCCCCCATTCTTTATCTCCTTCTCACTTCGTCCTCTTCCTGCGTCTTCTTCCTCCGTCGCCGCCCGAGCTCAAACCGCCGACGACGACCGCCGGATCTCTGGTCCTCGCCTGGACGCTGCATCAACCTGAGCTTCGACCAGATCAATCTCCGCCGCCGGTTCTCGCTGTCCCAGGTATGTTCATCCTCCTTACTGTTGATCTGCATCTACCGGCGCTTCGCCTTGTTCTTCCGCCATTAGGGCTTCCAAGGAAGCTTCGCCTCTTCGTAGATACATTCCTCATAGAAAATTTGTGACCTTTAGGCTCTAATCAGCAGATCTTCCCGTTAATACTAGCCTAGATCTCACCGTCATAATGTTGTAGATTATTTTGTTCCGCCATTAGAGTTCTCAGCAAAGCTTCATCTCGTTCGTCCTTTGAGCCTGTAACTCGTAGTAGTTTTGCCTTTCGATCTTCTCCATTTTTACTCCGCTATAGATGCGTCGAATCTTTATTGCTCCTGTCTGACATGTAAATCCATCTTTTAGTATAAAGTCTGTGTAGCTTTTCTTTGAGTCTCTTAGATTAGTTTCTTTTTCCTCAGCATACTCAGATCTTTCCCCCTCAGCAATCATTTGGAAACCTGTTTTTCTCCTCGGTAGATTCGCTAAGTATGTTCCGGTTTAGATTGATATGCCATAAACCGGAAATGATATAAACTGACGCACTGATTTAAACTGTTCCTCTTCAACTGCCATTTAAACCGGAAATGATATAACTTGTTTTATGATTGCCGGTTTAACCTTGCCAACTAGTTCTCAGTTTCAACCATTGTATAATTTTCATAACTAGATCCCGGATCATTATACGTTCTTAATCCGTTTCTGTACTTTATCTTCTTCAGCACTTTGTTCAATGGCTAAGCAATATGTTTCCTGCGATTGGGTCCGTTCCGTCGTGACTGAGGATGACTTAATCAAGCTGTCGAAAATCGGCACATTAGGTCCTCAGGCTGAGTTAAAATGGCGTGCTCCGGGTAATGAATGTCCTCCTACTCCTAGATCCGGGGAAGTCATCGTATTTCTGGACCACATCTCTAGAGGCTTCTCTCCCCCCGGTTCAAGATTTTTCCGGGATGTCCTTGCCACCTTCCAGCTGCACCCACAGGATATCGGACTCAATTCTGTTTCAAACATTTGCGATTTCCAAGTATTTTCTGAAGTGTATCTGCAAGAGGAACCTTCAGTTGACTTATTCCGGGATTTCTTCCATGCAAACCGGCGCACGGAATTTACCAGCGGACCTAACCAAAAACTTGGTGGGATCAGTATTCAGAAGAGGAGGGATGCAGTCTTTCCTCACGCCGCTTTACATACTCATCCCAAGGATTGGAACAAATCCTGGTTTTATTGTGTAGACACTTCTCCTGAAGGTGAAAATCCTTTACCGGGTTATCGCGAAACTCGTATCCCGGCGAATCACCCCTTGCCACAACGGCTTAGCGCTGCTGAACGGACCCGGTTCTCACCACAGCTCTCCAAGCTGAGAGCTTTTATGGCAAATGGTCTGATCGGCACTGATTTCCTTCGCTGCTGGCTATCCTGGAGCATCCTTCCTTTAAGCCGGCGCCCTAAGCTAATGTGCAAATACTCTGGTAAACCGGATGATCCTCAGAGGTTTACTAAGGATAAGCTTTCTAAATCGGAGGTAGTGGAGTCAGCCAAGAAGATTGTCAATCCTGCCTTAACAGATTGCGCTAAAGTTGGCTTGGCCCCATACTTTAAGAAGAATAAGCTGCATGAGGTAAGTTTTTCTTTGACTTGTACTTTTGTAAACCGTCCTCTTTGAACCGTTTTTCAATTACTCTTGTGTTTTCAATTAGGCTGATGACCCCTTCTGGAGAAGAAAACCTCAGGAAAAAACTGTAAAGCAGGCTCGCCGGAAAACCCCTGCGAACAAGAAGAGGAAAGCTGCCGTCGATGCCGGTTCTCCTTCTGAGGATGATGATCCGGATTCCGAGGTACGCTTTTATTCCGGTTTAAATTCTCGCCTTCATATATTTGTAATCATATCTAATGATACCTTTTCACAGGAACTGCCGGAAGGTGATAACCCGAGTGAGATTGAGGTAACTCTTATTTCTTCCGATTCAGAACCTCTTCCTCAAAAAATCCGTCGGACCGTCAGGAAATATCAATTTTCTAATCCTTATGCTAAGTTAGATCCTAATTTTACTTTGAAGAAGCAACAGCACGAAGCCTTTCGCCGGACCACTCGCCACAGTGGCTTGGCGGTGGAATCATCTGGGATCTCCTTAACTCCGGTTCGAAAGCGCCGTGCTGAGGTGATACTCTCTCCGACTCCTCTTCATCCCAAGGCCGGACTTATCCGGAAATCCCTTAAACCATCTGATCCTGACTATCAGGAAACTCCGCTGTCTTCTTCCGGCGAATCGACCGCTACACAGCTTCCTCCTTTGAAGACCGTTCCGGGGTAACTCTCTTCACCTCTTCCGGTTTATGACACCCCCCTTTCCTTTTATAATGCTAACTTATTTTGCCTGTTTTCCAGCAAACCGAAACCCAGCAAAAAGCCCAAGGCGAATAAGCCTGTTGCTGATCCTTCTGCTGATGAACCGGTGATTGATCCGTCCACAGCTGTTCCTCCAGAAGGTACCCCTGCGGCTCCGGTTGAAGAACCTGCTCTTGAAACTCCTGTTGCCGAGAATGTCCAAGATCCACCAAGTCCGGCCCGGGTTAATCCTCCTCAAGTTAACCCGGCGTCTCCTGATCCGGCCCAAGTTGAAGTTATTCCTCCCAATGCACCCACTTCTCCTGATGTTGTGGTTACTGGCACTGCTTATGTCGCTCCAGCTGAACCCACCGTTTTAGCAAAACATACAGCTAAAGCGGAAAAGATAACTCAGGAAAAAGGGAAATGGAGTACTGATATATCCAGTCTTTCCAGCATGAGTGCTCAAGATATCTATTCCAGATATCTAAACCGGCTCCACAGCAGCCGAGATTATGAAGCCAGCCTGGTGAACCTGATGAGAGAAAAATATGAAGTAAGTTTCTTCTTATGACTTTGCTATTTTGACGCATCTTTATCTCATAGCAGCCCCCAAGTTCCGGTTTAGCTGCTTTATTGAAGATGATCCGGAACTTTGTAGTTTGAACTGCTGATCCACACATTAGCCCCCAAGTATCAGGTAGATAACTTGGTTATGTAGTTGATACTTGTAATTTCAAATTGTCTTTGGTGCATTACTTCAACTGCCATTAGCCCCCAAGTGTCAAGTAGACAACTTGGTTGTGTGCTTGAGACTTGTACTTTCAAAGTGTCTTTGCTGTATGACTTCAACTGCCATTAGCCCCCAAGTGTCAAGTAGACAACTTGGTTGTGTGCTTGACACTTGTAATTTCTAACCTTGCTTTTGAACTTTGTCTGCAGGCTGAGCTGAACCGGAATGCTCTGGAGATCAATGAACTTCGAAGCCGGCTTACGGAGACTGAGTCAGCCGCTTCAAAGGCTAAGACAGAACTTCAAGTGAGTTTAAAAACTGCTGAAGACTTGAAGAGGTACTTTGACGAGGAGCGGACTACTTTTGAGGTCCAGAAAAAAGATCTTGAGAAACGTGTTCAGGATGCCGAAGGAGCACTTAATCCGGTTACTGAAGAACTGACCGGGTTAAAGCGCCAAGTTGACTTGATGACCTCTGCTATTTTCGGTAAGTAAAATTTGAACTCCTGTCCTTATCTTTGTAATCTGTGACTTGCACCGGTTTAACTTTCATTGTTGTATGTAGGACGCCGTGTCTCCCATCTTGGGGACGACTTACGGAAGAAACTCAAGGCCTGCTATACCTTGGTCGAACAATTGTACTCCGGATCGCAAAGGATTATTAGCGCTACTTCATTTGGTAAACCGGCTCCTTCAACTATCCAAGATACTTTGAATAGCTTGTCCATTCTACCGGCTCGTCTTGAAGAAGTTAAGAAATCAGCCGCTCGAGGAGGTGCTCTTCTGGCTCTTACAAGGGCTAAAGCTTGGGTTCCGGACCTTGATCCGGCGAAGGTGTTAACCGGATTTCCTGATACCAAGGAGGATGGTTCAACCTTCAACGAAAAAGATCTTTATGCCCTGACAAAGGAGATGTGTCCCCTCGCCAGCAAGCTTGCAGCGGAATCTGACTTGTCACGATATCATCCATCATACAACCTGCAGAACGAGCGGGTGGAGCGACCGGTTTACGATATTGTAAACTTAATCCCGCCGGTTCGTCCTCACACCTTTGCTCCTGATATTGATCCTGCTGAGCTTATCAACGATGAAGTATATTTCCGTGCCTTGGCAAAGATTGACTGGCGGGCACCGGACTTCCATCCGCTTCACGAGGATGAAGACGTTCCGGATCAAGACGGTGGCCAGCCATCTCAGCAAGAAGAAGCACAATCTTGAATGCTATTGCTGTAACCTTGATTGTTATTCCGTCAAACAATGCTTCCAACTATTTGGCTTTTTTATGCCTTGTAATAGGTTTAACTGAGACTTAATGCGCTGTGATCCGACATTTTGTCTTTATGAAGTATTCGTCTGTTGAACTGTCGTCTGATGCGGGTACCTTGTTCTGCTCATAAAAATATCGACAAACATGTCCTTGTGGCTTACCACTGGACGGATTAACTTGTTCTTCTTAAAACACCTAATAAGCATATCTTAAAAATAACTGTTATACCTGAAATGTATGTAGCCAATGTACTTTAAACCGGTCAGGATGTTAAAATCACCTTAATCGGTCTTCATTAATCTTAATAAACACCTGAAACTTTTCGGTCCATCTTGTCGATAAACCCGGCTCATCTTGTTTCAGAGAATTATAACTTGTGCCTGATACGCCATCCAGGTTTTAGTAAACACCGGGTTTGATCATAACTGGGCCGGGTTAATGAACTCCGGTCACTGTTTTGTCTCATACTGGTGACTTATAGTCAAACCAGGCCGGTTTAAAAAACACCGGTCATTATAACTGATCATGTACTGCCAATCTGTTGACTCATCATGAAGGTCGATCCGGGTTATAACGAACGCCGGGTTAACGCTTGCTGGTGTTCATGACCCAGACTTATAACTTTATAGATAGGTGGTCAACTTCAGGAGCTGTTCCACTCGGTTTAAAAGGTTATGGAACACAAAAAACACCAAGAAACACACAATTTTTGTAAATCAGACCATGTAGTCGAGGCTTTTTCAAAGAGCTGCCAGGCTCAAAACAAGGTTCAGCCAATCAATGGGACGTGGGCAAACCTACTGTCCCAAGGAGCCTAGCCAATAACTGAACGTGAGCGTATCGACTGTTCAGAGGGCCGATAGAACCGCAAATAATAACCGAGCCAATCATTGGGACGTGGGCAAACCTGACTGTCCCAAGGGGCCTAGCCAATCACTGAACGTGAGCGTATCAACTGTTCAGAGGGCCGATATAATCGTAAACATAGCC
>LR738712.1:99178073-99196918 GCA_902687465.1 Secale cereale
TGGGCAAACCGGACTGTCCCAAGGGGCCGAGCCATCCCTGAACGTGAGCGTATCAACTGTTCAGAGGGCCCAATGAATCATAAACATAGCCAATCAATGGGACGTGGGCAAACCGGACTGTCCCAAGGGGCCTCTAAAGTTCCTCCTGACTCTGTGGGTTTTTCTTTTTTATGGGGTTTTTCTCTTCTTGAACCGGATATAATCTCTTGTTCCCGAGAGTTTTACCGCTCCTTCACATATCCTGCAAAGATTAGTTTCTAAACCGGCCAACATTAAAATATGATATATGATAACAAACTGATATGGTTATTTGTCACCAGATTTATGTATATAGAGAAAGGGCTGAGCCCCCGGTTTACCGAGGGTGCCGGTTTATTCATTATTCATAATATATACATAGGATACATTGGAGCACATAGCTCAAGTGTAGTACGGCCGTAAATGGGCGATGTTCCACGGCCTCTTCGTCTCCTCTTCTGATGTTCGTGAATCCTTGTGTTCTCGAATATCCACCAAGTAATATGAACCGTTGTGTAAATTCTTGCTGACCACAAAGGGCCCTTCCCATGGCGGGGATAGCTTGTGCATATCTGTTTGATCTTGGATAAGCCGAAGTACCAAGTCACCCTCCTGGAATGTCCTGGTTCTAATCCGGCGGCTATGATATCTGCACAGATCTTGCTGATAAATCGCCGACCGTGCTGCAGCTATATCACGCTCTTCATCCAACCGATCTAAACCATCTTGTCTTGACTCCTCATTAGCAGCTTCCACATAGGCCGCTACCCTTGGTGAATCGTGGCGTATGTCACTTGGAAGAACTGCTTCTGCGCCGTAAACCATGAAGAAAGGTGTATAACCTGTAGACCGGTTTGGCGTAGTGTTAATACTCCAAAGGACAGACGGTAACTCTTCAACCCAACAACCTGGGGTTCTCTGCAAAGGTGTCATAAGCCGGGGTTTGATTCCTCGCAAAATCTCCTGATTTGCCCTTTCTGCTTGACCATTGGATTGGGGGTGAGCCACAGAAGATACGTCCAGACGAATATGCTCTCGTTGACAGAATTCTTCCATCTCACCCTGAGATAAATTGGTGCCATTATCTGTGATGATGCTGTGCGGAAAACCAAACCGGAATATTACTTTTTTGATGAATTTGACCGCTGTTGCCGCATCACACTTGCTTATAGGCTCCGCTTCAACCCACTTCGTAAACTTGTCTACTGCTACCAGTAGATGAGTTTTCTGATCTTGGGATCTCTTGAAAGGACCAACCATGTCAAGCCCCCAAGTTGCAAAAGGCCAAGTTATTGGTATCATCTGGAGTTCCTGTGCCGGAACAAGGGCACGTCTTGAGAACTTCTGACAAGCGTCACACTTGCGGACCAGGTCCGCCGCATCTGCATGCGCGGTTAACCAATAAAAACCATGTCGGAAAGCTTTAGCCACTAAAGATTTTGATCCGGCATGATGACCACAATCCCCTTCATGAATCTCTCTTAGAATCTCACAACCTTCCTCAGCTGAAACACACCGTTGAAATACTCCGGAAGTGCTACGATGGTGCAGCTCTCCGTTGGCAATTGTCATAGATTTGGAACGCCGGATTATCTGCCGTGCTTCGTCTTCTTCCTCTGGTAACTCTCCTCGGCTTAAGTATGCCAAATAGGGTAACGTCCAATCCGGAATAACATGGGTTGCTGCAACCAACTGTGCCTCTGGATCCGGAACAGCTAGGTCGTTCTCTGAAGGTACTTGAACCGAAGGACTGTGCAATTCATCCAAAAAGGTGTTTGGTGGTACCAGTTTACGTTGCGATCCTAGCCGGCTTAAAGCGTCGGCTGCTTCGTTCCTCCGCCGGTCTATATGCTCCACCTGATATCCCTTGAAATATCCTGCGACCGCTTCAACCTCTCGTCGATAAGCCGCCATGAGGGGATCCCTTGAATCCCACTTGCCCGAAACTTGCTATGCTACTAGGTCTGAATCGCCCAGGCACTTAACCTGGCTCAAATTCATCTCTTTTGCCAATCGCAAACCATGAAGCAGCACTTCATATTCTGCTGCATTATTAGTACAAGGAAATAATAACCGGAGGACATAACAAAATTTATCACCTCTGGGGGAAGTTAAGACAACTCCAGCCCCCGAGCCCTCCAACTGCTTTGAACCGTCGAAGTGAATCGTCCAATAAGTAAGATCCGGCTTCTCCTCAGGAGTCTGCAACTCAGTCCAGTCATTGATGAAATCGACCAATGCCTGAGATTTTATAGCAGTACGTGGTACATACTTCAACTCATGCGGACTGAGCTCAATGGCCCACTTGGCTACCCTGCCTGTAGCTTCCCTATTCTGGATTATGTCCCCCAACGGAGCTGAACTAACCACAGTTATTGGATGCCCTTGGAAATAATGCTTCAGTTTCCGGTTTGCCATGAACACCCCATATACCAACTTCTGCCAATGAGGGTACCTTTGCTTAGACTCGATGAGTACTTCACTCACATAATAAACCGGGCGCTGAACCGGATGTTCCTTCCCTGCTTCCTTGCGCTCAACCACAATCGCAACACTGACTGCCCGTGTATTCGCAGCAACATATAACAGCAAAGGCTCCTTATCAATGGGAGCAGCTAAAACCGGTGGTTTTGCTAGTTGCTGTTTCAGATTCTCAAACGCTGTATTTGCCTCATCACTCCAAATGAACCGGTCCGTTTTCTTCAACATTGGATAAAGCGGGATCGCCTTTTCTCCTAAGCGACTGATAAACCGACTCAGCGCCGTGATCCGGCCGGCTATGCGCTGAACATCATTGATGCAAACCGGTTTTGTCAAAGATGTGATGGCCTTGATCTTCTCCGGGTTGGCTTCTATTCCCCTGTTCGAGACCAGGAAACCCAGAAGCTTACCAGCCGGGACACCAAAAGCACATTTCTCCGGATTAAGCATCATCCTGTAAGCCCGAAGATTATCAAACGTTTCTCTGAGGTCTTCTATCATTGTTCTTTCCTCCTTTGATTTGACCACGATGTCATCCACATAAGCATGCACGTTCCTTCCTATCTGCCCTTTCAAACAATTCTGAACGCAACGCTGATAAGTTGCCTGTGCACACTTGAGCCCAAAGGGCATAGACACAAAGCAAAAAGCACCAAAAGGAGTTATGAAAGCTGTCTTCTCTTGATCCTCAACTGCCATCTTGATCTGGTGATAACCTGAATACGCATCCAGAAAACTCAGCCGCTCACACCCTGTTGTGGCATCAATAATCTGATCAATGCGAGGTAGAGCAAAAGGATCAATCGGGCAAGCTTTATTGAGGTCTGTGTAGTCCACACACATCCTCCACTTCCCATTCTTCTTTAGAACCAGCACCGAATTAGCCAACCATTCCGGATGAAAAACTTCCACTATGAACCCTGCCGCCAAAAGTCTGGCCACTTCTTCTCCTATAGCCTTGCGCCTCTCTTCATTAAAGCGGCGCAGATACTGTTTTACCGGTTTAAACTTCGGATCAATATTCAACCTGTGCTCAGCGAGTTCCCTCGGTATACCTGGCATGTCAGAAGGTTTCCATGCAAAGATATCCCGGTTCTCACGGATGAACTCGATGAGCGCGCTTTCCTATTTAGGATCCAGGTTAGCACTGATGGTGAACTGCTTAGACGAGTCTCCAGGCACAAAATCAACCTGCTTAGTCTCTTCCGCTGATTTGAACTTCAAAGTCGGATCATGCTCGGTAGTTGGTTTCTTCAGTGGAGTCATATCCGCCGGATCAACATTATCTTTATAAAATTTTAACTCTTCCGTGGCACATACCGCTTCTGCATAAGCTGCATCACCTTCCTCACACTCCACTGCTATCTTACGACTGCCATGCACCGTAATCGTGCCTTTATGACCCGGCATCTTAAGCTGCAAATAAACATAACATGGCCTAGCCATAAATTTAGCATAAACCGTCCTTCCAAACAAAGCATGATACGGACTTTTAATTTTGACAACTTCAAAAGTGATCATCTCCGATCTGGAATCATGCTCATCTCCAAAGGTAACTTCTAAGTCAATCTTACCAACTGGATAAGCTGACTTACCTGGGACCACCCCGTGAAACTCTGTGTTTGAAGTCCTTAACTTTTTATCTGTCAGACCCATACGACGAAAGGTCTCGTAATATAATATATTGATACTGCTACCTCCGTCCATGAGGACTTTAGTAAATTTGTATCCTCCCACCTGAGGTGCTACCACCAAGGCTAAGTGTCCCGGATTATCTACCCGTAACGGGTGGTCCTCTCTACTCCATACAATAGGCTGCTCTAACCATCGGAGAAATTGCGGCGTTGCCGGTTTTACTGCATTAACAGTCCGCCTTAAAACCTTCTGGTCTCTCTTACATAAACTCATGGTGAAAACATGATATTGAGCGCTGCTCAACTCCTTCGGATTACTCTGGTATCCGGATTGCTGCTGTTGTTGCGGACGCTGTTGCTGCTGGTTTCCTTGGTTACTGTAACTCCCTTGGCCCTGCTGCTGATTATTCTGACTGTTGTAACCACCCTGATGATGCGATTGATTTCCCTGACCATGATAACCACCTTGATGATGTGATTGACTCCCCTGACCATTATAACCACCTTGATGATGCGATTGATTTCCCTGACCATTGTAATTCCCTTGACTATTTTGGCCGCCTGGCCGGGGTTGATAACCGCCGTTATTACCCCTATATCCTGATCCGGAGTTATTCCCCTGATAACCCGGACCATAAAACCCGGGCCCCGAACCGCTGTTCGGGGGCCGGTTAGGAGGATTAAAACGGCCATTCCCTGCTTTCATAAAGGGTATGCACTCTCTTATAGTATGCCTTGCAATCCTCCCTCTTCCGCTATGCTTTAGACAGGGTTGATCCAAATCCTGCTCCCAACCCGGGTTTCCTCCGCCGGTTTGGAGAGTGGAACCCTGCGGATTAACCTGAAGACCGCCTTGAGCCTGTGTATTAGCAACAAAATCGGAACTATTTTCTGCCTTTCGTTTACCCAAAAAGCTTGAAGAGACTGGATTAACCGGCGCCGGTTTACCAGACTTGCTGGCCTTCCCCGTTTTATCTCCTTCTGCTTCCGGATACTTGGTATTATCTGAGTCTCCGTATTTCACCAGGGCACTCATTAAAGTCCCCATGTCATTGCAATCCCGTTTAAGCCGTCCGAGTTTTAACTTTAAAGATTCAAACCGGCAATTGTTTTCCAACGTCACTATTGCCGTACTAGGATTGATACCATTCGAAGAGTGTAAGATCTCCGCCACTCTGCGTACCCAAGCTGCTGTAGACTCCTGCTCTCCTTGCACACAGGCTGCTAAATCTATCACCGACATTGGTTGCTTGCATGTATCCTTGAAATTTTTGATGAACTGACTGCGCAGCTCCCCCCACGACCCGATAGAATTCGGAGGTAGCGCCTTCAGCCAAGTCCGGGCCGTGCCCTCAAGCATCATAGTGAAATATTTGGCACAAGCCGATTCATCCACATCCAGCATCTCCATGGCCATCTCGTAACTCTCCACCCAAGCTTCGGGTGGTAAATCGGCTGTGTAATTAGGCACCTTGCGAGGTCCTTTGAAATCCTTGGGCAACTTAACGCTCCGTAGGGCGGGGACAAGACATTGTATCCCAAAACTGCTCGCTGTAGCTCCTGTCCCTGTAGTGGCTGTGTGAACCGGTGTCGACTGACGAATTTCCTCTCTGGCCTCCGATCTAGGCCGGTTTAGGTCCGGGGCTGGCATCTCCGCCCTTGCCGGATTATCCTGCCTGTGCTGATGTCTCCTGCGCTCACTGCTAGACACTTCTGGCTCCTCCCAATGTCTAGAATAACTTCGGTTGGGACGTGGTGTTGAATGTAACCTTTCCCTGCTATGAGAGTACGCCTGCTGCTGTATTAATGCCGTATTAAGTAGCTTCTGGGCCCTGCGCGTCTCTATCGCCACCGGGGACGTTTCTTCCACGGGTAAAGCGGCCAACCGCGCTGCTGCTGCAGCAATATTATCCAAAGGGTTTGAATAGTGTCCTGGAGGGACAGGAACATAAGGCGCCGATGTAATCCGACGCTCCTGTTCTGCGGCGGGTCGTTGATCCGGCTCATCCCGAGCCGGGGGTGTTCTCCGGTTTAAGGCCGGATTATTACTGGCCCCAGCCCCAGGTGTTCTGAACAAATTCGCAGATTCGTAACCCGGCGGTAGGCGGGACCGATACTTTCGCCCCCTTACTCCTTCCACAGAAGCCTGCTCCATCCTCAAATGAAAGGCTTGATCATCCAACTCTGCTTGTCTTATGGCTAACATCTCTCCTTCCGCTTTTAAATCCTCCTTTAACTGATCGATCCGGGCTTTCAACTGAAGAAGCACTGCATCATGTTGCGCCTTGTCTGCTGGAGCTACGACCTCCACCGCTTTAGCTGCGAACTCCTCGATCAAGGTGGATAGAACTTCCGTAAGGGAAGGATTTGAACCGCTTCCCCCTGCACCGGCGTCTGCTGTTGTTCCGTTCACCGGGGGTTGTGAACCGTCCATGAAGACCGCCACCCGGTTTGGCGGGCCAAAGGGGTCCGGAATATTGTTTCCATCGGACTCGCCCTCAGACCGGCCGTCCCGCAACTGATACAGAGATTCAGTTTCCCCGGATGAAGATTCGTCATCTGAGTAGACGACGGTTGCACCATCAGATTCCGATCCGTCCTCGGCTTGGCCTCCGTGAATTGCTCCCACGAACACATGCTTCATGGCAGGCTGAATCCGGGCCGATCTCGTACGCTGAGCCGGCTCGACGATGTTGGGAAGGGTGTCCAGCTCAGGTCCCGGTTCACCAATTTTGCCGATGAAGACTTGGATGCTGCCGAAGGGGACCCGGTACCCGTATTCGATTGAATCGGCCTCCGGTCCCCAACCCGCGTCGTCGATGTAGATCCGGCCACGACGACTCTTGGTCATCCGGCCAACTGCGTAACCTTTTAACCCTTCGAGGCCGCCTTTCAAGAACTCGAAACCATCGTGCGCAGGCCCCACGGTGGGCGCCAACTGTCGTGGAAATAACACGGCAGATGTCCGGTTTATCGGACTTGATGATGGAACCATCGCACGGGTTAGCTTGAAAGGATTCATGGCACACAAAGGACACAAAGGGTTTATACTAGTTCGGCCCCTTCGGAGAAGGTAAAAGCCTACGTCTAGTTGGTTTGGTATTGCTTGGGCGTCGATATACAGGGAGCGGATTCGCTTGCCTGTGTCTCGGCGGATTGTTTGTTGCTTGTCCTTGAACCGTCGCCGGGTCGTCCCTTTATATAGAGGTGACACCTGGTCCGGTTTACAGAGTCCCGAGGCCGGCTCATAATCGTGTCCGCCTCGGTCTCTGTCTTTTCTTTCCTATCTCTCAAGTTACATCTCTTGCGGTTTACAAACCATACTTCTATACATGGGCCTTAAAATCTCACGGGCCGTAGTCCCTACTAAAATATTAAACCAAGTATAACATAACCAAGCCGGTTTACAATAGCCGGTTTATACCTGCTAACCATATCCCTGACACAACCCGTACAAAAATGCTTCGTATTCAGCTTCGTTGTTCGACAAGTCAAAGTGGATTTGAAGGACGTAACTGATCTTGTCGCCCCTAGGAGATACCAGGACCACGCCTGCACCGGATCCATTCAACATCTTGGACCCATCAAAGAACATAGTCCAGTGGTCCGACTGGATTTCAGTCGGTAGCTCCTGTTCGATCCATTCGGCCACAAAATCTGCTATTGTGTGAGACTTGATAGCTTTCTTCGCTTCAAACTTGATATCTAGCAGAAGGAGTTCAATCCCCCATTTTTCCACTCGACCGGTTGTGTCTCGGTTGTTCAGGATTTCTGATAGTGGGGCGTCGCTGACGACTGAGATTGAGTGATTCGAGAAGTAATGGGCAACTTTCTTTGCGGTAAAGTAGATCCCATACACAAGCTTCTGGTAATGCAGGTATCTTTGCTTGGAGGGAGTCAATACTTCAGAAATGTAATAGATTGGGCGTTGGACTTTGTAGGCCTTGCCTTCTTCTTCCCGCTCGACCGTGAGTACAGTGCTGACAACTTGTCCGGTGGCTGCGATGTACAGTAAGAGAGGCCCCTTGTTGACTGGGGCAGCAAGCACCGACTGGGTGGAAAGCAGGGCTTTGAGCTCTTCAAACGCTGCTTCAGCTTCAGAATTCCACTCGAACTTTTCGGATTTCTTCATCAGTCGGTAGGGAGGTAATGCCTTCTCACCGAGACGAGAAATAAACCGACTCAATGCGGCCAAGGAACCAGTTAGCTTCTGGATGTCGGGTATACGCTCGGGGCGCTTCATTCGGAGGATTGCACCGACTTTTTCTAGGTTGGCATCGATTTCTCGTTCGAAAACAAGGAAACCGTGTAACTTGCCGCCCAGAACTCCAAATGTACACTTTGACGGATTGAGCTTGATATCATAGCTTCACAAATTTGCGAATGTCTCAGCGAGGTCAGTTAGCAGGTCAGAACCTTTGCGTGACTTGACCATGATGTCATCCATGTATTCTTCGATGTTCTGACTGATTTGCTTCAGCAGGCACTTTTGAATCATGCGCATGAAGGTAGTGCCGGCATTCTTGAGACCGAAAGGCATGGTGACATAACAAAAACACCTGAATGGGGTGATGAAAGCTGTCTTGATTTCATCGGGTCCAAACAATCGGATCTAATGATACCCGGAATATGCGTCCAGAAAGAACAAACGCTCGCATCCCACAGTCGAGTCGACTATCTGATCGATGCGGGGGATAGGAAAATGATCTTTCGGGCAGGCCCGATTGATATGTTTGAAATCGATGCACATGCGGAGAGACATGTTCTTCTTGGGGACCATGACCACATTGGCGAGCCACTCGGAGTGGTAGATCTCGTGTATGAACTCAGCTGCCAGAAGCCGAGCCACCTCTTCGCCAATTGCCTTTCTCTTCTCCGCAGCGGACCGACAGAGATGTTCCTTTACATGCTTCACTTTTGGATCGACTCGCAAATGATGCTCAGCCAGTCCCCTGGGTACACCTGGCATGTCAGACGGTTTCCATGCGAAGATGTCCCAGTTCTCACGGAGGAACTGGATGAGCCCTTCTTCCTTTTTGCTGTCGAGTGTAGTTGAGATGTGGGTCGGTGCTGGACTGGGGTCGGTGGGGTGAATGTGTACAGGTTTCGTCTCCCCAGATGACTGAAAAGCTGACTCGGAAGCCGGCTTCTTGGCCCGCAACAAATCACTCGGATCCACATTCTTCTGGTACTCCTCCATCTCTACTGCTGCCATCTGCTCGTCAGCGATCTTCGAGCCTTTCTGGAAGCATTCTTCCGCTTTCTGTCGGTTCCCCGTGACGGTTAGGACGCCGTTGCGCCCCGGCATCTTCAGCTTGAGGTATACATAACACGGTCGAGCCATGAATCTGGCGTAGGCGGGCCTACCCAGAATGGCATGATAGGCACTATTGAAGTCCACTACTTCAAATGGCAGCTTCTCTTTGTGGTAATTCTTTGAATCGCCAAAGACTACGTTGAGTGAGATTTGGCCAAGTGAGTCGGCCTTCTTCCCGGGGATGACCTCGTGAAACCTCATGTTACTTTCGCTCAGCTTGGACATTGGAATGCCCATCCCACGGAGGGTTTCAGCATACATAATGTTCAAGCCACTTCCACCATCCATCAGGACCCTGGTCGAACGCGTGCCCTCGACAACTGGGTCGACCACTAGCGCCTGCCGTCTAGGGGTAGCGATGTGCGCAGGGTGATCAGACTGGTCGAATGTGATGGGGGTCTTGGACCACTTCAGATACGTTGTTGTTACCGGGGCAACCATGTTGACTTCTCTGTTGATCACTTTCAGTCGACTCTTGCTTTCAACGTCAACAAAAATCATCAAGGTGGAGTTAATTTGGGGGTAACATCCATCCCCTTATTTATCCTCCGTCTCCTCTGATTCCTTTTCCTTCTCTGTCGACTGCTCTTTCTGGAAGCTCTGGATCAAGAGCCGGCACTGTTGAGTGGTGTGCTTGGGATAAACCAAGTTCCCCTCTTCATCTTTCTTCGTGTGGATAGGACACGGCTGGTCGAGTACATAATTTCCTGTTTGATCTTTCACTTTCTTGGGGACCCAAGGCCCCTTGGGCTTTCCTTTGCCTTTCCCTTGGTTAACAACTATGGCTTCACCTTGAGCTGCCGGCTTGGCCTTGCACTTAGGTTTCCGATTGGAGTTCTGCTCATTTTGACCGACTGGTTTCTTGCCACTACGGAGTCGATCGGCCTCTTCGCCGTTAGCGTACCGACTGACCATCTCCATCATTTGGGACAGGGACATATCTCCCATTCGACCAAACTTCAGGTTCAGCTCCCTATATCGCACGCCCTCTTTGAAGGCGCAGACCGCTTGGTGCTCGGACACATTCTCCACCGTGTGGTGCAAGGTGGTCCATCTTTGTCTGTCATCCCTCAGAGTTTCATTCGGCTTCTGTACGCAATGTTGCAACTCCGCAAGCCCCGTAGGCCGTTTGTAGGTACCTTCGAAGGTCCGAATAAACACTCGGGCCAGCTCTTCCCAACTGTATATGCTCCCAGGGGCCAACTGATTCAGCCACGCCCGAGACGAGCCGCCCAACATTAGAGGAAGGTGTTTCATGGCCACGTCGTTGTTGCCACCCCCGATCTGCACAGCCACTCTGTAATCCTCGAGCCAGGTGTCTGGCTTTGACTCGCCGGTGAACTTATTCACTCCCGCCGCCAACCTGAAGTTTGGGGGGATCTCAGCGGCCCTGATGGCACCGCTGAAGCACTCGGGTCCAGAGATAGACGCTCGGCTTCCACTCGGACAATCTCTGCCTTGCTCTTCTCTGTACGCTCTGTTCCTATCGACTAGCCCCTGCACAAGAATAGACCTTGCGTCGAAGCCGGGCCTCCGGGGATCTGGGGGAATTCCTCGCTCGTCGTCGCGTAAGAGCCTACCCTCGTGTCGCCTGGGCGAGTACAATCCGCTTCCCGGAGGAGGCGTAGGTAGTCGACGGCGGTCGTGGTGACCGGGTCGACGATCATACTGCTCATCATTCCGACCCAGATGCCGATCTTGACGAGGACCACGGTCCTCACGCCTCGGGGGCGATCTTGGACTGTGAGCTGATCAAACGGTGTCCGCTGCCACCGATCTGCTATGAATCCTGTTGCGCGACTAGGAGACGGTCGTGTTCTGCTCTACGGCTGTCCGAAGCAGCGCCCGGATCTTCTGTAGGCCTCTCCCAGCCTCCGACTGAGATGGGTGAATAGAATCTGCAATGCGAGCCGCGGCTTCAAAGTTCTGGACAGGTGTCCGGAACACCTGAGTCTCACGTGGGAACGACTACCACGGCCGTCGACTGGATTCGGAACCAGTCGGCGGGCTCGTTCGTCGAGTGCGTGCTGGATATTCTCCAGACGCACGCGCTACGTGGCTTCCAAGGCCCGAGCCTTTGGAGTGTCGCCCATGATAGGGGTGAAAAGAACGTCCTCATTGCGGCGGCAGAGCTCGTCCCTCTGCTCGGCAGTGAGGGGTTGGGGAATGTACCTGTCGTGGTCGAATGATTGACCATTGCCGCTGCCGCCGTCCCCACCGCGAGGGTATCCTGGCGGACTGCGACGTGAGTCGACCATGAGGACTTCGGCTGCGGGGTCGCTGCTCCCGCACTCGGAAATCAAATCTGTGGGTTCGATCGACGGATCGATCGGCCCGTAGAAGTATTCGTCGGGCTCGATGGCCGCAACTTGAGGGGTGGCCGCCTGGCGGGCCACCGCGTGTTTCACCCACCGCTGGAGCTGCGAGCGACCATATTGCTTGCGGCGGCGTCCAGCGGGGACGACGGAGGATGAAGGAGTCGGTTGATACCGAGTCGACGGCTACCGGAGAAGGACGCTGCAGGCACTCGCACGGAAGTGCCCGGCCCTGTGGACGGGCAGCGCCTTGACGTCGAGTGGGGCCTCCTAGAGCCAAGCGGAGTCATCGGCGATGAAGATGAGCGCGCCGAGTCGGATCTCGCGGCCCAACGCCAAACCACCACGGGAAACCATGATGAATGAGGTCGGAGAAGAGTTTGCAACCTCAACAGAAGTCGTTAAGACACCCTGCCCCACGGTGGGCGCCAACTGTCGTGGTTCTAAGTCTGACAGTATGAGTAGGGGGTGCGTAAGAGGAGGCAAGGCCCTAGCTATGGTGAGATTGTACGGAGCATGTTTACGAGTTCAAGCCCTTCTCGGAGGAAGTAAAATCCCTACGTCTCGGTGCCCTGAGGCGGTCGAGTGGAATGTATATGGGTGTCTGAGTTACAGGGGGTGCGAACCCTTGTACTGGAGGAGGGGGTGGCTTATATAGAGTGCACCAGGACCCCAGCCACCCCCCACATTACAAAGGGTTCAATGTACATAAAGGCAGGCGTTACTAATAACGCCTGCAGTAAAGAGTGGTAAAGGCATTCATTGTTACAGAATAAATGCCAGACCGTTGCTGTCCAAAGGGACCTTTGACCTTCATGGGTCAAGTGTCTTGGAATGGTCGAGTGAAGTTGAGTCGTCTGAATGGGAGTGTGTAGTCGAGTGGAATGCCCTCTTGAGCCGTGTTAGTCGACTGTCCCTGTTGGCTTCGAGTTGTCTTTTGTGCTTCTGGGGTAGTGACCTTGGGTGGGGTACCTGGGTCAGGCCCGTGACCCTACCCTAGGTCTATGACATCATCAGCTGGCCCGCCCGCAGGCAAGGAGCACCGCAAGCCAGAGATATACTCCGAGGACGTCATAGAAGGCACCCGCCTTGTATAAGGCCAGTGCTGAAAGGATGTTATCTTTGAGTAATTGTATCTGGTTGTAAAGACTTAAGCTTATGAACCTATGTATATAACTTTTGTGCTATTATACTGTGAGGACTTTTATCACCTGTGTGGTTGTTTATATAAATCTGAAAGTTTCCAGTCGTCGGCTTTAGCCCCCATGTACATAGTACTGGGGTGTTCAGTCATATGCGTATACAGTCTTTATCCAACGTCTTGGTCCGTGTAGGAGGTGTATGCGGAGCGAACTGATACATCTCCAACGTATCTATAATTTTAGATTGTTCCATGCTATTATATATTTTGTTTTAGATGTTTAATGGGCTTTATTATACACTTTTATATTATATTTGGGACTAACCTACTAACCCAAAGCCCAGTGCAAATTGCTGTATTTTGCCTATTTCAGAGTTTCGCGGAAAAGGGATATCAAACCACTAGTAGAAAACGGGGCAATGGTCTAGCCCATTAGTCTCGGTTCAGTCCAGAACCGGGACCAATGGGGGCATTGGACCCGGTTCGTGAGCCCAGGGGGCCAGCCGGGCCACATGGGCCATTGGTCCCAGTTCGTCTGGACCTTTTGGTCCCGGTTGGTGCGACGAACCGGGACCAATGGGTCTTGCTCCTGGCCCACCACCATTGGTCCCGGTTGGTGACTTGAACCGGGACCAAAGGCTCACCTTTAGTCCCGGTTCATATCACCAACCGGGACCAATGAGGTGCCTGTATATACCCCCTCGCGTAAGAGCAGAGCACACTGCTCTGTTTTTTCTGGCCGACGGGGAGAGGGCTTGGTGGTGCTCTAGCTCACCTCCTATGCACACAACTTGTTCGATGGAATGCCCGAGCCACACTAGTTAATCTTTTCTCCTCTCGAAGCTCGAACTCGAAGCTCCATTTTCTCCGAGATTTGTCTAGGTTTAGCGGTCCGTCACGTCCCGTCCCCGTCTTCGCCGCCGTCGATCGCCCCCGCCGATCTCATCACCGGCACCACCATGGTGAGCCTCTTGTTATGTCCATGCTTTTATTACTTTTATTATTGCTTGTTATTATTGCTTTAGATAGATATTTCTCTAATTTTCTTACGTTTATTATTGCGTGTTATTACATAGTGCGATGGTTTTGATATCCGCCCACGTGGGCCCTCGTCCTGTCTACGATTCGGATGTGGTATATTATCTTTAATTTATAACTATTTGTTTTAGTGTTTATGACAATTATGCCGACCAACCTGACATGCATAGATGTTTTTATATGTCTAGGAGGTAGTTGAACCCAAAATTCCAACCGACCCTCTTGTGGAGAGGTTAAATTTAGTTGAGGAGGAAAACATTTCCTTGAAGAAAAAATTGGAAAAAATGGAGGAGGAAAAGATGGAATTGGAGTTGCATGTTGCAGAAGTCGTCGATGATCACAAGATCAAGATGGACCCTATTGTCGAGAGGTTAAATTTAGTTGAAGAAGAAAACAATTTCTTGAAGGAAAAGATAAAAAAATTGAGGACGAGAAGATGATATTGGAGTTGCATGTTGCGGATGTCGTCAATGATCACAAGATCAAGATGGATGCAATGCGGTTGAAGATTAGAAAGATTAGAAAATATGCCATTCATACCGAGGCTTGGTATCATTATGCCGTTGGATCAATTGTTACCTTGGTTCCGATTATGATCGCATTTGTTTTCGCATTGAAATGGTTTACATAGTTTCAATGTATGGTGAAAATTAATTAGATGCTCTGGAGAGCTATATGTTGTTAGATGAGAACTATGTATGTACTTTGGTTTTAATGTGATGATGAACTTCTATTAATCTGGTCACTTAATTATCTATTTATGATGTTCTGTAATGGTTTTTGACACACTTAATTATATATAATGCACGCAGATGAACCGGCAATGGATGTACGGTGACAGACACACCTCCGAGTACATTAAGGGCGTGCATGAGTTTCTCAATGCGGCTGAGGAAAACAAGTAGAATGGTTTTATGTGTTGTCCATGCACTAAATGTGGGAATACGATGTCTTACTCTAACTGGGAAATCCTTCACTCCCACCTGCTTTACAAGGGTTTCATGCCACACTATAATGTTTGGACGAGGCACGGAGAAATAGGGGTTATGATGGAAGACGGCGAAGAAGAAGAGTACGATGACAACTATGTGCCCCCTAAATACGGTGATGCTGCAATGGGGGGAGCTGGTGAAGATCAAGAGGAACCAGACGATGTGCCCAATGATGCTGCAACGGGTGAAGCTACTGAAGATCAAGAGGAACCAGACGATGTGCCCGATGATGATGATCTCCGTCGGGTCATTGTCGATGCAAGGACGCAATGCGAAAGTCAAAAGGAGAAGCTGAAGTTCGATCGCATGTTAGAGGATCACAAAAAAGGATTGCACCCCAATTGCGAAGATGGCAACACAAAGCTCGGTACCGTACTGGAATTGCTGCAGTGGAAGGCAGAGAATGCTGTGGCTGACAAAGGATTTGAGAAGCTACTGAAAATATTGAAGAAGAAGCTTCCAAAGGATAATGAATTGCTCGACAGTACATACGCAACAAAGAAGGTCGTATGCCCTCTAGGATTGGAGGTACAGAAGATACATGCATGCCCTAATGACTACATCCTCTACCGCTGTGCATACAAGGATCTGAACGCATGCCCGGTATGCGGTGCATTGCGGTATAAGATGAGACGAGATGACCCTGGTGATGTTGACGGCGAGCCCGCCAGGAAGAGGGTTCCTACGAAGGTGATGTGGTATGCTCCTATAATACCACGGTTGAAACGTCTATTCAGAAACGGAGAGCATGCCAAGTTGATGCGATGGCACAGTGAGGACCGTAAGAAAGACGGGAAGTTGAGAGCACCCGCTGACGGGTCGCAGTGGAGAAAAATCGAGAGAAAGTACTGGGAGGAGTTTGCAAAGGACCTAAGGAATGTATGGTTTGCTTTAAGCACGGATGGCGTTAATCCTTTCGGGGAGCAGAGCAGCAATCACAGCGCCTCGCCCGTGACTCTATGTATGTATAACCTTCCTCCTTGGATGTGCATGAAGCGGAAGTTCATTATGATGCCAGTTCTCATCCAAAGCCCTAAGCAACCCGGCAACGACATTGATGTGTACCTAAGGCCATTAGTTGAAGCACTTTTATAGCTATTCGTGACCATCAACGATTGGCTCGCTCTTAGTAACCTTTCAGGACAGACAAACAAAGGATACCACGCATGCACGCACTCTTTAGATGACACTGAAAGTATATACCTGGACAAATGCAGGAAGAATGTGTACCTGGGCCATCGTCGATTTCTTCCGACCAACCATCAATGTCGAAAGAAAGGCAAGCATTTCAAAGGCGAGGCAGATCACCGGAAGAAGCCCGCCATGCGTACCGGTGATCACGAACTTGCTATGGTCATTGATTTACACATAATCTTTGGAAAGGGCCCTGACGCACTAGCTGTTCCGAATCACGCTGAGGGACACGCATCCATGTGGAAGAAGAAATCTATATTTTGGGACCTACCCTACTGGAAAGACCTAGAGGTCCGCTCTTCAATCGACGTGATGCATGTGACGAAGAACCTTTGCGTGAACCTGCTAGGCTTCTTGGGCGTGTATGGAAACACAAAAGATACACCTAAGGCACGGGAGGACCTACAACGTTTGCACGAAAAAGACGGCATGCCTTCGAAGCAGTATGAAGGTCCTACCAGCTACGCTCTTACGAAAGAAGAGAAAGAAATCTTCTTTGAATGCCTGCTCAGTATGAATGTCCCGACTGGCTTCTCGTCGAATATAAAGGGAATAATGAATATGCCAGAGAAAAAGTTCCAGAACCTAAAGTCTCATGACTGCCACGTGATTATGACGCAACTGCTTCCGGTTGCATTGAGGGGGCTTCTACCGGAAAACGTCCGATTAGCCATTGTGAAGCTATGTGCATTCCTCAATGCAATCTCTCAGAAGGTGATCGATCCAGAAATCGTACCAAGGCTAAGGAGTGATGTGGCGCAATGTCTTGTCAGTTTCGAGCTGGTGTTCCCACCATCCTTCTTCAATATCATGACGCACGTCCTAGTTCATCCAGTCGATGAGATTATCATTCTGGGCCCCGTATGTCTACACAATATGTTCCCCTTTGAGAGGTTCATGGGAGTCCTAAAAAAATATGTCCATAACCGCGCTAGGCCAGAAGGAAGCATCTCCATGGGCCATCAAACAGAGGATGTAATCGGGTTTTGTGTTGACTTCATTCCTGGCCTTCATAAGATAGGTCTCCCTAAATCGCGGTATGAGGGGAGACTAACTGGAAAAGGCATGCTTGGAAGGGACTCAATAATATGCAGGGATGGATATTCTTGGTCTCAAGCACACTACACAGTTCTACAGAACACTACCTTGGTGACCCCGTATGTCGATGAACAGAAGAACAGTCTGCGCTCTAAACACCCGGAGCAGTGCGACGACTGGATTACATGTGAACACATTAGGACTTTCAGCAGTTGGTTGGAAACACGTCTCAGAGGTGACAACACTGTTTGTGATGAGATGTACTTGTTGTCCAGGGGATCATCTTTGACTGTATTGATTTACAAAGGATACGAGATAAATGGGAATACATTTTACACGATTGTCCAAAATCAAAAGAGCACCAACCAAAATAGCGGTGTCCGCTTTGATGCAACAACCGAGAGGGGAAAGGACACATATTATGGTTAGATAGTGGACATATGGGAACTTGACTACGGACATGATTTTAAGGTCCCTTTGTTTAAGTGCAAATGGGTCAATCTGTCAGGAGGCGGGGTACAGGTAGACCCACAATACAGAATGACAATAGTGGATCTAAAAAATCTTGGGTACACTGACGAACCGTTCGTCCTAGCCAATGATGTGGCACATTATATCTATGTGAAGGACATGTCTACCAGACCGAGAAAAAGAAAAGATAAGGAAGCGAATACATCATACGATGAGCCAAAGCGCCACATAGTTCTTTCAGGAAAAAGGGACATCCTCGGAGTGGAGGGCAAGACAGACATATATGAAGATTATGAAAAGTTTCATGAAATTCCTCCCTTCAAAGTCAAGGCTGACCCAAGCATCCTGATAAACGATGAAGATTATCCATGGTTATGGCGCAATAAGCAAATGACACAAGCGAAGAAAAAGTGAAGACTTTGTTCCGCAATTATGATGATACCATGCCAACTTTGTAACAGACGAGTATGATACCATTGTCCGTTTTGTACATGCACATGCTATGCCAACTTTTTCAGAGTTCATTTGAAAACTATGAATTTAGGTCGAATTTTCTCTATAGGTGCATCTATGTTCATTTTTAGTAAAGTTAACCACAAACTTGTGATTCACACAAATTTCAAAGAATTCAAATTTTAACTATTCAAATTTGAAAACTAATGGCACAAACAGAAAGTTTATAATTAAAAAACAAAGCAAAAAACAAAAGAAAATAAATAATGCAGAAAACAAAACAAAAAATCTGGAAAAAATAGGGCTCGCCCCTGGCCCATGACCAATAGTCCCGGTTTGTGCCACAAACCGGGACTAAAGGGTTGGTCCTGTTGCGCTCAGAGTTTAGTCCCACCTCGCCAACCGAAGGGTGCCCGCACCGGTTTATAAGCCCATCCCTCTCTGCCTTGTTAAGCTCCTCTCAAAGTGAAAATAGATGCCCCTATACAGGGAATTTGACCTAAATTCATAATATATTTCTCTGAAATTCATAGAAATTGATTATGAATTTAGGTTGAATTCTCTCTATAGGCGCATGTATGTTCATTTTTTTTAGTAAAGTTAATCACAACTTGTGATTCACACAAATTTTAAAAAATTGAAATTTTAACTATTCAAATTTGAAAACTAATGGCACTAACAGAAAGTTTATAATTTTTCGAAAACTAAAAGCAAAATAATTAAAAAATAAAGCAAAAAACAAAAGAAAATAAA
>LR738712.1:99196928-99212922 GCA_902687465.1 Secale cereale
AGAAAACAAAACAAAAAAAACAAAAAAAAATAGCAACAATAGTATTTTGTTGTAAGTAGAAACAAAATAAAATAAATAAAGCAACAAATAAAACGAAAAACAAAAAAAAGTGTTTTCATATTTGAAAACTAATGGCACTAATAGAAAGTTTATAATTTTTATAAAACTAAAAGCAAACAGAATTAAAAAATAAAGCAAAAAACAAAAGAAAATAAATAATGCAGAAAACAAAACAAAAAAACAGGAAAAAAACAGCAACAATAAGTATTTTGTTGTAAGTAGAAATGAAATAAAATAAATAAAGCAACAAAGAAAACAAAAAAAAGTGCCACCTACTGGGCCCCCACGGCCTGAATACGACTAG
Source organism: Secale cereale (assembly GCA_902687465.1). Lineage (NCBI taxonomy): Eukaryota > Viridiplantae > Streptophyta > Magnoliopsida > Poales > Poaceae > Secale > Secale cereale. Next base: position 99,197,293 of record LR738712.1, read on the forward strand.
AAACCCTACCATTAAGGATGGCAATGGGTCGGGTTTGGATCGGGTTGAACAATATCAAATCCATATCCATATCCATGAAGACAGTCTCTGTCCGCCCATGAAAAAACCCAAGGGCAAAAAATTGTGTCCATGTCCAAACCCGAAGGATACCATGGGCCAGGTTTCAGGCTCGCGGGAGGCCCAGTAGGCCCACAGGCACACAGCGCAAGGTTAGGCCCGAAAGCCTGCAGTTGAGAGGAGCTCGAGAGGGCAGAGGCAGTGGGGCTTATAAACCACTCCGAGCCCCTGTCGACTAGCGAGGTGGGACTAAAGATTTTGGCCTCGGGGCAGCACAAGGCCATTGGTCCTGGTTGGTGGCACCAACAGGGACTAAAGGGGGGTATTGGTACCGGTTCGTGGCACCAACCGGGACCAATGCCCCCCTTTAGTCTCGGTTGGTGCCACCAACCGGGACCAAAGGTCTCTCCTTTCCGCCCTTTGGGCTGCTGAAAAGAGAACTTTGGTCCCGGTTGGTGGCACCAACCGGGACTAAAGAGGGCATTCGTCCCGGTTGGTGCCATGAACCGGGACCAATGGCTTTGCTATATAAACCAGCACTTAGCATTTTTCAGATTTCATCTTCAGTTGCCCCCGACGACACCGAGCAAATCGACGCCGCCCGGCTCCTCCTCCTCGCCGTCGCCGCGCCCTGCCCCGTCGTCGTCGCCGCGCAGCCCCGCGTCGCCTCGTCTTCGCCAATCCATTGCCGTCGCCCCGCCCCGCCCCGTTGTCGGGGAAACTGATCCACGAACACCTATGGGGACCGGCGAACCGAGCCCCTTTCGGTTCGGCGGGGGGCGGAGATCGCACGAAGAGCGGATCGAGGCGAAGCACACGAGCAGTTTACCCAGGTTCGGGCCGCACGGATGCGTAAAACCCTACTCCTGCTTTGTGGTTTGTTATTGAGTTCTTGCTCGAGAGCGCTGAGTGCTATAGTACACTCCAGCAGCTAACGAGACCGAGCGTGAGCGTTCTTCTGCTTCGAACCCCCCTCTACGTTGCGCATGGGCCTCCTTTTATATGCTCAAGGGGTCACCGACAGGTGGCAACGTAGTCAAGGGTAAAAATGGAAAGGTGTTGTAGTTGGTACAACTACCTGTACAGTGCACCATACCTAACCCTGACGGTAGGGGACAAGAGCATTAAATGCCCGTCAGCGTCGCCCAAACAGTGCAAAAAGGGACCGTCAGGGGCGCCACCGTTCGCCACGACGGCAACCTTGTCAGCGCCGCTTGCCACCGCGCACCGCTGGCTGCACAGCCTCCCGCCACGTACACCTAGAAGGGCCCTAGAGCGACACGTTGGTGGGTGTGCTGGAGCGTGGGTACAAAGTGGTCGCTTGCCGTGGCAAGTGCCTTGCCGCGGTCGTTGTCTTGTCGCGTCCGGGAGCTTGTCGCTCACCGGGCCTTGCTGGGACGCGTGGCGCATCGCGGCAAGTTCATTGAGATGCCTTGGTTGGCCTTCCCGGCAAGCTCCTCTCGCCGGGGTCTTGTGCCTTGAGTGGCCTTCCCGGCAAGCTCCTCTTGTCGGGGCCTTGTCTTCTTGGCTCGAATACTTTGTTCTTGAATGGCTCCAAAGGAACCACGGAGGACCTTGGCGGTCACCCGGCAAGCCTTGCCGCGGGGTGCTGCGACTGCCCATGCACAAGTTCGGGATACTAGGGTACCCCTACTCTAGTACACCGACAGGAGCCCCCGGGCCTGGGCCATACACGGTGCCGAGCGCTGCTGGGCCAGGCCCAAATCAGTGCACGGGCACGCGCGGCCTGGGTTACACCGTATCTTTCTCCGGATCCACCGCGCCCTCCCCGAACGGCACGCGTTGATTGCGGCGTCGTGGGAGAGATCGTGGGTGGTTTCTTTATTCGGAAAGGCGGAACGTCCGCCCCCTCCCTCCTTATAAGCAGGGGAAACAGGGGCAGTTCGTCCATCCGCCCATTGCTACTCCAACCTCGAAAACCTCCGCCGATCCCCTTCTTCCCAAAGCTGAAAGAGAGCAGCGCTCCGCCCCCCATCTCCACCAGCACCACCAACGCCGTCGACCTCCCTCACCACTTCCGCAATGGCTCCGAAAACCGACAAGGGGAAGGGCGCGTAGTTGGCCGAGGCGCGGCGGCTCGCGGCGCTGCGAAAGGAGCGGGCTGTCTTCCCCCCCCCCCCCCAAGCTTGCCGCGAGGGAGCTGAGGGAGAACTACTACCTCTTCTGGTCGGGGGAGACGCGGGCGCACCCGCGCACGAAGGTACTTCCAGCCGTCGCCTGGAAAATGGCTCCAACTGGATAACCTTTCTTCGCCTTGTTCTTCTACTGCGGGCTCTGCCCGCCCTTTTCTGAATTTTTCTGCGATATCATGAACACCTACGGGTTCCGCCTCCTTGACTTCACCCCCAATGCTGTTCTGACCATGGCAGTTTTCGCACATCTCTGCGAAAACTTTGTCGGAGTCCATCCCAATGTAGCCCTTTTCCGCCACTTCTTTATGCCTCGAGTTGAGAGAGGAGAGCCCTTAGCCGGCGGAATCGCCTGGATCTCGAGAGCCCACAAGAAGGAAGCTTATCTGGAGGGAGAGCTCCGCAGCAAATGGGAGGAGTGGAGAGCAAACTGGTGCTGGACCGTCGAGGAGAACCCGCAGCCATTTACCGCCTAGTGCCAAACCCCAGTAGTGCGCGGCAACGATTGGAGCAACGTGGCCCCGGAAGATGACAGGCTGAAGATTGCCGTCACCCGGATCCAACGCCTCAGGCTTGCCGGGCTCACTGTAGGCGCAGTTGGCGCAGATTTCCTCCGCCGCCGCATCGCCCCCCCCCTACAGGAGAGGAAGAGACCTGCCTGGGAGTTCGAGAATGCGGCGGATATCATGAGGCTGCGCCCGGGCCTTAACTTCAACTTCACTGTCCTGGAGCTCAACGCGATGCTCCAGGAGCTGTTCAAGTATGACCCGCAGCATCACGAGGTGTTCAGGTTGCCGCAGGGTGTCGTTCCGCTGTGCAACAACTCTGCGCTCAGCCGCATTCGCGCAATGATGCCCCTGTGCGACTCGCATGGGATTGACCCAACTTGGCAAGAGCTTGCAGATGAAGCCGTGCAGGAGTTCTTCGACAGCTTGGAGGAAGTGCCGATTCGCTCCGACGAGAAGAAAGGCCTCACCCGCGACACCACTGATACGGAGCTGGGGCGCATCGCCACTAGGCTGGAAGAGGCGGCGGCAGCCGCGGCCACGGGCGAGTTCGGATTCACCGTGGAGGAGGCAGAGGCAGCAAAGGCGGCAAGCCTTGCCGAGCGAGGGGAATTTGCCGGCGAGGGAGAGCTTGTCGGGCATGACGCTGAGTCGAGCGAGCCCGCCGGGCAGGGCGTCGAGTCGAGCGAGCCCGCCGAGGATACGAGCGGCTCGTTGGAGATCGACTCCTAATCCTCCTCCTCAGGCAGCTCGCTGCTAGCAGAGCACCCAGCTCCACCAAGAAGGCGTCTCCGCAAGGCCGGGACGTAACGGAGCGGCAGACGAGTCGACAGCAGCCGCGCCGCGCCACACGCTCCACCGCGGCAAGCACTGTTGCCGCGGGGGCACCTAGCACTGCTGCAGCAACTGGAGCGGGGTCCTCCCGGACCACCGCTTCTGCTCCTGCCGCTCCTCACGCCAAGGCGGCAGCTGGAGCGGGGTCGTCTCAGACAACCACCACTGCTCCCGCCAAGCGGCGAAGGGAGCCTACTCCTCCACCTCCTCGCGCTGGACGTGAGCCGGACTTCGACTTCTCCGCGCTCAGCTCCGACGAGGAAGAAGAAGAATAAGATTCTTGTTGTTTTTGTATTTCTTCAATTTTTGTTGTTTTGTCTTGTATCTCATTTGCCTTACTCTGAACTTGTCCCTTTTCAGGACTCTGGCCCAGAGAGCGGGAAAGAGAGCCAAGGTCCCGGCGAGGAGAGAGGAGGTGAACATCGTCGAGGACGAACCCACCGAGACCACCTTGCCGGACCCGGCAACTAATCTTCAGAGCAGCCCCCAACGCAGCCCCCAGCGTAAGTGTATGGTTCACTTTCCACTGTTAGGCGCGCGTGGGTGTTCTTTCTTTGCTGACATCTTGATTGTCGGTTTGTGTAGGAGCAGAGCAGCCACACCAGGAGCGCCCGAAGACCGACCCCGACGTGCCATCTGCTTCAACTACGCCGCCAAGGGAGGGTTCTCCGGCAAGGGTCTCTCCGGAAAGGGAGAGTTCTCCGCCAAGGGAGAGTCCTCTGGCAAGGGAGAGCTCTCCGGCAAAGGAGAGTACCAGCGGCCCCCCGCCGGCGGAGACTACGACTACGCCGCCAAGGGAAAGCTCTCCGACAAGGAAGCCTGCCGAGGAGCCGGCTCGCACAGGTAATCCTCTCGCTTCAAACTTCCCTTGGGCTTTTCTTCTGTTGATTCTTCTTTTTGGGTATTTGCTTGACTATTTTTCTCCCCTTTCCTGCCGTTAGACCCATCTGCTGCGGAGCCGATGGAGACGGAGGCTGCTGGCGAGGAGAGTACGCGCGGCAACACCGGCGACGCTGCTGCCACCGAAGAAGCGGCCGGTGCTGACGATCCTGCCGGCGACGAGGCCGCCAAGGCTGCCGCCGCAGCAGCTGGCGAGGGGTCCGGTGATCGCACTGACGGCCCTGAGGCCGCAGGAGCGCCAGGCGCTACGCCGACCGCCGATCCCTCTGCCGCTGCCGCAGCGTCAGGCTCCGAAGAGCCCCAGCCAGGCGTCTACCTGAAGGCCGGTGATGGCGTCTTCATCAACCTCCCCTGGGCGTCGCTCTCCAGGGCGCCGGTTGAAGGAGAGAGCTTCGACGGAGAGGTGCTCGCCTCCGCTGGGCTGACGCCGGTCGATGCGCCGATCAGCAGCAGCGGCGAGCCTGAGGAGGAGCGGCTGCTGCAGAAGCTGTTGTCGCTCTACCGCGCTCGGCAGGCCAAGCTGGAGTCCCGCGAGGCACTTGTCGCGAAGGCGGGAGCAGACATTGAGAAACGCGCGGAGGAGCTCCGGGGCCTTAACCAGGCAGATCTCCGGTCCCTGGCAGAGGAGCATGAGCGACTTGCCGAGGAGCAGCAGGCCTTCTTCCTTGAGAAGGCTGACGTCGAAGAGCAGCAGCGGCTTGCTGCTGAGAAGCTATCTGCCCAGGAGGGTGAGCTGGCGCAGCGGAAGATCAACCTCGACAGCCACGAGGAGGAGCTTGCCGCGCACGAGCAATCACTTGGCGGAGCCCTCAAGCAAGCAGAGGATGCTGCCGCAGCTGCCGAGGCCGCCAAGAAGGAGCTGGAGACAAAGGTGGCGCAGCTGGAGGCCGATCTCAAGGCGAGAGGTGAAGACCTTGCCGCGCTCAAGCATGAGCGGGAGAAGGACGCCCACAGCAACTCAGAGCTGCAGGTTCACCTCGCCGAGAAGGGCAAGGAGCTCAGCGCCGCCAAGGACTCCAACGCATATCTTGAGTTGAAGCTGACCACTTTGACCAAGACGCTGGACGGCGCCAGGGAGCGGGAGGCGGCCTTGAAGGAGGAAATCAAGGCCGAGAAGGCGCTGCTGGCGAGTGCTGCTGCCGTCCAGAACACTTTCAGGGAGACCGTCGAGCACTGGACGGAGGGTCTCGCGAATGTTGCTGCAGATATCGACAGGGAGCTGGCGCAGCTGGGGATGGAGGATCTCGGGTTTTCCTCTGATGAGAACCTCCAACCCAGCACCAAGCTCACCTTGTTCTTCAAAGGCGTGGCGACGGCCCTCCAGCGACTCCGGGAGACGACTCCAAAGCGGCTGGCCGACGAGTCGCGCAAGATCTACGCAGGAGCTCTTCAAAAGGTGTTGGTGATGGTGGCCTTCCGCAACCCAGGCCTCAACCTCACCAACGTCCTCAAGTCCCTGCCGCCGGATGCTGATCTGGAAGCGCTCAAGGCCCTTGTCGCACCCATTGTGGACAAAGTGAGCGGGATCAAGAGGGTTGAGGGCGATCGCGTAGACTAGGCCGCCCGTTTTTTCTTTCCTTGTCGCTGCTGATCATGTTTTGGAAACAATCTATTAGAGCCGCGACAAGTTATCTTGTAATATAACTCTATTTTGGGTAATGATTACACTGTTATTTCCTTCACTTGACTCCTTCCTTTGTATGTTTCTGCCCTACGCTTTTAGGGAACTTGCCGGCGTAGGCACCTTAGCTGCGAGCGCTGAGTGCGGGACGTCAGCAGCCTGCTGGCGATGCCGCTACCGACAAGAAACCTTGCCGCAACTAGCTGCAGCTCACTTAAGTTGTTGAGCGGACTCGAAACAAAGTAAGGGCGCAACTCTAGTCGCAGCACACTTAAGTTGTTGAGCAGACTCGAAACAAAGTAAGGGCGCAACTAGCTACGAGTTGGTTCCTCCGCGCACAGGTTTTCCATACAAAGCACGGTCGTTCAAGGAAGATAACTTAAAAAATTAAAAAAATCTGATTGCTCAGGCTTTAGCAACTTAGCTTTTCTGTTATTTGCTTCCCGGCAAGGCAAAACTTTCTTGAACGACGCCTGGTCCATACCATCATCTTCTCCTTCCCCCCCCACCGGCAAACTTGTGGGCGAGGGAACCTTCCTTTCCTTGAGAAAAAGAAAGAAGAGAAAATAAAGGTATGGAGCCTTACGGCTCGTTATTGCTTACTGGGGGTAGGTGCTGCACAAAGTGTCAGATAACGCATGCAAAAAATAGAAAGCATGAAATTGACAAGATGTGCAGAGCACATGAGCTTTACTTATGCACGGGGTCAGCGCCCGGCTTTGTACAAAGGATTACATGCAACAGCGGCAAGACTTGTACAAAAGGTGGTTGCCGGAACAGGGTCCGGCAACCGCGCCTTACGGGTAAAACTTACGAAGATGCTCAATGTTCCAGGAATTGCTCACCGGAATGCCATCTTCGGTCTCAAGGCGGACAGCGCCAGGCCTAGTGACTCGTTTCACCCGTTAAGGGCCTTCCCACTTCGGCGTCAACTTGTTGGAATTCTTGGCGGTCTGAACGCGCCGAAGAACAAGGTCGCCTTCCTCGAGACTTCTGGCATTAACTTTGCGGCTATGGTAGCGGCGCAAAGCTTGCTGGTAGCGAGCAGCTCGTACAGCAGCCTGAAGACAGTCTTCCTCAAGGAGCAGCGCGTCATCTTGTCGCAGCTGCTCTTGCTCGAGCTCATCATAAGCGAGCACTCGAGGTGACCCGTATACGAGTTCCGTGGGGGGAACTGCCTCTGCTCCATAGACTAGAGCGAAAGGTGTCTGGCCAGTGGCTCGATTTGGCGTCGTCCTGATCGACCAAAGAACCACCGGCAGCTCCTCAATCCAGTTTCTTCCGCACCTGTGCAGCCTGTCGAAAGTTCTGGTCTTGAGTCCACGCAGCACTTCAGCATTTGCCCTCTCCGCTTCACCGTTGCTTCTCGGGTGAGCAACAGAAGCGAAGCAGACCTTGGCGCCAAGATCTTGGACGTACTGCATGAAGGTGCGGCTCGTGAATTGCGTGCCGTTGTCGGTGATGATCCTGTTAGGGATCCCGAAGCGGCAAACAATCGACCTGGAGAACTTGACTGCTGACTGTGCTGTCACCTTCCTCACTGGTTCCACTTCCGGCCACTTTGTGAACTTGTCGATTGCAACGTACAAGTACTCAAAGCCCCCGGCTGCGCGGGGAAAGGGGCCGAGGATGTCGAGCCCCCAGACCGAAAATGGCCTGGATAAAGGGATCGTCTGGAGAGCTTGAGCTGGCTGGTGTATCTGCTTGGAATGGAACTGGCATGCTTCACACTTGGTTACTTGTGCAGTTGCATCCTGGAGGGTTGTCGGCCAAAAGAAACCTTGCCGGAACGCTTTGCCGGCAAGTGCTCTTGCGCCAATGTGGTGACCACATATGCCTCCATGTATCTCTGCCAACAGCTTTTGTCCATCTTCCCGGAGAATACACTTCAATTTCACACCGTTGAGTCTTCTTCTGTACAGTGTGTTATCAACAAACTGGTACATACTCGACTGCCGGGCTACTCTTTCCGCTTCTTCTTGCTCTTCGGGAAGTTCCCCTGTCTGAAGGAAACGGACAATCTGCTGTGCCCATGCTGGAGCTTGCGGCTCGACAACAAGGACTAAAGGCACATCTGCTGCTCCGGGAACATCCGCTTCTACAGCGAGAACCTGCGGCTCAGCCGAAGCTTGACGTTCCCCGGCAAGCTTGCCGGAGCAAAACTTGTCGGGAGCGTCTGCTTCAACGGAACAAACCCTAGGGCTTGCCGGAGCAAACTGCTCCTCAGCACTCTTTGTGTTGATCTTGGGGACCTTCTTGGAGGCGGCTTGGGGAAGCTCTGCCGGAAAATAGTCACCAGAAATCAACTTCCTCTTCTTGCTCTGTCCAGTTGATGGTGTCACAGACGGTTGAGTCAGCTTGAGCACAAAGATCCCTGGTTCCACAGGTAACTTAAGTGTGGCGCACTTCGACAGGCCATCGGCAATGTCATTCTGAGCTCTTGGGACATGCTCCATCTGTAGGCCGTCAAAATGCTCTTCTAGCTTTCTCACTTCATCAACATAGGCTTCCATCAACGGACTCTGATAACTCTTGTTCACTTGGCGGACGACAAGCTGTGAGTCACCCCTGACAATGAGCTTCTTGATCCCAAGGTCTGCCGCGATCCTGAGACCGACAAGCAAACCTTCATACTCTGCGGTATTGTTTGTTGCTTGCTCCTTGGGAAAGTGCATCTGGACTACGTACTTGAGGTGCTCTCCGGTGGGTGCGACAAGCAGCACGCCAGCACCGGCGCCTTGCAGCGAGAAGGCACCATCAAAGTACATCAGCCACTCTTTGCTCGCTTCTTTGACGGGGATGCTCGTTTCTGGAATTTCTTCATCTGGTGTTGGCGTCCACTCTGCTATGAATTCTGCCAATGCTCTGCTTTGGATAGTTGAAGTGCTCTCAAACTTGAGGCCAAAGCTTGACAGTTCCAGTGCCGACTCAACAATCATGCCTGTTGCTTCTGGATTCTGCAGTATCCTCTTTAGCGGAAAGCGAGTGACAACTGTGATATCATGTGCTTGGAAGTAATGGCGCAGCTTTCTCGAGGCCATGAGGAGGCCGAAAAGCAATTTTTGCACACCAGAGTATCTTGACCTAGCCCCCTGCAGAAGGGAACTGACAAAATAAACTGGGCGCTGCACCATTCTCTTCGGTATCTCCTTGCACGCCTGCGCAGATCCATCTTTGTCGGGACCAGAGCTTGTCGAGGAAGCCCCCTGCTTGTCGCTGGATGTCCCTGCCGCGGTTGTTGGCTCATCATCTGCCTCCCTCTCCGCTACTAACGCAGCACTAACCACTTGATTGGTTGCCGCTATGTATAGCAGCAACTTCTCTTGTGGTTTAGGTGCGACAAGTATTGGAGTGGAGGACATGTATCTCTTCAAGTCTTGCAGCGCAGCCTCCGCTTCCGGAGTCCATTTCATTGGACCTGCCTTTTTCAAAATTTTGAAAAATGGCAGGGCGTGCTCAGCAGACTTAGAGATAAACCTGCTGAGAGCAGCCACGCAACCGGCAAGTCTTCGTACATCCTTGACGCGCTTTGGTGCCTCAATCTGCTCAATGGGCTTGATCTTGTCGGGATTGGCTTGAATTCCCCGTTGAGACACGAAGAACCCGAGAAGCTTGCCGGAAGGGACTCCAAACACACACTTCTCGGGGTTGAGCTTGAGGCTGATCTTGCGCAGATTTGCAAAAGTCTCATCTAAATGTTGAATCAGAGTTGCTTTGTCCTTGCTCTTGACCACTATGTCATCCGTGTAGGCTTCCACATTCCTGTGTATTTGTGGCTCAAAAGCGCCATGGACTACCCTTGCGAATGTTGAACCAGCATTCTTCAAACCGAAAGGCATCCGTATGAAACAGTACGTGCCGCATGGAGTGATGAATGCGGTCTTTTCCTCATCCTCTTCTGCCATGAAGATCTGATGGTATCCTGAATATGCGTCAAGAAATGAAAGCAAATCACATCCGGCCGTGGAGTCAACAATCTGGTCAATGCGTGGCAAGGGAAATGGGTCTTTGGGACAAGCTTTATCGACATCGATAAAGTCGATACAAAGCCTCCATTTCTCGTTTGCCTTGCGCACGACTACAGGATTGGCCAACCACGTAGGATGGAGCACTCCTCTAACAAGGCCTCCTGCTTCCAACTTCTTGATTTCTTCTGCGATGAATTCTTGGCGCTCCACTGCTTGCTTCCTGACTTTCTGATTGACGGGCCGTGCATGAGGACAGACGGCAAGGTGGTGCTCAATTACTTTCCTGGGAACACCGGGGATGTCAGACGGTTGCCACGCAAACACGTCGACGTTCGCCCGCAGGAAAGCAATGAGCGCGCTTTCCTATTTAGGGTCAAGGGTGGCACTGATGGTGAAGGTACCACCAGTGCCGTCCTCCTCGGCGGACACCTTCTTGGTCTCTGGCGGAGCTGCCATTGTCTTCTTTACACTTGCCGGTGGAGCTCGATGGTGCGTCCTCGACGGTAGCGCAGCACTCCGAAGAGGTGCGCTTGCCGGAGTGGGCATCAGAACTCTTGCCGGACTGGTCTTCTTCTTCCCCCCGGGAGCTTAAGCGGCAAGTGACTTGCGATCTGTCGCAGCTGCCGCTTCCCGGTAGATCTTGTCGGCGCAGATAAGAGCATCCTTCTTGTCGCCAGGGACAGAGATGACACTTATCGGGCCTGGCATCTTCAGCATGTTGTATGCGTAGTGAGAGGCTGCCATGAACTTGGCGAGCGCTGGACGGCCGAGTATTCCATTGTAAGGCAATGGAAAATCGGCAACGTCAAAAGTGACCCTCTCAGTCCTGAAGTTCAACTCGCCGCCAAATGTCACTGGCAACGTGATCTTCCCCTTCGGCTTGCTCCTTCCCGGGTTGATTCCTTGGAACGTGCCGGTCTCTTCGAGCTCGCTGTCAGGGATCTGGAGTTTCTGGAGTACAGTGGAGGAGATCAGCTTCAAGCCGGCCCCGCCGTCAACTAGCATCTTAGTGACCTTGAGGTTGCGGATAGTTGGTGAAACCAACATCGGCAAGCACCCGACCGCAGTTGTGTGATCATGGTGGTCCTCAATGTCAAAGATGATAGGCGTGCTGGACCATTTCAGAAGCTTGCGCGATTCGACAGGTGGTTCTGCCGCATTGACTTCCCGCACCCATTGGTTGAGTTGGCGGTGTGAAGTATGCAGAGAAGCACCGCCGTCAACGCACAAGACCTCTGTGGCTTTCTAGAACTCCTGCTCACTGGTCTCGACATCATCCATGTCTTCGTCGTCGTCGTCATCTTCATCCTTATCGCGGCCGCGGGGAGGTCTGTCTCCTTGCCGCTGCTTGGCCTTGCTGCGGCGTCCTCCCCGTCCGGGGCGCTTCGTGCCGGATCCTCCAGTGCCTCCTTGGGCCTTCTCCTTGTCGCGTCGCTCATATTCAGCCTTTTGCTGTTCGACAAGCTGCTCAACCCTCTTGCAGTTCTGGAGGTCATGACCCTTGGTGCGGTGGATCTTGCAGTACTGCTTGTCGGTGCCGTCCTGGTTGTCGGCGGCCGCCACAGCCTGGCAGTTGGTGCATGCGGCAAACTCCTTGCTGGAGCTACCAACTTTGGCTTTCTTGGCGCCACCTTCATTGCCGGACTGCTCAACGACTAGCACATCTTTGCCTTTCTTCTTCCTGTTGTTCTGCCGCCGGTTTTTCTTCGCCGGGGCAGCATCGTCGCTGTCAGATCCTCTTGCCCCTGTATCCTCTCCGGGGAGTTTCCTCCCTTCCTCAGCACGTGCACACTTGTCGACCAGGGCATACAGCTCACTGACGTCTCTGATCTTGCACATCGCCATCTCCTCCCGCATCCTACAGTTACGCACGTTCTGATGGAATGCGCTGATGACCGCGGCAGGGTGGACATCTGGGATGTTGTGCTGTACACGGCTGAATCTTTGGATATACTTGCGCAGGGGCTCTCCTTCCTTCTGGGCGAGTAGGTGAAGGTCACTCTCTTAGCCATGGGGTTTGTGGCCGCCTGTAAAGGCGCCGACAAACTGATGGCATAGGTCTGCCCAGGAGGATATGGAGTTGTCCGGCAAGTGCATGAGCCAGGACCTGACGTTGGGTTTGAGCACTAGCGGGAAGTAGTTGGCAAGGATCTTGTCGTCTCGCCCCCCGGCACCTTGCACCACGATGGTGTAGATGCTGAGGAACTCTGACGGATGCGTCTTGTCATCGTACTTCTCTGGTACGTGTGGTTTGAAATTCTTCATGCTGGGCCACTGGACTTGCCGCAGCTCACGAGTAAACACAGGACAACCTACCGCGTACGGCAAGTCGCCTGGTCCCCCTGGCGCATGCATGTCAACAGCGGGCCCAGCGCGCTGGTCTGATTGACGCCGCGCTTCTCTTCGGCGCTCGATGCGAGTACGAGCGTCCTCTTGCTGTCGTTCGTGAAGAACTTGGCGCTGATCGCGACGAGCTCGTGGATCTGATGATGCGGTGGAGTCGCTGTCGAGGTGGATCCGGCGAGTCGGCGACCTTGGCCTTCGGGGCGGAGAGTGCACGGTGGTTGCACCCCCACCGGTCTTGTCGCCATCGGCCCGTGCCTGGCTGACTTGCCGTGGCTGCGATCTACTCGCCTGCCGTGGAGTGTCGCCGTTGGCAAAGGCGATGAGACTCTGAATGGTGGCCCTCCAGTCTTCGATCTTGTCTGCCGTTGGAGGGTAGTCTAGGAGCAGTTGAGCTCGCGCCAAAGCTTCCGCTGGAGTGGCGGGTAGCGGTGGCGAACGGTGTGAGGAGGGGGATATGCTCGGACTTCTAACTAAGTTTGAAGGAGCAGTATCCCGTCCAGGCGACCGTGCCTTGCTCGTGCCGGCATGTTGGCGTGCATGCTGGTCTTGAGCATCCCGAGATCCGCCAGCTCGATCTTGGTCCAGTAAGCGTATGGTACCGTGAGTACCATGACGCTGCCGGTCCCGCGCCTCCTGAGATGGGCGCGGTGCATGTACGGACGCCGAGGTCTTGGAGTGCGCGCGGTCGTTGTGGGAGTCGGCTACGCCGCCGATGGGCAGCGCAGCTTTGTCCTTGGACTTGGCGGCACCATGAGCTCCCTCGTCGACACCCGTTCTTCTGCCGGCGTCTACCCCACCAGCCGTTGGCTCCGGCGGTGGCGGGATCGACGCGGACGGAGCAGCTGCCTCCGAAGCCTTCTTCTTCGGCGGCATGTCGATGAAGATGATGAAGATCTAGCTCGTGCGAACGCGGGATCAGGTTAACACAACCTCAACGCCTGCTACCTGGCGCGCCAAAGATGTAGGGGAAACTGATCCACGAACACCTATGGGGACCGGCGGACCGAGCCCCTTTCGGTTCGGCGGGGGGCGGAGATCGCACGAAGAGCGGATCGAGGCGAAGCACACGAGCAGTTTACCCAGGTTCGGGCCGCACGGATGCGTAAAACCCTACTCCTACTTTGTGGTTTCTTATGGAGTTCTTGCTCGGGAGCGCTGAGTGCTACAGTACACTCCAGCAGCTAACGAGACCGAGCGTGAGCGTTCTTCTACTTCGAACCCCCCTCTACGTTGCGCATGGGCCTCCTTTTATATGCTCAAGGGGTCACTGACAGGTGGCAACGTAGTCAAGGGTAAAAATGGAAAGGTGTTGTAGTTGGTACAACTACCTGTACAGTGCACCATACCTAACCCTGACGGCAGGGGACAAGCGCATTAAATGCCCATCAGCGTCGCCCAAACAGTGCAAAAAGGGACCGTCAGGGGCGCCACCGTTCGCCACGACGGCAACCTTGTCAGCGCCGCTTGCCACCGCGCACCGCTGGCTGCACAGCCTCCCGTGACGTACGCCTAGAAGGGCCCTAGAACGACACGTTGGCGGGTGTGCTGGAGCGTGGGTACAGAGTGGTAGCTTGCCGCGGCAAGTGCCTTGCGGTGGTCGTTGTCTTGTCGCGTCCGGGAGCTTGTCGCTCACCGGGCCTTGCCGGGACGCGTGGCGCGTCGCGGCAAGTTCCTTGAGATGCCGGCAAGTTCCTTGAGATGCCTTGGTTGGCCTTCCCGGCAAGCTCCTCTCGCCGGGGTCTTGTGCCTTGAGTGGCCTTCCCGGCAAGCTCCTCTTGCCGGGGCCTTGTCTTCTTGGCTCGAATACTTTGTTCTTGAATGGCTCCAAAGGAACCACGGAGGACCGTGGCGGTCACCCAGCAAGCCTTGCCGCGGGGTGCTGCGACTGCCCGTGCACAAGTTCGGGATACTAGGTTACCCCTACTGTAGTACACCGACACCCGTCGCCGCCCGCTCCTCGGTACCATCGCCGAGGCCTCCGCGGCCTCGCCGTCGCCTTCCTGCGCTGGCCCCTGCCCTGCCCAGAGCGCGGCGCCATCTCTTCCTCAGCCCAGCCCCGACCTCGCCGTCAACGACACCGCCCCCAGTGAGCCCCCGCGTGCACCCCTACCCTGCCCCCCAGTCACCGCCGCCGCCGCCGTGGATGTGGCCGCCGTGGCCCCACGTCATATATGCATGTTTTTTTCTGCATATATATATGATGTTTTTTTGCATATATGTTGATGTATATATGTTAATGTATGGATGTATATGTATGATTATATATGATGATTTTTTTAATAGATGATCATATGAATTTTTTTGTTGATTTTTTTTGTTCATATATCATATGATGTTTTTTTATTCTTGATAGATATGATTTTTTTCGTTGTCATTAGCTGTACTGTTTAGGGTTAGGGTCGTCGAGGAAGAAGGAAAATAAGCGAGAAACGGGGACATGAGGGGGGGTCGATATACCCCCTCCCGGATAACTTCGACATGAGGGGGGTCGATATACCCCCTCCTCGATAAATTTACTGAGTTAAAATGTTCTCATTTTGGGGGGGAGAAGAAAAGAGAGGAAGAAGGAAGAAGAAGAAGAAAAAGGAGAGGAAAAAGGAAAATAAGAAGAGGAAGAAGGAGAAGAAGAAGGAGAAGAAGAGGGGAGGAAGAAGAGGAGAAATAAATAAGAGGAAAAAAGAAGAAGAAAAAGAGGAGAGGAAGAAAGGAATAGAGGAGAAGAAGAAAAAATAGAAAATTAATTTTCTATTTTCTATTTTTTCTTCTTCCCCTCTATTCCTTTCTTCTTCTCCTGTTTTTTTTTCTTCTTTTTTTTCTTTGATTTTCTCCTCTATTCCTTTCTTCTTCTCCTTTTTTTATATAAAGAAGGATAGGAAAGAAAAAAATAAGAAGAGGAAAGAAAGAAGAAGAGGAGAGGAAGAAGAGGAGAAATAAATAAGAAGAAGAAAAAAGAAGAAAAAGAAGAGGAGAAGAAGAAAGGAATAGAGGAGAAGAAGAGAAAATCTTCTCCTCTATTCCTTTCTTCTTCTCCTCTTTTTTTTCTTTTTTTTCTTCGATCTTCTCCTCTCGATATTCCTTTCTTCTTCTCCTCTTTTTATTTCTTCTTCATTTTCTTATGTTTTATCAGGTCTGTCATCGTCGATATACCCCTCCCGATAACTTCAACAGGAGGGGGGTGGTCGATATACCCGTCCCCGATAATATTATTTTACCATGTACGTATGTCGTGTCGATATAAACTCCTGATA
>LR738712.1:99212942-99226180 GCA_902687465.1 Secale cereale
GGGATATACCTGTTGGGGAACGTAGTATTTTCAAAATTTTCCTACAATCACGCAAGATCTATCTACTAGATGCATAGCAACGAGGGGGAGAGTGTGTCTACGTACCCTCGTAGACCGGGAGCGGAAGCGTCTAGTGACGCGGTTGATGTAGTCGAACTTCTTCGCGACCCAACCAATCAAGTACCGAACGTACGGCACCTCCGCATTCAGCACGCGTTCAGCTTGATGACGTCCCATGAGCTCTTGATCTAGTTGAGCTTCACGGGAGAGTTTCGTCAGCACGACGGTGTGGTGACGGATATGATGAAGTTACCGGCGCAGGGCTTCGCCTAAGCACTGCAACGGTATAATCGAGGTGTGTTTCTGTGGAGGGGGGCACCGCACATGGTTGGGAGAGATCAACTGATCAACCTGTGTGTTCTAGGGTGCCCCCTTGCCCCCGTATATAAAGGAGCAAGGGGAGGGGCCGGCCAGCCCTTCTATGGCGCGCCAGGGAGGCAATCCTTCTAGGAATAGGATTGCAATCCTATTCCTAGTAGGAGTCCACCATGAAGGAAGAGGGGGAAAGGAAGGAGAGGGATAGGTGGCGCCCCCCAATCCTAGTACAACTAGGATTCCCTGGTGGGGCACCGGCCAGCCTCTATGGGCTGCCTCTCTTCTTTCCTTAAGGCCCACTATGGAGCATCCCCCTCGTGGGGGGTTCCGGTAACCCCCTCCGGCAATCCGGTTAAATCCGAAACTTTTCCGGAACACTTCCGGTGTCCGAATATAGTAGTCCAATATATCAATCTTTATGTCTCGGACATTCCGAGACTCCTCGTCATGTCCGTGATCTCATCCGGGACTCCGAACTACCTACGGTACATCAAAAACCATAAACTCATAATACCGATCGTCATCAAACGTTAAGCGTGCGGACCCTACGGGTTCGAGAACTATGTAGACATGACCGAGACTCATCTTCGGTCAATAACCAATAGCGGAACCTGGATGCTCATATTGGTTCCTACATATTCTACGAAGATCTTTATCGGTCAAACTTCATAACAACATACGTTGTTCCTTCTGTCATCGGTATGTTACTTGCCCGAGATTCGATCGTCGGTATCTCTATACCTAGTTCAATCTCGTTACCGGTAAGTCTCTTTACTCGTTCCATAATACATCATCTCGTGACTAACTCATTATTCATTTGCTTGCAAGACTTATTATGATGTGCATTACTGAGAGGGCCCAGAGATACCTCTCCGACACTCGGAGTGACAAATCCTAGTCTTGATCTATGCCAACACCACGAATACTTTCGGAGACACCTGTAGAGCATCTTTATGATCACCCAGTTACGTTGTGACGTTTGATAGCACACAAGGTGTTCCTACGGTATTTGGGAGTTGCATAATCTCATAGTCATAGGAACATGTATTAGTCATGAAGAAAGCAATAGCAGTAAAACTAAACGATCATAGTGCTAAGCTAACGGATGGGTCTTGTCCATCACATCATTCTCCTAATGATGCGATCCCGTTGATCAAATGACAACTCATGTCTATGGTTAGGAAACATAACCATCTTTGATCAATGAGCTAGTCTAATAGAGGCATACTAGGGACACTCTGTTTTGTCTATCTATTCACACATGTACTAAGTTTCCGGTTAATACAATTCTAGCATGAATAATAAACATTTATCATGATATAAGGAAATATAAATAACAACTTTATTATTGCCTCTAGGGCATATTTCCTTCAGTCTCCCACTTGCACTAGAGTCAATAATCTAGATCACATCACCATGTGATTAACACCTATTAGTTCACATCACCATGTGACTAACACCCATAGTTCTCATCGCCATGCGACCAATACCCAAAGGGTTTACTAGAGCCAACAATCTAGTTCACATCGCCATGTGATTAATACCCAAAGAGTAATATGGTGTGATCATGTTTTGCTTGTGAGAGAAGTTTAGTCAACGGGCCTGACACATTCAGATCTGTATGTATTTCGCAAATTTTTATGTCTACAATGCTCTGCATGGAGCTACTTTAGCTAATTGCTCCCACTTCCAATATGCATCCAGATCGAGACTCAGAGTCATCCAGATCGGTGTTTAAAGCTTGCATCGACGTAACTCTTTACGACGAGCTTTTTATCACCTCCATAACCGTGAAATATTTCCTTAGTCTTCCAGTAACTAAGGATAATTTAGACCGCTGTCCAGTGATCTACTCCTAGATCGCTTTTGTACCTCCTTGCCAAACTCATGGCAAAGTATACGACATGTTTGGTACACAACATGGCATACTTTAAAGAGCCTATGGCTGAGGCATAGGGAATGACCTTCATTCTTTTATCTATCTTCTGCCGTGGTCGGGTTTTGAGTCTTACTCAACTTCATACCTTGCAACACATGCAAGAACTCTTTCTTTGACTGTTCCATTTTGAACTACTTCAAAATCTTGTCAAGGTATGTACTCATTGAAAAAACTTATCAAGCGTCTTGATCTATCTCTATAAATCTTGATGCTCAATATGTAAGCGGCTTTACCGAGGTTTTTCTTTGAAAAACTCTTATTCAAGTATCCTTTTATGCTATCCAGAAATTCTATATCATTTCCAATCAACAATATGTCATCCACATATAATATTAGAATTGCTACAGAGCTCCCACTCACTTTCTTGTAAATACAGGCTTCTCCAAAAGTCTGTATAAAACAATATGCTTTGATCACCTCATTAAAGCGTATATTCCAACTCTGAGATGCTTGCACCAGTCCATATATGGATCGCTGGAGCTTGCATACTTTGTTAGCACCTTTTGGATTGACAAAACCTTCTGGTTGCATCATATACAACTCTTCTTTGAGATATCCATTCAGGAATGTAGTTTTGACATCCATTTGCCATATTTCATAATCATAAAATGCGGCAATTGCTAACATGATTCGGACAGACTTAAGCATCGCTACAGGTGAGAAAGTCTCATCGTAGTCAACTCCTTGAACTTGTCGAAACCCTTTCGCAACAAGTCGAGCTTTGTAAACAGTAACATTACCGTCTGCGTCGGTCTTCCTCTTGAAGATCCATTTATTTTCTATGGCTTGCCGATCATCGGGCAAGTCAACCAAAGTCCACACTTTGTTCTCATACATGGATCCCATCTCAAATTTCATGGCCTCAAGCCATTTTGCGGAATGTGGGCTCATCATCGCTTCCTCATAGTTCATAGGTTCATCATGGTCTAGTAACATGACTTCCAGAACTGGGTTGCCGTACCACTCTAGTGCGGAACGTACTCTGGTTGATCTACGACGTTCAGCAGAAACTTGATCTGAAGTTTCATGATCATCATCATTAGCTTCCTCACTAATTGGTGTAGGAATCACTGGAACAATTTTCTGTGATGTACTACTTTCCAGTTCAGGAGAAGGTACAATTACCTCATCAAGTTATACTTTCCTCCCACTCACTTCTTTCTAGAGAAACTCCTTCTCTAGAAAGGATCCATTCTTAGCAACGAATATCTTGCCTTCGGATCTGTGATAGAAGGTGTACCCAACAGTCTCTTTTGGGTATCCTATGAAGACACATTTCTCCGACTTGGGTTCGAGCTTATCAGGTTGAAGCTTTTTCACATAAGCATCGCAGTCCCAAACTTTAAGAAACGACAACTTTGGTTTCTTGCCAAACCACAGTTCATAAGGCGTCGTCTCAACAGATTTAGATGTTGCCCTATTTAGCGTGAATGCAGTTGTCTCTGATGCATAACCTAAAACGATAGTGGTAAATCGGTAAGAGACATCATAGATCGCACCATATCTAATAAAGTACGATTACGACGTTCGGACACACCATTACGCTGTGGTGTTCCGGGTGGCGTGAGCTGTGAAACTATTCCACATTGTTTTAAATGAAGACCAAACTCGTAACTCAAATATTCGCCTCCACGATCAGATCATAGAAACTTTTAGTTTCTTGTTACGATGATTCTCTACTTCACTCTGAAATTCTTTGAACTTTTCAAATGTTTCAGACTTGTGCTTCATCAAGTAGATATACCCATATCTGCTTAAATCATCAGTGAAGGTCAGAAAATAACGATACCCGCCATGAGCTTCAACACTCATCGGTCCACATACATCAGTATGTATGATTTCCGACAAATCTGTTGCTCGCTCCACTGTTCCGGAGAACGGAGTTTTAGTCATCTTGCCCATGAGGCATGGTTCGCAAGTACCAAGTGATTCATAATCAAGTGATTCCAAAAGTCCATCACTATGGAGTTTCTTCATGCGCTTTACACCAATATGACCTAAACGGCAGTGCCACAAATAAGTTGCACTATCATTATTAACCTTGCATCTTTTGGTTTCAATATTATGAATATGTGTATCACTACAATCGAGATCCAACAAACTATTTTCATTGGGTGTATGACCATCGAAGGCTTTATTCATGTAAACAGAATAACAATTATTCTACGACTTTAAATGAATAACCGTATTGCAACAAACATGATCAAATCATATTCATGCTTAACGCAAATGCCAAATAACATTTATTTAGGTTCTACACTAATCCCGAAAGTATGGGGAGTGTGCGATGATGATCATATCAATCTTGGAACCACTTCCAACACACATCGTCACTTCACCTTTAACTAGTCTCTGTTCATTCTGCCACTCTTGTTTCGAGTTACTAATTTTAGCAACTGAACTGGTATCAAATACCTAGGGGTTGCTATGAACACTAGTAAAGTACACATCAATAATCTGTATATCAAATATACTTTTGTTCACTTTGCCATCCTTCTTATCCACCAAGTATTTAGGGCAGTTCCACTTCCAGTGACCATTTCCTTTGCAGTAGAAGCACTTAGTTTCAGGCGTGAGTTTAGCTTTGGGTTTCTTCATGAGTGACAACTTGCTTGTCATTGTTCTTGAAGTTTCCCTTCTATCCCATTGCCCTTTACTTGAAACAAGTGGTCTTATTAACCATCAACACTTGATGCTCTTTCTTGATTTCTACCTTCGCCGATTTCAGCATCGCGAAGAGCTCGGGAATTACCTTCATCATCCCTTACATATTATAGTTCATCACGAAGTTCTACTAACTTGGTGATAGTGACTAGAGAACTTTGTCAATTACTATCTTATCTGGAAGATTAACTCCCACTTGATTCAAGTAATTGTAGTACCCAGACAATCTGAGCACATGCTCATTTGTTGAGCTATTCTCCTCCATCTTGTAGGCAAAGTACTGTCAGAGGTCTTATACCTCTTGATACGGACATGAGTATGAAATACTAATTTCAACTCCTGGAACATCTCATATGCTCCGTGGCGTTCAAAACATTTTTGAAGTCCCGGTTCTAAACCGTAAAGCATGGTGCACTAAACTATCAAGTAGTCATCATACCGAGCTTTTGTCAAAACGTTCATAACGTCTGCATATGCTCCTGCAATAGGTCTGTCACCTAGCGGTGCATCAAGGACAAGATTCTTCTGTGCAGCAATGAGGAAAATCCTCAGATCACGGAACAAGTCCGCATCATTGCTACTAACATCTTTCAACTTAGTTTTCTCTAGGAACATATAAAAAATAAACGGGGAGCAACATCGCGAGCTATTGATCTACAACATAGATATGCTAATACTACCAGGACAAAGTTCATGATAAATTAAAGTTCAATTAATCATATTACTTAAGAACTCCCACTTAGATAGACATCCCTCTAGTGATCTAAATGATCACGTGATCCAAATCAACTAAACCATGTCCGATCATCACGTGAGATGGAGTAGTTTAAATGGTGAACATCGTATGTTGATCATATCTACTATATGATTCACGCTCGACCTTTCGGTCTCCAGTGTTTCGAGGCCATATCTGCATATGCTAGGCTCGTCAATTTTAACCCGAGTATTCTGCGTGTGCAAAACTGGCTTACACCCGTTGTATTTGAATGTAGAGCTTATCACACCCGATCATCACGTGGTGTCTCAGCACGAAGAACTTTCGCAATGGTGTATACTCAGGGAGAACACTTGTACCTTGAAATTTTGTAAGGGATCATCTTATAATGCTACCGTCGAACTAAGCAAAATAAGAAGCATAATAAGATAAACATCACATGCAATCAAAATATGTGACATGATATGGCCATCATCATCTTGTGCTTTTGATCTCCATCTCCAAAGCACCGTCATGATCACCTTCGTCACCGGCGCGACACCTTGATCTCCATCGTAGCATCGTTGTCGTCTCGCCAACTATTGCTTCTACGACTATCGCTACCGCTTAGTGATAAAGTAAAGCAATTACATGGCGATTGCATTTCATACAATAAAGCGACAACCATATGGCTCCTGCCAGTTGCCCATAACTTTACAAAACATGATCATCTCATACAAAACCGTATATCTCATCATGTCTTGACCATATCACGTCAGAACATGCCCTGCAAAAACAAGTTAGACGTCCTCTACTTTGTTGTTGCAAGTTTTACGTGGCTGCTACGGGCTTAGCAAGAACCGTTCTTACCTACGCATACAAAACCACAACGATTTTTCGTCAAGTATGTGCTGTTCTAACCTTCACAAGGTCCGGGCGTAGCCACACTTGATTCAGCTAAAGTGAGAGAGACAGACACCCGCCAGTCACCTTTAAGCAACGAGTGCTCATAACGGTGAAAACAGTCTCGCGTAAGCGTACGCATAATGTCGGTCCGGGCCGCTTCATCTCACAATACCGCCGAAGCAAAGTATGACATGCTGGTAAGCAGTATGACTAGTATCGCCTACAACTCATTGTGTTCTACTCGTGCATATCATCTACGCATAGACCTGGCTCTGATACCACTGTTGGGGAACGTAGTATTTTCAAAATATTCCTACGATCACGCAAGATCTATCTACTAGATGCATAGCAACGAGGGGGAGAGTGTGTCTACGTACCCTCGTAGACCGGGAGCGGAAGCGTCTAGTGACGTGGTTGATGTAGTCGAACTTCTTCGCGGTCCAACCGATCAAGTACCGAACGTACGACACCTCTACGTTCAGCACACGTTCAGCTTGATGACGTCCCACGAGCTCTTGATTCAGTTGAGCTTCATGGGAGAGTTTCGTCAGCACGACGGCGTGGTGACGGATATGATGAAGTTACCGGCACAGGGCTTCGCCAAAGCACTGCAACGGTATAATCTAGGTGTGTTTCTGTGGAGGGGGGCACCGCACACGGTTGGGAGAGATCAACTGATCAACTTGTGTGTTCTAGGGTGCCCCCTTGCCCCCGTATATAAAGGAGCAAGGGGAGGGGCCGTCCAGCCCTTCTATGGCGCGCCAGGGAGGCAATCCTACTAGGAATAGGATTGCAATCCTATTCCTAGTAGGAGTCCACCAAGAAGGAAGAGGGGGGAAGGAAGGAGAGGGAGAGGTGGCGCCCCCCAATCCTAGTCCAACTAGGATTCCCTGGTGGGGCGCCGGCCAGCCTCTATGGGCTGCCTCTCTTCTTTCCTTAAGGCCCACTGTGGACCATCCCCCTCGTGGAGGGTTCCGGTAACCCCCTCCGGCAATCCGGTTAAATCCGAAACTTTTTCGGAACACTTCCGGTGTCCGAATATAGTCGTCCAATATATCAATCTTTATGTCTCGGACATTCCGAGACTCCTCGTCATGTCCGTGATCTCATCCGGGACTCCGAACTACCTTTGGTACATAAAAAACCATAAACTCATAATACCGATCGTCATCAAACGTTAAGCGTGCGGACCCTACGGGTTCGAGAACTATGTAGACATGACCGAGATTCATCTCCGGTCAATAGCCAATAGCGGACCCTGGATGCTCATATTGGTTCCTACATATTCTACGAAGATCTTTATCGGTCAAACCACATAACAACATACGTTGTTCCTTTTGTCATCGGTATGTTACTTGCCCGAGATTCGATCGTCGGTATCTCTATACCTAGTTCAATATCGTTACCGGTAAGTCTCTTTACTTGTTCCGTAATACACCATCTCATGACTAACTCATTAGTCATTTGCTTGCAAGGCTTATTATGATGTGCATTACCGAGAGGGCCCAGAGATACCTCTCCGACACTCGGAGTGACAAATCCTAGTCTTCATCTATGCCAACACCACGAATACTTTCGGAGACACCTGTAGAGCATCTTTATGATCACCCAGTTACGTTCTGACGTTTGATAGCACACAAGGTGTTCCTACGGTATTCGGGAATTGCATAATCTCAAAGTCATAGGAATATGTATAAGTCATGAAGAAAGCAATAGCAGTAAAACTAAACGATCATAGTGCTAAGCTAACGGATGGGTCTTGTCCATCACATCATTCTCCTAATGATGTGATCCCGTTGTTCAAATGACAACTCATGTCTATGGTTAGGAAACATAGCCATCTTTGATCAATGAGTTAGTCTAGTAGAGGCATACTAGGGACACTTTGTTTTGTCTATGTATTCACACATGTACTAAGTTTCCGGTTAATACAATTCTATCATGAATAATAAACATTTATCATGATATAAGGACATATAAATAACAACTTTATTATTGCCTCTAGGGCATATTTCCTTCAATACCCCCTCCCGATAACTTCAACACGAGGGGGGATCGATATGCCCCCTCTCGATAACTTCAACACTAGGGGGGGGTCTGTCGTCGTCGATATACCCCCTCCCCGATAACATTATTTTCCCGTGTATGTATCTCGTCGTTATCGATATTAATTACCCCCTCCTTGAAGCGTTCTCGAGGCCACCCCTAACCCTTGAAGCGTTGTCGAGGCCACCCTAGAGAAGCAGCGTCGAGGCCACAAATTAATATATATGATTCCTTACTGTGATTAGCTAGCTAGTTCTATGTTTGCCATTAATATATCCATCTATCATGTTTGAATAATAATTGCCATGTTGTAAATATTTGTAGAAACTATGGACGACACCCCCCGAGACGAAGCACAAGAAGCGATGTTGCTGGACATAATCGCAAACGGACGTGATGCCGTCTTGTCGTTTCTCAACGACACCGATGAGCTGCTGGAAAGAGAGGATGAAGAAGCAGGCTATGATTATGATGGCTCCGGTGACCCAATGCACATGCAAGAAGTAGACCGTGAGGACGGCTCCGGTGACCCAATGCCGGTGCAAGAAGGAGACCGTGATGACGGCTCCGGTGACCGAACCGAGTCCGGCCAGCAGGTATATATATTAATTACTTAAGCCTGTGCTGACTAGTTAATTGATGCATTCATTGTTTTGGTATGTACACATATTAATTAACTCTCGTCTTTGTTCTTTTTTCTAGCCCTCCGGATCGAGCACATCGTCGGTAAGGAGACGAGGCCCAAAGAAAAAGTTGAGCTCGGATGAAAAGTTTGAGATCACAGAAGTCGTGCGCACCTGCCAACCGACTGAACCCATCCGGACAAAGAACGCATTTGTTAATCGGTGCGGGGTTCTGGTTAGGGACAAGATCCCGATCAGCATCCAGCAATGGTTAAAGTCGGCTGCAGAAGACCCTGAGGTGTCTTATGTCACTGATATGCAGAAAGAAGATCTTTGGACTGGGCTGAAGTCAAATTTCACCCTACCGCCAGAGGATGATCCGGCGAAGCCAGTTAAAGAGGAATTAATCAAGTATTTTGCTCTTACGAAGATGGCAGACCTATTCAGGAGGTGGAAGAAAGACCTGAATAAGTTTGTCCGCAAAAAAGAGACACCAGAATTCAAGGGCATATATGAGAAGATCAGAGATGACTGGCCCGCATTTGTGGCCTATAAGACATCGGAAAAGAGTAAGAAGATGTCGGCGACAAACAAGCAAAATGCTGCGAAGAAGATGCATCACCATCGCACGGGGTCAGGTGGCTACCTCAGAGCCCAGCCTAAGTGGGCCAAGGCTGAGAATGATCTGCTTCAGAAAGGGATTGAACTAGAGACAATGAACTGGCCAGACCGTTGCCGGACTTGGTTCTTCGGGGCTGGCGGAACCTTGGACCCTGTATCAGGGTGGTGCATTTGGACGGACAAGCAATTGGAAATACCACTCAAGAAGCTTCGGCACTATATCAAAGCAGCACAGCAAGGGACGTTCATTCTCGACAGAGAGAACGACGAGCTCACAATGGCCCTCGGGAATCCTGAGCACCCTGGACGGACACGAGGCACACCAGGCTCCGTTCCATGGAGTGCTGGGTTTCCGGACGCAGGCGGTTACAAATGCCACGAGAGGAGGAAGAAAGTGCAGCGGACCGAACTGCATGCGCTGGACGCTAGGGTACAAGCGATAGAGGAACGAGAAGCAAATCGCAGTAAAAGAACTGCCGAAGCTTCCCCCGAAGCTACCTCGCCATCTTAGCGGAGAAGTAGCATGGCTTCCACTGAGCTGCTTCAGCCGGAGCATGTCTTGACGGCTACTGCCAGCTATCCCGTGGATGCTATCACGGAGTCTCAAAATTGCCACCTTATGACGCAATGGATTAATATGAAGGTCAAGGCGGCTGCTGGCTCTGTTTATCCTACTGGACCCGGCGCAACTTTTCACTGCCGGCCGATTCGAGAAGGATATGCTAGGGTGATGGTGGATGAAATAACGAACGGATTTGAGGACCTCCAGCTTGACCACCCTACCGGTGAAGGGGAGACTCGACTGGGTTCTTCTCTGAAGACTCCATGCCTATGGCGGAAGGACCTCATCAACGTTCTGAACTGGACACCTCCGCCTCCTCCTCCTCCTCCGGCGAGTCAGGGTACTCCGCCTCCTCCACCGCCTCCTCCTCCGGCGAGTGACGATCAGGGCACTCCGAGTCCTTCTCCGGTGCGTGGCGGCACTCCGCCTCCTTCTCCTCCTACGCCGGCGCGCCCGAGCAGCCAGCCTCCTCCTTCTCCGCCTCGTCAGCAAGGGCGGATGAGACCCGCCGCCGCTCTGGCTGCTCCGGCACGTCGTAGTCCTTCTCCTCCGCTGCGTAAGCAAGGAAAGAAGACAACCGCTCCATCTGGTCTGCCATCGTCTAGTAGTATAGCCAGAGGCGGGAGGCAATACATATTCGGTCCTTCTCTCACGCCTCTAGAGAAGTTACCATACAAGAGGTCCGACGAGGAAAACGCGAATATCGCTGAACCCGAAGTGAAGGACTGGCTTGAAGGGTTGAAAGCACAGAGACATCCACCTTTGGAGGAGAAGATAGATCCGGTGAAAGCAAAGCGCACTCTGGGTGCCCTGAAGAAACCAGCGAAGTGTCCGCCGAAAGACTACTATGACCGCATTATTGAAAAGTCATTTCACGAAGCGAAGCGGTCGGGAAGTACTAGAAGTGATCAAAGGTTAGCAGAAGGATGAGCTGGGAAACAAATTGCCCAGCTCGGCGAACAAGCGGACCAATCGTGCCCCCCGCTCAAGGTGTCTAGCGACATCGTCGCTAATGATCCGAGGATGGTGCCCGGTTATAGCAATCTTGGAGATTACCTGCCCGACGATGTACATTATGATTTCTTGGAGGTGCAGATACAAAGATACGAGTATGGGAAGCCTCTCGTCAAAGATGAAAGATTTCTATCAACGATGATGCGAAGATTGCATGATCGGTACTTGAAAATCTGTGGAGAGTCTAGGGGGAGGGATAGTTTGTATGTGAGAGTTAAACCGGAGCATGACCTCGTTGGAATTGAACTGTTGCCTATTCCATTTGAGGAGTTCTATTAGTTTTTCAATCAATTGGCCCTCGATAAAGCAACGGTCACCTGCTACTGTCTGTAAGTAGTACTACTTCTGTCATTAAGTCTCTCTATATAGCTCAGCTCTTTGATTGCATGTATTTATAATTATCCTCACTATATTATGCAGATTGAAGATTGTCGAATTGAAGAAAAGACAAGTCAGTGATATTGGGTTCATTAACACATATCTCATAGATGCAACTAAGGTTACATTGCGTGCCGCAGATACCGAGGCCAACTTGCTACGATCGTTGGTAGTAAATGAAAACAAATATATAATACCCTTTCCTTACAACTTCAAGTGAGTGTTACTATTTTGTGCATATTCGGTTTCCCTTATATATTAGTCAAGGTTATAGTAATGTAATTGATGAGTTCATGCATGCGTGCGTAGCTTCCACTATATTCTCCTAGAGATTAAGCTTGAGCAGGGAGTAGCAACTGTCTTGGACTCTAAACGAAAAGATCCCAAGGAGTATGCGGACATGACTCAAATGCTCGAGAAGTAAGTTAAATCGATCATTATCCACCATGCATATCAGCAACTTTGTTCATTTCTGATATCAAGTAATTGTTTTCTTTGTCTGGCAGGGTTTGGAGAAAATTCACCAAAAAAGCTCCGGGACTGCCGAAGAAGCTGGAATTTAGACACCCTAAAGTAAGTACTATATAGTAGCATGTTCCGTGCATCTCCTATTGATTCAAGTGCTAGTTTCATCAATACCATTTGGCATTCTTGCTTATCAGTTTGATTGACCTCTATTTCTTGTAAAGTGGTTGTGGCAGGAACAAGGGAATGATTTCTGTGGATACTACATTTGCGAGTCCTTCCGCCACACGACCTGTGAGCGGGGCTACTCTGACGCACAATTTGAAGTGCGTAAGCAATAATATTCACAATTTTATTTCATTACCATCATTTATTTCATTACCATCATTTGTGTTGAGTTTCATTTATTGCTTACGCAATAATATTTGCATCCGAAAGATCTAATTTTAAGAAGGGGGTCAATATATGTATGTATTGACCCCCTTCTTAAAATTAGATCTTTCGGATGCGAAATGAACTCCTACCACCAGATCGTCTGCGAGCAATTCAAGAGGAATTGGCGGCATTCGTCCTTGACCACGTGATCGCTGAAGAAGGAGAATACTATGTGGACCATGCGTCCGTATGATAGGAGATTATATTTGTAAGAGATAATTATTGTATATATGTACCCGGTAGTGTCGGATAGATATACGAGAACTTGTTGTTCGACCAATCTCTCGGAGAAGGAGAGGTGGTCGATATCACTTCTCTCTGTATGCATATATATGTTGATGATGATCTTCTGTTTCCTTCATTTGCTTACTAGCTAGCGTGTCTAGTCCTCTCTATAGGTATGTATAGTACGTAGCGTCGACCAAGCACGGACATAAGAGAGGACACTTCTCTCTATTAATTAGCTAGCTAACACAATATATGAAACACCTAAATTACCCCCCCAAAACCCCCAAA
>LR738712.1:99226216-99364883 GCA_902687465.1 Secale cereale
AAACCCCAGCCACAGAAATGCTGACGCGTGGATGCCTATTGGTCCCGGTTGGTGCAACCAACCAGGACCAAAGGCCCTCCTGCCTGGGCTCCGCGCACAGGCCACGTGGAGGCCCATCTGTCCCGGTTCTAGTTTGAACCGGGACTAAAGGGCTAGGGCATTAGTACCGACCCTTTAGTCCCGGTTCAAGAACCGGGACAAAAGGCCCTTATGAACCGGGACAATAGGCCCGTTCTCTACTAGTGAACGGAGTCCAAAGGGAATGAAACCTTCGGGAGAGTTATTTTTGGAACCATATCTACCCAGAAGACTTGGAGTACACGCGAGGGAACGAGAGAGGCTGCCACGAGGGTCTAGTGCGCCCCTAGGGGGGAAGGTGCGGCCCCCACCCTCGTGGGCCCCCTCTGGCTCCCCCGATGCCCTCCTTCCTCCTATATATATCCATGTACCCTGAAAACATCGAGGCAACAAAGAAAACCCTAATTCCACCGCCGCAACCTTCTGTTCCCGTGAGATCCCATCTTGGGGCCTGTTCCGGAGCTCCGCCGGAGAGGGGGTCCATCATGGAGTGCTTCTACATCAACACCATAGCCTCACCAATGAGTTGTGAGTAGTTTACCACAGACCTTCGGGTCCATAGTTATTAGCTAGATGGCTTCTTCTCTCTTTTTGGATCTCAATACAAAGTTCTCCTCGAACTACGAGGAGATCTATTCGATGTAATCTTTTTGCGGTGTGTTTGTCGAGATCCGATCAATTGTGGGTTTATGGTCAAGATTATCTATGAACAATATTTGATTCTTTTCTGAAATCTTTTATGTATGATTATAATATCCTTGCAAGTCTCTTCGAATTATTGGTTTGGTTTCGCCTACTAGATCTACAGTTCTTGCAATGGGAGAAGTGCTTGGCTTTGGGTTCAATCTTGCGGTGTCCTTTCCCAGTGACAGCAGGGCAGCAAGGCACGTATTGTATTGTTGCCATCGAGGATAAAAGGATGGGGTTTATATCATATTGCTTGAGTTTATCCCTCTACATCATGTCATGTTGCTTAAAGCATTACTCTGTTCTTATGAACTTAATACTCTAGATGCATGCTGGATAGCGGTCGATGAGTGGAGTAATAGTAGTAGATGCAGAATCGTTTCGGTCTACTTGTCACGGACGTGATGCCTATATACAATGATCATGCCTAGATATTCTCATAACTATGCGCTTTCCAATCAATTGCTCGACATTAATTTGTGCACCCACCGTAGAATTCTGCTATCATGAGAGAAGCCACTAATGAAACCTATGGCCACGGGGTCTATCTTTATCATATTACTTTACCTCAAATTTCTGCCGCTGTTGCTTATTTGCTTTATTTACTTTCTGTTCTTATATCAAAAATACCAAAAAAATTATACTATCCTATCTATCAGATCTCACTTTCCAAAGTGATCGTGAAGGGATTGATGATTTCTACTACGCACCCTTCTTCTTGTAGACGTTGTTGGGCCTCCAAGTGCAGAGGTTTGTAGGACAGTAGAAAATTTCCCTCAAGTGGATGACCTAAGGTTTATCAATCCGTGGGAGGCATAGGATGAAGATGGTCTCTCTCAAGCAAACCTACAACCAAATAACAAAGAGTCTCTTCTGTCCCCAACACACCCAATACATTGGTAAATTATATAGGTGCACTAGTTCGGCGAAGATGTGGTGTACAAGTGCAATATGGATGGTAGATATGGGTTTTTGTAATAAGAAAATATGAAAACAGCAAGGTAGCAAGTGGTAAACGTGAGCATAAACGGTGTTGCAATGATAGGAAACAAGGCCTACGTTTCATACTTTCACTAGTGCAAGTTCTCTCAACGAGGATAACATAATTGGATCATATTACTAGCCCTCAACATGCAACAAAGAGTCACTCCAAAGTAACTAATAGCGGAGAACAAACGAAGAGATTATGGTAGGGTACGAAACCACCTCAAAGTTATTCTTTCTGATCGATCTATTCAAGAGTCCGTAGTAACGTTCAATCTATCATAGAGTTCATACTAGAATAACACCTTAAGACACAAATCAACCAAAACCCTAATGTCACCTAGATACTCCATTGTCACCTCAAGTATCCGTGGGCATGATTATACGATATGCATCACACAATCTCAGAAACATCTATTCAACCAACACATAGAACTTCAAAGAGTGCCCCAAAGTTTCTACCGGAAAGTCAAGATGAAAATGTGTGCCAACCCCTATGCATAGATTCCCAAGGTCACGGAACCCGCAAGTTGATAACCAAAACATACATCAAGTAGATCACATGATATCCCATTGTCACCACAGATAGACACGTGCAAGACATACATCAAGTGTTCTCAAATCCTTAAAGACTCAATCCGATAAGATAACTTCAAAGGGAAAACTCAATCCATTACAAGAGAGTAGAGGGGGAGAAGCATCATAAGATCCAACTAGAATAGCAAAGCTCGCGATACATCAAGATCGTGCCATCTCAAGAACACGAGAGAGAGATCAAACACATAGCTACTGATACATACCCTCAGCCCCGAGGGTGGACTACTCCCTCCTCGTCATGGAGAGCGCCGGGATGATGAAGATAGCCACTGGTGAGGGTTCCCCCCTCCGGCAGGGTGCCAGAACGGGGTCTAGATTAGTTTTCGATGGCTATAGAGGCTTTCGGCGGCGGAACTCCCGATCTAGGTTAATTTCCGAAGGTTTCAGTATTTATAGGAATTTTTGGCGTAGGTCCCACGTCAGGGGGCCTTCTGGGCTGTCCACGAGATAGGAGGGCGCGCCCCCCTGCCTAGGGTGCACCCCTACCCTCATGGGCAGCCCGTGGCTCTCCTGGCCCAACTCTTTTACTTCGGGGGCTTCTTTTGGTCCAGAAAAAATCATCAAAAATTGGCACATCAATTGGACTCCGTTTGATATTCCTTTTCTATAAAACCATAAAATAGGAGAAAAAACAGAAATTGGCACTGGGCTCTGGGTTAATAGGTTAGTCCCAAAAATCATATAGAAGTGTATATAAAAGCCCATAAGACATCATAGAAGGATAATATAATAGCATGGAACAATCAAAAATTATAGATACGTTGGAGACGTATCAAACATCCCCAAGCTTAATTCCTGCTCGTCCTCTAGTAGGTAAATGATAAAGAAAGAATTTTTGATGTGGAATGCTAACCAATATAGTTTTTCAATATAATTCTCTTAATTGTGGCATGAATGTTCACATCTGAAAGATTCAAGATAAAAGTCTATATTGACATAAGAAACAATAATACTTCAAGCATACTAACAAAGCAATCATGTCTTACTATGGCTAAAGAAAGTTATCCCTACAAAATCATATAGTCTGGCTATGCTCCCTCTTGATCACACAAAATATTCATATCATGCAAAAACCCTGATTTCAGCCAAGCATTTGTTTCCATACTCTATCTTTTCAAACCTTTCAACTTTCACGCAATACATGAGCGTGAGCCATGGACATAGCACTATGGGTGGAATAGAGGTGGTTGTGGAGAAGACAAAAAGGAGGGAGATAGTCTCACATCGACTAGGCGTATCAACGGGCTATGGAGATGCCCATCAATAGATATCAATGTGAGTGAGTAGGGATTGCCATGCAACGGATGCACTAGAGCTAAAAATGTATGAAAGCTCAACAAAAGAAACTAGTGGGTGTGCATCCAACTTGCTTGCTCATGAAGACCTAGGGCATTTGAGGAAGCCCATCGTTGGAATATACAAGCCAAGTTCTATAATGAAAATTCCCACTAGTATATGAAAGTGACTAAACATGAGACTCTCTATCATGAAGAACATGGTGCTACTTTGACGCACAAGTGTGGAAAAAGATAGTAGCAATTGTCCCTTTTTCTTTTTTCTTTTCTTTTTTTGGGCCTTTCTTTTTTTCTTTGGCCTTTATTTTCTTTTCTTTTTCGTCTTTTTTTTCTTTTTTTGGAGGGGCTTTCTTTATTTAGCCTTTCCTCACATGGGACAATGCTCTAATAATGATGATCATCACACTTTCATTGAAATACAACTCGATAGTACAACTCGATACTAGAACAAAGTATGACTCTATATGAATGCCTCCGGCGGTGTACCGATATGTGCAATGAATCAAGAGTGACATGTATGAAAAATTATGCATGGTGGCCTGGCCACAAATACGATGTCAACTACATGATCATGCATGGCAATATGACAATATGAAGCGTGTCATATGAACGGAATGGTGGAATGTTGCATGGCAATATATCTCAGAATGGCTATGGAAATGCCATGATAGGTAGGTATGGTGTCTATTTTGAGGAATATATATGGTGGCTATTTTGAGGAAGGATATATAGTGGGTTTATGGTACCGGCGAAAGTTGCGCGATACAGGAGAGGCTAGCAAAGGTGGAAAGGTGGGAGTGCGTATAATCCATGGACTCAACATTAGTCATAAAGAACTCATATACCTATTGCAAAAATCTACGAGTCATCAACACAAAGCAATCAACGCATGCTCCTAGGGGGGAGGTTGGTAGGAGTTAACCATCGCGCGCCCCCGACCTCCACACAAAGGTTGACACTTTACAAATACCTCATGCTCTAACTTCGTCACATAGCGGTTCACCATACGTGCATGCAACGGGAATCACTAAACTTAACACAAGTATTTCTCAATTTCATAATAACTCCACTAGCATGACTCTAATATCACTATCCTCATATGTCAAAACAATTATCAAGCATCCAACATCTCATCATATTCAATGCACTTAGTGTGAATTTTTTTACTACATTGACATTGGATGTCTATCATGTGAAGACTAGTTTCTTAGCCTAAACACATTACCATGCTGTTTTAATAGACTCTCAAATGGGTATAAGTGAAGCATGAGAGTTCAACAATTTCTTCAAAATATTAGCACCATCGTTCTCTAAAAGATATAAGTGAAGCACTAGAGCAATAACAAACTACTCCGAAAGATATAACTGAAGATCAGTGAGTAGTTGAATAGTTATGTAACTATGTGAAGACTCTCTAACATTTAAGAACTTCAGATCTTGGGATATTATTCAAACAGCAAGAAAAACAAATAAACTAAATTAACGCTCCAAGCAAAACACATATCATGTGGTGAATAAAAATATAGCTCCGAGTATAGTTACCGATGGATGAAGACGAAAGAGGGGATGCATTCCCGGGGCATACCCAAGCTTAGGCTTTTGGTTGTCCTTGAATTTTACCTTGGGGTGCCTTGGGCATCCCCAAGCTTAGGCTCTTGCCACTCTTTGTTCCATAGTCCATCAAAGCAATAATCAAAACTTGTAAACTTCACAACACAAAACT
Source organism: Secale cereale (assembly GCA_902687465.1). NCBI lineage: Eukaryota > Viridiplantae > Streptophyta > Magnoliopsida > Poales > Poaceae > Secale > Secale cereale. The sequence continues at coordinate 99,231,581 of LR738712.1, forward strand.
TAGACAAAAATCTCGTGAGCACCGTTAGTATAAGAAAACAAACCACTACTCAAAGGTACTGCAATGAACTCATTCTTTGTTTATATTGGTGTAAAACCTACTGTATTCCAACTTCTCTATGATTCATCCTTCCCAATACTACTCATAGATGCATTGAAATAAGCAAATAACACACGAGAAACAGAATCTGTCAAAAACAGAACAGTCTGTAGTAATCTGCAGGTTTCACATACTTCTGTAACTCCAAAAAATCCAAACTAAATTGTTAAACGTGAGGAATTTGTCTATTAATCATCTGCAAAAATAATCAACTAAATAGCACGCTCCAGTAAAATCTGATGACCATTCTAGCGAGCTCTAACAATTCTGTTTTTCACAGCAAGATCATATAAACTTCACACAAGTCTTCCCAAAGGTTCTATTTGGCACAAACACTAAACAAAACACAAAACCACATCTAAACAGCAACTAGATGCAATATTTATTCCTAAACAGAAGCAAAAGCAAAGAAAATAAAATAAAGTTGGGTTGCCTCACAACAAGCGCTATCGTTTAACGCCCCTAGCTAGGCATAATGATGCTCACATAAAAGATAAGAATTGAAACATAATGGGAGCATCATGAAGCATATGAATAGCACATTTAAGTCTAACCCACTTCCTATGCACATGGATTTTGTGAGCAAACAACTTATGGGAACGATAATCAACTAGCATAGGAAGGCAAAGCAAGCATAGCTTCAAAATTTTAAGCACATAGAGAGGAAACTTGATATTATTGCAATATGTAGAAGCATATGATTCTCTCTCATAATAATTTTCAGAGGCATCATGAATGAATTCAATAATATAACCAGCACATAAGGCATTCTTTTCATGATCTACTTGCATAGAAATTTTACTACTCTCCACATAAGCAAAATTATTCTCATTCATAGTAGTGGGAGCAAACTCAACAAAATAACTATCATGTGAATCATAATCCAATTGAAAACTAAAATCATGATGACAAGTTTCATGGTTATCATTATTCTTAATAGCATACAAGTACTCACAATAATCATCATAGATAGCAACTTTGTTCTCATAATCAATTGGAACCTCTTCCGAAATAGTGGATTCATCACTAAATAAATCATCACCTCTCCAAATCCACTTTCATCAATATAATCATCATAAATAGGAGGCATGCTTTCATCATAATAAATTTGCTCATCAAAACTTGGGGGACTAAAAATATCATCTTCATCAAACATAGCTTCCCCAAGCTTGTGACTTTGCATATCATTAGCATCATGGGTATTCAAGGAATTCATACTAACAACATTGCAATCATGCTCATCATGCAAATATTTTATGCCAAGCATTCTATGTAATTCTTCTTCTAGTACTTGAGCACAATTTTCCTTCCCATCATTTTCACGAAAGATATTAAAAAGCTAAAGCATATGAGGTAACCTCAATTCTATTTTTTTGTAGTTTTCTTTTATAAACTAAACTATAGATACAACAAGAAACTAAAAGGTTCGATTGCAAGATCTTAAGATATACCTTCAAGCACTCACCACCCCGGCAACAGCGCTAGAAAAGAGCCTGATGTCTACTACGCACCCTTCTTCTTGTAGACGTTGTTGGGCCTCCAAATGCAGAGGTTTGTAGGACAATAGAAAATTTCCCTCAAGTGGATGACCTAAGGTTTATCAATCTGTGGGAGGCGTAGGATGAAGATGGTCTCTCTCAAGTGACCCTGCAACCAAATAACAAAGAGTCTCTTGTGTCCCCAACACACCCAATACAATGGTAGATTGTATAAGTGCACTAGTTCAGCGCTGAGATGGTGATACAAGTGCAATATGGATGGTAGATATGGGTTTTTGTAATAAGAAAATATAAAAAATAGCAAAGTAGCAAGTGGTAAACGTGAGCATAAATGGTGTTGCAATGATAGGAAACAAGGCCTAGGGTTCATACTTTCACTAGTCAAGTTCTATCAACAAGGATAACATAATTGGATCATATTACCAGCCCTCAACATGCAACAAAGAGTCACTCCAAAGTAACTAATAGCGGAGAACAAACGAAGAGATTATCGTAGGGTACGAAACCACCTCAAAGTTATTCTTTATGATTGATTTATTCAAGAGTCCGTAGTAACGTTCAATCTATCATAGAGTTCGTACTAGAATAACACCTTAAGACAAAAATCAACCAAAACCCTAATGTCACCTAGATACTCCATTGTCACCTCAAGTATCCGTGGGCATGATTATACGATATGCATCACACAATCTCAGAAACATCTATTCAACCAACACATAGAACTTCAAAGGGTGCCCCAAATTTTCTACCGGAAAGTCAAGACGAAAATGTGTGCCAAGCACTATGCATAGGAGCTATAGCCGCATCTTGGGTGTTACAAGTGCAATATGAATTTTTGGCGTAGGTCCCACGTCAGGGGGGCTTCTGGGCTGTCCACGAGATAGGAGGGTGCGCCCCCCTGCCCAGGGTGCACCCCCACCCTCATGGGCAGCCCGTGGCTCTCCTGGCCCAACTCTTTTACTTCGGGGGCTTCTTTTGGTCCAGAAAAAATCATCAAAAATTGGCACATCAATTGGACTCCGTTTGATATTCCTTTTCTGTAAAACCCTAAAATAGGATAAAAACATAAACTGGCACTGGGCTCTGGGTTAATAGGATAGTCCCAAAAATCATATAGAAGTGTATATAAAAGCCCATAAGGCATCCTAGAAGGATAATATAATAGCATGGAACAATCAAAAATTATAGATACGTTGGAGACGTATCAATTGACAACCCCTTATCACGTTGGCTGTGAAGTTCTTATTTGTTTGTGCAGGTACGAGGGACTCGCGCGTGGTCTCCTACTGGATTGATACATTGGTTCTAAAAAACAGAGGGAAATACTTACGCTACTGTGCTGCATCACCCTTTCCTCTTCGAGGGAATACAACGCAAGCTCGAGAAGTAGCAAGAAGAATTTCTGGCGCCGTTGCCAGGGAGGCTTACGCAAAAGTCATATACCAAGTACCTATCACAAACCCTTATCCTTCGCACTACATTATTTGCCTCTCGTTTTCCTCTCCCCCACTTCACCCTTGCCGTTTTATTCGCCCTTATTTTTCCGTGTGTTTACCGTTCGCCTTTCTGTTTGCTTGTGTTGCTATGTGCCCTCTATGAGCTTGCATCTTCGCTTGCTAAATTATGGATCCTCATCCACTTGCTAATCTTTTTAAGAGATCCAATTATGATGAACCAATTGCAAGTGAGCTGCGTGCACTAGATTATCTTTATGAAGTTTTGCTTGAAATTCATGAGTCCGAAAATTGTGATGAAGTGTTGAAAGAAGAAGATTATAAAGTGATTCATGATAGCTCCTTGAGTGAAAAGCATGATTGCAATGATGTTATTATAAATTCTATTAATGTCAATTGTGTTAATGATATGCAAAACCATAAGCTTGTGGATGCTAATTTTGCTATGTCCACTACTTGTTGCAATGATCATGATTGGGGTGATTCTTCTTATGGTCTTGAATATTTAATTAATCCCCATGATGAATGTAAGATTGATAATAATGTTTGCAATAATATTGAAAGTGGTTTTGGAAGAGTGTCAACTTTAGATCACACATATTTGGAGAATGTTCAATCTTATCAATTTTTTGATAAAAGTGGGTTTGGAGAGGTCATCACTTTAGTTAATGTTGATCCCACTATTCTGGAAGAGTGTCAACTTTGCATGCATGTGGATCATGTTGAGAACATGTTTTGTGATAGCTATATTGTTGAATTTTCTAATGATCCTACATGCAATTATTATAGAGAGGAAAATATGGTTGTAGAAATTTTCACGTTACTAAATTACCTCTCGTTATGTTGAGATTACTATTGTTTCTTTCTTCTTCCTTGCATATGCTAGATCTTGCTTTTCTTGCTAATTTGTTTTATTATAAAGTGCCTATGCATAGGAAGTATGTTAGAATTAGATGTGATTTTCACATGCTATCTGATGCTCTCTTTCTTCTTCAATTCTTATCTTTCATGTGAGCATCATTGAATCCTCAAGCCTATCTTAATGGCTATAAACGATACGCTTGTTGGGAAGCAACCCAATTTTATTTTCTTTGTTTTTGCTTCTCTTTAGGAATAAATATTGCATCTAGCTTCTGTTTAGATGTGGTTTTGTGTTTTAATTAGCGTTTGTGCCAAGTAGAACCTTTGGGAAGACTTGTGTGAAGTTTATATGATCATGCTGTAAAAAACAGAAACTTTAGTGCTCACGAGATTGGCTGTAATTTTTTACTGGGGAGTGATATTTAGTTGATTATTTTTGCAGATGATTAATAGACAAATTCCTCACGTTTACCAATTTATTTCAATTTTTTGGAGTTACAGAAGTATTCGAAAGTTACAGATTACTACAGACTGTTTTGTTTTTGACAGATGCTGCTTTTCGTGTGTTGTTTGCTTATTTTGATGAATCTATGAGTAGTATCGGGGAGTATGAATCATGGAGAAGTTGTAATACAGTAGGTTTAACACCAATATAAACAAAGAATGAGTTCATTACAGTACCTTTGAGTGGTGGTTTGTTTTCCTAGACTAACGGAGCTCACGAGATTTCTGGCTAAGTTTTGTGTTGTGAAGTTTTCAAGTTTTGAGTATGGCTTTGATGGACTATGGAACAAAGAGTGGCAAGAGCCTAAGCTTGGGTATTCCCAAGGCACCCCAAGGTAAACTTCAAGGACAACCAAAAGCCTAAGCTTGGGGATGCCCCGGGAAGTCATCCCCTCTTCCGTTTTCATCTATCGGTAACTATATTCGAGACTATATTTTTATTCACCACATGATATGTGTTTTGCTTGGAGCGTCATGTATGATTTTAGTCTTTGCTTTTTAGTTTGCCACAATCATCATTTCTGGACACACCTTTTGAGAGAGATAAATATTATTTAGAATTTATTAGAATATTCTATGTGCTTCACTAATACCTTTTGAGCTAGATAGTTTTGCTCTAGTGCTTCACTTATATCTTTTAGAGCACGGTGGTGGTTTTATTTTGTAGAAATTGTTGATCTCTGATGATTCACTTATATTATTTTGGGAGTCTTTTAGAACAGCATGGTAATATGCTTTGGTTATAAAACTAGTCCAAATATGATAGGCATCCAAGATGGGCATAGTAAATTTTTTCACATAAAGTGCATTGAATATGATGAGAAGTTTGATACTTGATGATTGTTTTGAGATATGAGGATGGTGATATTAGAGACATGCTAGTGGAGTAATTTTGAATTTGAGAAATACTTGTGTCAAAGTTTGTGATTCCCGTAGCATGCACGTATGGTGAACCGCTATGTGACGAAGTTAGAGCATGAGGTATTTATTGAGTGTCATCCTTTGTGTGGAGGTCGAGATCGCGTGATGGTTAACTCCTACCAACCCTTCCCCTAGGAGCATGCGTTGAATACTTTGTTTTGATGACTCATAGATTTTTGCAATAAGTATATGAGTTCTTTATGACTAATGTTGAGTCCATGGATTATACGCACTCTCACCCTTCCACCATTGCTAGCCTCTCTTGTACCGCGCAACTTTCGCCGGTACCATACACCCAGCATATACCTTCCTCAAAACAGCCACCATACCTACCTATCATGGCATTTCCATATATTGCCATGCTACTTTCCACCGTTCTGTTCATATGACATGCTTCATCATCATTCACATAGAGTCACATTTCGTTCTAGCTTCGAGTTGTAATCTTTGAGTTGTAAGTCAATAAAAGTGTGATGATATTCATTATTAGAGCATTGTCCCATGCGAGGAAAGGCCAAATAAAAAAAAGATGGCCCAAAAAAATACAGAGAGGGGCTAATAAAAAAAGAGAAGGCCCCGCCAAAAAAACGAGAGAAAAGAGAGAAGGGACAATGCTACTATCCTTTTCCACACTTGTGCTTCAAAGTAGCACCATGATCTTCGTGATAGAGAGTCTCTTGTTTTGTCACTTTCATATACTAGTGGGAATTTTCATTATAGAACTTGGCTTGTATATTCCAACGATGGGCTTCGTCAAATGCCCTAGGTCTTCATGAGCAAGCAAGTTGGATGCACACCACTTAGTTTATTTTGATGAGCTTTCATACACTTATAGCTCTAGTGCATCTGTTGCATGGCAATCCCTACTCACTCATATTGATATCTATTGATGGGCATCTCCATAGCCCATTGATATGCCAAGTTGATGTGAGACTATCTTCCTCTTTTGTCTTCTCCACAACTACCACTCTATTCCACCTATAGTGCTATATCCATGGCTCACGCTCATGTATTGCGTGAAAGTTAAAAGGTTTGAAAAAATTTGAGTATGAAATAATTGCTTGGCTGAAACCGGGGTTGTGCATGATTTAAATATTTTGTGTGATGAAGAGGGAGCATAGCCAGACTATATGATTTTGTAGGGATAACTTTCTTTGGCCATGTTATTTTGAGAAGACACGATTGCTTTGTTAGTATGCTTGAAGTATTATTATTCTTATGTCAATATAGACTTTTGTCTTGAATCTTTCGGATCTGAACATTCATGCCACAATAAAGAAATTACATTGAGAATTATGTTGGTTAGCATTCCACATCAAAAATTCTGTTTTTATCATTTACCTACTCGAGGACGAGTAGGAATTAAGCTTGCGGATGCTTGATACGTCTCTAACGTATCTATAATTTTTTATTGTTCCATGCTATTATATATTCTGTTTTGGATGTTTAATGGGCTTTATTATACACTTTTATATTACTTTTGGGACTAACCTACTAACCCAAAGCCCAGTGCAAATTGCTGTTTTTTGCCTATTTCAGGGTTTCGCAGAAAAGGGATAGCAAACGGACTCCAAACGGAATGAAACCTTCGGGAGAGTTATTTTTGGAACCATATCTACCCAGAAGACTTGGAGTACACGCGCGGGAAAGAGAGAGGCGGCCACGAGGGTCCAGGGCGCGCCTAGGGGAGCAGGCGCGCCCCCACCCTCGTGGGCCCCCTCTGGCTGCCCCGATACCCTCCTTCCTCCTATATATATCCATGTACCCTGAAAACATCGAGGCAACAAAGAAAACCCTAATTCCACCGCCGCAACCTTATGTTCCCGTGAGATCCCATCTTGGGGCCTGTTCCAGAGCTCCGCCGGAGGGGGGATCCATGAAGGAGTGCTTCTACATCAACACCATAGCCTCACCAATGAGTTGTGAGTAGTTTACCACAGATCTTCGGGTCCATAGTTATTAGCTAGATGGCTTCTTCTCTCTTTTTGGATCTCAATAAAAAGTTCTCCTCGATCTTCGAGTAGATCTATTCGATGTAATCTTTTTGCGGTGTGTTTGTCGAGATCCGATGAATATTGGGTTTATGATCAAGATTATCTATGAATAATATTTGATTATTTTCTGAAATCTTTTATGTATGATTATAATATCCTTGCAAGTCTCTTCGAATTATTGTTTTGGTTTGGCCTACTAGATCTATAGTTCTTGCAATGGGGAAGTGCTTGGCTTTGGGTTCAATCTTGCGGTGTCCTTTCCCAGTGACAGCAGGGGCAACAAGGCATGTATTTTATTGTTTCCATCGAGGATAAAAAGATGGGGTTTATATCATATTGCTTGAGTTTATCCCTCTACATCATGTCATGTTGCTTAAAGCATTACTCTGTTCTTGTGAACTTAATACTCTAGATGCATGCTGGATAGCGGTCGATGTGTGGAGTAATAGTAGTAGATGCAGAATCGTTTCGGTCTACTTGTCACAGACGTGATGCCTATATACAATGATCATGCCTAGATATTCTCATAACTATGCGCTTGTCAATCAATTGCTCGACAGTAATTTGTGCACCCACTATAGAATTCTGCTATCATGAGAGAAGCCACTAGTGAAACCTATGGCCCCCGGGTCTATCTTTATCATATTAATCTACCTCCAATTTCTGCCGTTGTTGCTTGTTTGCTTAATTTACTTTCTGTTCTTATATCAAAAATACCAAAAATATTATACTATCCTATCTATCAGATCTCACTTTCGTAAGTGACCGTGAAGGGATTAACAACCCCTTATCGCGTTGGTTGCGAAGTTCTTATTTGTTTCTGCAGGTGCGAGGGACTCGCACGTGGTCTCCTACTGGATTGATAGCTTGGCCCTCAAAAACGGAGGGAAATGATTACGCTACTGTGTTGCATCACCCTTTCCTCTTCGAGGGAATACAACGCATGCTCGAGAAGTGGCACGAACCAGGCAATCAGACTATGCGGCGTTATTGCTTTCACTTAGCCATTGGAATTTGACAAGTGGGGCTAGTTACTAGCCCCTTGTGTGGATATGATATTTCCAAATTAAGGTATCCAATTGCACCCGGCTGGGCGAAAAACCAACCCTTCGTATAACACGGAGTAGATCTCTATCGATCATAGTATATAACCAAGTCACCGGATTGCGTACCAGGTTCTCGCCTATCATGACAGTCATATTTCGGCTTTCTCTACTAAGGTACTTGATCGGATGAGCCAGAAGTACAATTGCAGTAGTTCTCTCTTTACACCCTAGCCGAACAATCGGGAATATAGGGGTAAGAACAGGAGCTGGGCAACCCAACTATTGACCCAAGACATGATTCGGAGCTGATGCATATAGGGAAAACATCCAGGACCCCGAATACTCCTTATAGGTGTTCGGACTTTTCAACATATACCGGGTTGAATACAGCCCCTAGTAATGGACCCTGTTGACAAGGCACATGTGGCAATCTGACGTGGGGAGAGAACATAGATGGTGAGTGAATAAAACTCCAAACATAATATGAGTCAACCTGTTCTTACAATATCCCGTTATAGTATGGCGAGCTGTAAGCTTACAGATAATGCCGAATGAATTTCTTGGACATTTTACATGCCAAAAAGGTATAAAACAAAGAGAGAAAAAGGTTTACACATGGTCTTAATCTAAAAAGAAACCTTAGCGCGGGTCCCTTTTGCACGTCTGCGCCGTTTCCTCCTCTGCAATGTGTCCTTGAAGGGGGGAGTGTGATGGCTATTTGTAAAATAGACAAAAAATAAGAAACCTGGAAAAGAAAAGAGATCCAGTGTGTCCATGAACAGAACTGGTTCGTTTAGTGAACCTTGAAAGATAATTTTATATTCTGAATAGGGTCGAGCCTGAAAGTGCAACTAATCCCCGGGTGGTTTTGGTAATTAATAACAACATATATATCATTGAACTAATATTATCTTGAGAATCATTTCAGAGAAGTTCGATGATATGGGTATGGAAATGTCTGAAGAAGTGGACCCCTCAAAATGCTAAGACAAGCATTGGCAAAAGCTCAAGACTCCATTTTTGGTTTAGTGATCAAAGATCACATTGAGTCCATAGGAAAAGCCAATACTATTAAAAGGGGATGAGGTTGTGTTAATGTTCTTGTTGCTCAAGTGCTTGGTGATCTAACTCCCTCAACTATCAGCACTATTCACTACTTAACACACACCCATAAGTAATCTCGGTCAAACCAACTCTGTCTCACCGAGATGAAGTTATCTCTACAAACCCTAACATCTCGGTCACACCGATTTCTCCAACTCAGTCCCACCGAGATGAACCACTTCAGTTGTTTCTCCAAACCCTAGCTTCTCGGTCAAACCGATTCTGAGTTTCGGTCTCACCGAAAAAGGGCTGCCAACCTTCTGTGATCAGTTGACATCAATTCGGAATATCCGAGTTTATATTTTCGGTCTCACCGAGATGGCAAACCCTAAACTTTGACTCACTTCGGTCTCACCGAGATGGTATTTTCGGTCCCACCGAAAATCCCAACGTTCACTATATTTGAACTTTCGGTCTGACCGAGTTTTCACTTCGGTCTGACCGAGATTGGTCAAATGTGTGTGTAACGGTTGGATTTTGTGTGGAGGCTATATATACCCCTCCACCCCCTCCTCATTCGAAAGGAGAGCCATCAGAAAGTACTACCATTCCTACCATACACTTTCTGAGAAGTGAACCACCTACCCTTGTGTTGAGATCAAGCCATTCCATTCCTACCATATGAAACTTGATCTCTAGCCTTCCCAAGTTGCTTTCCACTCAAATCCTTCTTCCACCACAGCCATATCAGTGAGGAGAGTTGAGTGTTGGGGAGTTTATCATCTGAAGCACAAGAGCAAGGAGTTCATCATCATCAACACCGTCTATTACCTTTTGGGGGGTGGTGCCTCCTAGATTGGTTAGGTGTCGCTTGGGAGCCTCCGTCTTGATGATGTGGAGTTGAACCAAGAAGTTTGTAAGGGCAAGGAGATCGCCTACTTCGTGAAGATCTACCCCGAGTAAGGCTAGTCCTCCGTGGGCGTAGGCCGTGATGGAATAGACAAGGTTGCTTCTTCGTGGACCCTTCGTGGGTGGAGCCCTCCGTGGACTCGCGCAGCCGTTACCCTCCGTGGGTTGAAGTCTCCATCAACGTGGATGTACGATAGCACCACCTATCGGAACCACGACAAAAATCTCCGTGTCACCAAACTGCGTTTGATCTTCTCCACCTCTCTTTTACATGTGCAATTTACTTTCCGCTGCATACACTCTAGAATTGCATGTGTAGGGTGTTACTTGAATTGATCTTAATTGTGAAACTGCCAAAAACATTGCATGATCTAACTCTTTGCAGGTACTTGGATGATCTACATTCCACAAGATTACCACACACTCAAATCATGAGTAATCTTGTCATTGACCAAGTATCTAGCCCTTTGGGATGTTGAGTTCAAGGAACAAAATTCCACATATCCTTTTTGACACCTTATACTTCTAGTATTTCACTCTTGTCATCTTGGATATTCTTGAGTATTTCCTTGCTTGCCTAACCCATGTAGGAAGACGTACTACACAAGTAGAAATGGCGCTCCAACTTCACATTCAATGAGCACCTACATCGAGCTTACCTACATGAACAAAGCATCAACAAGCCCAAGGTATGTTCTTCACATCTTTGAGGAGCTTTACTCAAAGTCATGAGTACAAGCAGCTTCATAAGATGTGATCACATCAAATGCTTAATCGAAAAATGGCAACCCCATTTTGAGCTTAAACGATGAGTATGACCTATGATCAAATGTCCTCATTTGACTCCTAAGTCAATATACTCAAACATAGGTGACTTTGTCGCCGACCTTTATCTAGATGAAGTACATATGTTTTTGGAGTTTTTCTGTTTTCTCTTTTGTTCTCTCATTGAGTTTTCTTTCAAAAAAAAAACTTCATCTAGAAATCTTCTTTATTTTTTTCTTTGTGAATATCCTTCTGGAAATCTTTTTTCTGGCTCTGATCAATTCCTTGAAAATCTTTTACAAATTCATTGCAAATTCTTTGAAACATCCCTCGCAGAGTGAGCTGGACTATTTCTGTGTTTCCTTGGATTTATATTCCAGGACATCACCTTCTGCAGCTCCACTCAGACTTAAATCTTAAAGAGGGAGAGGACTCAAATTTGGACTCAAATTGTTTCTCTATAAATGTTCTTGTTTGTCCCGTTGTGATTCTTAAGGATCCCACTTCTTTCTTTCTTTCTTTCTTTCCATCTTTCCTGTCCTACCTAGTTTACTGTCCTTTTCGGCACTTGATGTCAAAGGGGGAGAGAACTTAAGGGAAATAGGGGGAGTAGGGGAGAAGAGAAGACTTAAGGGAAGAAGAAAAGCAATCTTATCTTAAGGGGGAGAGAATCACATCAAAGCTTTGTCGTGTTTTTACTTTGGACATCATTCTCATTACAATTGGCATCATTCTTTTGATTTTGCTTTTTCCTTCACACCCCTTGTTATCATTGGTATCTCATGGAATCTTTTAGCTTAAGGGGAGAAGACTTAGAGGAATCTTCACAATTGATATCCTATGAAAAGCAAAATCTCTCAGAGTTCATTGAAAATCTTTTAGCTTCGGAGACATGTTTGCTGATTCAAGCCTGTGCTCAACATGAGACACTCTTTATACATGTCCTCCCTGGCTTGGTACTCTTGATGTTCTTGCAGTTGGTTGAAGGAATACTCTTGTGTTATCTAACCCTGTTTTCTCAAGTTTATCCCTTCAGGTACAAATGCCAAGGAACCTCAAGGTAAGTATATGCATCTTGCAGAATGTGCATGATGGTGACTTGCTTGTAAATACTTGTTTGCAAGAAATCACCATGCACATATGCATTATCACTCAATTCCTTTTCTTCTGCTCTGATGCATATAGCCAAGCTGCATGTAGCACATCTTGCTTATCTCTCTTGTGTGCTTGTGGTAGTCCAAAACCATAATCTATGAAAATCTTGCACACTTGTAGGGGGAGCCTGTGTACTACATGCTTGTCAAAGCTTTCATGATAATCCTGTCTTTCTTTCAATAAGCTTTGATGTCTCGTTAAATATAATTTCAGTGTGTTGCCATCAATTACCAAAAAGGGGGAGATTGAAAGCACATTTGCTCTCCGGGTGGTTTTGGTAATTAATGACAACATACTTTGTGGTTGGACTAATGCTTTTATCAAGTATGTTTCAGGAAACCCAATCACATTGGTATGGCAAGATGACTGAAGAAGTGGACCCCTCAAGTGCTAAGACAAGCATTGGCAAAAGCTCAAGACTCCATTTTTGGTTTAGTGATCAAAGATCACATTGAGTCCATAGGAAAAGCCAATACTATTAAAAGGGGATGAGGTTGTGTTAATGTTCTTGTTGCTCAAGTGCTTGGTGATCTAACTCCCTCAACTATCAGCACTATTCACTACTTAACACACACCCATAAGTAATCTCGGTCAAACCAACTCTGTCTCACCGAGATGAAGTTATCTCTACAAACCCTAACATCTCGGTCACACCGATTTCTCCAACTCAGTCCCACCGAGATGAACCACTTCAGTTGTTTCTCCAAACCCTAGCTTCTCGGTCAAACCGATTCTGAGTTTCGGTCTCACCGAAAAAGGGCTGCCAACCTTCTGTGATCAGTTGACATCAATTCGGAATATCCGAGTTTATGTTTTCGGTCTCACCGAGATGGCAAACCCTAACCTTTGACTCACTTCGGTCTCACCGAGATGGTATTTTCGGTCCCACCGAAAATCCCAACGTTCACTATATTTGAACTTTCGGTCTGACCGAGTTTTCACTTCGGTCTGACCGAGATTGGTCAAATGTGTGTGTAACGGTTGGATTTTGTGTGGAGGCTATATATACCCCTCGACCCCCTCCTCATTCGTGAGGAGAGCCATCAGAAAGTACTACCATTTCTACCATACACTTTCTGAGAAGTGAACCACCTACCCTTGTGTTGAGATCAAGCCGTTCCATTCCTACCATATGAAACTTGATCTCTAGCCTTCCCAAGTTGCTTTCCACTCAAATCTTTCTTCCACCACAGCCATATCAGTGAGGAGAGTTGAGTGTTGGGGAGATTATCACTTGAAGCACAAGAGCAAGGAGTTCATCATCATCAACACCGTCTATTACCTTTTGGGGGGTGGTGCCTCCTAGATTGGTTAGGTGTCGCTTGGGAGCCTCCGTCTTGATGATGTGGAGTTGAACCAAGAAGTTTGTAAGGGCAAGGAGATCGCCTACTTCGTGAAGATCTACCCCGAGTAAGGCTAGTCCTCCGTGGGCGTAGGCCGTGATGGAATAGACAAGGTTGCTTCTTCGTGGACCCTTCGTGGGTGGAGCCCTCCGTGGACTCGCGCAGCCGTTACCCTCCGTGGGTTGAAGTCTCCATCAACGTGGATGTACGATAGCACCACCTATCGGAACCACGACAAAAATCTCCGTGTCACCAAACTGCGTTTGATCTTCTCCATCTCCTTTTTACATGTGCAATTTACTTTCCGCTGCATATACTCTAGAATTGCATGTGTAGGGTGTTACTTGAATTGATCTTGTTTGTGAAACTGCCAAAAACTTTGCATGATCTAAAGGCAGATTTTTTATATTGTCAAGTAGTCTAATCAGCCCCCCTCTAGACCTACTTCGATCCTACAAGTGGTATCAGAGCTTTGGTCTCCATTGCCTTGGTTTCCATTGCTTTGGACTCCATAAGCTTGGTTTCACAACCTAGGAGAGTATGGCGTCTAGTGAGGGTAATTATCGTAGAGGTCCTTACTTTGATGGTACAAATTTTGCTAGTTGGAAGCATAAAATGAAAATGCATATTCTTGGTCATAACCCTGTCGCATGGGGCATTATTTGTGTTGGCATGCAAGGTGATTTCTTTGAAGAAGGAAAAGTTCCGGATCGCGAAGCTACACCCGAAGAGTTGCGGATGTTGCAAAACAATGCTCAAGCTTGTGACATTCTCTTCAATGCTTTGTGTCCCGAAGAGTTCAACAAAATCAGCCGTCTTGAGAATGCTAAAGAGATTTGGGATACTTTGGTTGAAATGCACGAAGGTACTGAATCTGTGAAGGAATCAAAGCTAGATATTCTTCAAGGTCAACTTGACAAGTTCAAGATGAAGGATGGTGAAGGAGTCGCTGAAATGTACTCTAGGCTTGCTCTCATCACAAATGAGATTGCAGGCTTAGGAAGCGAAGACATGACCGACCGATTCATCATTAAGAAGATTCTCAGAGCTTTGGATGGAAAGTATGACACCGTGTGCACTTTGATCCAAATGATGCCAAACTACAAGACTCTCAAGCCAACTGAAGTCATTGGAAGAATTGTTGCTCATGAGATGACACTTAAGGATAAGGAAGAGCTTCACAACAAGTCAAGTGGTGCTTACAAAGCTACAAGTGATGCTCCTACTACCTCAAGTGACAAGCTAGTTTCCAATGAAGAGATAAGCCTAATGGTCAAGAACTTCAACAAGTTCTACAAGAATAGAGGCAAAGAAAGAAGCTCAAAGTCTAGATCATATGATGGAAAGAGATCTTCTAGTCGTGATCGAAACTGTTACAATTGTGGAAGACCCGGACACTTCTCAAATGAGTGTACGGCTCCCCACAAGAGAAGAGAAGAATCTCCAAGAAGAAGAGCAAGAGATGAGTCACCTCGGAGAGAGAGAAGGAGTAGAGATGATCGTTATGAACGAAGACCCTCTCGGAGAAGCAAGGATTCGGAGAGGAAAGACAAGTCATCAAGGAGCTACACAAGAAGAAGACATCAAGCTCATGTTGGTGAATGGGTCTCCGGCTCCGACTCTGACAGTCAATCCGATGGAAGCTATCACTCCGACTCCGACTATAGTCAAGATGAAGGTGTTGCCGGACTTGCACTAGTATCCTCCAACTCCAACTCCTACGACTTATTTGATTCACCAAATGAGGGAATTGGAAGATGCTTCATGGCTAAAGGCCCCAAGGTAAAACACCCTGAATTCATTGACTTTGATAGTGATGAGGATGACTTACTTGATGAGCTCTTGCATGATAAATCTAGTGAGCTTAGTAATGATGAAAATGCTAGTAGTCTTTATAGTCGAGAAGAGTCGAATGACAATGCTATGAAGGAGATTGAGCGTCTAACTAAAGAACTAAACACTCTTAAGTTAGCTCATGAAACAACTCAAGAAGATCATAGAGAGCTCCTAAGATCTCATGAGAAGCTACGCTTCGAGAAGCTCACTCTAGAGCAAGAACATGAGTTTCTAAAAGCGATCAATGACGATCTTCGAAAGAAGAGTTCTTCATATCTTGCCAAACGACTTCTCTTGTCTAATTTCTTGCCACCTATTAAGACTAAGCATGACAAGCATAAGAAAAATTCTTCCTCTAGTAGTAACAATAACAATGTTAAATCCAATATTGTTGCTTCTAGTAGTTCTCTTGATTCCACTAACAATGTTTCAAGCCAAGTTACACTTGAGCAAGAAAATAGCTTATTGAAGGAAATCATAGAGAAAGGTGTCTACAAGAGTCTTGCCGGAAGCAAGAACCTTGAGGAGATTGTTCGCAAACAAGGAAGACACCGGAAGAATCAAGGGATTGGTTTTGAGCAAAAGTTCAACGCCAAAGGTGTTGAGTGGGAAGAAGGTCAATACCCTACTCCACAGTTTGTCTCACAAAAGGAGAAGTATGATCCTACTTCTTCCAATGTGGAACAAGCTCAAGATGACCTTCCACCACAAGACCACAAGCTAAAGGCCAAGGACAAGCTTCAAGAGGAGATTGATGCATTCATTGAAGCACCTCAAGCCATGGTCAAGTGGGTTCCCAAGGACACATCAAGTTCTACTTCGTCAAGCTCAACTACAACACCAAGGATTCCCATCAAGATGATGTGGATCCCAAAGAAGAAGAACTAGTAGGTTCTTGAGGGTGACTCCGCCAACAAACTTCACTCATATTCGTTTTGGCAAGAACTTGTGCAATCAACTTCCACATCATGCACTAGTTCATGGAGTCACAAACCCTCTTGTTGGTAAGTCAAGGGACAAGGTAATCATTGCTTTCATGGACATCATCTCTTGTGTACTTCACTCTATGTCCATGGATATTCTTGTTTGTTCCTTGTGGGACTAACCCATGTAGGTATTGAAAGTGCCCTAATCCAAAGGATTGCTCCTAACTCATGATGATCTACATCAACATTGAGCATCCACATCTTCAACATCTACATGAAGTCTTCTACGACAACCCAAGGTTAGTTTGACCCTTTAAAAGGGGTTCTCACATCTAGGGGGAGCTTTGCTCTAAAAATTGAGCTAAAGCATCTTCAAATGATGTGAACACATAAATGCTTTATGTAAAAGTGGTAACCCCACTTGTGCTTAAACGATGAGTATGACCTATGATCAAATGTTCTCATTTGGCTCCTAAGTCAATATACTCATATATAGATGACCTAGTCATCGACAAATTGTGTGCTAGTAGCTAGAGTGTTTGGTTGTGCATGTTTGACACATATTTCAGTTGCTATCTTATTGTGTGAGCATGTTGAATGCATGATTCTATTCATTCAAGGACATCCATTTGTGGTTTTGATTGTTTTGGTTTCTTTTTCTGGCCAAATGGATGGACAAGAATGCCTAAGCACCTTCCCTAGCTATCTATGCTATCTTGTCTCAAATTCTATTCATGCTTATATCACAACTTTGAACAAGTCTTTTTCGGACAGTCCGAGTGAGGAGCACTCGGAACCACCGATTCGTCTAAGGCTGACTTCCAAAACCTTCTAAGTCCATTTCGGTCTGACCGGCTTCCCAATCTCGGTCCAACCGAAACACTTAGATTGATCTAGGTTTCATCTCGGTGAAACCGAGTTCAAAATCTCGGTCTGACCGATATGCGTAACTGCACTGCAATTATGCATCTCGGTGACACCGAGTTTTTCAACTCGGTCCCACCGACAGTACGGGGTTATATATACTGAGGGCTGCGCGCGATCTATTCCTTTCAAACGTTCGCCCTCCAAGACCCCTGCTGCCGTCGCCCTGATCTAAGGATCGTCGCCGTCGTCGCCTGTGCGCCCTCGCCGCAGGTCTTCGCCGCCGTCAACGGTAATCTTCTCCGCCGTTGCCGCCGTAGAGGGACACCACCAAGTTAGGGTGTGTCCCGATCCCTTTCATGCTCCACTTCTGATTCTTGCATGATAGGACTGCCCTGATTCAATCCACGTTTGATATGATTCCAATACATTATTCAGATCTTCTAGTTTCGAGGAAAATCCTTAGGTTTAGGTTTCCACCGAATGCATCTCGGTGAAGCCGATTCCTGAAAATCGGACTGACCGATTTGGTCTCTGACCATTGCACTACACAGTTCGGTCTGACCGAGTTGTGGAAATCGGAATGTCCGAAGTGAAGTTTCTGTGAAACCCTAAGTTTTCGGTAGGACCGAAACCCATTTCGGTCTGACCGAAAGTGGTGTGTAGGTTCTGTTGAACACTTCGGTTACACCGAAACTTGAAATCGGTTTGACCGAAATACATTCTGTGAAAACTCAAAACTAAGTTTTTAACTCATTTTTTTTTGCAAAAACTTCTGCAGTTGTGATAACTCTTCCATTCTGCCTATACCTTATCTTTTCACAGGTTTTTCAGCCATGTCAGATGTCAGTGACAGCCAGAACAGGTCTGAATCACCATTTGCTGAAATTCCGGAGGCAGATACAAGTCCTGCAAGCAGCTCTAGTGATGATGGTGAGAGGAGCACCCCTAGTGGTTTGCCTCCCGCAGCTACGAGAACCAGGAAGAAGAAAACTTCTGATGATGAGGATTCCGACTTTGTTGCTGAGGAAGTTACCTCCAAGAACAAGAGGAATGTGGTTGCCAAAGAGCACCAAGGGCAGCAAACAAGGAAAGGCACAAGTAAAGTGAAGCAATCAGCAGTTGCCAAGAAGCTCAACTTGGAAGAGCCTGCTCCAAGCAAGGTGAAGAAGACTTCCAAAAGGAAGAGGGTTGTTTATGCTGAACCTCAAGTTGATGCTGATGCAGAAGAAGAAGAAGAAGATGCACCCCAGCCTCCTCCTCAGAAAGCTAAGTTCATGGGTGATGCTATTCGGGCTCAAGCCTCTTCTAAGCCCAAGAAGCCTGCTCCAGTCAAAGCAGCTCCAGCCAAGCCCAAGAGGACAACCAGAAGCATTCCAGCTTCTGAGAAGAACAAAGGTGAGATGCCACCTTCTGAGTCAGATGAAGAGCATGTGTTGCTCAAGCTCCGTCCAAAGTTGCCACTCCACAATGATGCTCATCCTCAAGCTGAGGACATGAAGGCAAGGAAGGACAAAGGTCTCAGGCTATGGAGACAGTCTGATCCATATGCCGTAAGAAGAAGGACTGCTGTGGACCCCAGATTCCACACCAGAGAGCAGCAGGATTTCTATGAGACCGTGCTAATGGATAAGAAGCCCATTGTTGCTGACACCAGGTATGTTGACTGGGAGTACATTGACAGTGAAGAGCACCGGGACTTCTTTCCCCATGTGCATGAGAGCTTTACTGCATGTGGAGTTGCTGATTTTGTGGGTCAAGAACTGACAGCATGGAATGACGAGATGATCATGCAGTTCTATGCCACAGCCCATTTCTACCCCGATGGCAAGATCACCTGGATGACTGAAGGTCAACGGTTTTCTTCAACTGTTGCAGAATGGGCAGAACTTCTGAACGCTCCTGTGCAGAGAGAGGACGACATTGATGTCTATGGGATTCCTAAGAAGAGTCATGATTCTATGAAGAATATGTACAAGGAGATCCCAGCTGCTGATTTGGAGGGATGGAAGCTCGGCTCAGTGTATTATCTCCAGGCTGGTCTGACCACCACTAACACCATTCTGAGGCATACTTTGATGCCTAAGTCAGGTGACCACCGGATGATACGAGGCTATTCTATCAACATGCTGCACATTCTCGATGAGAAGGCACCTTTTAAGGTGATGGACTTGATGGTAGAAACCATTAAGAGGACTGCAGCTGACCAGAAGAGGTCGTGTGGGTTTGCTCCGCAGATACAGATGCTTATCAATGCCAAGTTTGGCACGGGCAAATTCATGTTGGATAGGAAGCACTTGCCACTGCAGCCAGAGCATGAGGACAACGTAGTTGTGATGGATGAAGAGGATCCCACCTCAGTTGAAGGGCAAGCCAAGATCGAAGCTGCAAAGAAAGCCAAAGCTGACAAAGAGGCAGCAGCAGCAGCAGCTAAGCCAAAGAGCTTTGGAGAACAGATTCTTGAAGCAACCCAGAGAATTGAACAACGCCTGGCCAGCATTGAGCAATCTCAGGAGAGCCTTGAGAGGATTGTCGAGGACAAGATCCACGCTCTAGACGTGAAGCTGACTGAGATTCAGGTGTCTGTCAACAAGCTTGAGGCAGACATGGAGGAGACTAGGCAGGAGAGAGCAGAGCTTATGCAGGATGATCTAGTCCAGGACTCTCATCGCCAGACTGCTCCGGTTCCCAGAGGATCCAGATCTGCAGCTATCCCAGTGACAGACTCCAGGGCTACCACTTCAGCACCAGCTACAGCTCCAGCAGTTCCTTCAGCTCCAGCATCCACTCCTCCACCGCAGACATCAGCAGAGATCTTCGCAGATGCAGCTATCTCTACACCGACATCGACCCAGACGGGAGCAGCCAGCCGAGCCCGCAGTGACGTTTAGCTCTATACCTTTTCGAACTTTTTGGTAACTTGTTGCCAAAGGGGGAGAAATTGTTATAGATCATAGGGCTTCGAGAGAGAGAGTGCTCTTTCGTCTTTTCGTTCTTTTGCCGGTTTTCCTTGAGATACATTGGTTTCTTTTGGTTCCAGATACTTTATGTGTGCTTATTGCTTATCCTATGCTATTCCTTATTGTATGGCTATTTACTCTTGTCTTGGTGATTAAGTGCATGTTATTCATTCTTATCATTTTGTGCGCTCCACCAAGATGTATGTGACATAGAAGAGTGACCCATAATCCTAATCGATTGTGCATTTGCATTCAAACGCAAATTTCAAATAATGCACAAATTTAGGGGGAGCTCTTGTTTATCACATACTTCTCAAAGCGACGATATTATTCATTGATTATATCTTTTGTCGAAGCTTTGATCTATATGTTGTCATCAATTACCAAAAAGGGGGAGATTGAAAGTGCAACTAATCCCCGGGTGGTTTTGGTAATTAATAACAACATATATATCATTGAACTAATATTATCTTGAGAATCATTTCAGAGAAGTTCGATGATATGGGTATGGAAATGTCTGAAGAAGTGGACCCCTCAAAATGCTAAGACAAGCATTGGCAAAAGCTCAAGACTCCATTTTTGGTTTAGTGATCAAAGATCACATTGAGTCCATAGGAAAAGCCAATACTATTAAAAGGGGATGAGGTTGTGTTAATGTTCTTGTTGCTCAAGTGCTTGGTGATCTAACTCCCTCAACTATCAGCACTATTCACTACTTAACACAAACCCTAACATCTCGGTCACACCGATTTCTCCAACTCAGTCCCACCGAGATGAACCACTTCAGTTGTTTCTCCAAACCCTAGCTTCTCGGTCAAACCGATTCTGAGTTTCGGTCTCACCGAAAAAGGGCTGCCAACCTTTTGTGATCAGTTGACATCAATTCGGAATATCCGAGTTTATATTTTCGGTCTCACCGAGATGGCAAACCCTAATCTTTGACTCACTTCGGTCTCACCGAGATGGTATTTTCGGTCCCACCGAAAATCCCAACGTTCACTATATTTGAACTTTCGGTCTAACCGAGTTTTCACTTCGGTCTGACCGAGATTGGTCAAATGTGTGTGTAACGGTTGGATTTTGTGTGGAGGCTATATATACCCCTCCACCCCCTTCTCATTCGTGAGGAGAGCCATCAGAAAGTACCACCATTCCTACCATACACTTTCTGAGAAGTGAACCACCTACCCTTGTGTTGAGATCAAGCCATTCCATTCCTACCATATGAAACTTGATCTCTAGCCTTCCCAAGTTGCTTTCCACTCAAATCTTTCTTCCACCACAGCCATATCAGTGAGGAGAGTTGAGTGTTGGGGAGTTTATCATTTGAAGCACAAGAGAAAGGAGTTCATCATCATCAACACCGTCTATTACCTTTTGGGGGGTGGTGCCTCCTAGATTGGTTAGGTGTCGCTTGGGAGCCTCCGTCTTGATGATGTGGAGTTGAACCAAGAAGTTTGTAAGGGCAAGGAGATCGCCTACTTCGTGAAGATCTACCCCGAGTAAGGCTAGTCCTCCGTGGGCGTAGGCCGTGATGGAATAGACAAGGTTGCTTCTTCGTGGACCCTTCGTGGGTGGAGCCCTCCGTGGACTCGCGCAGCCGTTACCCTCCGTGGGTTGAAGTCTCCATCAACGTGGATGTACGATAGCACCACCTATCGGAACCACGACAAAAATCTCCGTGTCACCAAACTGCGTTTGATCTTCTCCATCTCCTTTTTACATGTGCAATTTACTTTCCGCTGCATATACTCTAGAATTGCATGTGTAGGGTGTTACTTGAATTGATCTTGTTTGTGAAACTGCCAAAAACTTTGCATGATCTAAAGGCAGATTTTTTATATTGTCAAGTAGTCTAATCACCCCCCCTCTAGACCTACTTCGATCCTACAGAGCCAAACTATGGACTATGTGTATGCAGTGTGCCCCCATCATCGCCCAAGGGATTTTGAGGGCATAATTATGTACACGAGGCATGTATGCTATCACCTTCTGTGGCAGTTGATGGGGGCGTAGCTGCTAATCTAGCTCAGTCTCATATGAGCTGCCGCATTGAGGCGTATGCCGGACATGTTTAGCTATGTCCGCGACCGATAGGTTGTACCGCTTGAATAGGCCGTTTTGGACTTCGGCTACTAAGGCCACAGTGTCCTCCTCCGTACGGAGAGAGCGTTCCATATTTCCGTTGACCGCGATAACGCCACGTAGTCCAGGCATTTTAAGCTTTAGATAAGCATAATGTTGGACTGCATTAAAGCGGGCGAAGGCTATTCTTCTGAGTAGTGCATGATAGCCACTTCGGAATGGAGCTATATCGAAGATTAACTCTTTGCTACGAAAGTTATCAGGAGAGCCGAATACGACCTCCAATGTTAAATAGCCCGTGCAGCGGGCTTCTACGCCCGGTATCACTCCTTTAAAGGTTGTGCTGCTTGGCTTTATTCTTGATGGGTCGATCCCCATCTTGCGGACAGTGTCCTGATATATCAGATTGATACTGCTGCCGCCGTCCATAAGGACTCGGGTGAGATGGTATCCATCGATTATTGGGTCGAGCACTAGGGAAGCCGAACCCCCATGACGGATACTAGTTGGGTGATCCCTGCTATCGAAAGTGATCGGACAGGCCGACCATGGGTTGAATTTGGGGGCAATAGGCTCGACGGCGTAGACGTCTCGGAGTGCGCGCTTGCGCTCCCTCATTGGGATATGAGTGGCATATATCATGTTCACTGTTTTGATCTCCGGTGGAAATTTCTTCTGTCCCCCTGTGTTTGGCTGGCGAGGTTCATCCTCGTCTTCGCTCTGAGGTCTCTTTCCCTTGTGTTCGACATTGAGCTTGCCGGCCTCCTTGAAGACCCAACAATTACAGTTGGTATGGTTTGCAGGTTTTTCTGGTGTGCCATGGATTTGGCAGGGCCTATCTAATATTTTGTCCAGGCTAGATGGACCATCTTTGTTACCCTTAAATGACTTCTTCCGTTGACCAGGTCTGGAGCCGCTGAATCCGGCGTTTACTGTTGTATCATCTGGGCTTCCAGCATTATTTTGACGTTTGTTTTTGTTACATCGTGGCTTTTCATTGCCGTCCCTGACTTCTGATGTTCCAGGGTCGCTGGTGCTGCTACGAGCTAACCAGCTGTCCTCGCCCGTGCAAAAACGGGTCATGAGTATAGTTAGGGCTGCCATTGTCCTCGGCTTTTCCTGTCTGAGGTGTCTTGCTAACCATTCATCTGGGACACTATGCTTGAAGGCCGCTAAGGCTTCGGCGTCCGGACAGTCGACGATTTGGTTCTTCTTAGTGAGAAACTGATTCCAAAGCTTGCGGGCTGACTCCCCGAGTTGCTGGATGATGTGACTTAGATCGTCAACATCCGGGGGCCGGACATAGGTCCCTTCAAAATTGGCCCGAAAAGCATCCTCAAGTTCTTCCCAACTCCCAATGGAGTTCTCTGGGAGTCTGTTTAGCCAGTGCTGAGCTGGTCCTTTCAGCTTGAGGGGTAAGCATTTAATGGCGCGGAGATCATCTCCACGAGCCATGTGGATGTGAAGAGTAAAGTCTTTTATCCATACGGCAGGATCCGTTGTTCCATGAATGACTCGATGTTTACGGGTTTAAACCCTTTTGGCAAATCGTGATCCAGCACTTCATCGGTGAAGCACGGAGGGTGCGCGGAGCCCCTGTATTTTGCTATGTCATGGCATAGTCCGATGGTTGTGATGTTCGGTATTGACCCCGAACTATTATATGACCGGTGCGATTGGCTTGATAGCCGCCGTCCCATGTGGGAGCACGGTCCCTAGATCCGTAGATGGATCTGGTCTTGCCAGCCTTTTTGTTCAGGTCCTCACGTAGATCGTGTTTCCTGGCCTGAGCCGCATCCTCATTTCCTTTACGGGGTGGGGGTACGGGCTTGTACGCGCCATTGCTAGCCACTCTGTCCCGTCCACGAGGTGGTCGGTCCGGCTTGTCAGTGGTGTTGTTCTTCGGCGGTATAGGCGCAACTTCCTCATCGTCGAATTCAAGCAGCAGTTTACGCTTAGGATAGCGTGTGGTTTGGCGATTGCCATATTTTTGCTCAGCGTCCAGCACTTCGTTCCATCTATTGTTGAGTGTATCATGTTCGGCTTGAAGCCGTCTCTGTTGCTTTTTCAGGCTCCTCGTGGTGGAAATAAGCCTGCGATGGAAGAGCTTTTGTTCCAAGGGTTCTTCTGGGATGATGTATTCGTCGTCACCCAGGCTAACATCCTCTTCAGAGATAGGTTCATAATTACTGTCTTCGGCATCGCTGTCATCGGGCTGCGGTTTCAGACTATGTTCACCATCCTCTCGCTCGTCCTGCTCCATCGCTGGGTCTGCGGGGTCTTTGGCTTGCTCCAGACTGTCATCATCGTTAGTGATAGTGTTGCTATCTTTACCTTTACGGGATTTAGTTCGGCGCTTTGGACGCCGACGTTTGGGAGGTTCTTCGACATGCTTGTCCTTTGCGTGATTGTTTTCGTCGTCGCCCTCCTTCTCCTTAGGTGTATCCACCATATACATGTCGTATGAAGACGTAGATGTCCATCGCCTGGTTACGGGCTGGTTTTGGCCTGGATCAGCTTCGGCTTCGAGGTCCATCCCTTCGAAGTCTTCGAAAGCGTAGTCAAGTAGATCGGTTAGATCTTCGACCGTGGCTACCAAGTGGGTGGTGGGTGGGGAGCAAAATTATTTATCATCAGCCTCCAGTTCGAACCGGATATAATTCGACTGTGTGTCCCCAGCTAAGGAGAGATATATTAATGAGTTTAGCACATCACCGAAAGGTGAGTGCCGGAAGATATCTACAGCATTGATTTCGGCGATAGACACCTGATCAAGCTTGAAGGGCGAGGATGCGCATGATTCGGAACCTATGGCCGGAGATGAGTCCGTGTGCGGCTCCAATGCCGTTGAGTCTGTGGTTTCCACGGCGCGGTTGAGTTTCCCGTCCTCGAGTGACGCGATCTGTTCCGGATCTAGGGCCAGAACTATTACATGTGCTATTTCTTGGTACGATGACTGAGTTAGGTCGTGTTCATCGTGGTGGCAGGGAGAGGTCACCGTGGGCTCGAATCCATCGAAGACCAAGTATCCGCTGATATCAGCAACGTAGTTTAAGCTTCCAAATCTGACTTGATGGCCAGGGGTGTAGCTCTCAACCTGCTCGAGGTGGCCTTCGGTGTTGGCACGAAGCATGAAGCCGCCGAACACAAAAAGCTGTCCAGGAGGGAAAATTCCCATGGTGTCGCCATCGTGGTTGATGACGCAATTGATCAGTCCTTCGGTCGACGACATAGTGGAACTGTCAATGGAAGAACCAATGTTGGTGTCAAAACCGGTGGATCTCAGGTAGGGGGTCCCGAACTATGCGTCTGAGGATCGATGGTAACAGGAGTCTGGGGACACGATGTTTACTCAGGTTCAGGCCCAGGCCCTCTCAATCGTGGTAATACCCTACTTCCTGCTATAGTAATATGGATGAATATGATTACAAGAGTTGATCTACCTCGAGATCGTAATGGTTAAACCCTAAAGTCTAGCCTATGAGGATGTGATGATTCTCAAGCCTATACGGACTAAACCCTCCAGTTTATATATGCACCAGAGGGGCCTAGGGTTTGTACATAACCATCTTGCACAGGAAGGAAATATTACACCCGAACCTAAAACCCGCCATTATACAAATACAGGAGTCCTTTCCAGATACGAGAGACGATCTTCAACAATGATCTTCACGGCCCATCAGTCCGGCCCACCATGAGTTATCCGTCCACCAGAGGACCCCACAATCCAGGACTCCCTCACTGGTGCTCTTAATTAAACAAAACAAAGAGTACTACTATGGCTGGTGCCGCCGTTCTCCGCCGCCTCCTCCATGTCCAGCTCACGTCTGACGGTCTCCTGGGAAGGGCTCCATGGCATCAATTGCACCATACTCGGCAAGCATCTCGCCATCCGCATCCGCCATATCCTTGGCATAGGCCGCCACGAGCTGGGCGTGGGCCGCCGCGATCTAGGCTCTGGCGGGCTCTCTTGTGGCAAGGTATGCCGCGTAGGAACGGACGGCTGCTCAAACTCTCTTGGCGATTGCCAGCTCTTCGGCCGTGGATTGTCGACCATTATCGGAGAAGCTTCGTTTGATTTGTGCGGTGACCACCACGAGCTGGGCTTTGACGGCCTCGACATGGTAGTGGGCGACCTCCATCAAGGCTAAGGCCTACGCTGCGGAATGGACAGGTGTTGTGCCGCTCTCGCCAGTGGCTATCCTGGTGGTAGATGATGTTGCCGCCGCCTGAGAAGCAACAACAGCCGTTTGGATTGCCTTGGCCGCCCGGACGCAGACTGCGGTCGCCCACACGAAGCTTGTTAGCACGCGCCTGGCGGCTGCGGCCGCTCTCTCGCCGGAGTGGGCCGCCAAAGTTTCCCTGATGATGTGGGTCCACGTCCCCATCTTTCATCAGCGACAAATGAATAGTGAAATGATATTTGGGGAGTGAGCTAGTGTGCTTGACACGCCGGCTGTGGAATGTAGCCGACGCACCTTCTCGTGTAAGCCATAAGCGTACTATACACCGATGGTGCTCCAAGATATTTTGTGCTGCATCTCACATGGTTGGTGATAATAGACTATGTGCAATCTACTTGATTTATTGTCTTGATTTTAATTACGTAATGTGGTCACAGCTACAAAGGATGGTGTTTGAATTGTTAGAACTTTTATCTGCAGTGAACATGCAACTATAGGTGTGTCATAAAAAATGGGAATTTTTCGGGGTTCGATTGCACGTTTATATACATTAACTGGGTTTTCCAGGCATTTTATGCACATAATTCAAATTTGAACTACATGCACATTCTCCAGTGCATATAAACTGGTTGAAAAATCAAATATGTGTCCTTGGTTGTATGCTTAGGTCCCATGCAAGAAATGGTAATGAATTTCAAACACCCTGCCACCGTCACTCGGCCGCAAACATTGAGATACCTGTTTTTTTAATTCTAGTAAATACAAAACTCGTCTGAAATTCATGAAACTTGGCATGCTATCATGGAGCGGCATCAACATGCCGTGGTAAAAAAAATTGTCCCACTTGGGCAGGTTTGGGTATAAGCTTCTCACCCAGAGCTTCTCACAACAAGCGTGATGGTTTCGGTAGGGAACATGCCACCTTTGGGGATGAAATAATATTCGTTGCCTCTTATTGCTTTAAAAAATCGACTGTCAACATAGAACAACAGGAGTGTTGTGTTCAATTTTGGAATTTTTTGGGGTTCGTTTGGACATTTTTATACATTAACTCGGTTTTCCAGGCATTTTAAGCGCATAATTCAAATTTGAACTACATGCTCATTCTCCAGTGCATATAAACTGTTTGAAAAATCAAATATGTGTCCTTGGTTTCATGCTTAGGTCCCATGCAATAAATGGGAATGAATTTCAAACACCCTGCCACTTTCACTCGGCCGCAAACATTGAGATACCTGGGTTTTTAAATTGTAGTAAATACAAAACTCGTCTGAAATTCATGAAACTTGGCACGCTATCATGGAGCAACATCAACATGTCGTGGTAAAACATTTGTCCCAATTGGGGCAGGTTTGGGTATAAGCTTCCCACAAACCAGAGCTTCTCACAACAAGCGTGATGGTTTTGGTAGGGAACATGCCACCTTTGGGGATGAAACGATATCCGTTACCTCTTATTGCTTTCAAAAAAAAATTGAGTGTCAACATAGAACAACTGTAGTGTTGTGTTAAATTTTGGAATTTTTTTGGGGTTCGTTTGGACATGTTTATACATTAACTTGGTTTTCCAGGCACTTTATTTGCAGAATTAAAATTTGAACTACATGCACATTCTCAAGTGCATATACACTAGTTGAAAAATCAAATATGTGTCCTTGGTTGCATGCTTAGTTCCCATGCAAGAAATGGAAATGAATTCCAAATACCCTGCCACCGTCACTCGGCCGCAAACATTGAGATACCTGGTTTTTGAAATTTTAGTAAATCCAAAACTCGTCTAAAATTCATGAAACTTGGCATGCTATCATGGAGCGGCATCACCATGTTTCGGTAAAAAAATTTGTACCATTTGGGGCAGGTTTGGGTATAAGCTTCTCACAAACCAGAGCTTCTCACAACAAGCGTGATGGTGTCGGTAGGGAACCTGCCACCTTTGGGGACGAAATGTTATCCGTTACCTCTTATTGCTTTAAAAACATTTGAGTGTCAACATGGAACAACATGAGTGTTGTGTTCAATTTAGGAATTTTTAGGGGTTTGGTTGGAAATTTTTATACATTAACTGGGTTTTCCAGGCATTTTATGTGCATAATTTAAATTTGAACTACATGCACATTCTCCATTGCATATAAACTGGTTGAAAAATCAAATATGTGTCCTTGGTTGCATGCTTAGCTGCCATGCAAGAAATGGGAATGAATTTCAAACACCCTACCACCGTCACTCGGCCGCAAACATTGAGATACCTGCCTTTTTAAATTCTAGTAAATGCAGAACTCGTCGGAAATTCATGAAACTTGGCATGCTATCATGGAGCGGCATAAACATGTCGTGGTAAATAATTTGTCCCATTTGGGGCAGGTTTGGGTATAAGATTCTCACAAACCAAAGCTTCTCACAACAAGCGTGATGGTTTCGCTAGGGAACGTGCCACCTTTGGGGACAAAACGATATCCGTTGCCTCTTATTGCTCTCAAAAAAATTGAGTGTCAACATAGAACAACATGAGTGTTGTGTTCAATTTTGGAATTTTTCAGGGTTCGTTTGGACATGTTTATACATTAACTGGGTTTTCCAGGCATTTTTGTCACATCCCCAGCTTCACCTTGCTTTAGGATAGCACCTGTCTGTTGCATCATGTTTATCTTCAAAGGAAAACCTGAAATGGGGATGCTCAAACCCTAGCACTAAATGAATTTAACTAGGGTCAAATTAAAATCCTTTTCAGTGAACCCAAAATGCCCCTTGGAAAAGTTCATCATTTTTGGATTGATTAAAAACCCCTGCCAAAAATGTTGCACTTATTTCTAGGACCAGTCTGGATTTTTGAATTAAATCATATCTTATTTGCATTTGGGCATTTAAATTTTATATATTATTTTAAATGCTCAAATAATCATAAACTAAAATGTTTACTGTTGGATTTATTCCAAACAGTAGCCATGCTTGGTTTCATGATTTATGAAAATGTTCTGGCATTTTTATTAAATCAAAACAAAAGTAAAAAAATTAGAAAACAGAAACTAAATAGAAAACAGAGAAAGAGGAAGCCCACCTGAGCCACTTACCTGTGCGGCCAGCCCTGTAGTGGCCCAGCCCACCACCGCTGTCGTCCTCCTGGAGCCAGTCGGCCAGGCGTGTGGCCGACGCGCGCGCACGGCCGTGCCTCCACGCCACCTGCCTGCCTATCCCTCCCCTCGCCAGCGCGACGCCGCGGATGACCACCACACTGCCGTCCGGATCGATCTGACCCCTCACTCGCCCCCTTCCCCTCCTCTGTCTCTCTCCCCCGTGAGCGCCCGAACGCTGTCGTCGCCGCCGTCCTGAACCACCGCGGCCACCGTCCACCTCTCGCCCCTCCGATGAGCCCCAGAGCTCCGCCTCGTCGCCCTATACCCCTCCGCCGAGCCACGCGGCACCACACGTCTCCGAACGCCGTCTGCGCAGCCGTTCCCCTCGTCGGCCGCCGACGACCTCACTGTCGAATTCGCGGTGGCTGGTGCCTCCCCGAGCCCACTTCGATGACCTTTGCAACCGCCGTGAGCCCCTCTTGCTCCTCCCCCTATTCCTCTACTCATGCGCGTGCTGTAGCTCCAACCCCCACCGTGCCCGAGAACCCCTCGCCGCGGGCAATGTCGCCGCCGTGGCTATAGCCACTGGAGCATCCACCTGAGTGCACCACCGAGCTCCTAATGACCTCACGAACACGTAGCAGCCATCAGCTCACCTCCCCGTGCCCCGCAGCGCCTAACTCGACGGAGCCCGAACTCCGGCGCCGCCGCGAGCTCGTTTCCGACGAGCTCTGGCCACCCCAGCTCCTCCCACTTGCGGGGATGGATGCGGGAGAGCACGGGCTCCCTCCTGGTGCCCTCAGCGTGCTCAGCCGCAGCCTGCAGCGCCGCGCCCGCGCAAGCCCGACCGCTGCCGCCGCTGGACCTCGTCGCCGGCCACTTTTCCGGCCACCCCAGGGCCAACTACCGCCACCACTCGACGCGGAAGAGTGCCCGCGTCACGTTGATGCCTTCCGCCGGCCGTTTGGTCGTCGGAGGAGGATTTCCGAGCACTGCCGCCGCGTTTGGCCTCGCCGGCGTCGAGCCGCCGGTAGGTTTGACCCCTTGACCACGGCTGGACCCCCCCTGTATCCATGACATGTGGGGCCGGCCGTTGTTTAGTTTTAGTTTAGGTTTTAATTAAGTACTAATCACTGTGCTTAGCTCTATGAGTCACTGACACGTGGGGCCAACC
Source organism: Secale cereale (assembly GCA_902687465.1). Lineage (NCBI taxonomy): Eukaryota > Viridiplantae > Streptophyta > Magnoliopsida > Poales > Poaceae > Secale > Secale cereale. The sequence continues at coordinate 99,262,274 of LR738712.1, forward strand.
CCTGTTAAATTAGTTTAGTTAAAACTAAACTTAATTAGGCCCTGAGAGACTAACATGTGGGCCCAGGCCCCACCAGCAGTTTAGTTAGTGTTAGTTTAAAAACTAACTCTGTTAGCTAGTGGGTCACTGACCAGTGGGCCCCACTGGTCAGGTTTGACCCGAACAGCCCCTGTTGACTTGCTGACGTCACACAGACGTCATGCTGATGCAATAAAGCCTTTCTGGAATTTTATATAAATCTAAATGATTTATTTATTTCAGAAAATAGCCAAAACTTCTAAAAATCATATAAAATCAACCGTAGCTCAGATGAAAATAATTTATATATGAAAAATGATCAGAAAAATATGAGGAATCTGTTTATGGCATTTTCATGCATGTTTGAACAAGTTAAACCTGCTGTTCAGGTCAAATCAATTAAATGACAATTAAATAATCACATATGGAGTTTGAATTTGAATCTTGGGTTCAAACCAACTTCATTTAATTGTGTTGCTAGTTGCATTAGCTCAATCCACAGCATGTTGCCATGTCATGTTCATGCATCATATTGTTGCATTGCATTGATTGTGCTCTTTCTCTGTTTGTCGGTTTTGTCCCCTCTCAGTAGACGACGTTCCGACGATGAGTTCGATGACACCGATAAAGAGCTATTAATATCTTCAGAAGTGCCAGGCAAGCAAAACCCCATTGAGCATTCCGATACAATCCCACTCTCTCGCTCTTGCTCTCTTTTAATGCATTAGGACAACAACGCTTCAACTGTTACCTGCTGCGGTAGTTGAACCCCTTTCCACTACATGACCTGTCCTTGCCACAGTAAATAGTTGAAACCCACTAGTATGAGTAGGAGTTGTTTGAGCCATGTTGTGCCTACTCTTTCATGCTTTCTGGTTATGCCTGCTATTGCTTAGAGTTGTGTCAGGTCTGATTCATCGGGGATGAATTGGAATGTGGTGAACATGTCTTACTGTTGAGAGCTAAGTGTGTGAACACGATTTGGTAAAGGTAGCGATGAGAGGCCATGTAGGAGTACATGGTGGGTTGTCTCATTGCAGCCGTCCTCACGAACTGAGTTCTGTGTTGGTTGATCCATGAAACAGCTACTACCACACATTGGGCCCTGAAATATGACCCCGCTCGACTTATTGACTGCCCTTGTTCTCTGTCCAGGAGTTGCAACTAGTTTTTGGTGTTTGTAGTTTACTGGAGGTCGTGCGCAGTGCTGACCCTCGGGGTGGGCTGTGACACGGCAGGTACGTGGCACGGTGTACCGGTCGCCCGTTTGGTGACGCGAGAACCCTGTACACATCGTTTGGGGCCGTGAGCGACACCCCGGCCGGATCTCCCCACGGATGGAACCCAAATAGGCAATAAACCTGGACGAGAGACTTGTGTGGTTGGTTAGGTCGTGGTCTACACCCACGTCGGCTTTCGCTTGAAGTCTGCCGAGCACATGTCGTGTGCAGACGCTAAGTGGTGGAAACATGTGTGAAGAAGTACACCCCTGCAGGGTTATATATATGATCTATTCGAATAGCCGTGTTCGCGGTAATGGACTTCTGGGTTGCCTATTACAGTTCATAGACAAGTGAAAGTGGATACTCTAAAACGCGCAAGATAAGCGTGAGTGCTATGGATGGCCTTCTCATAGGGAGACGGGAGCGGATCCATAGTAGTGTATTGATTGGTGAGTATGTGGACTCGAGTGCGCCACCTCAAAAGAGTTACTTGCAGTCGTAGTTTAGGATAGCCACCGAGTCAAAGCTGGCTTGCTGCAGTCAAACTCCACCACCCCCTTTGTTGATACTGATGCATATGTAGCTAGTTCTGATGTAAGTCTTGCTGAGTACCTTTGTACTCACGTTTGCTTAATTTATGTTTTTGCAGAGAGACTTCAGTCTCGCTAGTGGTTCCGCGTGGACTTCGACGTTTAGCTTGTTACCTCAGCTACGATCTTGTACCCTCGGGAGGGTCTTGTAGATAGTCAGGCTTTTTCAGCCTTCTTCATTTGTAGTTGTCTGTACTCAAACATGTTATGCTTCCGTTGTCTGTATGCTCTGTATGTTGGGTCATGTGACCTCTGTATGTAATAAATACTATGATGGCTCTTCTGGGCCTTTATCTATATGAGTTGTTGAGTTATGTTGTGATGCCATGTTGTACAACACATACTTGCATGTTATGCGTACGTGTAATGTGTATTGTTATGTGTGGGATCCGACACCTAGTTGTTTACCTTTGGTAGCCTATCTTACAGGGAAATGTCTCCTAGTGTTTTCCACTGAGCCTTGGTAGCTTGCTACTGCTACGGAACACTTAGGCTGGCCGACATGTGTCCTTCTTCGTTCCTGTGTCTATTCCTTAGGGGAAATGTCACGCATTGTTCCTTTAAGTCCTTGTAGCTTGCTACGACTTGGGTTCATACGTTGATGACCGACACGTTCGTTGCTGGGTCATGTATGCCTGTCTCTGTAATTTAGTGCCACTTTTGGTTTATAACTAGTCATGTCGGCCCGGGTTCTCTGTCATATGGATGCTAGCGACACTATCATATACGTGTGCCAAAATGCGCAAACGGTCCCGGGCCAGGTAAGGTGGCACCCGTGGGATACCGTGCGTGAGGCCTTAAAGTGATATGATGTGTTACAGGCTAGACATGTGTGACTTAGGATCGGGGTCCTGACAATTTTAATCACATAATTCAAATTTGAACTACATGCACATCCTCTAGTGCATATAAACCGGTTGAAAAATAAAATATGTGTCCTTGGTTGCATGCTTAGGTCCCATGCAAGAAATGGGAATGAATTTCAAACACGCTGCCACCGTCACTCGGTCACAAACATTGAGATACCTGGTTTTTTAAATTCTATTAAATACAAAAGTCGTCTGAAATTCGTGAAACTTGGCATGCTATCATGGAGCGGCATCAACATGTTGTGGTAAAAAAATTGTCCCATATGGGGCAGGTTCGGGTATAAGCTTCTCACAAACCAGAGCTTCTCACAACAAGCGTGATGGTTTCGGTAGGGAACGTGCCACCTTTGGGGACGAAACGATATCCGTTGCCTCTTATTGCTTTCAAAAAAAAAATTGAGTGTCAACATAGAACAATGATAACCCACAAGTGTAGGGGATCAGTTGTAGCCTCTTTCGATAAGTAAGAGTGTCGAACCCAATGAGGAGCTTAAGGCAGAACAGATACTCCCTCAAGTTCTATCGACCACCGATACAACTCTACGCACGCCTGACGTTTACTTTACCTAGAACACGTACGAAACTAGAAGTACTTTGAGTTTTTGTGGGATAGGTTTGCAAGAATATAAAGAACACGTAAATAAAACTAGGGGCTGTTAAGATAAAGAAACAGTAAAGTTAGTGATAGCGAGTGTTTAAAAGTGGTGGTAGGAGTTGCGAAATTGCCCCTAAGCAATTGACTATGTTACTAGACCGATAGCAAGTTTTATGTGGGAGAGGCCACTGCTAGCATGTCATCCCTTACTTGGAATTCTATGCCCTTATGATTGGAACTATTAGCAAGCATCTACAACTACTAACGTTCATTAAGGTAAAACCCAACCATAGCATTATGATATATTGGCCCCCCTTCAATCCCGTATGCATCAATTTCTACGCTAGGTTGAAGTTTCTGTCACTCTTGCCCTCCAATACGTAGTCCTATCAACATACAACTAACCCTATGGTGTGATCCACGCGCGCGCTCATATGATGGGCACCAAAGGATAGCAACATAACCACAAGCAATTTAAATCAATCATAGTAATTCACCAATCACCGATAGGACAACGATAATCTACTCAGACATCATAGGATGGCAACACATCATTGGATAATAATATGAAGCATAAAGCACCATGTTCAAGTAGAGGGTACAGCGGGTTGCGGGAAAGTGGACCGCTGTAGATAGATGGGGGAAGGTGATGGAGATGTTGGTGAAGATGACGGAGGTGTTAGTGTACATCGCCCTCACATGATGATGGCCCCGGGGGCACTCCGGTGCCACCGGAAGCGAGGGGAGAGAGCCCCCCTCCTTCTTCCTTGACCTTCTCCCTAGGTGGGAGAAGGGTTTACCCTCTGGTCCATGGCCTCCCTGGCGGCGGAGGGGCGAGAGCCCCTCCGAGATTGGATCTGTCTCTCTGTCTCTCTCTGTTTCTGTGTTCCCAGATTCTTCCCCTTCACCGTTTCTTAAATTCCCGGAGATCCGTAACTCCAATTGGGCTGATTTTTTGACACGACTTTTATCCGGATATTAGCTTTCTTGTGGCGAAAGAAGGGCATCAACCGACTTACAGTGTGGCCACGAGGGCACAGGGTGCGCCCCCCTGCCTCGTGGCCCACTCGGGCATCGTCTAATGTTGGTTCCACTTCCCAAAATTCACATATATTCCAAAAAAATCTCCATCCATTTTAATTCCGTTTGGACTCCGTTTGATTTGGATATTCAGCGAAACAAAAAACATGCAACAAATAGGAACTGGTACTGGGCACTGGATCAATATGTTAGTCCCAAAAAATAGTATAAAAAGTTGCCAAAAGTATATGAAAGTTGTAGAATATTGGCATGGAACAATAAAAAATTATAGATACGACGGAGACGTATCAGCATCCCCAAGCTTAATTCCTGCTCGTCCTCGCGTAAGAAATGATAAAAAAGATAATTTTTGATGTGGAATGCTACCTAACATAACCTTGATCATGTAATCTAATCATGGCATGAATATTAAGACACAAGTGATTCAAAGAAATAGTCTATCATTTGACATTAGGACAATAATACTTCAAGCATACTAATAAAGCAATCATGTCTCTTGAAAATAACATGGCCAAAGAAAGTTATCCCTACAAAGTCATATGGTCTGGCTATGCTCCATATTCACCACACAAAGTATTTAAATCATGCACAACCCCAGTTTTAGCCAAGCAATTGTTTCATACTTTAGTATTCTCAAACTTTTTCAACTTTCACGCAATACATGAGCGTGAGCCATGGACATAGCACCATGGGTGGAATAGAAGGTGGTGACAGACAAAAGGTGGGAGAAAGTCTCACATCAACTAGGCAAATCAATAGACTAGGGAGATATCCATCAATCGGTATCAATGTGAGTGAGTAGGGATTGCCATGTAACGGATGCACTAGAGCTACAAGTGTATGAAAGCTCAAAAATAAAACTAGTGGGTGTGCATCAACTTGCTTGCTCATGAAGACCTAGGGCATTTGAGGAAGCCCATCGTTGGAATATACAAGCCAAGTTCTATAATAAAAATTTCCACTAGTATATGGAAGTGACAAAACAAGAGACTCTCTATTATGAAGATCATGGTGCTACTTTGAAGCACAAGTGTGGAAAAGGATAGTAGCATTGTCCCTTCTCTCTTTTCTCTCATTTTTTTTGTTTTTTTTGTTTTCTTTAGAGGCTTTCTCTTTTTTTAGCCCCTCTCTATTTTTTTAGGCCATCTTTTTTTATTTGGCCTTTCCTCACATGGGACAATGCTCTAATAATGAAGATCATCACACTTCTATTTACTTACAACTCAAAGATTACAACTCGAAGCTAGAACAAAATATGACTCTATGTGAATGCCTCCGGCGGTGTACCGGGATGTGCAATGATCTAGCGTAGCAATGACATCAAAAAACGGACAAGCCATGGAAACATCATGCTAGCTGCCTTACGATCATGCAAGGCAATATGACAATGATGGTGCGTGTCATAATAAACGGAACGGTGGAGTTACATTGCAATATATCTCGGAATGGCTATGGAAATGCCATAGTAGGTAGGTATGGTGGCTGTTTTGAGGAAGGTATATGGTGGGTGTATGGTACCGGCGAAAGTTGCGTAGTACAAGAGAGGCTAGCAATGGTAGAAGGGTGGGAGTGCGTATAATCCATGGACTCAACATTAGTGATAAAGAACTCACATACTTATTGCAAAAATTTATTAGCCATCGAAACCAAGTACTACACGCATGCTCCTAGGGTGGAGGTTGGTAGGAGTTAACCATCGTGCGCCCCCGACCTCCACACAAAGGATGACACTCAATAAATAAATCATGCTCCAACTTCGTCACATAACGGTTCACCATACGTGCATGCTACAGGAATCACAAACCTCAACACAAGTATTTCTACAATCCACAACTACCCACTAGCATGACTCTAATATCACCATCTTTATATCGCAAAACTATTGCAAGGAATCAAACATATCATATTCAGCGATCTACAAGTTTATGTAGGATTTTATGACTAACCATGTGAATGCCAGTTCATGTCAACTCTCTAAATAGATATAAGTGAAGCGAGAGAGTTTTATTTCTTTCTATAAAAGTTATGCCCACGCTCTAACAATTATAAGTGAAGCAAAAGAGCATTCTACAAATGGCGGTTTTCTATGTGAAGAGAAACAGGCAATCCAAACTTCAAAAGATATAAGTGAAGCACATGAAGCATTCTATAAAGCCATACTCAAAAGATATAAGTGAAGTGCAAAAAGCATTCTATAAATCAACCAAGGACTATCTCATACCAGCATGGTGCATAAAAGCAAAGGTGAAAACTAAATGCAAAAGACGCTCCAAGATCTCACATCTCACATGAATAAAGCGAATCTGAAAACATACCAATACTTGTTGAAGAAAGAGGGGATGCCTTCCGGGGCATCCCCAAGCTTAGATGCTTGAGTCTCCTTGAATATTTACTTGGGGTGCCTTGGGCATCCCCAAGCTTGAGATCTTGCCTCTCCTTCTTCTCCTCACATCGAGACCTTCTCGATCTTCGAACACTTCATCCACACAAAACTTCAACAGAAAACTCGGTAAGATCCGTTAGTATAATAAAGCAAATAACTACTCTAAGTACTGTTGCAAACCAATTCATATTTTTTTTTTGCATTGTAGCTACTGTAATATAACTTTTCCATGGCTTAATCCACTGATAGAAATTGATAGTTTCATCAAAACAAGCAAACTATGCATCAAAAATAGAATCTGTCTAAAACAGAACAGTCTTTAATAATCTGAAGAATCACCATACTTCTGATACTTTAAACATTCTGCCAAAATTAGGAAAAATATAAAATTTGTGTAGAAAGACAGTGCAAAAAGTTTCAGAACCATTTGACGTTCCAGCAAAAAATGTAAAATCGCGCACTACAGCCAAAGTTTCTGTCCTGCACCGCACAAACCAACAAGCATTGTAAACATCCTAAAGGCAAACCTTGGCACATTATTTTTTATAATACAATGGAATTGTACAAGGGGATAATTATTTTGATGAAAAGTTTCTGTAATTAAGATTCACAAAGTTTCCATGGGCATGAACAAAGTTCAAGGACGTCCCCCACTTTCACAATGCTCGTCTATCTCACTTTCACTTTTCTTTTTGAAAAAGTTTTAGGTTCCCCTCTTTTTTTTTGAACTTTATAAAAGCACACAACAGAAATAAATGACTCTCTAAAACTTCCGGGTTGTCTCCCTGGTAGCGCTTTCTTTAAAGCCATTAAGCTAGGCATATAGTGCTCAAGTAATGGATCCACCCGGATCCCAAGGTATATCAAAGCCAATTTTAATTAGCAATGATTTGGCATTTAGTAGTGAGCACAAAGTGATATGTGTCATGCAAAAACGAAGTCTAACTCTCTTCCTATGCATAGGCATGTCATACAAGAACAATTCATGCACATCAAGTAAAGGCTAATGCATAGTATAAGCAGTTTCTTGCAATTTTATCATGTTGGAAACATAGAGAGGCGGAGATGTAGTTCCTCTCTCATAATAATTGCAAGTAGGAGCAGTAAGCACATGCAAATTATACTCATCAAAATCATCATGTGTAACGGAAAAAGGCAACCCATCAATATAATCCTTAATAAGTGCAAACTTCTCCGATATAGTGTAGTTTGGAGAATTCAAAAAGATAATAGGACTATCATGCGTGGGTGCAATACCAACAATCTCATGTTTAACATAAGGTACTATAGCAAGTTCATCTCCATAAGCATAATTCATATTGGCATCTTGGCCACAAGCATAGCAAGCATCATCAAAAAGGGATATTTCAAAAGAATCCAAGGGACCATAGCAATAATCATATCATTCGTCCTTCGGTAAGCATGAAGGGAAATTAAACAATGTATGAGTTGAAGAGTTACTCTCATTAGAAGGTGGGCACGGGTAGCTAATTCGTACTTCCTCCTTTTGTTATTCGCTCTCCTCCTCATCTTTTTCATCCAATGAGCTCACAATGTCATTGGTTTCTTCTTCCATAGACTCCTGCAAAATATTAGTCTATTTTTGGACAGGGGAGACCTTCTCAATAAACGCATCAATATTGGAGTTATATTCATAATTCAAATAACAATATTTCAATATAGCAAGATTTTTAGTCCTAGAAACATAATCATCAAAAGCATCATTCTTTCTAAACAGAGATTCAATTTCATAAGCACCCTTAAAAGCAATGAATTCTTCTATTTGTTCCACATCATAATAATCATATATACCATTAGCATAAGAAGCTAAGGTTTCATTATCATTAAATTTGCATGAAAAGGGAAGGTGTGGAGCCTTCATCCTAGAGCAACAAGTATAATCATATCTCAAGCATAGTTGCCGAGCATACCAGTGCAAGAAATGAATTTGATCCCATAACAGTTTCCCGTTTTGTGTCAAGAGATAATCCCTAAAGTATTACGTTGATCCAATGTTACTCCCATTACATAGTTGAATGGGGTTTTCTCAGGATTATCAAAGTAGTACATACTATCTTTCACATAATGAGCATCGAGGGTTTTAGGAGGTTCCCCATCTCCATGAGTAGCAAGTACACCTAAGTTTTTTGGTATTTCGTGTTCCATATCCATAACTAAAGATAGAGAACAACTTAGAACAACAAATAAAATCTACTTAGTGATAAAGCAAACAAGCACACACGAGAATATTCACCCCACGCTATTGCTCCCCGGCAACGGCGCCAGAAAAAGGTCTTGATAACCCACAAGTGTAGGGGATCAGTTTTAGCCTCTTTCGATAAGTAAGAGTGTCGAACCCAACGAGGAGCTAAAGGCAGAACAGATATGCCCTCAAGTTCTATCGACCACCGATACAACTCTACGCACGCCTGACGTTTACTTTACCTAAAACAAGTATGAAACTAGAAGTACTTTGAGTTTTTGTGGGATAGGTTTGCAAGAATATAAAGAACACGTAAATAATACTAGGGGCTGTTAAGATAAAGAAACAATAAAGTTAATGATAGCGAGTGTGGAAAAGTGGTGGTAGGAGTTGTGAAATTGCCCCTAAGCAATTGACTACGTTACTAGACCGATAGCAAGTTTTATGTGGGAGAGGCCACTGCTAGCATGTCATCCCTTACTTGGAATTCTATGCACTTATGATTGGAACTATTAGAAAGCATCTACAACTACTAACGTTCATTAAGATAAAACCCAACCATAGCATTATGATATATTGGTCCCCCTTCAATCCCGTATGCATCAATTTCTACGCTAGGTTGAAGTTTCTGTCACTCTTGCCCTCCAATACGTAGTCCTATCAACATACAACTAACCCTATGGTGTGATCCACGCGCGCACTCATGTGATGGGACCAAAGAACAGCAACATAACCACAAGCAATTTAAATCAATCATAGCAATTCACCAATCACTGATAGGACAATGATAGTCTACTCAGACATCATAGGATGGCAACACATCATTGGATAATAATATGAAGCAGAAAGCACCATGTTCAAGTAGAGGGTACATTGGGTTGCGGGAGAGTGGACCGTTGTAGATAGATGGGGGAAGGTGATGGAAATGTTGGTGAAGATGACGGAGGTGTTGGTATACATCACCGTCACACAATGATGGCCCCGGTGGCACTCCGGTGCCACCGGAAGCGAGGGGGAGAGAGCCCCCCTCCTTCTTGTTCATCCTTGACCTTCTCCCTAGGTGGGAGAAAGGTTTACCCTCTGGTCCATGGCCTCCATGGCGGTGGAGGGGTGAGAGCCCCTCCGAGATTGGATCTGTCTCTCTGTCTCTCTTTGTTTCTGCATTCCCCGATTCTGCCCCTTCACCGTTTCTTAAATTCCCGGAGATGCGTAACTCCGATTGGGCTGATTTTTTGACACGATTTTTTTCCGGATATTAGCTTTCTTGCGGAGAAAGAAGGGCATCAACCTCCTTACGGTGTGGCCACGAGGGCCCAGGGCGCGCCTGCCCCTGGTGGGCGCGCCCCCTGCCTCGTGGCCCACTCGGGCATCGTCTGATGTTGGTTCCGGTTCCTAAAATTCACATATATTCCAAAAAAAAAATCTTCGTCTGTTTTTATTCTATTTGGACTCCGTTTGATATGGGTATTCTGCGAAACAAAAAACATGCAACAAACAGGAACTGGCACTAGGCACTGGATCAATATGTTAGTCCCAAAAAATAGTATAAAAAGTTGCCAAAAGTATATGAAAGTTGTAGAATATTGGCATGGAACAATCAAAAATTCTAGATACGACGGCGACGTATCAAACAACATGCATAAGCTCCAGTGCATATAAATTGGTTGAAAAATCAAATTTGTGTCCTTCGGGGCATGCTTAGGTCCCATGCAAGAAATGGGAATGAATTTCAAACACCAGGGCACTGTTGATTGCCGGCAAAACGTTGAGACACTTTGTTTTTAAATTCTAGTAAATCCAAAACTTGTCTGAAATTCATGAAACTTGGCATGCTATAATGGAATGGCACCCGACATGCTGTGGTATTTTTCGTGTCCATTTTGAGAGAAGGCGCACTCGAATAATAGCCAACAAAGGAATTTTGAAACAAATAGCTTCCATTGTAACATCTCAAATGTTTTGTATAATTTAAATTGTGTGCGTTCTGTTAAACATTCACGTGACGCCACGCCTCACTCTTTTAATTGCTAGGAGGTGTCGTGCTGACAGGTGCTTGAGTGCGTGACTAAAGGGAAGGCATGCGAGCCGTACTTCAATGCGGAGGCTCAACGGGAAGCGTGCAAGCTGTACGCCGTGCAGGCTCACTGGGAAGCGAGCCCTTTGACTTCCATGGCCGCCCGCCTTGCTCGCAAACGTTTGAGTTAGAACACCGGTATGCAATCCGACAGCTTCCTCAGGATGCCAAGGGAAAATGTGCTGAGAAGGATTTGTGTAGCTCGTGATGCAAATGGTTTATATAGAACACCCGTATGCAAAGTGAGAGCAGTGCATGATTTGTGCATCCCTTCAATGCAAACGGTTGTTTTGGATGACCCGAGTGCAACCACGTACAAACAATTTGGTATGATTTGCATCTGTCATATTGGGTATGTTGCCATTTGTCAAACTAGAAAGATTTGCATATGTTGATCTACTAACGTTTCCATTTGTCAATCCTTGTAACACTGCGATTTGTCAAAATATGCAGCTAGAAATCACTAGCACTATCTAATTTTTGCAACTAAAATTCAGTAATTAAGCATATATTTCTTTCATAGATTAAGTAGTCGTTCTTAATTTATACAAACAGTTTAACTCGACAGCTGAACCGACCAAACTTTTCCCCAATTGTGCCAACCACGTACTGAAATAGCTAGTTCAACTATATATACTAGCTAATTTTAAGTATGTTGTACAGTTTGACCACACATCTATAGTCAGATGAACTGTACAAAATAGCCCCTAAATAGTACTACTACCACAGAGGGGCTTTGTGCTACTTCCGGCAGCCTGTCCTCTGCCGAGCGTGCTCAGTAAGAGGCAGAGGAGGAGGAGGAGCCTACCAATGAGCTGGAGAAATGCAATATGATGCCTGCTGCTGCTACACGTTCAGCGACGCTTGCCAGCTTGAACGCCCACTACTGCTCCAGATGATCCCTCTCGAAGCGACTGGACTACTCGTAGATCTCCTCATTCCTCGCCTCTGCGTCAGCGTGTGCTACGGCCACGACTGCGGTAAGGCTCTTTGCGTGCTCGACGAGGCGCTCCTCCTCCTCCCGCGGGAACTCGATGTAGCGCGCAAGGTCGCTGACGCATGTGCGGCCCTCCACCTCCGCCTCCCTCCTTCGGGCGGCAGTGGCGGAGCGGGTGATGATCCTGATGGTCAACGTTGGGTTGGCAGCCCTGGCGGTCGACGATGGGGTGGCGGCCATGACCACCACCTCCCGCCTTCGGGCCGCGATGGCGGAGCGGGTGATGGCCACAGTGGCCGACAGTGGGGTGGCGGCCACGATGGCCACCTCCCACCTTAGGGCCGTGGCGGCGGAGCGGGAGATGGCCCTGGCTTTTGACAGTGGTGTGGCGGAAACAGCGGCAGGCAATAGCTTCTGACAGGCAGTGGCGACGGAGCGTGTGATGGGAGTTCCGCGCACACCCAGTAGGGACGCCACACGCACTACACTACGTCGGGGACTGCGCCGCCGCCACGGTGTAGCCTCCCAGCTGGAGCTATCCTCTGATGATGGCGGAGTGGCTGAGCGACGACGACGGACCGGTGCCATTGGCGATTGTGGGAGAAGCAGACGAGAAAAGCTACGGTGAGGGAGGGGAAAATGCGACGCAGGACTCGCCGGCCGTGAGGGTTTTTATAGCAGGCCGGTAAGCATTGGGATTTTGGGGGATTTCACTGAGTCAGGCGGGTAGCTTGCGCGGGAACCTATGAGGTTGCGCGGGAACGGCTCACCGACGATTCATTGACGCCATCGTTTGGCCAAAAGAATGCCCCCGCGCGCTGCGCAAGCTTGCGTTGTAAGCCATCTAAGGCAGTGGGGTGACAAGACGTGCGAGAGGAGGACGAAAGGACACGTACACATACGGTTAATAAAAACACATTTGCGATTTAGTTACCTACTATACCCTCGTCATGGTTTCTAAGTAGGATTTAACTAATAAAATACGAATGCATGTCGCCAAAGATTATATCGTTGGACTCGTATTTGAACATAGTTTCCAGCTATACAATTTTTGTAACATGCATTAACACTTTCATGGTTAAATTTAAGGTTATATAACAGCAAGCGTTTGGCCATCATGCATGTAATATCAGTGTTACGCGCTTGGCTTGCAAGAACCTTGTCGAAATCCATGACCACTACAGGGTCTAGGGCAGCACAAAGAAGGACTCCCTGGTCAAACTTGCCTCAGCCATCATCGACCCCTACTATGAAAAGATGAAGCAGGATGCCCAGAGAACAAGTCCCCTATCCTGGCATAGGTCCTTAATGTGGCAACTAGATGAACCCCACCTCAGGTTCGCGACCAAGAGCATGTACACATGCTACGAGATGCACAGGCGGATCGTTGACATGAGGAAGTGCCTCGTTACCCAAATGGATGAGCCCGGATCGAGCCACAAGTAGAGAAAGCGTCACGAGAAGTAGATGATGATCAGATGATCGTTTATGCTAGTTATCATGCATGTAATATATAGTTTACTTTATTGCTGTGTGGAAATGTCATGTGTGTAGTAGCCACCTATATAATTATGCATGTAACAATTTAATTTGGTGTGTGCAAATGCCATGGTTGTAGTAGCCATCTATGTAAGTGGATGTTTAATTTGGTTATGCAGGCATGTCCTTGTAAGTGTGTGTCTATATGTGTGTGTGTGTGTGTGTGTGTGTGTGTGTGTGTGTGTGTGTGTGTTGTTGTTGTTGTTGTTCTGTATGCAATCCCATCGCACAACATACACGTCTTATTAGCAGTAACCGTATGTGTTATTATCTGTCTTCACACACATTTATGATTACAGACCTGTTTGTCGCGTATCACACACATCTTGTTAAGTTGGACCGTTTATGTTCTCATGTATCAACGCAAACAGTTCATCTGACTGAACCGCATGCCGTATATCGCACAGACCTTCATCTGGCTGCCCGTTTCTTTTGTGTTCCCTAATCACAAATAGTTCATCCGAGTGCACCGTATGTTGTGTATCACACACGCCTTCATCTAGCTGCCCGTTTCTTTTGTTCCTCCTGATTGCACACAGTTAATTGAACTGAACAATATGCCCTTCATCGCACACGCAAGTAAAATCTGAACCGTGTTTGATGCATCCGTCTTTGCAAATGTTTTACACATTTTTTATGGTTTTCATACACCACTATTTGCGATGATTGCATCGCACACTGTTTCTCGAAGGGTCTCTGATCGTAGTGTCGGGTTAGCAGCATCCTGCAGTAGTGATAGGTTCAAATCTGAAATCATGGCACTCGGGTCCTAGTGACAAGCATTAAGCATAGCAAAGTCGTAAAAACATCAATCTCGGAACATAGTGGATACTAGGGATCAAACCCTAACAAAACTAACTCGATTACATGATAAATCTCATCCAACCCATCACAGTCCAACAAGCCTACGATGGAATCACTCACACACGATGGTGAGTAGGATGGAATTGGTGATGGAGGAGGGTTTATGATGACAACAGCGATGATCTCCACTCTCCGGAGCTCCGAACGGACTCCAGATCAGGTCTCTCGAGGAAGAATAGGAGGTGGCGGTGGCTTCGTATCGTAAAACGTGATGAATCCTTCTCTCTGATTTTTTTTCTCCCCGAATAAGATTATATGGACTTGGAGTTGAGGTCGGTGGATGGCCAGGGGCCCCACATGGACGGGTGGCACGCCCTAGGGCGCGCCCCCACCCTTGTGGCCAGGTTGTGGGCCCCCTCCGGTAGATCTTTTCGCTAGTATTTTTTTTATATTCTAAAAATAATCTCTGTTGAATTTCAGGTCATTCCGAGAACTTCTATTTCTGCACAAAAATAACACCAAGGCAATTCTTCTAAAAACAACGTCAGTCCGGGTTAGTTCCATTCAAATCATGCAAATTGGAGTCCAAAACAAGGGCAAAAGAGTTTGGAAAAGTAGATACGACGGAGACGTATCAACTCCCCCAAGCTTAAGCCATTGCTTGTCCTCAAGCAATTCAGTTGATAAACTGAAAGTAACAAAGAATTTTTTTTACAAACTGTGTTTGATCTTGTTGTTGCAAATATGTAAAGCCAACATTTAGGTTTTCAACAAAGATTATGAACTAACCATATTCACAATAACCTTTAGGTCTTGCATTTACTCAGATCAATAACAGAATAAACTAGCGAGCAATAATAATAGATCTCGGATGACAACACTTTTTCAAAACAATCATGATATAATATGACAAAGTGGTATCTCGCTAGCCCTTTATAAGACCGCAAAACATAAATGTAGAGCACCTGAGAAGATCAAGGACTGACTAGACATTGTAATTCATGGTTAAAGAGATCTAGTCACGCTCATACTCAATATTAATTAATAACAAAGCATATAAATAACAGAAGTGCTCTCGAACTGGTGCTTTTTATAAGAGGATGATGACTCAGCAATAAAAGTAAATAGATATGCCCTTCGCAGAGGGAAGCATGGTTTTGCAGAGGTGCCAGAGCTCAAGTTTTTAAATCAGAGATGAATATAATTTTGAGCGGTATGCTTTCTTTCTCAACGCCGCGGCCAAGAGTTCTCGCTATCTTCCATGCTACAGACATTATAGGCGGTTCTCAAACAGAATGGTAAAGTTTTACTCCCCCTCCACCATCAAACACACTCCACGGCTTATACGAAACAACGGGTGCCGTCCAAACCAACAACAGTTCTGGGGGAGCTTTGTTTAATTATTTGCGATTTTATTTTTGATCTTTTGATCATAGGACTAGGCATCCTGATTACCAGCCATTTTCTCGTGAATGACAAACAGAGTCCACTCATCGTGAGAATAACCCACCTAGCCTGGAAGATAGAGACAGACCCCGGTCGCCACATGAGCGATTTGGGCATACAAAACAGAATTTTATTTGAAGGTTTAGAGTTTGGCACATTCAAATTTACTTGGAACGGTAGGTAAATACCGCATATAGGTAGGTATGGTGGACTTATATGGAACAACTTTGGGTTTATGGAAGTGGATGCACAAACAGTATTCCCGCTTAGTACAGGTGAAGGCTAGAAAGAGACTGGGAAGCGACCAGCTAGAGAGCGACAACGGTCACGAATATGCCTTGAGATTAACCAACATTGAGTGCAAGCATGAGTAGGATATAAGTTACCATGAATATAAATATCGTGGAGGCTATGTTGATTTTGTTTCAACAACATGTGTGAACATGTGCCAAGTCGAGCCACCTAAATCATTCAAAGGAGGATACCATCCTATCATACTACATCACAACCATTTTAAAAGCATGTTGGCATGCAAGGTAAACCATTATAAGCTCCTAGCTAATTAAGCATGGCATGAGTAACTATAATATCTAATTGTCATTGCAAACATGTTTCATTCATGATAGGCTGAATCAGGAACGACAAGCTAATCATATTTACAAAAACAAAATAGGTCGACTTCGTACCAGCTTTTCTCAATCTCAATCCTTTCATCTTATATCACATTATTGCCTTTCACTTGCACGACCGAACGGTGTGAATAATAATAATAAGAGTGCACGTGCATCGGACTAAGCTGCAATCTGCAAACATTTATTCAAAGGAGAAGACAACGTAATATGGGCTCTTGTTAGATAATCAATAATGCATATGAGATCCACTCATCATTTTCATCATGATCTTCTCCTCTTGACCCCCCAAAGGAAAAGAAAAAAATTTCAAAGAAACACACTGAAATATTTTTGGAGTTTTTGTTTTTCTGAAGAAAGTGAAATAAGAACGAGAAAACTATTTACACGGAAAAGCTCCCAATAAACAAAAGTAGAACGATAAATCCTTTTGGATTTTCTTTTAATACTACAAACTACTAAAAGAACAAGCAAGAAAGAAACGACAAAAAGAAACGAGAAATATTTTTGGGGTTTCAAAGTTTTTCAAACAGACAAGAAGAAAGCAAGAAAAATAAACTTACATGCATGATACAATGAAAGAGTATGAATACCGACAACTGGGATGAATGTGTGAACATGAATGTTATGTCAGTGAGAAATACGTACTAACCCAAGCTTAGGATTTTGCCTAAGTTGGTCTAGGGCCACCACTGGCCAGGATGATATTCGAAATCATAGTTGGGGTTGTATTGTGCTGCATCAGCTACTGCTTGGCGAGCTTCTTCTTGGAGGCGAGCGGCCTCCACCTCTCTCTCATATTCGCTCGCCTCCTCTTTGGTTATAAATATCTCGCATTTTCCTGAAAATTAAAGAAGGCATGAGCAGGATGAGTAATATGGACGGCACGCCGTTTGTCAAAGATTAGTCGGTACTGGAGGTGTTGTTCGTTCCTCTCAAGAAACTGATAACGTATCATAGCATCATAATCCAGAAAAGCAGGTGGGAACTCAATATCATATCCTCTTATGGGTACACCTAAATAATTAGCTAAGCAAGTTGCATAATTCCCTTCAAATAATTCTCCATCTTTAGCATTATGATGCAACCTCCTCGCAATAATAGCCCCCAAGTTATAACGCTAATCACTTAACACCACACACTTAAGGACACTAAGATCTGGAACACAAAGGTGGCTATGATCATGTTTTCCATTCATGCATCTTCCTATAAAGAGTGCAAAATAATGTATAGCAGGAAAATGAATGCTCCCTATGGTGGCTTGTGTAATGTTCCTAGTTTCCCCCACAGTGATGTTATTAAGGAAATCATGGTACTCAGATTTGTGAGGATCACTAAGACTGCCTCATTTGGTGCAACAAACCCTGGGTCTGTTGCCCAGACTGTGCATAGTCACAAGACCAAGATTGAAGCACTAGCCCCAACCAATGTACAAGGAATCAAGAGGGACGAAGAGCCCGCTCAGATCAGAAGACCAAGGCCAAGCCAGAGAAGCAAGTCATCGCCAAGAGAAGGGCCTCCCTTGCCGGGCAGGCGAGCCTAGCAAGGGGCAAGGCCACCCCTAAAGCAGATAGCAGAACCACCCCGGCAAGGCCTGCTGGGGGCTCGCGGAGGCGAAACCGCCCCACCGAACACTCAAGCATGACCCACGTCATCGATCAATGTGGTGTCAAGCCGCAAGGTGATTAAATGAAAGCTATTAGCCACATGGCAGCCAGTTCCCACAGGAAGAACATGCAGATGACACCCCTCCTGCAATGTGTCAAGTAAGTAGACATGGAGCTGGCAGGATAGCCCGGCAAGACTTGCCGGGTAGACAATGATCTGACGTTAAGCGGCGCATTTAATGCGCCCTTTCATCCTGCAGAGTTAGGTATGATAGCACTGTTCGCTATCTTATTAGTGCATAATGACTACTTTGTCACTGTGGTAACCCCTTAGTCTATAAAAGGAGGCCCATGGCAACCATAGAAAAGGAGTTGGAAAATAGATGAACCCACACCACCATACGCGTGTAGTCGCTACAGCCCTGAGGCAAGCCCTGCCAGCCAAGTGTACCATGCACCACCACACTCATTCCACCATCAATCCACCAAAGCAGGAGTAGGGTCTTACGCCTCACGGTGGCCAGAACCTGGGTAAATTGCTTGTGTGCTCTCTGTCGTGTTGTCGTACGCTGATCTGCTCTGTGTGCAATGCGACGACCCCCTGCCGAAGCAGCAAGGGGCCACCTGGTCCCATAGGTAGCCGCGGATACCCCGCAATAGCCCCACTGTGGATTTTTGCATGCTTCACAAAAATCTTCTAAGTCTGTAGTATAAGATTCATCATAAAGATCAAACATGACAGTATGAGTATTGCGCTTAGATGAAAACTCAAACCTCCGCACAAAGGAATCGGTGAGGTAATTGTGTTGTCGGCACTTATCTGACATGAAGTCCTCAAGGCCGGCATTTCGTACGCACGCATCAAACTCATCCTTGAAACTTGCGCGAATCATAAATTCATCCGACGGCCATTCGCACGTCCGCACTTGAGCTTCCCTTGGCGGTTCGAGGTCCGGTTCACGTATAGCGAGCCTCGGTGGTTGCTTCCTTGAAGGGCCACCTTAGTACATTTGCTTAGACATTTTCTTTCTCTGAAAAATTCTGAAATATTTATAGTGACTCAAAATAAAAGTGAACCAAACTCAACAAAATTGATAGCAACTACTCCTACAAGTGCCTAGAGGCTATATCATGCATCAAGACTACTTTGGACCATATAAATTTGACACGCAAGCTCATGAACAAGGTCACCACGACAGCAAAAATTTGCAATAAATAAAGCACTAGAACAAAACTGATTGGACCATCGGAGGAGTCAATATCGAGGATAAATCCCCCAAAACAGTTTTGCGAATGTTGATTTGAGCAAGGAGATTAAAAATGGCAGCAAAATGAGCTGAAACACGGGTTTGAGCTGTGTGAGGATTTTTTCTGGAGGAAGAAAAAGAGGATGGATGCTGGAATAAATGGAGGGGCCACGTGGGTCCCACAAGGACAGGTGGCGCGCCCTCCACCCTTGTGGCCCACTGGTGCATCCCCCTGGTGCACTCTCAGTGCCAGAAATTCTTAAATATTCCACAAAAAATTAGATTAAATTTTGAGGGCATTTGGAGAACTTCTATTTTCAGGACATTTTTGTATTGCACGGATAATTCAGATAACAGACGAATAGTACTATTTTTATTTTATATAATCTACATAACATAAAGTAAAAGGTGGGTACATAAGGTGGTGCTCTCTAAATTCATCTGTCTCATGCCCCTCAAAATGAATCCGTTAACGAGGTCGATCACGTCTCATTAACAAACTTCTTTCGAATAACATAAAACCAGAGAATTTTCGAATAACACTAGGTTACCTCAATGGGGATATGGATGTCCCCAACAATAAGAATATCATATTTATTTTTGACAGTAGGAAGAGGGAATTCAAATCCTCCAATAGCAACAGTTGAAATTTTTCCAATAGAGTTGATGCTATTAACTTGAGGTTGTTTCTTCGGAAAGTGTACCTTATGCTCATTACCATTAACATTAAAAATGGCATTGCCCTTGTTGCATTCAATAATAGCCCCTGCAGTATTCAAAAGGTTCTACCAAGGATGATCGAAATACATTCGTCCTCGGGAATATCAACAATAACAAAGTCTGTTAAGATAGTAACATTTGCAACCACAACAGGCACAACCTCACAAATACCGATGGGTATAGCAGTTGATTTATCGGCCATTTGCAAAGATATTTTAGTAGGTGTCAACTTATTCAAATCAATTCTACAATACAAAACAAAAGGCATAACACTAACACCGGCTCCAAGATCACATAAAGTAATTTTAACATAATTTCCTTTAATAAAGCATGGTATAGTGGGTATTCCTGGATCTCCTAGTTTCTTTGGTATTCCACCTTTAAAAGTGTAATTAGCAAGCATGGTGGAAATTTAAGTTTCCTGTATCTTTCTTTTATTAGTGACAATTTCTTTCATATACTTAGCATAAGGAGACATTTTTAACATACCAGTCAAACACATACGCAAAAAGATAGGTCTAATCATCTCACAAAAGCATTCAAATTCCTCATAATCCTTTTTCTTGGATGGTTTAGGAGGAAAGGGCATGGGTTTCTGAACCCATGGTTCTCTTTCTTTACCATGTTTCCTAACAATAAAGTCTCTCTTATCATAACATTGAGTCTTTGATTGTGGGTTATCAAGATCAACATCAGGTTTAATCTCTACATCATTATCATTACTAGGTTGAGCATCAATATGAACATCATTATTTATATTATCACTAGGTTCATGTTCATCACCAGATTGTGTCTCGGCATCAGAAATAGAAATATCTTTGGGATTCTCAGGTGTATCTATAACAGGTTCACTAGAAGCATGCAGATTCCTAACAGTTTTATTTTTCTTTTTGTTACTAGGACCAGTTTATTAGAATTAGTTCTCTGAGAATCTTGCTCAATTCTCTTAGGATGGCCTTCAGGATACAAAGGTTCCTGAGTCATTTTACCACCTCTAGTCACAACTCTAATAGCATCATCTTTGCTTTTACTATTCAACTCATTTAGCAAATCATCTTGTGCTTTATGTACTTGTTCTACTTGAGTGGCAACCATGGAAGCATGTTTGCTAATAAGCTTAAGATCATTAACAATTCCAGTCATATAATCACCCAAGTATTCAAGGGTATGAGCATTACGTTTCAATTTTCTACTAACATAAGCATTGAAGTTTTCTTGTTTAACAATAAAATTATCAAACTCATCCAAGCATTGACTAGCAGACTTATTATGAGGAATATCACCTTCATCAAATATATAGAGAGAATTTACCTCACAACCTGTGTCGGGTTATCAAGACCATGTATTTCTTCAATAGGCGGTAAATTCTTAACATCTTCAGCTTTACTGCCTTTTTCCTTCACTGATATCTTTGCCTCTTGCATATCTTCGGGACTAAGAAATAGAATACCTCTTTTCTTCGGAGTTGGCTTCGAAGTTGGTTTGGGAAGAGTCCAATCATTATCATTACTCAATATATTATTCAATAATTTTTCAGTTTGTTCAACAGTTCGTTCCCTGAAAACATAACTAGCACAACTATCTTGGTGGTCAGTAGAAGCATCGGTTAGTCCATTATAAAAGATATCAAGTATTTCATTTTTCTTGAGAGGATGATCAGGCAAAGCATTAAGTAATTGGATAAGCCTCCCCCAAGCTTGTGGGAGACTCTCTTCTTCAAATTGCACAAAGTTAAATATTTCCTGTAAGGCAGCTTGTTTCTTATGAGCAGGAAAATATTTTTCAGAGAAATAGTAAATCATATCCTGGGGACTACACACACAACCAAGAGCAAGATAATTAAACCATAACTTAGCATCACCCTTTAATGAGAAAGGAAACAACTTAAGAATATAGTAATAGAGAATTTTTTTCCTCATGGGCAAATAGGTTGGCTATATCATCTAGTTTAGTAGGATGTGCCACAACAGTTTCAGATTCATAACCATGACAAGGATCAGATTCAACTAAAGTAATTAACTCGGGATCAACAGAGAATTCATAATCCTTATCAACAACACGGATAGATGAAGTAGCAAAATTAGGATCATATTACATTCTAGCATTCAAAGATTTTTCTTTCCACTTGCGTAGTAATTTCTTAAGATCATTCCTATCCTTACAAGCAAGAAAGTTTGTAGCTACCTCTCTTTCCATAACATATCCCTTAGGCACAATAGGCGATTCATATTTAGGAGAGCTAGATTTAACAGGAGTTTCAAAGTCCTCATTTTCAATAATTTCATCAGTTTCGGAAATATCATCATCTTCAGCATAATGTATAGTTCTAGCTCTAGCAAGATGTACATCAACTAATTCGCCCAATGGCATAGTTTTATCAAATATAGTAGTAGCATCATAAGAATCATTCATAGTAGAAGTGGCATCATCAATAACATGCGACATATCAAAATCAATAGCAGGTGTAGGTGTCGCGAGCTTATTCAAAATAGAAGGAGAATCAAGTGCAAATCTAGATGGCAGTTCCTTACCTCCCCTCGTTCTAGAGGGAACGATCTTGGTCCTACCATCCTTTAGTTGCCTCATAGTGATCAGTAGATATAAATCCCAACTAACTCAGAGAATAGAGCTACGCTCCCCGGCAACGGCGCCAGAAAAAGATCTTGATAACCCACAAGTATAGGGGATCGCAACAGTTTTTTAGGGTAGAGTATTCAACCCAAATTTATTGATTGGACACAAGGGGAGCCAAAGAATATTCTCAAGTATTAGCAGCTGAGTTGTTAATTCAACCACACCTGGAAAACTTAATATCTGCAGCAAAGTATTTAGTACCAAAGTAGTATGGAAGTAACGGTAATGGTGGGAAAAGTAACAGTAGCAATTTTGTAGTGATGGTAACAGCAGCAGTAACGAAAGTAACGAAGCAAGTATCAATATGAAACGAACTTGTAGGCAATGGATCGGCAATGATAGGTGTCATATAATATTCATCATGTAGCATTTATAACCTAGGGTGACACAAAACTAGCTCCAATTCATTAATGTAATGTAGGCATGTATTATGTATATAGTCATACGTGCTTAAGGAAAAGAAATTGCATGGCATCTTTTGTCGTACCCTCCCGTGGCAACGGGGTCCTAATGGAATCTAAGGGTATTAAGGCCTCCTTTTAATAGGGTACCGGACCAAAGCATTAGCACTTAGTGAATACATGAACTCCTCAAACTATGGTCATCACCGGGAAGTGTCCCGGCTATTGTCGCTTCGGGGTTGCCAGATCATAACACATAGTAGGTGACTATTGACTTGCAAGATAGGATCAATAACACTAATATATTCATGAAAACATAATAGGTTCAGATCTGAAATCATGGCACTCGGGCCCTAGTGACAAGCATTAAGCATAGCAAAGTCACAACAACATCAATGTCAGAACATAGTGGATACTAGGGATCAAACTCTAACAAAACTAACTCGATTACATGATAAATCTCATCCAACCCATCACCGTCCAGCAAGCCTACGATGGAATTACTCACACACGGTGGTGAGCATCATGGAATTGGTGGTGGAGGAAGGTTGATGATGATGACGACGACGATCTTCACTCTCCGGAGCCCCAAACGGACTCCATATTAGGTCTCCCGAGAAAGAACAGGAGGTGGCGGCGGCTCCGTATAGTAAAATGTGATGAATCATTCTCTCTGATTTTTTCTCCCTGAATAAGATTATATGGAGTTGGAGTTGAGGTCGGTGGACGGCCAGGGGCCCACAAGGATGGGTGGTGCGCCCTAGGGGGCGCCCCCCACCCTTGTGGCCACGGTGTGGGTCCCCTCTAGTAGATCTTTTCGCCACTATTTTTTATATATTCTGAAAATAATCTCCATTGAATTTCAGGTCATTCCAAGATCTTTTATTTCTCCACAAAAATAACACCAAGGCAATTCTGCTGAAAACAGCGTCAGTCTGGGTTAGTTCCATTCAAATCATGCAAATTAGAGTCCAAAACAAGGGCAAAAGAGTTTGGAAAAGTAGATACGACAGAGATGTATCATTACCAACTAGGCTCAGTAAGCTAGGGGGTTGTCTGCCATTAAATTCAGAGAAACCCCTATCAAGCATGAGGTTCTCCTACATACCTATTAGTATATGTTTGTACTGAATATATTGACATGCCATGACACTATGAAGTAACAGAATTACTAGCAGAAGCTTTCACTTCTAAGGTTGACAGCAGTAGGAAGAATCATTGTAGTCAAGTGACCATAATATATATTTTATTTTCATGAACTTCGTTGTTATCTGGATGTTGCAGTCCTTGACTGTTCTCATGATGTCGTACAGGAGGCCCTTGTGGTCGCCGCACTGTATTTGAATTAGGGTGTGCACGGGGCTGAGGGGGTTGAAATGATGGACCTTAATTACTAAACATAAGCCATGTAGATTTTATATTTCAAATGATTGACCTTCGTAAACATAAACTACACAGCTAAACATTACCTAATAAACTAGTATGAAAGAAAACATGACTGAACAACTTTCATACTGCTCAGGCAATTAGTTCACAAGTTATGTATCCTAGTGTTGGCTGCTGCTACTGTAATTCGGGATATGATGATAAATACTTTATGTAATTATTAAGCTCGTGAGGTGATGACGATGAATTAGGATATGTATTGAATTGTATGTATTACAATTTTCATACTAACTCATTGCAATTTTTTTTTGCTTGGTATACATTTATTAATCGGGCTGCTAAAATAAAAATGTTGGGTGCTTTCGTTGCCTCTATGTTCAGTTATGTGAGAGCTAGCTACCTGCAAGGTTGTTTGCTGGTCTAATGATGTGTGCTCAACTAATTGCAGGGACTTATTAAGCAATCTTATGCGGGGCACGATAGCGGTGTCGTTTGGAAGCCTAACTCACCTACGGTTCCTGTAAGGATCCCAATCTCCTTGCATTACCTACAACTTTAAATGAAGCAAGCTGCTATGATCAGTATACTCAGTGTTTCGACCGTTCCCTTGTATTGTAGGGGACACATTTGATTTGATTGCAAATCCGAGTACTACAGCAAACAAGGCTACAGCCGCTGCACAACATGCAATGTACGGCCAACCATGTTGCTATTCAGGTTAGATAGTCACACTTGTGTGCCACCCGCAAGGCAATCAATTTAATTAGATGTTGCTCTTTTCATGTTCTGCTTGATACATACATGCACATGTGATTGCTCCATGCCTCCCTGCCTACTACATCTCTGCTTGCATAAATCATAGAGAACAAAGAAATCTTCCTGTTTTTATTTGCAGCCTTTAATGAATTCAATGAATCTGCAGCCTTTAATGAATTCAATGTATGATTGTGATGAGACTTATATGATATATACTTGATGAATCTGCCTGCTACATCTCAACTTGTTTTCACTGTCACTTGCTATATACTTATCTTGTACTTGAAGTTGTGGGTTAATGATGGTGATTTTGTTCTACTTGGATGCATTGCTACCCTATAATCGAGCGAATGGATGAAGCAGCGGCAAGAAGATCATGGCCGTGCACATCATCAAGCACCGCATGGAGATCATCCACCTCCTCACCAATGCTGACTCAATCCAGATTATCGTCGAAGCTATCATCCATATGTATGTCTCTCGGCTCCCTTTATTATCTCCTCCATTTGTGATGTTAGTATGCTTGTGCTGAGTAGTTTTGTTAGATGTTGCTAGTTGAATGTGCCTCCGGCCCCGTCCATTCTGCTATGTAGTTCTTCTTCCATGTGAGCGAAAGTGATGCCGATGTATGCTACTATCATCACGCTCTGTATGCCATTGATGTTGCTCTGTGATGCCATACTCCAAAACGAATTGTTTCTTTAGAGCCTCTGAATTGTTGCTCTGTGATGCCATTGCTGCTGCTGTGTAGAACTTCTGTATGTTTAGAGCATGCATCCTAATTGTCAATCTCGAGTATGCACTTCTGTATGTTTTTATGTCAAACACTTATGCATGACTAATTTTTAAGTTGATACAATTTCTTTGGTAGATAGGCATGGAAACTTAGACTATAGACTGTTAAACTGCTACTGATTTAGACTACAAACTTTTTAATTGTATGCTAAACTGCCCCCAATTTGGTCTGCAGACTCTTCACACCGTAGTGTCAAGCTACACTGCTTCTCTTTTGTGCTGCGGGGGCTTGTTTAACTACTTTTATGTAGATTATTATGTATTGTTTGCCTGTAATAATGTTGTTTGCTCATGCTTACAACAGTGTTAGGATTGGTATATATGAACATAAATAGATTTGTACTTACAGTCTAATGGAAGAGAAAGTTCTTGTACAGTGAGCATGAGAGGCTTGCAGATTACATTGAGAGGCTTCGTGCTTGCTTAGGTTTTTGTTGGTAGTTTACAGTGTGCATGAGCAAAATCTAGGTAGCTTGTCTTGCACAGGACCAACCTAATTGAACTGCACATGTCAGTGTAGATGCCACGGTTGTCTCGTGGGTTCCAAAACTTAAAATTCCACTCCGGTTTATCTATGTTTTATATCATGGATTTGACCTCAACCTGCATTACACATGTGTTGATACAATCGTATAGCTTATCTGATCAAACAATATGTTCATGTTATCTTTACCTACTGCTCTTATACCTTACCAAAACAAAAATAATTCTAACTAGAAGTAGTTCTTTTTGTTCAGATTCTGTATTTATTACTGCTGACATATTGTCGTGATTTACTTTTTGTACTGAACAGCTCTTTCTGATATTCACCAGTTTTAGCGATTAGCAGTAGCTCTTTCATCAAAGGTGCATGGTGCAACAGAGGACAAGCGCTTCATGTCCAACCAAGGTGCATGGTACTCGCAATTGACGAACAGAGGGTATTCGACATCGGCTACACAAACCACCACTGTGAGCTCCTCCCTTTCCTCTACTACAACCATGCTCTATTAGGATGTGGTGGAAACCATTGGATGGCCTTCGTGGACATGTTTTGCTGCTATCTAGAATTAGTACTTGTCCCATTTTTTGTTTCTTTGCTGGACATGTTATGGTTCAAGGGTTGATGATGTCTAGTAGATAGTTTGCTAGCTATATACCTAGTGCTGATTGATGCTCTTGTCGTTAGCATTATACTCCTGGAATCATATTATACTATATCTAGTGTTCTTGTGGTTCTGCGAAGATGCATCACAAACATCTAGTGTTCTGATATAAAATTGGTCTCTTAAATATCTAGGTCTTTGAAGTTGGCTGAATTTGTTGCTTTATCATATATTTGGTCCATAAATCTACATTTCTATGAAATCTATTTCTATATATAATTTTTCAATAGTCTGTACACTAAACATGGAGGTTTGTAAATCTACTCTAGGAATAATAGCTTTTCTAATGCTGGTAGCCTATGTGTTCACTCTTTTACAGGAGGTCTACAAAATTTGAAGTTCGAAGCCGGATAGCCCTACTCAGCAAAGAGTCGTCTCTTTTGTTTGACAATAATAGACTGTAAATATTGTTACATTGTAATAATAGGCACATTTGGGTTGTAATAGACTATGTACATATTGTAGTAGACTTAGTTAGTGTTAGTTGATGAACTACAATTGTAATGTTCTGTTTGAAATATTGATTTTGTATGTGATTTGAAAACGTGTCAAATGGAAACCTGACTTGTGGGACCCATTTATGAAAATAATTTGAGCAATTTTGAAATTTCTGTCAAGTCAGTCCAATGTGTGAGATGATGACAAATGGGACCCGTTTGATTGGTGGGACCAACTCCAAAATATAATGGCCCAAACAATGTTAAAAGGCCATGGCCCAGAAATAAATAAAAGGCCAAATTGTTGGGCCAGGCCCATGTAGCTGACAAAAATTGTAAGGAAAAAACAATAAATGGGCTAAATTAATGGGCTCAGCCCATATAGACACTGAATTGGACCGGGCTGATTCTAATCAGCGACCTTTTCATTTGGTCACAATTTTGCCACGTTGCTTGCCACGTCTGATCCGACGTGGCCTAGGTAGACAACCAGCGACCAAAACAAAAGGTCGTTGATTCAACGACCTTTTGTTTTGGTCGTTGCCTTCAATGACCTTATCACAGAGAAGGTCGCTAATTTCCATTAAAGACGGTCAACTTTTGACCATCTGTTTTTGGTCACAAAAAGGTCACAAATAAAAAACAATGACAATTCAGCGACAAATAGTGATGGTCGCAAGTTGACATATTTCTTGTAGTGTATGTTTCTATGCCTTTTGGACTTAAGAGTGCCCAGGCGACTTACCAGCGTTGTGTTCAAAATTTCCTTCACAACCAGATTGGGCGTAATGTTCATGATTATGTCAATGATATTGTGGTCAAGTCTAGGAAGAAGGAGAATCTCCTGGATGATTTGAAAGAAATCTTTGATAATCTTCGGATCTACAAGATGATGCTTAACCCGGCCAAGTTTGGTTTTGGTGTGCCTGCAGGTAAATTTCTAGGTTTCCTGGTCTCAAAAGGGGCATTGAAGCTAACCCAGGGAAAATCAAGGCCATCACTTCATTATCTAAGCCGGCATGTGTCAATGACGTCCAGCGTCTGGCGGGTCGTATTGCGGCCTTAAGCCAGATCATAAGTTGCCCAGGGGAGAAGGCCCTGCCTTTATATCAGATGATGATAAAGATAGATCATTTTGTCTAGAGTGATGCGGCAGATCAAGCATTGGAAGCCCTCAAGAAACAACTAGGTGAGCCGCCAATCTTGGCTGCTCCAATAGACAAAGAGACTTTGCTCATATACGTGGCAGCTAATAATAAGGTTGTCATCATAGCAGTTGGCATAGAGTGCAAGGAGGCGGGTAAGGAGTACCCATTCCAATGGTCGGCTTACTACATCAGTGAGGTTTTAACTGAGTCCAAGCAAAGATACCCGCATTGGCAGAAGTTGGTATTTGGGGTGTTCATGGCGAGTCGCAAGCTGAAACATTATTTTCTTGGAAATCCTATTATTGTGGTTAGCTCTGCCCCTTTGGGAGATATTATTCGGAACAGAGAAGCCATCGGCTGGGTTGCTAAGTGGGCAATTGAACTTGGACATCACGGTTTGAAATATACACCCAGGAGAGCCATCAAGTCTCAAGCTCTGGTGGATTTCATCAATGATCGGACATAATGGCAAACACCTGAGGAGAAGCCGGATAACACCTATTGGATAATCCATTTTGATGGTTCCAGGCAATTGGAAGGCTCGAGGGTTGGGGTTACTTTTACTACCCCACAAGGTGATAATTTTTTTTATGTTTTAAGGTTGATGTTTCCTTGTACTAACAATGCAACTGAGTATGAAGCTTTGCTCCATGGGCTTCATATGACCAAGGAGATGAATTTAAGCCGGGTCAGGTGCCTGGGCGACTCAGACCATGTGGCTCAGCAAGTCTCGGGCAAGTGGGATTCCAAAGACCCACTCATGGCTGCTTATCATCAGGAGGTTGAAAATATTGTTGGTCACTTTAAAGGTTACTAGGTGGATCACATTGATCGACAAAAAAACGAGGCGGCTAATGCGCTATCCCGTCTTGGGTCTCAGCGTAAGCCGGTACCTCCTAATATTTTCCTTGATGTCTTACATACTCCTTCGGTCAAGTTACCATCTGAAGAGGATCTTGCTGTACCTGACCCAAAGGGTCAACTGGTGGCGACTCTTCATGCTATTCCTAATTGGACGTTGCCCTATCCGGCTTATATGAGCCGAAGCGAGTTACGTGAGGATGAAATGTTAGCGCTACAGATCACCACGAGGTCCAAGTCTATGACTATCATCAACGGCGAGTTACACCGACGTAGTGTGACTGGTGTCTTCCAGCGCTGTATTTCTCCTGAGGAGGGCTATGAAATTTTACGAGAGATTCATGAAGCTGATTTTGGTCATCACGCCGCCTCAAAATCTCTGGTTGCTAAGGCTTTTTGTCATGGGTTTTAATGGTTGATGGCTCATACTGACGCTGAGGATATCGTTGAAGGAAATATGCCCTAGAGGCAATAATAAAGTTGTTATTTTATATTTCCTTGTATCATGATAAATGTTTATTATTCATGCTAGAATTGTATTAACCTGAAACTTGATACATGTGTGGGTACATAGACAAAACACAGTGTCCCTAGTAAGCCTCTACTAGACTAGATCGTTAATCAAAGATGGTTAAGTTTCCTAACCATAGACATGTGTTGTCATTCGATGAACTGGATCAAATCATTAGGAGAATAATGTGATCGACAAGATCCACCCGTTAGCTTAGCATAATTATTGTTCAGTTTTACTACTATTGCTTTCTTCATGTCAAATACATATTCCTCCCACTATGAGATATGCAACTCCCGGATACCGAGGGAGCGCCTTGTGTGCTATCAAATGTCACAATGTAATTGGGTGATTATAAAGAAGCTCTACAGGTATCTCCGAAGGTATTTGTTGAGTTGGCATAGATCCAGATTAGGATTTGTCACTCCGAGTATCGAAGAGGTATCTCTGGGCCCTCTCGGTAATGCACATCATAAGAAGCCTTGCAAGCAATGTGACTAATGAGTTAGTTGCGGAATGATGCATTACGGAACGAGTAAAGAGACTTGCCAGTAATGATATATACCTAGGTATGAAGATACCAACGGTCCAATCTCAGGCAAGTAACATACCGATGACAAAGGGAATAACATATGTTGTCATTAAGGTACGACCGATAAAGATCTTCGTAGAATATTTAGGAGCCAATATGAGCATCCAGGTTCCGCTATTGGTTATTGACCGGAGAGGTCTCTCGGTCATGTCTACATAGTTCTCGAACCTGTAGGGTTCGCACGCTTAACGTTCGATGATGATTTTGTATTATATGAGTTATGTGATTTGGAGACCGAATGTTATTCGGAGCCCCGGATGAGATCACGGACATGACGAGGAGTCTTGAAATGTTCTAGAGATAAAGATTCATACATATGACGATGATATTCGGACACCGGAAGTGTTCCGAGGGTGCCGGGTACATATCGGGTCACCGAAAAGGATTTCCGGGAACCCCCGACAAAGATATGGGCCTTATCAGCCAAGAGAGGGACAGACCAGCCCCTGCTGGGTTGGTGCAGCCCCATATAGGCTGAAATACGAGGATAAGTAAGGAGGGGAAGGGAGAAGGAAAGGGGAGGATTCGGCCTCCCCCTTTCCTTCTCTCCCCCTCTCTTTCCTCCCCCCTCCATGAATTGTGGTAAGGGGGGCGAATTGGACTAGGTCCCCAAGTAGGATTCCTCCTACTTGGGCGCCCCCTTGGCTGCTCCCTCTCCCTCCCACATATATATGAGGAGGGGGAGGCCCCTAGAAGACACAACAACATCTGTTAGCCGTGTGCGTCACCTCCCTCCACAGTTTACACCTCCGATCATATTCATGTAGTGCTTAGGCAAAGCCATGCGCGGAGCACATCGACATCACCATCACCACGCCGTCGTGCTGACAGAACTCGTCTACTTCCTCAACACTTTGCTGGATCAAGAGTTCGAGGGACGTCAACAAGCTGAACGTGTGCAGAACTCGGAGGTGTCGTACGTTCGGTGCTTGATCGGTCGGAACGAGAAGAAGTTTGACTACATCAATCGCGTTGTCAATGCTTCTGCTTTCGGTCTATGAGGGTACGTAGACACACTCTCCCCCCCCCCCTCGTTGCTATGCATCTCCTAGATACATCTTGCATGAGCGTAGTAATTTTTTTTGAAATTGCATGCTACAATTCCCAGCAGTGGCATCATGAGCCAGGTCTACGCGTAGATGATATGCACGAGTAGAACACAAAGAGTTGTGGGCGGTGATAGTCATACTGCTTACCACCAACGTCTTATTTTGATTCAGTTGTATTGTGGGATGAAGCGGCCCGGACCAACCTTACATGACCACGTTCATGAGACCGGCTCCACCGACAGACATGCAACTAGTTTCGCATAAAGGTGGCTGGCGGGTGTTTGTTTCTCCTACTTTAGATGAATCGAATTTGACTATGGTCGGTCCTTGTTAAAGGTTGAAACATCAAACTTGGCGAAACACCGTTGTGGTTTTGATGCGTAGGTAAGAATGGTTCTTGCTAGAAGCCCGTAGCAGCCACGTAAAACTTGCAACAACAAAGTAGAGGACGTCTAACTTGTTTTTGCAGGGCATGTTGTGATGTGATATGGTCAAGACATGATGTGATATACGTTGTTGTATGAGATGATCATGTTTTGTAAAAGTTATCGGCAACTGGCAGGAGCCTTATGGTTGTCGCTTTATTGTATGAGATGCAAATGTCATGTAATTGCTTTACTTTATCACTATGCGTTAGCGATAGTTGTAGAAGAAATAGTTGGCGAGACGACCACGACACTACGATGGAGATCAAGGTGTCAAGCCGGTGACGATGGAGATCATGACGGTGCTTTGGAGATGGATATCAAAGGCATAAGATGATGATGGCCATATCATGTCACATATTTTGATTGCATGTGATGTTTATCTTTTATGCATCTTATTTTGCTTAGTACGGTGGTAGCATTATAAGATGATCCCTTACTAAAATTTCAATGTATAAGTTTTCTCCCTGAGTATGCACCGTTGCGATAGTTCGTCGTGCTGAGACACCACGTGATGATCGGGTGTGATAAGCTCTATGTTCACATACAACGGGTGCAAGACAGTTTTGCACATGCGGAATACTCGGGTTAAACTTGATGAGCCTAGCATGCACAGACATGGCTTCGGAACACTGGAGACTGAAAGGACGAATGTGAATCATATAGTAGATATGATCAACATAGAGATGTTAACCATTTATGACTACTCCATCTCACGTGATGATCGGACATGGTTTAGTTGATTTGGATCACGTATCATTTAGATGACTTGAGGGATGTCTATCTAAGAGGGAGTTCTTAAGTAATTTGATTAATTGAACTTTAATTTTATCATGAACTTAGTCCTGTTAGTATTTGCAAATTATGTTGGTGATCAATAGCTCGTGTTGTAGCTCCCCTGTGTTTTTATATGTTCCTAGAGAAAACTAAGTTGAAAGATTATAGTAGTAATGATGCGGACTGGGTCTGTAATCTGAGGATTATCCTCATTGCTGCACAGAAGTATTATGTCCTTGATACACTGCTAGGTGATAGACCTATTACAGGAGCAGGTGCAGATGTTATGAATGTTTCGTAAAGCTCTATATGACGACTACTTAATAATTTAGTGCGCCACACTTTAAGGCTTAGAACCGGGACTTCAAAAATGTTTTGAATGCCATGGAGCATATGAGATGTTCCAAGAGCTGAAATTGGTATTTCAGACTCATGCCCATGTCTAGAGGTATGAGACCTCTGACAAGTAGTTTGCCTACAAGATGGAGGAGAATAGCTCGGCTAGTGAGCATGTGCTCAGAATTTCTGGGTGCTACAATCACTTGAATCAAGTGGGAGTTAATCTTCCAGATAAGATAGTGATTGACAAAGTTCTCTAGACACTATCACCAAGTTACTAGAACTTCGTGATGAACTATAATATGCAAGGGATGACGAAAACAAGTCCCGAGCTCTTCGTGATGCTGAAATTGGCGAAGGTAGAAGTCAAGAAAGAGCATCAAGTGTTGATGGTTAACAAGACCACCAGTTTCAAGAAAAAGGGCAAGGGAAAGAAATTGAACTTCAAGAAGAATGGCAAGAAAGTTGTCACTCCCGAGAAGAAGCCCAAAGCTAGACCCAAGCCTATAACTAAGTGCTTCTACTGCAAAGGAAATGATCACTGGAAGCAGAACTACCCCAAATATTTGGCGGATAAGAAGGATGGCAAAGTGAACAAAGGTATATTTGATATACATGTTATTCATGCGTACCTTATTAGTGCTCGTTGTAGCCCGTGCGTATTTGATAGTTGTTCAGTTCTTAAGATTAGTAACTCGAAACAGGAATTGCAGAATAAATGGAGACTAGTTGAGGGTGAGGTGACGATGTGTGTTGTAAGTAGTTCCAAGCTTGATATGATCATCATCGCACACTCACTATACTTTTGGGATTAGTGTTAAACCTAAATAAATGTTATTTGGTGTTTGCGTTGAGCACAAACGAGATTGGATCGTGTTTATTGCAATACGTTTATTCATTTAAGTCAGAGAATAATTGTTATTTTGTTTACATGAATAAAACCATCTATGGTCAAACACCCAAAGTGAATGGTTTATTGAATCTCGATCGTAGTAATACACATATTCATATTATTGAAGCCAAAAGATGCAGAAGTGATAATGATAGTGCAACATATTTGTGGCACTACCGTTTAGGTCATATTGGTGTAAAGCGCGTGAAGAAACTCCATAAAGATGGGATTTTGGAATCACTTGGTTATAAATCGTTTGATACTTGCGAACCATGCCTCATGGGCAAGATGACCAAAACTCCGTTCTCTAGAACAATGGGGCGAGCTAATGACTTATTGGAAATAAGACATACCGATGTATGTGGTCCGATGATTGTTGAAGCTCGCGGTGGGTATCGTTATTTTCTGACCTTCACATATGATTTAAGCAGATATGGGTATATCTACTTGACGAAACACAAGCCTGAGACATTAGAAAAGTTTAAAGAATTTTAGAGTGAAGTGGAGAATCATTGTACCAAGAAAATAAAGTTTCTACAATCTGATCGCGGAGGTGAATATTTGAGTTACGAGTTTGGCCTTCATTTAAAACAATGTGGAATAGTTTCACAACTCATGCCACGTGTAACACCATAGCGTAATGGTGTGTCCAAACGGTGTAACCGTACTTTATTAGATATGGTGCGATCTATGATGTCTCTTATCGATTTACCACTATTGTTTTGGGGTTATGCATTAGAGACAGCTGCATTCACATTAAATAGGGCACCGTCTAAATCTATTGAGACGACACCGTATGAACTATGGTTTGACAAGAAACCTAAGCTGTCGTATCTTAAAAGTTTGGGGCTGTGATGCTTATGTGAAAAAGCTTCAGCCTGATAAGATCGAACCCAAATCGGAAAAGTGTGTCTTCCTAGGACACCCAAAAGAAATTGTTGGGTACACCTTCTACCATAGATCCGAAGGCAATATCTTTGTTGCTAAGAATGGATCATTTCTAGATAAGGAGTTTCTCTTGAAAGAAGTAGGAGGAAAGTAGAACTTGATGAGGTAATTGTACCTTCTCTCGAATTAGAAAGTAGTACATCACAGAAAACCATTTCCACGATGCCTGCACCAACTAGAGAGGAAGATAATGATAATGATCACGATACTTTAGATCAAGTTGCTATTAAACCTCGTAGGTCAACCAGAGCACGATCCGCACCAGAGCGGTACGGTAATACTGTTCTGGAAGTCATGTTACTAGACCAAGGAGAACCTACGAACTATAAAGAAGCTATGCTAAGCCCAGATTCCAATAAATGGCTTGAGGCCATGAAACCCGAGATAGGATCCATGTATGAGAACAAAGTGTGGACTTTGGTGGACTTGCCCTATGATCGGCAAGCCATAAAGAATAAATGGATCTTCAAGAAGAAGACTGACAATGATGGTAATGTTACTGTCTACAAAGCTCGACTTGTTGCGAAAAGTTTTCGACAAGTTCAAGGAGTTAACTACGATGAGACTTTATCACCCATAGTGATGCTTAAGTCTGTCCGAATCATGTTAGCAATTGCCACATTTTATGAAATCTGGAAAATGGATGTGAAAATTGCATTCCTTAATGGATTTCTTAAAGAAGAGTTGTATATGATGCAACCAGAAGGTTTTGTCAATTCTAAAGGTGCTAACAAAGTGTGCAAGCTCGAGCAATCCATGTATGGATTGGTGCAAGCATCTCGGAGATGGGATATATGCTTTGATAAGGTGATCAAATCATATGGTTTTATACAGACTTACGGTGAAGCCTGTATTTACAAGAAAGTGAGTGGGAGCACTACAACATTTCTGATAAGTATGTGTGAATGACATATTGTTCATCGGAAATGATGTAGAATTTTCTGGAAAGCATAAAGGATTGTTTAAAAGGAGTTTTTTAATAAAAGACCACGGTGAAGCTACTTACATATTGGGCATCAAGATCTATAGAGATAGATCAAGACGCTTGATAAGACTTTTAATAAGTACATACTTTGATTTTGAAGTAGTTCAGAATGGATCAGTCAAAGGAGTTCTTGCCTGAGTTGTAAGGTATGAAGTTGAGTAAGACTCAAAGTCCGACCAGAGCAGAAAAATATAGAGAGAATGAAAGTCATTCCCCATGCCTCAGTCATAGGTTCTATAAAGTATGCCATGTTGTGTACCAAACTTGTTGTGTACCTTGCCATGAGTTTGGCAAGGAGGTACAATAGTGATCCAGGAGTAAATCACTGCACATCAGTCAAAATAATCCTTACTTACCTTAAAAGGACTAAGGAAATGTTCCTCGGTTATGGAGGTGATAAAGAGTTCGTCGTAAAGAGTTATGTCGACGCAAGCTTTGACAGTAATCCAGATGACTCTAAGTATCAAATCTGGATGCGTATCAAAAGTGGGAGCAATTAGCTAGAGTTGATCCATACAGAGCATTGTAAACATAGAAATTTGCAAAATACATAGGATCTAAATGTGACAGACTAGTTGACTAAACTTCTCTCACAAGCAAAACATGATCGGACCATAGTACTATTTGGGTGTTAATCACATGGCGACGTGAACTAGATTATTGACTCTAATAAACCCTTTGGGTGTTGGTCACATGGCGATATGAACTATGGGTGTTAATCACATGGCGATGTGAACTATTGGTGTTAATCACATGTTGATGTGTACTAGATTATTGACTCTAGTGCAAGTGGGAGACTGAAGGAAATATGCCCTAGAGGCAATAATAAAGTTGTTATTTTATATTTCCTTATATCATGATAAATGTTTATTATTCATGCCTGAATTATATTAACCGAAAACTTGATACATGTGTGGATACATAGACAAAACACATTGTCTCTAGTAGCCTCTACTAGACTAGCTCGTTAATCAAAGATGGTTAAGTTTCCTAACCGTAGATATGTGTTGTCATTTGGTCAACGGGATCACATGATTAGGAGAATGATGTGATGGAGAAGACCCACCCGTTAGCTTAGCATAATGATCGTTTAGTTTTACTGCTATTGCTTTCTTCATGTCAAATACATATTCCTCCGACTATGAGATTATGCAACTCCCGGATACCAGAGGAGTGCCTTGTGTGCTATCGAACGTCACAACGTAACTGGGTGATTATAAATATGCTCTACAGGTATCTCCGAAGGTATTTGTTGAGTTGGCATAGATCAAGATTAGGATTTGTCACTCCGAGTATCGAGAGGTATCTCTGGGCCCTCTCGGTAATGCACATCATAAAAAGCCTTGCAAGCAATGTGACTAATGAGTTAGTTGCGGAATGATGCATTACATAATGAGGAAAGAGACTTGCCGGTAACGAGATTGAACTAGGTATGAAGATACCGGCGATCGAATCTCGGGCAAGTAACATACCGATGACAAAGGGAATAACGTATGTTGTCATTACGGTACGACCGATAAAGATCGTTGTTGAATATGTAGGAGCCAATGTGAGCATCCAGGTTCCGCTATTGGTTGTTGACCGGAGAGGTGTCCTGGTCATGTCTACATAGTTCTCGAACCCATAGGGTCCGCACGCTTAACGGTCGATGACGATTTTGTATTATATGAGTTATGTGATTTGGTGATCGAATGTTGTTCGGAGTCCCATATGAGATCGCGAAGATGAAGAGGAGTCTCGAAATGGTCGAGAGGTAAATATTCATATATAGGATGATGATATTCAGACACCGGAAGTGTTCCGAGGGTACCGTGTACATATCGGGTCACCGAAAAGGGGTTCTGGGCACCCCCGGCAAAGATATGGGCCTTATGGGCCAAGAGAGGGATAGGCCAGCCCCTAGTGGGCTGGTGCGCTACCATATAGGCTGAAATAGGAGGAGAATGAAGGAGAGGAAGGGAGAAGGAAAGGGGAGGATTCGGCCTCCCCCTTTCCTTCTCTCCCCCTCTCTTTCCTTCCCCTCCATGAATTATGGTAAGGGGGCGAATTGGACTAGGGCCCCAAGTAGGATTCCTCCTACTTGGGTGCCCCCTTGGCTGCTCCCTCTCCCTCCCACCTATATATATGAGGAGGGGAGGCGCCTAGAACACACAACAACATTTGTTAGCCATGTGCGGCGCCTCCCTCCACAGTTTACACCTCCGGTCATATTCATGTAGTGCTTCGGCGAAGCCTTGCACGGAGCACACCACCATCACCGTCACCACATCGCCATGATGACGGAACTTATCTACTTCCTCGACACTTTGCTGGATTAAGAGTTCAAGGGATGTCATCGAGATGAACGTGTGCAGAACTCGGAGGTGGCGTACGTTCGGTGCTTGATCGGTCGGAATGAGAAGAAGTTTGACTACATCAACCACGTTATCAAAACTTTCCGCTTTCGGTCTACGAGGGTACGTGGACACACTCTCCCCCTCTCATTGATATGAATTTCCTAGATAGATATTGCGTGAGCATAGGAATTTTTTGAAATTGCATGCTACGTTTCCGAACAATCGTCAGTAAGTGTGATGGATATCAAAAAAATTCTACACAAGCTCATGTGCTAGCTCATGAATTGCAGATGATACCAATAACCTGGTCGTTTGCAGTTTGGGGGCTCGGTATGGTTGGACCGTTCAAGAAGTCTAAAGATAATAAGACCCACCTTTTGGTGGTGGTTGACAAGTTTCCCAAGTGGGTTTAGGCGGAGCCAGTCAGCAACTGTGATGAAGAGACGGTAGTTTAGTTTGTCAAGAAACTATTTTTTTTTCTTTTGGATATCCTCATAGTATTATCACTGATAATGGGACAAATTTGTCTAAAGGTGCTATGGAGGATTTTTGTCAAAGGGAGCGCATCAGGCTCGATGTTTCGTTAGTTGCACATCCTCAGTCCAATGGTCAGGCATAGCGTGCTAACCAGAAAATCTTGAGAGGTATAAAGCCTCGGCTCATGGTGCCTTTGCAAAGGACTTCGGGTTGTTGGGTGGAAGAGATTCCTTCAGTACTTTGGAGTATCAGAACTACCCAACAAATCAACATGCTATAAGCCTTTCTTCATGGTTTCTGGTGCAGAGGCGGTTCTCCCAAGTGACATCCATCATGACTCGCACAGGGTGTCGGCTTACGTTGAAGCTAATAATGAGACGATGCTTCAGAATGCACTCAATCGGCGATTTATCAACAAGACCTATGTCGCTATCACAGCCATAGAGTTTGAAGCCGGACCTTTCAGGAGGGTGACTTAGTGCTCTGTTTGATTCAAGACCAAACAGGGATGCATAAGCTTTCCCCTCCTTGGGAAGGAGCTTGTGTGGTCAGCAAATATCTCAACAACGGGTCTTGCTACCTCATTGATATACGAGAGCACAAAGATTCCCGCAAGTCGGAAGAGGAGACCCACCGGCCATGGAACATTGCTCATCTTCGGCCTTACTACACGTAAGTCATAGGCTCTCAGCATTGTCTATATCTTCTGTGATGTACATATCGTTTCTGATCAATATAATAAAGCCGGCATCCCCGCAACTCAGGGCCTCTACTATTTTGTCTCAAAATTTCTGAGAAAGAGTCATTGGTGATTCGTCATAAGGTCATTTGGGGGCTTCCTACTCTATGAGCAAAGCGTATAACCCTCTTGATCGGCTTTTATGCCATGTTTGGTCCTTTGGGGGATTCCTGTTCTATGAGCATAGTGTATAACCCTCTTGATCGGCTTTTATGCCATGTTTGGTCCTTTGGGGGCTTCCTGCTCTATGACCATAGCGTATAACCCTATGGATCGGCTTTTATGCCATGTTTGGTCCTTTGCGGGCTTCCTGCTCTATGAACATAGCGTATAACCCTCTAGATCGTATTTTATGTTATGTTATGGGTCGTTTGGGGGCTTCCTACTCAATGAGTATAATGTATAACCCATTTTGGCCGACTTTTATGCCATGATTGGGTTAAACCTGCCTGTTTGCAACTTGCTACTCCGCCAGGCGACCCGCCGTTTTCTTGATAGTTAATATTTTCAAGACCCTGAACTAGTCAAAGTTAAAACGGTGACTTATGTCACGTGAGACCCGGCTTACAGTGAGCTAACGATAAACCCACATGTTTGCTGTAGTCTCTCCGCTATGTGTCCTGTTCGTACTCTTAAAAGTTAATCTTTTCAATGAGACCTTGAACTAGTTAAGGTTTAAACGATGGATTTATGTCACGTGAGAGCCCGCTTACGGGATGATATGCTTCCATGCCATGCTTCTTTGAAGCAAATTTTTTTCTTTCAAAACTTAAGTTATCCTGCTTGTGCTTTATAAGTCGGCTTAACAAATATTTGCATTTTGTGTATTCCCTGTTTCTGTTTTGCAACAACCTTTTTTGCAGCTGAGAAAGTACCGGTCTTGTTGATCCAAGTTATATTGCTCTATCATGAGTTTATTACGGTTTAAGCCACCAAAATGATCTTTTCCAAAATTGGATTTGACTATAAGTCGCCCTGGATTGTTGGGTTATTAACTCGCACTCGTTTATGGCTTTAAGTCGCCAGAACAAGACATGGTTGGAGTTATTCCAGATTACATATCAAGCCTTCGTAGAAATTTTGGCATAAGTTCAAATACTCAAGTGCAAAAGATTGCATTGTTCAAGCATGATTGGCACAACATGCACGAAGGCACGACAGAGCATAGTTGTTTAACTAGCTATTACAAGGCCACGACTGGGCCTGAAAGTTTTTTCAACTGAAGTTTTTTCGGAGTTAAGTTACTCATGTAAGCCAGCCTCTATGTTGTCTGGGTTAGACCCCGCCGAGTTAGTATCATCCTGGCGCGTTGTGCCAGAGGTTTCTAGTATCACCGGAAATCAGGAGATCGCCCGAGGTCCAGTCGAGACCAACTAAGGATTCAAATATAGCTTCATCATTTAAATTTGGAGCAAGGTCAATGTCAGGAGCAAAAGTATGCATACGCCTTGGTGGAGCTAAATATATGACATCATGAGTCGGCGTTTTCTCTCGAGCATTGTTGTTGTCATAAGCCGGTTGGTACTTCGTTAAATCTACCTCATTTGCCAATTTACACGCCAAGGGGCGCATCTCTCTCACGCATCTGTCAAAGTCGGCTTGATCAAACGGATACCCGTCCTCTTTCAGTTCTGGAAAACCGCCTGCCATTTGCGCCAGGTCTAGCTCTGATTGCCATGCCTTGGCCTGGCTGAGTGCTGAGATGGCTCCTGAGCGGGCGGCTGACATCTTTAATTCTTTAGTTTTCCCTGGCACTGTGGATAACCGATCCAATACAGTCTTCATGAGAGTGGGAGGCTACTTTCCATAGAGATGGCCACAAGTGCCCGATGAGTGCCAGTATATAACTGTTCAACCAGAGCATAGATAGCTTTCAGCTTTACTAGCATATCTTGGCCGAGATTAGAACTTCTGGGACCTGTTCAACAAAGTACACATGAGTTGATAGATGGGTTCGAACTAAAAAAGTGTAAGTCACCAAACAAACTGTTGCATTCAAATTTAATTTCTACTTACCAAATATGGTAGCTATCATTTCGAGAGATGCATTGTTTTAAGCCGGTCAACTCTTCGGTTCCATATTTAAGTGAGGTTTCAGCATCCTCCACTCTTTGAAGCAATGAGGTATTTCTTGTCTCCCAGGCGGCTCTTTCAGTGGCAAAGCTAGCCTTGAGCTTTTCATTTTCTTCCAAAGTGAATTTGAACTTGGCTTCATCATTGAGAGTTTCGGCCTCTTGATGTTTGATATTTTTCTTTAACTCGCCTAGCTGCGAGTCATTAGGCTTAAAGCTTCATGTCATAAGGATTGGAAACTATGAATACAACTTAGCATTGAGACAGTTCGTTATGGAATAATTATTGAAGTCCCAAGCACATTGCAAGCAATATACTTGACACTTGGGGGCTAATGTACGGTGAAGTTCTTCTACATTCAAAGGTATATAAGACTCGACTCATCCTTTTAGGATAAGTTAGCCCTTAGGGGCTACACTTTGGAAGTTTCCAGATTCAAAGGTATAACAGATCCGGCTAATGTGCTTATATAAGCTGGACCTTGGGGGCTACGTTTTGGAAATTTTCTAAGTTAAAGTACGGAAGCCCCGGCTCATCCTTATAGGATATGCCGACCCTTGGGGGCTACATATTGGAAGTTTTTACATGGAAGTCTTGAGCATACTCTATGTTTCTTCCTATCCTTAAGACTTGGGAGCTAGATGAATACATATATATGCTTAAGTTGAAAAGGGAAGGAAAGGTATGTATACCTCATATTTCTGGCGCATCATGTTGACTAAAGCAGCCTCCATGTCGTGGCTCGAATGAAGGCGGTTTAGATAACCAGAGTATAATTCACTTGTATTAAAATTGGAATAGTTCTCAAGCTCTAGTTTGGTTTTGCCCTTCTCTAATGAGGGCATATCCTATTTAGCAGAGTGCTTGCCTAGTATTCTGGAGTCCTCGGGCGCCCTAAAAATTGACCCGGTAACAATAACTTCGCCAATATTGTCATTAGCCGGGCTCTTATCAGATGACTTGGCAGGAGAGGGCAGCTTATAACTTGACAGATCAGGACTTGCCGCCGGGTTAATATTAGTAAACATGGTCGGCTCATGAATTGTAGGGTCAGCTTGTGGAGGCGGGTCATTTTGCTGGTTCATGGGATCTTCGAAATCTCGGATTAAGGCCTCAGTGGTCTTCGGCACCTGTTTCTCTGGCTCAGCGGCCTCAGAAGCCTTGGAAGAGCCGGACCCCCTTTGCTTCTTGCTTGTCTTTGCCTTGGCCCTGTGATAAAGAAAATATAACCTTATGAGTATGAGATGACAAGCATTTTATCAACAGCGTTAAGTGTTTACCCTGGATTAATCACTAATGTGGGAAGCTGTGTTCCAGCTGATTCGCCAGAGGATAGAGATGTTTCCTGATATGTCGAGTCAGAAGGGTGAAGAGGTTGATGCATGAGGCCGGCTCATGGAAGAGATAAAGTATGGCTATGAGGCACCTCATGGCGATGTTTCCGAGTAGCCAGCATGTTAGGTAAACCAGCCACAAGTTCTTCAGGACCGCTACTCAGGGTCTGACGCTTGGACTCGTGTTGCTGCTTCTTCAAAAGAAAGTTGGGATCCAGATAAGCAAGCGGATGAGAAAATCTTACTTATTGGGTGACCCTTTGGATTTTCTTTCTTGGCAAAGACTCTTA
Organism: Secale cereale; assembly: GCA_902687465.1. NCBI lineage: Eukaryota > Viridiplantae > Streptophyta > Magnoliopsida > Poales > Poaceae > Secale > Secale cereale. The sequence goes on from LR738712.1 coordinate 99,305,529, forward strand.
GTCGGAGGAGACAAGAATTACCTCAACTGCGTCAGCATGGCTGGTTTTCCGCTACTTCCTGAGAGGGATCAACATCAATAAGTTGTACAAAAATAAGACCAAGTGAGTCAAGTTCTACCTCCGACTCGTCCATCTCAAGTTCCTCTTGTCATGTTGGCTTCTTGGGGTGACCTGGATCATGAGTCGTAGTCTTAGTTCTCTTTGTTAGTGGGGCGGTTTGCAGTTTCTTCTTCCAGAAAGAAGAATTGGCCTACAGGTATGCATGAACCGCATTTTAAAAAGCATAAAGTGCAAGAGACGGATAAAAGAGGTGAAAGCTTGTTCGAAAATACTTACAATAGGAGCCGGGTTAAGTGTGCAGAAAGGATTCAGTCCCACCTTGTTGCACGACTCTAGAGACTCCCTGTCGGTGTACTAAAGTAGGGGTACCTTAGTATCCCGACTTGTGCACAGGCAGTAGTAGCGTCCCGTGGCAGGGCTTGCCACGCGCTCGCCAAGAATCACTCTAGTTCCTTTGGAGCCATTCAAGAACAAAGTATTCAAGTCAGTGAAACAAGACCCCGGCAAGAGGAGCTTGCCGGGAAGGCCGTTCCAGGCTCAAGACCACCCCTCTAGCACAAGACCCTGGCAAGAGGAGCTTGCCAGGAAGGCCAAAGAACAGCATTTCAGAAGACGTGCCATGGCGCATCGCGCGCCCCGGCAAGACCCGGAGAGCGACAAGCTTCCGGGCCCGGCAAGGTAACGACCGCGGCAAGCTTTCACTGTGTGCCTGCGCTCCAGCTCATCTGGCTACGCGTCGCCCTGGGGCCCTTCCAGGGGCAAGTGGCGGATGGCTGCGTAGCCAGAGGTACACGGTGGCAAGCCACGATGACGAGGCTACCGTCGTGGCGAACGGAGACGCCCGGACGGACGCTTTTTGGGGCGACGGCGACGGGCATTCAATGCCCTTGTCCCCCACCGTTAGGGTTAGGTACAAAGCACTGTACACCCACTGTTACAACTACCACCATTTTTACACTTTTACCCTTGCCTACATTGCCACCTGTCGGTGACCCCTTTGACCTATAAAAGGAGGCCCATGCACAACGTAGAGGGGGTTCCGAAACTAGATCACTCCCACGCTCGGTGTAGCTAGCCTCGAGCACTGTAGATCTTCTTGCTCCCGAGCCAAGAACTCAATACAACCAAGGCAGGAGTAGGGTTTTACGCATCCGTGCGGCCCGAACCTGGGTAAACTGCTCGCGTACGCGCCTCGATCTGCTCTTTGTGCTCCCTCCGCTCCCTTGCCGTACCGAAAAGGGGCTCCGGTCCCATAGGTGTTCGTGGGCGATCAGTTTCCCCGACATCTTTGGCGCGCCAGGTAGGGGGCGTCGAGGGTGTGCGAACCTGATCCGGCGTTCACGCGGGCGCAATCTTCAGCAACTTCATCAACTTCGCAAACTTCATCGACATGCCGCCGAAGAAGAAAGCTTTAGAGGTCGGAGGCCCGTCCGCGTCGATCCCGCCGCCGCCAGGACCAACGGTTGGTGGGGTAGACGCTGGCGGAAGGACGGACGCCGGCGAGGAAACTCACGGCGCCGCCAAGTCCAAGGACAAGACGGACGACCGAGCGCACTCCAAGACCTCGGTGTCCGTGCACGCAACACGCCCCTCTCAGGAGGTGCCGGACCAGGGTACCATACGCTTGCTGGGACGTGGCCAAACTGGCGGGTCGCGGGATGCTCAAGGCCAACGTGTTGGCACGAGCAAGGCGCGGTCGTCGGGGCGAGAACCAGCTCCTTCTAACGTTGTTAGAAGTCCGAGCATATCTCGCTCCTCGCACCGCTCGCCACCGCTTCCCTCCACTCCAGCAGAAGCTCTAGCTAGAGCTCAACTGCTCGTCGACTTCCCTCCAGTGGCAGACAAGGCCGAAGACTGGAGGGCTACCATCCAAAGCCTCATCGCCTTCGCCAACAACGACACGCCGCAGCAGCCGGCGACGTCACGGCCGCGGCAAGTCAGCCAAGCGAAGGCTGATGGAGACAAGACCGCTGGGGGTGCAACTACCGTGCACTCCCCGCCGCGGAAGCAGAAGTTGCCGACTCGTCGGACCAACGTCGACGACGACTCCACGGCGTCGTCGGATCCACGAGCTCGCCGCGACCAACGCCAAGTCCTCGATGACAGGCGACAAGAAGACGCTCGGACTCGCATCAAGCATCAAAGAGAAGCGCGACGACAGTCCGACCAGCGCGCTGGGACTGCTATCGACTTGCACGCGCCCGGAGAACCAGGCGACTTGCCGTACGCGGCAGGCTGCCCTGCGTTCACCCGTGAGCTGCGGCAAGTCCAGTGGCCCAGCATGAAAAACTTCAAGCCCGACGTACCCGAGAAGTACGACGGCAAGACCCATCACTCGGAGTTCCTCAGCATCTACACCATTGCGGTGAAGGCTGCCGAGGGACGAGACGAGAAGATACTAGCAAACTACTTCCCGCTCGTGCTCAAGCCCAATGTCAGATCTTGGCTCATGCACTTGCCGGAGAACTCCATCTCTTCTTGGGCAGACCTGTGCCACCAGTTTGTTGGCGCCTTCACGGGCGGCCACAAGCCCCACGGCCATGAGAGCGATCTCCACATTCTTGCCCAGAAGGAGGGAGAGTCCCTGCGAAAGTACATCCAGAGGTTCAGCCGCGTCCAGCACAACATCCCGGATGTCCACCCTGCCGCGGTTATCAGCGCGTTCCACCAGAACGTGCGTAACCGCCGGATGAGGGAGGAGATGGCGATGTGCAAGATAAGAGATGTCAGCGAGCTTTACGCCCTGGCTGACAAGTGCGCGCGCGCTGAAGAGGGGAGGAGACTCCCCGGAGAAGATACTGGAGCAGGAGGAACAGACAGCGAGGATGCCGCCCCGGCAAGGAAAAACCGCGGCGGAACAATAAAAAGAAGAAGAACAAGGAAGTACTGGCTATGGAGCAGTCCGGCAAGGAGGCTGGCGCCAAGAAAGCTCGGGCTGGTGGCTCCGGCAAGGAGGCTGCCACTGTAGCCGCCGCCGACAAGCAGGACGGCTCCGACAAGCAGTACTGCAAGATCCACCGTACCAAGGGCCACGATCTCCAGAACTGCAAGAGGGTCGAATACCTCGTCGAGCAGCAGAAAGCTGAGTACGAGCGACGCGACAAGGAGAAGGCCCAAGGAGGTGGAGGAGAGTCCGGCAAGAAGCGGCCATTTAATGGCCGGGGAGGACGCCGCGGCAAGGCCAAGCAGCGGCAAGGAGATAGGCCTCCCCGCGGCCGCGACAAGGACGAGGACGAAGACGACGAGGAGGACATGGATGACGGAGACAACAGCGAGCAGGAGTTCCAGAAGGCCACAGAAGTTCTGTGCGTCGATGGAGGTGCCTCTCTGCATACTTCCCACCGCCAACTCAAGCAATGGGTGCGGGAAGTTAATGCAGCAGAGCCACCCATCGAGTCGCGCAAGCTGCTGAAGTGGTCCAGCACGCCCATCATCTTCGACATTGAGGACCACCCTGACCGCATAACTGCGGTCGGGTGCTTGCCGATGTTGGTTTCGCCAACCATCCGCAACCTCAAGGTCACCAAGATGTTGGTTGACGGCGGGGCCGGCCTGAATCTGAACTCCTCCGCTGTGATCCGGAAGCTACAGATCCCCGACAGCGAGCTCGAAGAGACCGGCACTTTTCAAGGAATCAACCCGGGGAGGAGCAAGCCGAAGGGGAAGATTACACTGCCAGTAACCTTTGGCGGAGAGCTAAACTTCAGGACTGAGAGGATCACCTTCGACGTTGTCGATATCCCGTTGCCATACAATGGGATACTTGGCCGTCCGGCGCTCGCCAAGTTCATGGCAGCCTCTCACTATGCTTACAACATGCTCAAGATGCCAGGGCCAATAAGCATCATCTCTGTCCCCGGCGACAAGAAGGACGCGCTTATCTGCGCCGACAAGATCTACCGGGATGCAGCAGCCGCGGCAGACAGCAAGACACTTGCCGCTGAAGCTCCCGGAGGGAAGGACAAGACCAAGTCCGGCAAGAGCTCTGGGGCCCACTCCGGCAAACGCACCTCCTCGGAGTGCTGCGCTGCCGTCGAGGACGCACCATCGAGCTCCACCGGCAAGTGCAAGAAGGGAATGGCTGCTCCACCCGCAACCAAGAAGGTGTCCGCCAAGGAGGACGGCACTGGTGGTACCTTCACCATCAGTGCTACGCTTGATCCTAAATAGGAAAGCGTGCTCGTTGCTTTCCTGCGGGCGAATGTCGACGTGTTTGCATGGCAACCGTCTGACATCCCCGGTGTTCCCAGGAAAGTGATTGAGCACAAGCTTGCCGTTTGTCCTCATGCACGGCCCGTCAAGCAGAAGGTCAGGAAGCAAGCGGTGGAGCGCCAAGAGTTTATAGCTGAAGAGATCAAGAAGTTGGAAGCAGCAGGCCTTGTTAGAGGTGTACTTCATCCCACGTGGCTGGCCAATCCAGTTGTCGTGCGTAAGGCTAATGGGAAGTGGAGACTTTGTATAGACTTCACTGATGTGAATAAAGCTTGTCCTAAGGATCCATTTCCCTTGCCGCGCATTGACCAGATCGTTGACTCCACGGCGGGATGTGAGTTGCTTTCATTCCTTGATGCATACTCCGGATACCACCAGATATTCATGGCTGAAGAGGATGAAGAGAAGACCGCATTCATTACTCCATGTGGCACTTACTGCTTCAAACGCATGCCCTTTGGATTGAAGAATGCGGGGTCAACATTTGCAAGGGTGGTCCACACTGCTTTTGAGCCACAAATACACAGGAATGTAGAAGCTTACATGGACGATATAGTGGTCAAGAGCAAGAGCAAGGATACCCTGATTCAAGACCTAGAAGAAACTTTTGCGAATCTGCGCAAGATACAACTCAAGCTTAACCCCGAGAAGTGCGTCTTCGGAGTCCCCTCCGGCAAGCTTCTCGGGTTCTTTGTGTCCTAGAGGGGGATTGAGGCCAATCCCGACAAGATCAAAGCCATCGAGCAGATCGAAGCACCGAAGCGCGTCAAGGATGTACGAAGGCTTGCCGGCTGCATGGCTGCTCTCGGCAGGTTCATTTCTAAGTCTGCAGAACGCGCCCTGCCTTTCTTCAAAATCTTGAAAAAGGCAGGTCCAATGAAGTGGACCCCGGAAGCGGAGGCAGCGCTGCAAGACTTGAAAGGATACCTGTCCTCCACTCCAATACTTGTCGCACCTAGGCCGCAAGAGAAGTTGCTGCTGTACTTAGCAGCGACTAATCAAGTGGTTAGTGCTGCATTGGTAGCGGAGAGGGAGGCAGAGGAGGAGTCTACAGCCCCGGCAAGCACATCCAGCGACAAGCAGGGGGCTTCCCCGACAAGCTCTGGCCCCGACAAGGATGAGTCTGCGCAGATGCAAGAAGAAGTGCGAAGGAAGATGGTATAGCGCCCAGTTTATTTTGTCAGTTCCCTCTTGCAGGGGGCTAGGTCAAGGTACTCTGGGGTGCAGAAACTGCTTTTCGGCCTCCTCATGGCCTCGAGAAAGCTGCGCCAGTACTTCCAAGCACATGAGATAACAGTGGCCACTCGCTTTCCGTCGAAAAGGATATTGCAAAATCCAGAAGCAACAGGTAGGATCGTCGAGTGGGCACTGGAGCTGTTAAGCTTTGTTCTTAAGTTTGAAAGTACTTCAACTATCCAGAGCAGAGCCTTGGCAGAGTTCATAGCAGAATGGACACCAACGCCGGATGAAGAAGTTCCAGAAACAAACATCCCCGTCAAAGAAGCAAGCAAAGAATGGATAATGTACTTCGATGGTGCCTTCTCGCTGCAAGGCGCCGGTGCTGGTGTGTTACTTGTAGCACCCACCGGAGAGCACCTCAAGTTCGTTGTCCAAATGCACTTTCCCAAGGAGCAAGCGACAAACAATACAGCTGAGTATGAAGGTTTGCTTGCCGGCCTCAGAATTGCAGCTGAACTTGGGATCAAGAAGCTGATTGTGCGGGGAGATTCCCAGTTGGTTGTCCGGCAAGTGAACAAGAGCTACCAGAGCCCATTGATGGAAGCTTAGGTAGACGAAGTGAGAAAGCTTGAAGAACACTTTGAAGGCATACAAATGGAGCACGTTCCAAGAGCTCAAAATGACGTCGCAGACGGCCTGTCAAAGTGTGCTGTGCTGAAGCTACCTGTGGAACCAGGGATCTTCGTGCTCAAGCTAACTCAACCATCCGTTACACCATCAGTTGGGCAAAGCAAGAAGAGGAAGTTGGTCTCCGGTGACTACTTGCCGGCGGACCTTCCTGAAGCCGCCGCCAAGGTCCCCAAGATCAACGACCAAGTTGCTGAGGAACAGTCTGCTCTTGCGGACCTTAGGGTTCGTACAGTTGAAGCAGGCGTTCCCGACAAGCCTTGCCCCGGCAGGCTTGCCGGGGTACGCTCATCTCCGGCAGAGCCACAGGTTCTTGCCGTAGAAGCTGACGTTCCCGCAGCAGCACTGATGCTTTTAGTCCTTGTTGTTGAGCCTCAGGCTCCAGCATGGGCACAACAAATTGTCCGTTTTCTTCAAACTGGAGAACTTCCCGAAGAACCAGAAGAGATAGAAAGAATAACCAGGCAGTCAAGTATGTACCAGTTCGTCGGCAATGAACTGTACAGAAGAAGACTCCACGGTGTCAGATTGAAGTGCATTTCCCGGGAAGATGGACAGAAGCTGTTGGCAGAGATACATGGAGGCATATGTGGCCACCACATTGGCGCAAGAGCACTTGCCGGGAAGGCGTTCCGGCAAGGTTTCTTTTGGCCAGAAGCCCTCCAAGATGGAACTGCACAAGTAACCAAGTGTGAAGCGTGCCAGTTACATGCCAAGCAAATACACCAGCCAGCTCAAGCTCTCCAGACGATCCCTTTGTCCTAGCCCTTTTCGGTCTGGGGGCTCGACATCCTCGGCCCCTTTCCTCGCGCAGTTGGGGGCTTTGAGTACTTGTACGTCGCCATCGACAAGTTCACAAAGTGGCCAGAGGTGGAACCAGTGAGAAAGGTGACCGCACAGTCAGCAGTCAAGTTCTTCAGATCGATCGTTTGCCGTTTTGGAATCCCTAACAGGATCATCACCGACAACGGCACACAGTTCACAAGTCGCACCTTCATGCAATACGTCCAAGACCTTGGCGCCAAGGTCTGCTTCGCTTCTGTTGCTCACCCGAGGAGCAACGGTCAAGCGGAGAGGGCAAACGCTGAAGTGCTGCGAGGACTCAAGACAAGAACTTTCGACAGACTACACAAGTGCGGAAGAAACTGGATTGAGGAGTTGCCGGAGGCTCTTTGGTCAATCAGGACGACACCAAATCGAGCCACCGGACAGACACCCTTTGCTCTTGTCTATGGAGCAGAGGCAGTTCTCCCCACGGAACTCGCATACGGGTCTCCTCGAGTGCTCGCTTACGATGAGCTCGAGCAAGAGCAATTGCGGCAAGATGATGCACTGCTCCTCGAGGAGAACCATCTTCAGGCTGCTGTACGAGCTGCTCGATACCAGCAAGCCTTGCGCCGCTACCTTAGCCGCAAGGTTAGAGCCAGAAGTCTCGAGGAAGGTGACCTTGTTCTTCGGCGCGTTCAGTCCGCCAAGAATTCCAACAAGTTGACGCCGAAGTGGGAAGGCCCTTATCGGGTGAGACAAGTTACAAGGCCCGGTGCTGTCCGCCTTGAGACCGAAGAAGGCTTACCGGTGAGCAACTCCTGGAACATTGAGCATCTTCGCAAGTTTCACCCATGAGGCGCGGTTGCCGTGATCCGCTCCGGCGACCACCTTTTGTACAAGTATTGCCGCTGTTGCATGTAAACCTTTGTACAAAGCCGGGCGCATATCCCGTGCATCAGTAAAACTTTTGTGCCTTGCACGACTTGTCATTTCATGCCTTTCCGTTTTCTTGCATGTGTTATCTGACACTTTGTGCAGCACACACCCCCGGTAAGCAATAACGGGCCGCAAGGCTCCATATCTATGTTTCCTCCATTCTCTTTCCTTTCTCAAGCAGAAGAAGTGTTCCTCGCGCACAAGTTTGCCGGGGGGGAAGGAGATAGTGGTATGGACCAAGTACTGTTCAAGAAAGGAAAAGCCTTGCCGGGAAGCAAACAACCCACGAAAGCTAAGTTGCCAAAGTTTGAGCATTCAAATTTTTTAAATTCATGGTTATTTTCCTTGAACGACCACTCTTTGTATGGAAAACCTGTGCGCGGAGGAACCTACCCGTGGCTAGCCGCGCCCTTACTTTGTTCCGAGCACGCTCAACGGCTTAAGTGAGCTGCGACAAGTGTCGCGCCCTTACTTCGTTTTCGAGTTCGCTCAACAACCTAAGTGTGCTGTGACTAGCTACGGCAAGGTTTCTTGCCGGCAGAGGCATTGCCGCAGGCTGTTGAAGTTCCGCACTCAGCGCTCGCGGCAAGGATCCCTTTGCCGGCGAGTTCCCTAAAAGCGAAGGGTAAAAGCATACAAAGTAAAGGAATCGAACAAGGGAGATAACACTGCATTGACTACCCAAAATGAAATTATATTACAAGATGACTTGTCGCTGTTCTAACAAATTACTGTCTATGACTTAATTGACAGAGACAAGGGAAGCGGAAAGAAGAAAGCCTAGTCTACGCGGTCTCCGTCAACCCTCCTGATCTTGCCCACCTTGGCCACGATGTGGGCGACGCGAGCCTTCAGCGCTTCCTGGTCAGCGTCGGGCGGCAGGGTCCGGAGGACGTTGTCAAGATTGATCCCGGGGTTGCGGTGGACGATCTTCGTCAGCACTCGCTCCACAGTACCCATGCAAAGCCGGCGCGCCTCGTTCGCCAGCTATGTGGGGAGCCTTTCCCGTAGCTGCACGAGGGCTGGCGCCACTCCTCTGGAGAACAAGCTCAGCTTGGCGCTGTGGGGGAGGTTTTCGTCGGGTGAGTACATGAGGTGCTCCGTCCCCAGCGCCACCATCTCCTTGTCGATGTTGGCGGCGGCGGCGACGAGCTCCTCGGTCCACTGCTCCATCGTCTCCCTGAAGTTATTTTGCGTAACGGCGGCGCTGTCCAGCAATGCTCTCTCAGCACGGAGGTCCTCCTTCAGCTTTGTCTCACGATTCCGGGCGCCATTAAGTGACTCAGTGAGGGTGGAAACCTTCAGCTCCAATTCTGCAATGGAATCCTTGGCGTCGTTGAGCTCCTTGCCCTTGTCGGAGAGACGGACCTGCAGCTCCGAGTGGCTGTGGGCGTCTTTCTCCCTCTCAAGTGTGAGCGCGGCAACCTTCTCCTCGCTCGTCTTCAGGTCGAGCTCCAACTGCGCCACCCTTGCCTCCAAGTCCCTCTTGGCGGTCTCTGCGACAGCAGTGGCGTCCCTCGCCTCCTGCAGAGCCCCGCCAATGGACTACTCGCGCGCGGTAAGGTCGTCCTCGTGGCTATCGAGGTCGACCTTCTGCTGCCTCTGCTCTCCTTCCCGCCGAGACAGATCCTCGGCGGCTAGTCGTTGCTGCTCCTCAACCTCGGCCTTCTCGAGGATGAACGCCTGGTGCGCCTCGGCGAGCTCCTCCCGCTCCTCCGCCAAGTTCCGGAGAGCCGCTTGGTTGGCGGCGCGGAGCTTCGCGGCACGCTTCTCCAGATCGGCGCCTGCCTTGGCAGCCAGAGCCTCTCGGGACTCCAGCTTGGCCTGCCTGGCGCGGTACAGTGCCAGGAGTTTCCGCAGTAGCTGCTCCTTCTCGGGCTCGCTGCTGCTGCCGGGCGCGTCGACAAGCCTCAGCCCGGCGGAGGCAAGGACTTCTCCATCGAAGCTCTCCCCCTCCACGGGCGCCCTGGACGAAGATGCCCACGGGAATTGGATGAAGACCCCGTTGGCGGCCTCCAGATAAACATCTGGCCCAGCCGCGGCAGCGGAGGGGTCGGCGGCCGGTGCAGCGCCCGGCACTCCTGCGGCCTCAGGGCCGTCAGTACGGTCGCCGGTCCCTTCCCCAGCTGTCGCGTCAGCGGCCGCGGTGGTCTCATCGGCGGCTGGCTCGTCGGCGCCGGCCATCCCTTTAGCGGTGGTGGCGTCGCCATCATTGCCACGCGCGTCCTCCTCGGCGATGGCCTCTGTCTCCATCGGCTCCGGGGCGGGCGGATCTGACAGAAGAAAAAGAAAAGAAGAATCGTCAAGCAAATATCCAAAAAGAAGAATTCAAGAGAAGGAAAGTACAAGGGTTACCTGCGCGGGCCTCTTCCTCTACGGGGATCCTTGCCGGGGAGTTCTCCCTTGGCGGCGTAGTAGTGGCCCCCGCCGGCGGAGGGCCGCTGGCGCCTTCCCTTGGCGGGGTGCCCACCCTTGTCAGGGTGCTCGCCCTTGGCGGGGTACTCGCCCTTGGCGGAGTACCCGCCCTTGGTGGAGCGCTCTCCCTCGCCGGGGAGCTCCTCCTTGGCGGGGAAGGTGGGACGAGCGGCTCGTCGGGAGCAGTCTCTTGACGCTCCTGAGGCTGCGGCTCCACTTCTGCACAAGTCAACAAGCAAACAAGACATTAGCAAGGATAAGAAGCTCAAGTGTGCCCGATAAGCAGAAAAGTGAACAAAAAACTTACGCTGGGGGCTGCTCTGCTGAGCAGCAAGCTGGTCCGGCAAGCCTGTCGCGGGCGCATCTCCTGCCGCGGCGACGGGCTCGTCCTCAAGATCAACCACCGGAATCTTGGCCCTCTTCGCCGCTCTCTGGGCCAGGGTCCTGGAAGATAAACAAGATCAGAGTCAGGCAAAGAGAATTCAAGACAAGAGCAACAAAAAAAAAGTTGAAAGAAATAAGAGTTGCAAGTGCTTACTCTTCCTCCTCCTCGTCGGAACTAAGGACGGAGAAGTCGAAGTCCGCCTCGCGCGTCCCGGTGCGAGGAGCTGGAGGGGTAGGCTCCCTCGGGCGCTTGGCGGGCTCCGGAGCCGTGGGCTGAGAAGACCCCGCTCCGGTCGTCGCCGAAGACCGAGGGGCGGAAGGAACGCCAGAACCACTTCGGGAAGATCCCCCTCCGCCTGCCGCTGAGGCGCGGGGCGCCCCCTTTACGGCCTTGCTCATCGTGGTGGCACATGTCGAGCGACGCTGCGGCTGCTGCTGGGGCGCCGGCTGCCTCGCCGTGTCAGTGGTGTTGCGGAGGCGTTTCTTTGGCTGAGGCGGAGGGCTTGGCGGTGGCGGAGAATTTTCCGAGGATGAGGAGGCGTCGTCGAGGCCCAAAGACCTGCCTGAGTCTTCTGAAGGGTCGCCCGATTCGGCGTCCTCCTCGGCGGGCTCACTTGACTCTGTGCCCTGCCCGGCAGCCTCGCTCGTCCCGGCAGGCTGCCCGGCAAGCCTCAGCAGTTTGAGGATCTCCTCCTCCTCGGCCCGGCTCACCGCGTCCGTTGCGTCCGCCTCATCCAAGGAGTACCCGAACTCGCCCGTGGCCTAAGCTGCGGCTACCTCCTCCATCCTGGTGGCGATATACGCCAAATCCCGGTCGGTGGTGTCGCGGGTGAGACCCTTCTTCTCTTCGAGATTGATCGGCAGCTCAACCAGGTTGTCGAAGAAAGCTTGTGCAGTTTCTTCTGAAGGCGCCAGCCAAGTGGGATCAACCCCGTGAGAGTCGCACATCGGCATTGCCGCGCGGATGGCACTAAGTGACGAGTTATTGCATAATGGAACTACTCCCCGCGACGGGGCAAACCACTCAGGGTGCTTGGGGTCATGCTTGAACAACGAGCGGATCATCCCCTTGAGTTCCAAGATAGTGAAGTTGTAGTTGAGGCCGGGGCGTAGCCTCATGCAGTCTGCCGCGTTGCCGAATTCCCAAGCAGATCTCTTCCTCTCTTGCAAGGGGGCAATGCGGCGGGGAAGGAAATCCGCCCCGACCTCACCTACAGTCAGATTGGCTTGCCGGAGGCGGAGGATCCTAGTAAGGGCAATCTTCAGCTTCTCATCCTCCGGGGCCAGATCCCTCCAATCCTTGTCGCGCACTATTGCAGCTCGGCGAGGGGATGTAAACTGCTCGGGTCCGTCTTCCATAACCCAGCACCAATCGGCCCTCCACTCCTCCCACTTGCCGCGGAGCTCTCCAATCAAGTACGCCTCTTTCTTGTTGAGCCTAAAGATCCAAGAGATGCCACCGGACAGAGGGGCCCCAGACTCTACTCGAGGTGTGAAGATGTGGCGGAAGAGAGCTACGTTGGGGGTGACTCCGACGAAGTTTTTGCACAGATGTGCGAAAACGGCCATGGTGAGGACGGCGTTCGGGGTGAAATCGAGGAGGTGGAATCCATACGTGTTCATAACATCGCAGAAGAACTCAGAGTATGGAGGGCAGAGACCGCAATGGAAGAACAGAGCAAAGTAATGGTAACCTCCCGGATACATGCCGCAGGCTTCGGCGGGGAGAACTCTGGTGCGCGGGTGAGCCTTCGTCTCCCTCGACCAGAACAAGTAGTACTTGTCCCTCAGCTCCCTCGCGCCGAGCCTCGGCGGGAAGACCACCATCCTCTTCCGCATTGCTGCTAGCTTCGCCACCTTGTCGGACTTCGCGTTCTTCGCCTTGTCGCTCTTCGGGGCCATGGCGGGGACGGCGAGGGGGGTCGGCGGCGCTGGGGAGGCTGGCGGCGGCGGAAGAGGGGTGGAGCTCGGCTCTCTTTCGACCTTTGGGGAGGCGGAGAGCGACGGGGGTTTCTGGAGGTTGAAGAAGCAATGAAGCAATGGGGGGAAACCGCCCTTGTTTCCTCTGCTTTTAAGGGGGAAGTGGGGGACGTTCCGCATTTTCCCATTAAAGAAACAGGCCACGATCTCTCCCACGACGCCGCAATCGACGCGTGTCGTTAGGGAGGGATGCGGCGGATACGGAGAGGGATGCGGCGCGCTGTGGGCCGCGTGTGCCCGTGCACTGTTTTGGGCCTGGCCCAACAGTGCTCGGCACGGTGTGTGGCCCAGGCCCGGGGGCTCCTGTCGGTGTACTAAAGTAGGGGTACCTTAGTATCCCGACTTGTGCACGGGCAGTAGTAGCGTCCCGTGGCAGGGCTTGCCACGCGCTCGCCAAGATCCACTCTAGTTCCTTTGGAGCCATTCAAGAACAAAGTATTCAAGTCAGTGAAACAAGACCCCGGCAAGAGGAGCTTGCCGGGAAGGCCGTTCCAGGCTCAAGACCACCCCTCTAGCACAAGACCCTGGCAAGAGGAGCTTGCCAGGAAGGCCAAAGAACAGCATTTCAGAAGACGTGCCGTGGCGCATCGCGCGCCCCGGCAAGACCCGGAGAGCGACAAGCTTCCGGGCCCGGCAAGGTAGCGACCGCGGCAAGGCGCCTGCCGCGGCAAGCTTTCACTATGTGCCTGCGCTCCAGCTCATCTGGCTACGTGTCGCCCTGGGGCCCTTCCAGGGGCACGTGGCGGATGGCTGTGCAGCCAGAGGTATATGGTGGCAAGCCACGATGACGAGGCTACCGTTGTGGCGAACGGAGACGCCCGGACGGACGCTTTTTGGGGCGACGGCGACGGGCATTCAATGCCCTTGTCCCCCACCGTCAGGGTTAGGTACAAAGCACTGTACACCCACTGTTACAACTACCACCATTTTTACACTTTTACCCTCGCCTACGTTGCCACCTGTCGGTGACCCCTTTGACCTATAAAAGGAGGCCCATGCACAACGTAGAGGGGGTTCCGAAACTAGATCACTCCCACGCTCGGTGTAGCTAGCCTCAAGCACTGTAGATCTTCTTGCTCCCGAGCCAAGAACGCAATACAACCAAGGCAGGAGTAGGGTTTTACGCATCCGTGCGGCCCGAACCTGGGTAAACTGCTCGCGTACGTGCCTCGATCCGCTCTTTGTGCTCCCTCCGCTTCCTTGCCGTACCGAAAAAGGGGCTCCGGTCCCATAGGTGTTCGTGGGCGATCAGTTTCCCCGACACTCCCCAAGCAATGTCTTGACCATATCATTGTTATTTTTTCAGTAACATGAGTCTGGTTGTAACGTTGTGGATCCTTGGTATCACCGAGATACTCACTCGTTCAGCTAGTGCGGTGGCTCAAGGGTAAAATCCTCCATGCAACCCAGTAGCGGACCAGATCAACTCCGTATAAGTCGTTGGCTAGCGAGGCCCGTATCTTTGAAAATATGGATGAATATTTAGTACGTTCTACATCAGTAAGACGGCCTAGAAGTTCATGGTTGGGCCTGAGCCGGAAAGGGCGGAAACCCGGCAAGGGATTTTCACCAGCAGGAGAGGTATCTTGGTAGTAGAACAAAGTATGATTCCAGTCTTTGGGGTGACTGGGCAATGCAGCTGCGGGGAAAATGACATCCCGTTGCCTCTGAATAGAAACCCCACCAAGCTCAAGACTAGGCCCGTCTGTCATCTCAGTTTGGCGGTTGATATAAAAATATTCTCTGAATAAGTCGACCGCGGGCTCTATTTGAAGATATACTTCGCAAAAGACTTCAAAATTGCATATATTGGAGACGAAGTGTAGGGACCACGGTTCCAATAAATCGAAGTCTCTGTGCTTAGTGTCATCCCTGGATCGGTATGCTGGCACACATAGTACTCGAGGATTTATAACAGAGGTTCAATCACACTTTATTACACTGAAAATCCTCGAAGAGGCAATATCCATTACACGATAATAATTGAAGGCCATCTAATAAAATAAACTGCAGAAGCTATGAAGAGTAGTTGAGTCCATCCAACTCCACGGCAAACAATGAGTGCATGACAATGACCTATCACACCTTAATCTTCGTTTGAAAACTCTGCAATATGATACGTTGCAGCCATGTAGGTCAGAACATTGAATATGCTAGCAAGAACACACTGTAATGATAATGATCAATGCCTACAACTACATGCATATTTGGCTGGTGGAGGCTGTAAGGTTTATTTTTGCAAAAAAGCTAGTTTTTCCCTACAACAAAGGAATGTATTTATTTAACTACCTGGTTAAATTTAAGCATGAACAATTGAGTATGGTTCCTCCATCCCAATCCCAAACCAAAGACATTATTAACCCAACAAATTAATAAAGTGATGAGACCAGCCCATAATTCAAATACCAGGATACTCAAGATGTCCATAACCGGGGACACGGCTAATCATGATCAGTTTGTACACTCTGTGGAGGTTTGTGCACTTTTCCCCACAACACTCGATCTCCTCCATTTGATTTTTCGCGCTACATGGTGTTTGAGAAACGGATGACCAAGACACAGTCTTTCAGAAGCATTAACTCTTAACCCTGGGTAGACCGTGCCACCTACATCCGCTACATCTGCTAGTCTACCACGGAAAGAGGTCACACAACGTACTCAACTATGCCAGAGCCCATAATGGCATTATGGTTGCACACGGAAGTTTCTAGGCATGAATGATATATGATCCCTTTGAGCCTGGGTGGCATTCCATAGGATAATCACACGAGTCCTCCGGGATTTCCTAGGACAAGACTGGATTCTCCAGGTACCCTGCAACCACTCCACCCAGATGTGTATTAAATTTCCACCTTAAAGAAACCCTGAGTTGTTATTACTCTCACAACTTTCATGAAATCACTCATGCCAATCCACGTCTATAAGCATGGCTAAGCAATAAGTAACAGAGCGTATATTCCCTTGGTTGATCTCAAGACATTGCATTCCTACCTCATGAACTATAGAGCATCATATTGCGTAACCAGTCCTACTCATGCAAGTGTTTGAGGATATAAATAATGCAGTAAAAAATGGGTATTGGAAAGTATGATCAAAGTATGAACTTGCATTGCTGACGATCGCTGAAACCTTAAGACTCATGGTAGCACGCTTCGCACTCCGGGAATTCTATCGCAATCAAACAATAGCATACATAAGCACTCATGCAATAGAATCGAAGAACAGAATTCGAAGGACTTCGAAAACCACGAATCACTCTTGCAATAGAAAACAATTTCTAACAGTACCAAAATTAAGTGAATTTGGCCTTGTCGGAAAGTTTAGGTCAAGAGCTTCGATTTGTAAAAAGAATCAACTCGAACGGAGTTACGAAACTCAAATTACGATCAAACGAAGTTCAAACACAAAACTGTTTGAATTCAAACTCTAAAACTTTCAAAATCAACTTTGAGATGCACTACTAGAAAGTTAAGATCGAAACGAAGAAATAGGCATTGGTTTCATCTAATTCCGACTAACGAGTAATAAGTTCGATGGTTTGAAGATTAGGGACCGATCTGTAAAAAATCATCACGGATAAGTCCTCGACGAAAATTAACAGAAAAAGAAAAGACTAATTTGCGAACGTTCGTTAACAGAGGCGAACGGAAGAACGTATTCATTAAAACGAACTAACGAGCGAATACTCGCTAAATAACTAAACCGAGGAAAACCGAACCGATCTAAAAAACAAACTAGGGTTTATAAAAAACCGATCTAATAAAAAACGGTGGTTTTACCTCGCAGGTCAGGTTTGACTCGTGGGTCGGGTCGGCGGATCGGGCGGCGGCGGCGGATGACGGCGGCGGCTTCCGGCGGCGGTGGCGAGTGCGGCAGCAGCGGCGGCGGCTGGCGGCGATGGCTGCAGCAGGCGGCGGCGAGCGGCGCGGGCGGTGGCGGCTGCGCGCGGTGGTGGCGACAGCTGTGACGGTTGTGGGAGGAGGAGGCGAGGGGGGGTCCAGGCGGCGGCTTATAAAGGGCCGGGGGCTCGGCTTGGAGGAGGCGCAACGACGGTGGGAGCGTGGCCGGCTCGGACTCCGGCGAGTCCGGGTGCGGCACGGCGGGGAAGGCGGCTCGCGGCTGGGCCTTTGGCCCGGTCGGTCTGATTTTTTTTTCTTTTAAAAAAAGCGCCCAAACAGAATTTTTTTAAATAAATATATAAAAATTCTAAAAATTCCAAAAACAATTTTCGCCGTCTAAATAAAATATTTACAACAAAGTGAACATTTTCTTGGCCTAAAATGCAATTTTGAAATATGCATATATTTTTTCTAATTCGAATAAAATAGCAATAAAATCCAAATAAAATTGTTTATTCAATTTTAACATTTTTCCTCCAATATGTCTTTTATTTTGGAGAAGTCATATTACCCCCTCTCATATCTTTTGATATTGAAATATTTTGGAGAGAAAAATAATTTAAACCAAATGATCCTCTTTTCAATATTTGAGAAAATTCAAATATGAAAACAATAAAATCCCCAACACTCTCCGTGGGTCAATATTTTTTTCTTAGGATTTCTAGGATCAAAAGCAAAATGCAAATAAAATATGATATGCATATGATGATCTATGTATAACATTCCAAATTGAAAATTTGGGATGTTACACGAAGTTGGGACCAATTTCTTGAGGATGAAGTTTGTAAAAGCTAAAACCCGGGAGAATTTAGACCGGGGCGGTGAAAAGCCGTACAGGAGGTGATCTGAGAAAACAATAACTTCCCCTTCTCTGGGTTGAGGAATAATTTCAGGGCCTGGAACCCGCCAATGAATAATTTCCTCGAATGGCAAGACTCCCATGTATACATACTATTTTAAGGAGATCTCGGAGACTCTGGTAGCAACCCAGTCGCAAGAAGTGGGAGACTTAGTCATGATTGGCGGTTTAAAAGCTATGACCTAGGAACAAGAATATGTCGGGTTTAGAATTACAATGATAAGCCGCCTAAATGGTTACATGGTGTTCAATAATGCTAAATTATTATGATTAGAAGACTGTGGGTTACAGTGAATTATTAAGAGATTATGAGCCGCCTAAGCATGGAAAGCGGTGACTATCAATTTATGAGAGTATGGCGGGTTAAGCTATACAAGTATGAGCCAGCGATATATTGGCGGCTTGAGTAAAAAAAGTGGCTACTGAAAGTACTGGCGAGTTACAGAGTCAATATTAAGCCGCCTGAATAGTACAAGGCGGGTCAATCATCTATAGGCCTAAAGTTGTTGGTATTTTGCTAAGTGTGGGCAAACAAGTTTTACATATCACAGCTATAATTTCGGATCTACAGAAGCTCAGAAAAGATGAACAATTGCTACACCTAGAGTGCGGCGGTGGAAGAATTGGCAATGTATATACTAATTCTGAAAAGGAACGGATTTGTCCTATATACTAGATGAAGGTCAAAACTGCTATCGCATTGCTCCTATATCATTTTCAAGATCGAAGCATGAGTTTCTATGTACAGACTAGACAAACTAAGTTTGAACAACGATGAACACCGAAAACCCAAGTACCCTAATGTGAATCTGAGAAAGGGGAAAGAAGGGTACGGATGGTGCTGGTGAAGAGCGGATGAACGCCATAATTTTCTGGTTCTGACAGGTTGATGTAGCGGCCTCATTGGAGTTGCTGGTGAAGCTCGGTTTGGGTGGCGGAGCTCCGGTTGCGGCGACGGCGTGAGGAAGAAGAAGAAGAAGAGGAGACGGGGATAAAAAGTGAAAGGACAACCCCCGTACCTATTTATAAGGAGAAAGTAAACACTAAAATGGCAGGCCCGGAGATCGAGTAGGAGTCATAATTATCATAACAGAGGAGGCGCCTCGATTTTTGGAACGACTAGTTAATACAAAGATCCGTTGTGACATCATGGGATTTTTTCTGTATTTAATAGCGTGATGTCATCTTTCATCATGGCGGGTCATAAAGATTTATTCAAGGTCAAATATTAAGAAGAATTCAAGAAGATTCGCCAACTGGAGGGTGAAGATCAACACTCACCAAACGCGAAGCCATTGGTGTTGAGCGAACCAGACCAGGGCAACAACCCGGACACGTCATCGAACTTCAGATGGCACCCCTGCATGACTAAGATGTCGGAGTAGGAAGCTATGCCTGTCAGCCACGAACCACGAATCACAAACCCATCACATGATCCACTATCTTCAATATGCCACTGATGCATACCACAATCTGCATCCGCTATTGGACCACCTCCGAATCTCCGTGTTTGTGCTAGAGCAAACATCATCGCAACGGCGGAACCTGAGGAGACAAGTCCACCACGAGGATGCTGCCACCACGCCATCCTTACTTGAATAGACTAATTTCTAAATCCATCCATAACCATAGGACCCATCACCTTGTCGAGGAAGGATCTAAAACTTTTTTATTCAACACCGCCGTCGCCGCTGCCGAAGTCAAAACGATGAGGGACACAAAAACGTAAGCTAATAGTGCCTAAATCTAAACATGAACGGTCAGCACTCATGAGATCCGGTGACCCCACTCACCACCAACAACCGATAGGTCGTCGGCAGAGGGGAGCCACCCAAGGACGGTGACGGAAGGTTTGTCCCTCTGTGACACCCGAAGACCGACGTCCCAGAAGATTCCGGAAGATTCCAGATGTTCCGGGTTGCCCGTGTGTTTCTTTTCGCTTGTCTTATTTATTTTTGCATTGCATCATGTCATCATGCCATCATGTCATATTTTATTTTTGCATCTCTACCTAAATAAATCGTGTGGACCTTCGGTCCATTTAAATCGAGGGAAGATGTCTTCTCTTTATAACATATAAAAGTCTCTAAATATTTAGGGAGCTATATTTATTAATTATTCCATTGCTTCGGAATCACCATAACACACTTGCATAATTTCCCCATGTCTTTTCACTTCGAGTTCACCGTCAAAACCTTGCCAATAATTCTTTTCCTATTTATCGAGGTTCCTCCAAAAATTCGAGCATTTTTGGACACTTCAATAATCACGTCTTAGTTCAAACCTATTTGAATTAAATTCAAATATGTTTGAATTATTTTCCGATCTGGCCTTTTGTATTTTCTCCGGTCGTGCTCATTTTCTCACGTGCCCGAGAAAATACTCCCTTGTGCTATTTTTTTTCCCTAACCTCCCTCTTCTTTTTATCCCCTTCTCTTTTTGTTTTCTGCTAAAAACCAGATATAAAAAAAGAAAGGAGACCAGCCCTTCTGGCCATTCCCAGCCGGCCCAATTCCCTCAGCCTCCTGGCCCATCAGCCTCTTGGGCCTGGAGAGCCAGGCCGGCCCGACCAGCTCCCAAACCCTAATCCGCATCGACCGCAGCGCTCTCTTTCCCTCGTCCCTCTCAGCCGCCGCACACCTCTTCCTCTCGATCTTTTTCCCTCTCCCTCTTCTCGCTCTCGATCCCTCCTCCCGTTCGATCTCCCCTCGCCTCCTCTCCAGAGGCCGAAGCCCTAGCGCTCGCTACTGAGGCCTCTGCCTCGCCAGAGCCGGCGACCGCCCCGGGCGTGGCTTCCCTCCGTTCCAGCTCGCCCTCGAGCCCCCATCGCCAGCCACCCCCGTCGCCGTTCCCTGTGGAACCAGTCGACCGCACCAGGAGCCCAGGGCCCCGAGCACGCCCGGCCTCGTCCTCACCGAGCCCTGCAGAGCCTGAAGCCGTCGCCGCGACCCGCACCTCTCCGTCGCCCGAGCACCCTCCCTCGACAGATCGACGTCGCTCCGGGCCTTTTCCCTCCGCCGCGGCAAGGAGCTCCCTGGCCCGAGCAGCTCCCTGCCTCGGCCGCCCCGCATCGCCCCAAGGCCGCTGGAGCACGCCCCACTCCCTTCTCCCGCGAGCACGCCCGGAGCCGCCTCCCTCCGTCCTCGAGGCCACGGCCTCAGGTCCTTCTGCACGCCGTCCAGCCGGCCCGCGCCCCGTGCGGCCCCTTCCACACCTCCAGCCAGCGCCAAGAGGCGCGTCCCGGTCGACCTCCAGCTGTCTTCTTCACCGCGTCACCGGAGCCGTGCTGCTTTTGTGTTTTTTTGCTGCCATGTTATGCAGCGCCTCTTTTGCTTGCTGCCGGACGCCAAGAGCTTCGAACGAGGGACCCGAGACTCTCAAGTACAACTACATGAACGACTACGAACGAACGACTACTCGGATCAAGTACCACTACCATCGCGAGATCGAGAACCCCCAAGTACCACGACGACCGACCCGCCAAGTACCCATCCGGTTATGTCAAGTTCGACTACCGTCACGTGAACGACAAGTACCTCTCCGAACGGGATGTGAACGACTACACGTGTACCTCTACGAACGGGAACAACTACACGACGTCGCAAGTACCACGACACGTGACGTGAACGCCTACCGTCGCCGAAGCCCCGTGTACCACTACTTCCCTCTACGGAACGGCTACTTCATCTTCGGAAACAAGAACCACTACTTCCTCTACGACCCGCGAGAACGACTACTTCCGCTACTCCACTACGACCTCGAACCCCTCCGAGAACGATGGTTCCGATGGTATAACCCCGAGACGTGACCCGTGGATGCTTGTTGTGTTGTATGAAATGTTCCCCTTGTGCACCGTGTCCGTTTCGTCCCTTTTGTCATGTTCCTCGGTTGCCTCGTCGCCGACTCGTGGGAACCCGGTGACGGGTCGCCCCACCTTGCATCTCGTTTGACTCGCTCACGCCATCTTCTTTTGCACCGGACTCTCAACGAGTTACCGGAACCGATATGTTAAGTGGCATCATTATCGGATCGTTGCCGTGGCACCCTTTTTCTTTCCACCACGGTGACAAATGCTTCATATCTTCTTGTTAACCTTTTAATAAAATTGCTTAAACTTGATCATATCATCCGCATCATGTTAACAACCTTGAATGTTTAATTGTTGTTTGTTTATAATTATTAAACTTGCTCTTGGGGATTTTCCGGAATTGTTGTTGTTGTTCTTCCGGCCCCATTTAAAATGCCTAAATAGTGTAGTTTTATTATGCTTCACCTCTTGCCATGTTAAAAACATTTAACCTTGTCTTGTAAATAACGAGAGTCAATTAAATAATTAAATGTGGTGTTTCGTCAATATGCAACTCGTTGCATATTGATCTCCACTTAACTTGTAGTATTTGTTTGTGCACTTTGCCATGCCATGCTTATTTAAACCGGACATGCATCATGCTTGCTTGTGCATCGTATGCCATGTTTATGCTTGTGTGTTTACCGTGTTGTCTCTTTCTTTCCGGTTGCTTCTCTTGTTAGCTTCGGTTTCGTTCCGGAGTTGTGAGGTTTCTCTCGTCTGTGTTGCTCCGTCTACTTCATGGATCCGTTCTTCTCCCTTGTGGAATTCCAGGCAAGATGACCGAACCCGGATACCATTACTATCTTTGCCTATTGCTAGTAGTCTCGATCTATAGCTTTGCCTCGATGCCCATGATCTTCTTGTCAGCCTCCTACTTGTAACCAATTGCCATGTTTAACCAACCTACCTATGCAAACCATTGCTTGGCTAAGTACGCTTCGCTCAGCCCTTCTTATAGCATTGCTAGTTGCAGGTGAAGATCGAAGATGCTTGCTTCATGTTGAAGTTTGGTTGGGTTATATCACACTATATAAATGCTTAAAAATGAAATCATCTATATATTGGCAAGGGTGGAAGGCTAAGCCTTTTGCTTGGTGATTTGTTCCACTCATGCCGTTAGGAACCGTATAAACCGGTGTTATGTTCCTTGATTATGCGTTCCTAACACGGTTGGGGTGTATGGGACCCCCTTGATAAACCGCTAAGTGCTAAGTCTTTTCCAGCAAGTCCCAACATTGGTACTATTTGCCTAATAACAAACTAATAAAACTTGCATAAGGGCCTTGCAAACCCTCTTTTATTCTTAATTCCACAACCCCGGGCCAGTGCTCCACATGAGTGTTGGTCCGAAACGGGGAGTCTGCGGGGCCACCTCGAGGAAACTCAAGGTTTCGTAAAAACCTGTAGAATCGCCCATCCGGTCGTGTCCTGAGACTAGATACGCGCGGCTACCTATCAGGGTGTCGACACGCCGGGAGGATTTGCTGGATTAGCCTTACCTTAGTTCGGTTTAACTTGAGCACGGGATTCCGAGAATACTCGGGTCTTCCCACCTATGGAGTTGCGACTCCGCGGATCGTGGGCTTGTAATGGGTCAAGTTGGAACACCCCTGCAGGGTTTGAACTTTCGAAAGCCGTGCCCGCGGTTATGTGGCAGATGGGAGCTTGTTAATATCCGGTTGTAGATAACTTGACACAATGTTTCAATACACTACCAGCGTGTGTACCGTGACTGTCAATTTCCGAATAGGGATTCGGGAGTTGAACACGGTGGGGTTATGTTTGACCGGCTTTAGCTAGGATCACTTCGTGATCATCTTTCGACCGATGCTCTTCTCTTCTCGCTCTCGTATACGTAAGCTAGTGCTAGTTGCTGCTGCAGACTCTTATTGTTCCTTCACCTCTCGTTCTTTCTTCAGCCTTGTCCTCACCCAAGGCTTAAATAGTCTTGTTACCCGGGAACGGGATTGCTGAGTCCTCTGTGGCTCACAGTTACTTCACCACACCAGATGCAGGTTCAGCCGTGTACGATGCAGGAGCTGGTTCAGTACTTCACCAGGAGCTCGATGAAGAGTTTGGCCGTTTGCTTGTGACGTTTCGATGTTCAGTAGTGGTTTCTACTAGGATTCGATCCTGACCTGTGGCTTTATGTTGTTTTGGTATCTTTCATTTGGATCTTCGCCCGTAGTCGGGTTGTGATGTTCTGAATGATGTTTTGCTTATGTAATGTATTGTGTGAAGTGGCGAGTGTAAGCCAACTATCTTCTTTTGCATTTTAATCCCTCTTTTACATGAGTCGTGCAAAGATACCAAACTTGAGATCATTCTAGGATGGGCTTATACCTTTAAGTCGTGCCTCGACACGTAGGAGGTATAGTCCCATCCTGGGCATTACAAGTTGGTATTCAGAGCCTTCTCCGACCTAGAAGCCCCCACTGATTGATCGAATCGTTGACGGTTGAGTCTAGGCACACACTTGAAAATTTTGAGTCCTATATTATATCGGAGAGTAGGATTTCTGTTTGCTTCTCATCTATTTTCTCTCTGGTCAGGACTCCTGACGATTACTCTTTTCTCTTCTACTTTCAAAAAGTGCACCAATTTTTTTTTAGGATCTCGCGAGTATTCTGGGATTGTTTCGATGTTCTTGTGACAAGGATATTGTTCTCGATGCCTCCTGTTCCCGGGGAGTTGAGCTTCGGGGTATTGTTGTCACAAGCATATCGCGGCAGTACTAAATACTTAAGACGGCCGACATCGAAAAACTCTCCTATACGGTTAGTGGCAAGATAACCCCGACATCACCCAGTACTGGGGAGGTAGTTCGGGAGTATTGCCATAGCTTGTTATAGTGGATGCTTTTCGAAGGTCCGAGGTACACAGTTTCCGAGAAAGACTGGTTATGTGTTGAAGGATGGATACACCTGGATGTAGGTTTAGAGTTGATTGCGCGGTGCTTCCCGTGTATCCCCAACACCTGATTGCATAACTGGAAACTTTCGGAAATCTATAGGTGGGTTCATCTAGTAGTTCTAGGCATTCTTCCAACGGATGCTCGATATGAAGTTTGGGGTTCTACATTGAGTGAAGTGGTTTTATGGACTTGTTCTGATCGGGAGTTGCATCTTAAAGGGTCCTTGGCTATGCTGATCCGGGGATTGCAAAACCCTTTTGTAACACGTTCCATGAGCTTTCAGCACAAAGATGTCGAACGAAGCTTCTATCTTGTATTTGTTCTATCTGTTCCTTGTTCCTTTTTATTTTCATTTTGCTCTCCAACTGGCTTCTCGACAAGCTGATGTACCTATGGAACTCATTCGTTCAATTCTTTGTTCGGATGATATTGTGAAGATCATGCTGCGAAATATCTATCTTTGTTCTTGTTTTGATTCTGCTATTCGAGTTGCTTTGATGATAAATGTTGATTCCATACCTTCCTAATCGGTGTTCTCATATTTCTATGGGAGTGCTAATTCTTCTTGACCATCGAGATTTTCATGTTAATCCTTTTCAACCGGTGTGCCTTCTCTTCAAGTTATTCCATACGGACGCCGTTGACTAATCTGACGTTTGTCTGTTTCATTCATCCCAAGTTGTCTTTGTTTTCCCCACCCTCCCACCCTTTTTCTTCTCGGAGCAAGAATTCTCAAATGAAGTATCCATTTTATTCATGTGATGTTTCTTCATTCCTTTCCTTCAATGTTCTTATCTGGTGCTTATCGTGAAGATGCTCAAGAGCTTCAAGTTCATCATTCTTTTGTTCTCTAATTCTGCCGGTGGATGTAATTCAAGATTTCGGTGTTGATCTTATCCTTTTCCTCATTTCACAATGCTTTCTTATTCCGGTGCTCCAATTAATCATTCTCCTCTTGCTATTCATATCCAGAGTGTTGAAGATTCGTGTTTCCATTCTTAATCCGTTCAAATTATTTTGAGGATTATCATCTTACTCAAGCCATTTAATTCAACCGGTGCAATATCTCTTCAGCAATCTTTTCAACGGTGATTTCTTGAGTGGGCCTTAACCCACAGGTCTTTCTCCAGGATCTTACCTGACTCTTCTAATTTTTTCTGGAGTTTACTCAAATTCTTTTTAAAGTGTGACGTAAGAATGATTTTCATCAGTCACATGCCTTCTCCAAGATCGCTTTCAAATTCTTGTTCATCATTGGTTCAACCTTTTTAATTCTTCATTCCGGAGTGCTCAACAATTCTTCATGGCATTTCTCGTCTTCGTTCTCAACATTTGAAGATCGGAGAAGTGTTTCTCTTAAATCTTGGCCTGTTCTCTCAAGATTCTTCATGAATTCTTTTCTTTGTGTTCCTCTAAAGGCCATCATTTCAGAATATTTCTTCATTCTCAGTTTTCAACTTTGTCCTCCAAATATTCTTCATTGATGCCTCTTCGTTCGTCTCCATATTCTTACGGTGGTTCTTTCAAGTTTACTCTTCCTTGTTATCATTTTAATTCATTTGTTCCTTTCACAATCCTACCGGTGCCTTGTTGAAGATTACCCAAGCTTGTGCGAGATCTCTCTTAATTCTTTCCAACGAGAATAAGTAGTATGCCAAATCCTTTGGTTGTCATCAATTTAAATTGGTGAAGGATAAGCATGAAATAATTCTTATTCTTATTTCATCCAAGTGGATTAATCCCTTTGTTAGAGTTTATTCATGAGGAATAAATTCTAGGTTTCAAGTTGTTCATCTTGTTTTCCGGAGCTCCAAGTTATCTCAATTATACCATTCCAAACCTCCATCTAATTCATCGCAGGCCTTGAATCTTATTCTTTTCGTTTTTCACTTCTCATGCTTTCATTACCGGAGTTTTCATGGTGGTTCATCAATTAATTCATCCTCGAAGTCTTCATCAAGATTCTTGTTGGAGCTCAAGCATTCTTCATCATGCTTTCCAATTGCAATTCTTTCTACCTTATCTTTTCAGATGGTGTTATGTCATTCTTGACAATTCCTTCATGTTTCATGATTCACGAGTTTTCAAGAATGAGATATTTAAACCCATCATTTTCTTTGTTCAGGAGATCTTTCCAACCATTCAATTTATTTGTTGGAGTAATCTTGGGTTGTATTTCACCTAAAAGCTTTCCCTGAGAATTGTTGCTATTGTGGTGCTTATAAATGACCCAAATTCTTCATTTATCATTCCGGTGAATAAGTTTTTCGTCTCCTTGTTGATCTCAATCCATTCAATTGTTTCCGTTAGTGGCTGGTTGCCACCTCGTAATTTTGAGATGTTTTCCATAATCCCCACATGAAGCTTATTCGTTTCGTTGTTGATTTTTTCAATCAACTCCGTTCAACCCTTCTTTGTAAGGATGCTCTTTCAAATTTAATTTTGAGAGAGGTTGTCTTTTTCTCTCCGTTCAATTCTTTCTTTGAGTTATACTCTATTCTTTCATTCCGGAGGCATTGTGATGTTGCTCTCTTCGTCCCATCAGCTCGTTTTATCAAGATCATGTTCTTTTCTTTTCTAGTCCATTTAACCGGAGTGTTGTATTCTTCATTCAAGTTCCGTCATTTATCTAGTTTGCCTCTCTTTTCAACCGGAGTGCTGTCAAAAATCTTTCTTACCCCTTGGGCCATTCTTTCAATTGTTTCAGAAGCTATATGTTGTTCATTTCATCAAGTATCTTCCCAACTTGGCAAGTTCATCTTCAATTCCTTCCATTTTCAGACGGAGTGCTGTCCAAATTCTGTCATTCTTATTCCTTGGCTATACCCTTGCTGTTTCATATTCTTTTGGTTCGTAAGCTCTTGTTTCATGTCTTTCAACCTTCAAGGTTCTTGTAATGTTCCTCCTGCTTACCGGAGTGCTCTTAACTTCGTTCATCTCCGTTGCATTCTTCTTTCATTTTGTTCAACCTCTCAAGGTTCTTTGGTTTCACTCGTCTGTCAAAGAAGCAACTTTGTTTTACCTCTTCATCTTCCGTTTACCCGGTGCTATCTCTAGGATCTCGGGTCGAGATCCTCTGTTAGTGTGGGAGAGTTGTGACGCCCGAAGACCGACATCCCAGAAGATTCCCGAAGATTCCAGATGTTCCGGGTTGCTCGTGTGTTTCTTTTCGCTTGTGTTATTTATTTTTGCATTGCATCATGTCATCATGCCATCATGTCATACTTTATTTTTGCATCTCTACCTAAATAAATCGTGTGGACCTTCGGTCCATTTAAATCGAGGGAAGATGTCTTCTCTTTATAACATATAAAAGTCTCTCAATATTTAGGGAGCTATATTTATTAATTATTCCATTGCTTCGGAATCACCATAACACACTTGCATAATTTCCCCATGTCTTTTCACTTCGAGTTCACCGTCAAAACCTTGCCAATAATTCTTTTCCTATTTATCGAGGTTCCTCCAAAAATTCGAACATTTTTGGACACTTCAATAATCACGTCTTAGTTCAAACCTATTTGAATTAAATTCAAATATGTTTGAATTATTTTCCGATCTGGCCTTTTGTATTTTCTCCGGTCGTGCTCATTTTCTCACGTGCCCGAGAAAATACTCCGTTGTGCTATTTTTTTCCCTAACCTCCCTCTTCTTTTTATCCTCTTCTCTTTTTGTTTTCTGCTAAAAACCAGATATAAAAAAAGAAAGGAGACCAGCCCTTCTGGCCATTCCCAGCCGGCCCAATTCCCTCAGCCTCCTGGCCCATCAGCCTCTTGGGCCTGGAGAGCCAGGCCGGCCCGACCAGCTCCCAAACCCTAATCCGCATCGACCGCAGTGCTCTCTTTCCCTCGTCCCTCTCAGCCGCCGCACACCTCTTCCTCTCGATCTTTTTCCCTCTCCCTCTTCTCGCTCCCGATCCCTCCTCCCGTTCGATCTCCCCTCGCCTCCTCTCCAGAGGCCGAAGCCCCAGCGCTCGCTACCGAGGCCTCTGCCTCGCCAAAGCCGGCGACCGCCCCGGGCGTGGCTTCCCTCCGTTCCAGCTCGCCCTCAAGCCCCCATCGCCAGCCACCCCCGTCGCCGTTCCCTGCGGAACCAGTCGACCGCACCAGGAGCCCAGGGCCCCGAGCACGCCCGGCCTCGTCCTCACCGAGCCCTGCAGAGCCTGAAGCCGTCGCCGCGACCCGCACCTCTCCGTCGCCCGAGCACCCTTCCTCGATAGATCGACGTCGCTCCGGGCCTTTTCCCTCCGCCGCGGCAAGGAGCTCCCTGGCCCGAGCAGCTCCCTGCCTCGGCCGCCCCGCATCGCCTCAAGGCTGCTGGAGCACGCCCCGC
The DNA here is from genome assembly GCA_902687465.1 of Secale cereale. NCBI lineage: Eukaryota > Viridiplantae > Streptophyta > Magnoliopsida > Poales > Poaceae > Secale > Secale cereale. Next base: position 99,334,004 of record LR738712.1, read on the forward strand.
TCCCTTCTCCCGCGAGCACGCCCGGAGCCGCCTCCCTCCGTCCTCGAGGCCACGGCCTCAGGTCCTTCTGCGCGCCGTCCAGCCGGCCCGCGCCCCGTGCGGCCCCTTCCACACCTCCAGCCAGCGCCAAGAGGCGCGTCCCGGTCGACCTCCAGCCGTCTTCTTCACCGCGTCACCGGAGCCGTGCTGCTTTTGTTTTTTTTGCTGCCATGTTATGCAGCGCCTCTTTTGCTTGCTGCCGGACGCCAAGAGCTTCGAACGAGGGACCCGAGACCCTCAAGTACAACTACATGAACGACTACGAACGAACGACTACTCGGATCAAGTACCACTACCGTCTCGAGATCGAGAACCCCCAAGTACCACGACGACCGACCCGCCAAGTACCCCTCCGGTTATGTCAAGTTCGACTACCATCACGTGAACGACAAGTACCTCTCCGAACGGGATGTGAACGACTACACGTGTATCTCTACGAATGGGAACAACTACACGACGTCGCAAGTACCACGACACGTGACGTGAACGCCTACCGTCGTCGATGCCCCGTGTACCACTACTTCCCTCTACGGAACGGCTACTTCCTCTTCGGAAACGTGAACCACTACTTCCTCTACGACCCGCGAGAACGACTACTTCCGCTACTCCACTACGACCTCGAACCCCTCCAAGAACGATGGTTCCGAAGGTATAACCCCGAGACGTGACCCGTGGATGCTTGTTGTGTTGTATGAAATGTTCCCCTTGTGCACCGTGTCTGTTTCGTCCCTCTTGTCATGTTCCTCGGTTGCCTCGTCGCCGACTCGTGGGAACCCGGTGACGGTTCGCCCCACCTTGCATCTCGTTTGACTCGCTCACGCCATCTTCTTTTGCACCGGACTCTCAACGAGTTACCGGAACCGATATGTTGCGTGGCATCATTTTCGGATCGTTGCCGTGGCACCCTTTTTCTTTCCACCACGGTGACAAATGCTTCATATCTTCTTGTTAACCTTTTAATAAAATTGCTTAAACTTGATCATATCATCCGCATCATGTTAACAACCTTGAATGTTTAATTGTTGTTTGTTTATAATTATTAAACATGCTCATGGGGATTTTCCGGAATTGTTGTTGTTGTTCTTCCGGCCCCATTTAAAATGCCTAAATAGTGTAGTTTTATTATGCTTCACCTCTTGCCATGTTAAAAACATTTAACCTTGTCTTGTAAATAACGAGAGTCAATTAAATAATTAAATGTGGTGTTTCGTCAATATGCAACTCGTTGCATATTGATCTCCACATAACTTGTAGTATTTGTTTGTGCACTTTGCCATGCCATGCTTATTTAAACCGGACATGCATCATGCTTGCTTGTGCATCGTATGCCATGTTTATGCTTGTGTGTTTACCGTGTTGTCTCTTTCTTTCCGGTTGCTTCTCTTGTTAGCTTCGGTTTCGTTCCGGAGTTGTGAGGTTTCTCTCGTCTGTGTTGCTCCGTCTACTTCATGGATCCGTTCTTCTCCCTTGTGGAATTCCAGGCAAGATGACCGAACCCGGATACCATTACTATCTTTGCCTATTGCTAGTAGTCTCGATCTATAGCTTTGCCTTGATGCCCATGATCTTCTTGTCAGCCTCCTACTTGTAACCAATTGCCATGTTTAACCAACCTACCTATGCAAACCGTTGCTTGGCTAAGTACACTTCGCTCAGCCCTTCTTATAGCATTGCTAGTTGCAGGTGAAGATCGAAGATGCTTGCTTCATGTTGAAGTTTGGTTGGGTTATATCACACTATATAAATGCTTAAAAATGAAATCATCTATATATTGGCAAGGGTGGAAGGCTAAGCCTTTTGCTTGTTGATTTGTTCCACTCATGCCGTTAGGAACCGTATAAACCGGTGTTATGTTCCTTGATTATGCGTTCCTAACACGGTTGGGGTGTATGGGACCCCCTTGATAAACCGCTAAGTGCTAAGTCTTTTCCAGCAAGTCCCAACATTGGTACTATTTGCCTAATAACAAACTAATAAAACTTGCATAAGGGCCTTGCAAACCCTCTTTTATTCTTAATTCCACAACCCCGGGCCAGTGCTCCACATGAGTGTTGGTCCGAAACGGGGAGTCTGCGGGGCCACCTCGAGGAAACTCAAGGTTTCGTAAAAACCTGTAGAATCGCCCATCCGGTCGTGTCCTGAGACTAGATACGCGCGGCTACCTATCAGGGTGTCGACACGCCGGGAGGATTTGCTGGATTAGCCTTACCTTAGTTCGGTTTAACTTGAGCACGGGATTCCGAGAATACTCGGGTCTTCCCACCTATGGAGTTGCGACTCCGCGGATCGTGGGCTTGTAATGGGTCAAGTTGGAACACCCCTGCAGGGTTTGAACTTTCGAAAGCCGTGCCCGCGGTTATGTGGCAGATGGGAGCTTGTTAATATCCGGTTGTAGATAACTTGACACAATGTTTCAATACACTACCAGCGTGTGTACCGTGACTGTCAATTTCCGAATAGGGATTCGGGAGTTGAACACGGTGGGGTTATGTTTGACCGGCTTTAGCTAGGATCACTTCGTGATCATCTTTCGACCGATGCTCTTCTCTTCTTGCTCTCGTATACGTAAGCTAGTGCTAGTTGCTGCTGCAGACTCTTATTGTTCCTTCACCTCTCGTTCTTTCTTCAGCCTTGTCCTCACCCAAGGCTTAAATAGTCTTGTTACCCGGGAACGGGATTGCTGAGTCCTCTGTGGCTCACAGTTACTTCACCACACCGGATGCAGGTTCAGCCGTGTACGATGCAGGAGCTGGTTCAGTACTTCACCAGGAGCTCGATGAAGAGTTTGGCCGTTTGCTTGTGACGTTTCGATGTTCAGTAGTGGTTTCTACTAGGATTCGATCCTGACCTGTGGCTTTATGTTGTTTTGGTATCTTTCTTTTGGATCTTCGCCCGTAGTCGGGTTGTGATGTTCTGAATGATGTTTTGCTTATGTAATGTATTGTGTGAAGTGGCGAGTGTAAGCCAACTATCTTCTTTTGCATTTTAATCCCTCTTTTACATGAGTCGTGCAAAGATACCAAACTTGAGATCATTCTAGGATGGGCTTATACCTTTAAGTCGTGCCTCGACACGTAGGAGGTATAGTCCCATCCTGGGCATTACACCCTCCTAACAGTGGCTAGGCTTTCTAGTAGCTCGTGTGTGTCTCCAGAGGGGCATCGGTAGTACTTGTCTAGCTTACAAAGAAAACATGGTCTTCCGTACCTGGTAGGTTAGTGGAGTACTAAATAGGAGTAGTATATTTCCACACTCTAGGCTTGACCATCGGCAAGTCCGTGTAAATTGGGAGTACTTGGGTTCAAAAACACGGTCTAGTTAGTGCATTTTCATTAGAGCATCTCTAGCCGACCCCTAAAAGATTATAGACGTGAATTTCGCGATATGGTATTGCATGGAGGTTGCGGCGGCTAGCGCAGCGACATCTTGAACACAATGAAGCCGGAGGTGACGCTGAGCGAATCTGGACGGAGCGGCAACGAATCGGCCACTCCATAGCTAGAATCGATAGATCAGGGTTGGGCGGTGAATCTATTGACGACGACGATGGGGGAGGATAAACTTGGGTGCCAATGGATGGCGACTGTTGCAGGTGATGCGAGGATGCAACACGAGGTAGGTGGAAATAGGGATGGATCTTAGCGGCATGGTGTAAATTGGGGAGTGGGACGGCCGGAATCGATGGCAGTGCTGTTGGAAAAATGAGCAATTTACCATATGATTTTATTAACAAAAATACTAGATAAAACATGACTAATATAGTAGAGATGAAACATGTCATGCGATGTGACATAAAGAAGGTAAAGAGCATCTACATATATGAATTAGAATTGAACATATCTAGAGCAGACACTAGAGCAAAAAACTGTGGCAGAAACTCAATAGAAAGAGTATAAGAACATACGGAACAGCGGCAGAAGCTTTGGTCTTGGGATCGACGTCCTCACCGGCCATATCGTTGAAGAGGTTGTTGACGTTGGGGAAGAAGTCATTGTTGGGGAAGTAGTCGTCAGCATCCGTGATGAACTGGTTAGTAGTCGCACAGAGCACTCCCCAAAAACCTTATCACCCTTCTCCCGTACATGACTCAGAGAGGTGTGGTTTAAGAGGCCTACTGTCTCGACCTACGGTGCACGCCGCAAGCCGGGATGGGGAAGAAGGTAGAAGCAACTCAGAGTTTGGAACTTGGTAGTGAGAGGGAGATGATCTTCTTGTGTCTCTCTGGAGAGTAGTGACCTCTCTTTTATAGGCACAGGAGAAGGAGGCGAATAGGCTGCGCTGGGAGATGAAGGGAAAGAGGGAGACGAAACGAACAAACAATAGCCGAAGGGTGCATTGTTCGTATTCAATATCCACAATAGCAAAAACTTTCAGCTTCCGAGTGACCTTTCGTATACCAATCTTGCATGGCAAAAATTTAGACATCGGCTTGGCTCATTCCCGCAACCCGTGGCGCGTTGTGACGAGGCGCGGCGAGGCGGGCGGCGGTGGAGTAGCATGCATGGATGCCCTCTTGTTCTCATGCTCATACATGTGGGGAAACAACCTCCCTTATAAGGAGGTCCAATTCTTACCAAACTAGCAAGGTGGGACTAAACTTTTGTTCCACCTCTTGCCTTGCACAAATGGGTTGTGTGGGCCTATAGGATTTATTAGGAATTTATGAAATAGCTATTGGGCTGGCCCAAAATAGATTAAATTCCAGCAATCCCCCACCAGATCCCAGAGGCACACAAAATTTGCCTTTGGTTCCAAAACACTGTTTCATATACCAGTACTGCAGTGGAGACTGTTAAGTTGAACTTCCACCTAGAACTCTATGATACACTAGTAAGCAACTTGAACAGAGGACTGGGCCTTGAACTACAAGGTTTCTACGACTCTAGCTTCACACAAAGCCTTGATCAATACTAGGCTATTGTGGGTCTTCCCCTTGGGTGGAGCTTATGCATCGTACTCCGAGACCTTTCTTGAGTTTACTAAAGAGCACCCTACTCTCTTAGATTGCGATGTTTAACAATCAGACTCATATAGGTGTGTTCTATGAAAGATGTTCTGCAGGACAACATATCTGCTTAAATGAGCCACTTAGAACACATTAAGATATACATCAACCTACCATGCAGATTAGGAGAGTATTGCATCTTCATGGAGTGGTATTGTTAGTAGTAAGGATACTCTCCTCTCGGTTGACCAACAACTTGTCTTCCACATTTATTCACGGGATCTCCGATCACATAGACTAGGTTACCACCACGAACAACTCATATTGTGGGTCTCATACCCATCTCCATCGATGCATTATCTATCACATTACGTGATAGACCCTTAGTACAAGGATCTACCATATTTTTAGATGTTTGGATGTAATCCAATTCAATAACTCAAGAGTTTCTCATTTTTCTGACAAACTTTAACCTTCTCTAAATATGTTTTGATGACTTCATGTTATCCTTTGAGCTGCTCACTTTCGTGATCACAGTTTGATTGCCGCAGTTCATAAGGATACCCAGTACAGGTTTCTCAACAACCAGCAAGTCATTCAAGAGCCGGCGAAGCCAATCTGCTTCGACCGTAGCTGTATCTAGTGATGTGAGTTATGCTTCCATTGTTGACCTCGTGAAGACAATCTATTTGCAAGACTTCAAAGAAACAGCGCCACCTCCATGAGTGAATACATATCCGCTCGTGGCCTTTATCTCATCAGCATCTGAGATCCAGTTTGTGTCACTATACCCTTCAAGCACCTTTGGGTACCCAGTGTAGTGAATTCCATAATTCGCAGTGCCTTTCAAATAACGCATAACTCTCTCTAGAGCTTTACAATGATCATCTCCCGGTTTTGAAACAAATCAGCTCAGTTTGCTAACAGTAAAAGAGATGCCACGTCTTGTAGCACTGGATAAATACATAAGAGAGCCAATAATCTGATAATACTTCAATTGATCTCCATCAATTCTTTGATTATTTCGAAGCAGTACGCTAGCATCATATGGTGTTGGAGAGGGCTTGTAGTCACTATAGCCAAACCGACTCATGATCTTTTCCACATAGTGAGATTAAAGCAATGTAATCCCACCATCATCATCTCCCAATAACTTGATGTTTCGAATAACATCAACCACTCCTAAATCTTTCATCTCAAAACAACGAGATAGGAAATCCTTGACCTCCTTAATAACATTCATATTTGTTCCCAAAATCAGGATGTCATCAACATACAAGCAACGGATAACTCCCTCGCCCCCACCATGGCGATAGTACACACATTTATCAGCTTCGTTTACAACAAAGCATGTAGTTGTTAAAGTTCTTTCAAACTTCTCATGCCACTGCTTGGGTGCTTGCTTAAGTCCATACAAAGACTTCCGCAACTTGCACACTTTTCCTTCCTGACCATCTACTACAAACCCATCCGGTTGTCCCATATAGATGTCCTCATCCAACTCTCCATTTAGGAAAGCAGTTTTAACATCCATTTGATGAACGAGAAGACCATGTGAGGCAACTTAGTGAAAGTAGTACTCGAATAGTGGTCAGTCGCGCCACAGGTGAGTAATTATCAAAGAAGTCTTCACCTTCCTTTTGGGTATAACCCTTAGCCAAGAGATGTGCCTTGTACTTCTCGATAGTACCATCAGGCCTAAGCTTCTTCTTGAATACCCATTTGCACCCTATAGGTTTGCACCCATAAGGACGATTAGTGATCTCCCAAGTTTCATTGGCCAAAATGGAATCCATGTCATTATGGACTGCTTACTTCCAGTAGTCAGCATCTTCAGATGCATATGCCTCTGAAATAGAACAGGGAGTGTCATCTATGAGATACACAAGAAAATCATCACCAAAGGACTTTGTAGTCCTTTGTCTCTTGCCCTAGTAGGAACTTCATTGTTCTCCTCCACAAGATTTTCAAAGTGTTCCATCGAAATGTAGGTTCACTAATTCCTGATTCGATGAACTAGGCATCTCCTGATTTTATGAGGTAGCCACATCCATCATGGGAAAGATATCTTCAAAGAAAGTCGCATCATTCGACTCCATGATTGTACCGACATGCATGTCAGATACCTCATATTTTACAACCAAGAATCTATAACCAATGCTATGAAAAGCATATCCCAGGAAAACACAATCCACAGTTTTTGGTCCAAGCTTGCGCTTCTTTGGAATTGGCACATTGACTTTCGCCAAACAACCCAGGTTCGTAGATAAGAGAGTTTTAACATTTTCTTCTCCCATTCCTCGAATGGAGTTATCTCTTTGTTCTTTGTGGGAACTCGATTTAGGACATGACATGCAGTCAGTATCGCCTCCCCCCACCATGCCTTGGAGAGACCTGATGTGTCTAACATGGCGTTAACCAGATCAGTTAGAGTACGGTTCATTCTTTCGACTACCCATTTCATCGAGGTGAATAGGGAGGCGTTCTCTCATGGATTATACCATGTTCTGCACAAAAATAATCAAATTCATTGGAAAAAATACTCTCCACCATGGTCAAACCTAAGCCTCTTGATTTTACGATCAAGTTGGTTTTCCACTTCAGCTTTATAGATCTTGAAAAGGTTCAAAGCCTCATCCTTCGATTTCAGAAGATACACATGGAAAAATCTAGTGGAGTCATCAATTAACATCATGAAATATTTCTTTCCACCTTTTGTCAAAACACCATTCATTTCACATAGATATGAATGTATGAGCTCTAGTGGTGCAAGATTTCTCGTTTCCGCAGTCGTGTGAGACTTACGAGGTTGCTTAGCTTGCACACAAACTTGACACTTAGATCCCTTGACAGTGGTGAAACTAGGGATTAAGTTCAATTTGGCTAGTCACGACATGCAACCAAAGTTAACATGACAGAGACATGAATGCCACACATTTGATTCACTATTGTTGCAAACATGATTAACAACTTTATTGCAAACATCTGACAAGGATAAATGGAATAGGCCTCCTGACTCATAGCCTTTACCAACAAAGGTTCCATACTTGGATATTACAAATTTATTCGACTCAAAGACAATCTTGTAGCCATCTCTACACAGAAGATATCCACTAATAAGATTTTTAGACGAAGGGGACATAATGCATTTTCTTCAGCCGCACGATCTTGCCCGGAGTAAACTTCAGATCAACCGTGCCAACACCACGAATAGAAGCACTTGAACTGTTGCCCATCAGCACGGTGGAAGTCCCTGCGGTCGGCTAAGACGAAAACATGGAAATATCACCGCATACATGCACATTAGCATCTGTGTCAATCAAGCAATCTGGAGAATGACATACTGAAAGAATAGTGTGAAATATACCATACTCACCATCCTTCATGCCAGTGTCACCAATGACAACATTAGCGGTCTTGCCGCCTTTCCCAAGATGATGCTTGTCATAACGATTAGGGCAACTAGGAGCCCAATGATCAGGATCTCCACACACATGATAAACACATTTCTTTTTGGCATTCTTCTTCATGAAGTTCGTGTGATGTACAATCTTGTCCTTCCCATCAAACTTTGCTTTACCATCAAATTTGCCCTTGTTCTTGAATTTGTGGGGATGTAAGTTTTCCTTCTGTACCAGATTGGCACTAGATACTCCCTCAATACCTCGAGCACGTGTCCCCTTTGCTCTCGCCTTTTCTTCCACATTGATGTCTACTACACAACCTTCTTCTTGTAGACGTTGTTGGGCCTCCAAGTGCAGAGGTTTGTAGGACAGTAGCAAATTTCCCTCAAGTGGATGACCTAAGGTTTATCAATCTGTGGGAGGCATAGGATGAAGATGGTCTTACTCAAACAACCTTGCAACCAAATAACAAAGAGTCTCTTGTGTCCCCAACACACCCAATACAATGGTAAATTGTATAGGTGCACTAGTTCGACGAAGAGATGGTGTTACAAGTGCAATATGGATGGTAGATATAGGTTTTTGTAATAAGAAAATACAAAAACAGCAAGGTATTTATAGGATTTCGGCGGCGGAACTCCCGATCTAGGTTAATTTACGAAGGTTTTAGTATTTATAGGATTTTTTGGCGTAGGGCACAAGTCAGGGGGCCCTCCGGGCCGTCCATGAGATAGGGCGGCGCCATCACCTACCCAGGGCGCGCCCCCCACCCTCATGCTCAGCCCGTGGCTCTCCTGGCCCAACTCTTTTACTTCGGGGGCTTCTTTTGGTCCAAAAAAAATCATCAAAAATTGGCACGTTAATTGGACTCCGTTTGATATTCCTTTTCTATAAAACTCAAAAACAAGGAAAAAACAGAAACTGGCTCTGGGCTCTAGGTTAATAGGTTAGTACCAAAAATCATATAAAAGTGTATGACAAAGCCCATTAAACATCCAAAACATCATAAATAATAGCATGGAACAATCAAAAATTATAGATATGTTGGAGACGTATCACACATCAAGAGTACCAATGAGAGCCAAAACGGAAAACTCGTGTCTCTTGTGTTTCAGAGAGGTAGCAAAGTTCCTCCACAATGGAGGAAGCTTAGTGATGATGCCTCCGGCAACAAACTTGTCTAGTGACATACAATTGAAGTGCTTAAGTTCTCTAGCAATTTACTGTATCTCGTGAGCTTGCTCAACCACGGAGTGCTCATCAGTCGCCATGTAGTCATAGAATTGCTCCATGATGTACAGCTTACTGCCGGCATCCAAGACCCCAAACTTGGCCTCTTGTGCATCCCCCATATATTTTACATTACCAATTGACCCCTAAGCATCAACTATGTTCTCACCAAGAACACTCAAGAGAGCAGCCTTAAGCAGGGTGTCCATTTTCTAAAAAGCGTGTTCCCGTTGAGCATCATAATCTCCTTCAGGTTTGCCAAGAGTGGAGTCATAGCAGCTCATGGTTAGAAACCATAGAACCACTCTCACGCGCCACCTCTTATAGTGGATACCCTCAAACATAGGAGGTATCATGGAAGCAGCAAAACTACTCTGGGTAAATTGCCTATAATAAGGTTTTTGGATTGTTGGAAAAAATGGGCAATTTACCATATGATTTTATTAACTGAAATACTAGATAAAACATGACTACTGTAGTAGAGATGAAACATGTCATTCAATCTGACATAAAGAATGTAAATAGCATCTGCATATATGAACTGGAATCAAACATATCTAGAGCAGACACTAGAACAAAAAAATGTGGCAGAAACTCAAATAGAAAGAGTATAAGAACATACGGAACAGTGGCAGAAGCATTGGTATTGGGGTCGACGTCCTCGCCGACCATGTCGTCGAAGAGGTTGTCGACGTCAAGGAAGAAGTCATCATTGGGGAAGTAGTCGTCAGCGTCCGTGGTTGATACGTCTCAAATGTATCTACTTTTCCAAACACTTTTGATATTGTTTTGACCTCATTCTTGCATGATTTGGACTAAACTAACCCGGACTGACGCTGTTTTCAGCAGAGCTGCCTGTATGGTTTATTTGTGTGCAGGAAAACGGATTTTTAAGCATCTCAGAAAAATCCACGAAAAATCCACGCACCCGAGGAAACCAAATGCCAGAAGTGGGGCCAGAGGGGGGCCAGGGGGTGCCCAGGCGCCCTGTGGGCGCCCCCCCCCCCCCCCGGACGCGCCGGGGGGCGCCTGGGTGGGGCCCTCACCCCCTGGTGCCCTACTTTAGCCCGTATTTTTCCTCCCGACGCAGAAACCCCAGATCGGAAGTCCTTTCGCTGTTTTTCGTCGCGGAGCCGCCGCCACCCTCTGTTCTTCTTCGGGAGGGCTAATCTGGAGGCTGATTTGGCCTCCGGAGAGGGGAGATCGTCGCCATCGTCATCATCATCACCACTCCATCATCCCTCCATGACTCCCCCCTTCATGTGTGAGTAATTCCCCTGCTGTAGGCGAAGGGGATGGTAGGGATTGGATGAGTTAGATCATGTAATAGTTCGTCAGATTGTTGGGGGCATGTTGCCTATCATCTAGTATGGTGTTTATCATCTTTGCTACAACTTGGTATTCTTAATGCTTGACACTTAGGGCCCGAGTGCCATGATTTCAGATCTGAACCATATGTGTTTGCATGAATATATTTGTGTTCTTGATCCTATCTATGAGTTCTATGCACCTGTTACGGTTCGGAACCGGCGATCCCAAAAGTGACAGCTTGGGACACCAAAGGGGATGGCCCATAGTTTGAGGATTACATGTATCCATTGAGTTCATTGCTTTGTTCCGGTGCTCTTTGACAGGAGCACCTTAATATCCTTTAGTTCCTTTTGGCCCCGTTCGTAGCGGGATGGTAGGACAAAAGATGTTGTGCAAGTTCTTATTGCAAGCACGTACAACTACCTACGGGATACATGCCTAATGTTTGATATTTTCCTAGATGATCATTACTTTTCCGTGTGCCGTGCCCCAAGTTAGAATCTATCTCATCCATGCAGCGCCCAACCATCCATCTCCCTAGCATACAGTATTTTAAACCTTGCCTGTCACTAGTTGCTACTTCTGCCATTTACTACTGCTATTTACTTTTGCTGTTTACTTCTACTATTACTATCATCACTATCATATCACTGTTACCACTTATCTTTTGCCGCAAGTTAGTATATTTCAGGTGTGGTTGAATTGACAACTCAACTGTTAAAGCTTATAAATACTCTTTGGCTCCCCGTGTGTCGAATCAATAAATTGGGTTATTCTTACCCGCGAAGACTATCTCGATCCCTTACGGTTGAGGGTTATCAAGTACCATTTTCTGGCGCCGTTGCCGGGGAGCATAGCAATATTTACAAGTCTACTTGAGGTATCCTACCTGCTGCACTTTATTCACTATGGGTAAGAAAGGTGACCCCAAGGTTCCGATCTTACTATCCACTACAAGAAGAGGTACTGCTCTGAGCACTAGTGCTACGCTTGATTCACCTTCTGTTATGAGTAAGTTTGCCTCACCACCACCACATGATGCTCCTACTGAATCTGTTATTATGTCCGATACTCTTGATGATGCTTCTACTACTTTTGATGATGATATTAGTTCGCTTGGTTATGCTCTTGAGAAACAAATTACTGTTGCTGCTGAAAAATATGGAATTGAACTTCCTGTTGCTCGCTACCCTATTGGTGAAACTTATGATTATCCTGATTTGAGTAAACTCCAGGAGAGGCTCCTTGATGATGATTACTATATACTGATGAAGATTTATGCAGGGAACTGACAGAGTTTGCCGGCTCTGACCCTGAAACTATTAAGAAAATATTTGAAAAACACTCTTTGAAAAACAAAACCGTTCCTAATCCTGAGTTTGCTACATCTCCTATATGCATTGATGATCCTGATTTTGATTTCTCTGTTGATCTTTCACTTATACCTATGGTTTAAGCTGACCCCTTTTATGGCAGAGAAAATGATGATGCTATCGCACACCTAACTAAACTTGGTGAGCTAGGTAGCCTGTTTACCACAGATGAGAAGATACGCTACTTTTATGTGACCAAGCTTCGTCCTTTCTCCTTGAAGGAAGGTGCTAAAGCATGGTATGATTCACTCCCATGCGGTTCTATTAAGAGTCCTCAGGACTTAGCTCACTCTTTTGTTGATAAGTACTTTCCTGCTCATATGCAACATGCTGCTTTACAAAGAATTTACAACTTTAAACAGTTGCAGGATGAGTCCCTCCCTAAAGCTTGGGGGAGGTACTGCGGTTTGATTCGGGCTAGACCAGGACATGAAATCCCTAAGAATGAATTAATTGATATATTCTATGCTGGTCTAACTGATGAATCTAGGTCCTATCTGGACAATTGTGCTAGTTGTGTTTTCAGGAAAAGAACACCGGACGATGCAGAAGATTTAATGGGCAGGATTGCCAAAAACCATGAAGATTGGTCCGTCCCTGAACCACCTCCACCAACAAAGAAGAGGGGCATGTTTGTTCTAAGCCCCGAGGATATGCGAGAAGCAAAGAAGTCTATTAAAGAGAAAGGTATTAAAGCTGAAGACGTGAAGAAACTACCCCCTATTGAGAAGCTGTGTGAGCCTACTACTCACCCTCCTATGGTACAGGTACACTCTCTTTTAGATTTCAACGCAAGTGACATCCCTCATGGTAAGCCTCCTGATCAATGTTTAGATGAGTTTGATAATTTTATTATGAAACAAAATCATTTTAATGAGAGGATAGAAAGTCAGTTGCATGATAATTCCCTTGCTATCAAAAAGTTGCTTGGTGTTTTAGATAGAACAGTTAATGATGTTCAATGTCTTGTGAAGCATTTTCATATGGTTCAAACTCAGCTTGATCAAATTTCTAATGTGCAAAGAGATTTGCTTGCTAACAATGCCAAACAAGATAAATTGCAGGCTTTTGGGATTAAGACCCGAGGGGGAACTAGTACTCAAGATCATCTTTATCCAGAAGGACATCCGAAGAGAATCGAGCAAGATTCTCAAATGCAGGAAGAAGAAATTGTTGTCTCTCCAAATAAGAAGAAGAAATATAAAGAGACTGACAATTCTAATGATCCTATTTCAGATGAAGAGCCAGCTATTGATCCCAACAGTGTATCTATTTCCGATGCTGAGACTGAAGACGGTGCTGAACCTGAAGGTAATGATAATGAGAAGAATGATCCGCCTGAAGTTCGAGAAGAAGAAGCACCTGACAAACGTAAGAGGTACACTAAAGAAGACTTCATTGCAAGAAAACACGGGAAGGAGAAAGAACCATGGGTACAGAAACCCATGCCCTTTCCAGGTAAGTCCATCAAATCTAAAGAAGAAGAGCATTACAATAAGTTTTGTGAATGGATTAAACCTCTTTTTCTTCAAATTCCTTTGACTGATGCTATTAAGTTACTCCCTTACTCAAAATATATGAAAGATATTGTCACTAACAAAAGAAAAGTTCCTAATGATGCAATATCTACTATGCTTGCTAACTATTCTTTCAGTGGAAAGATTCCTGAGAAGCTCGGTGATCCAGGTATACCCACCATTCCTTGCTCCATAAAGAATAATTATGTCAAAACTGCTTTATGTGATCTTGGAGCGGGAGTGAGTGTTATGCCTCTCTCTCTCTTTACGAGAGGCTTTGTTTAGAGAAACTAATTCCTACAGATATCTCCCTTCAGATGGCTGACAAGTCAACCGTTGTTCCAATAGGTATTTGTGAGGATGTTCCAGCTGAAGTTGCTAATTGTTTAATTCTTACTGATTTTGTTGTTCTCGACATGCCCGAGGATGGGAGCATGTCCATTATTCTTGGTAGACCTTTCCTTAACACCGCAGGTGCTATTATTGATTGCAACAAAGGGAAGGTTACCTTTTATGTGAATGATAAAGAACACACGGTATATTTTCCGAAGAAGACCGACAGGAGGCATGCCCTCAACTCTATAGAGAATATCGAGACCGTGAAAATTGGAGAATGGGACTGTCCACTACATGTGCCTCACAAATACAAAACTATCATGGTAGGGACAATGTCCATCAAGGTAAAAGTTCAGTGATTACTTCGTAGGAGGTGAGACTTTTTGCTCTATATATCGCTTGTTTGTTGGTAAGACTTGATCAACCTTACTAGTGAACGTGTTTTATATGGATAAAAAGTTGAGCTTGCTATGTTTTCCTTCGTTTTTTAGTATTGTCCTACTTGTTGTACCAAGTATCTATGTTTTTGAAGCTTCACAATACTACTAACTGCTTCAAGTTTTCAGAGAGTTTCGCAGCTTTTTGAACTTCGAAAAAATTTCAACAGTGAAGTTTTCAGAAAAATTCCAGAAAAATTATATTAAAAATTTCCACAACAGGAGAGACCCGGAAAGTCCTGGGGCCAGCTAGGGGGGCCACCAGTGGCCCAGGCGGCCAGCTGGCGCGGCCCAGCCCCTGGCCGCGCCCACAGGGCGCCTGGGGCCCACGGGACCCCCCTCCAGGTACTTCTTCTTCCTATCTCTCTCTCTTTTTCCAGAAACCCGAGTTCTGGTCTTGTTCTTGTTGTTCTTGCTGTTCTTGGAGGCGATTCTTCGATCTCCCTCTACAGCCCATCATTTGAGCTGAAATTTTGAGCAAATAATCCCTGGTATGTGACTCCTCCACCCCTCCAATTAGATTTTTGATTGGTGGCCTCATTTGTGAGTATTTAGTAGTTCTTGGTGCTGTAGAGATGAGCTTGCATGCATGTGTAGAAAGCTGTTTTCCAAGTTTTGATGCAAGTTTATGCCTTGGGCAAGTGAGTTGAGTAGTTTGCCTTAGCTCACTTTGTTTTAATCCTCGTTTTTGTAAATTGTAAAAAAAAAATCAGAAATGAGTTTGTTAGGAAGGGCAAAAGGGTGGCTTGAGAAGAGGAGGCCCGCACACTCCGATCGAGTCACTAGAGCCGCAGCTTCACCATCGACTGCTAGGGTGAGCTATAATGAGGATCATGTGCCCCTGGAGTTGTTGGAAGACACAAGTCTAGCACGTGCGATGACATTTCCATGTGATGAATTCATGGAAGCTCCGGGAATCAAGGATGAGTTTTATAATCTTTGTGCTAATGCAGGTTTGACACGACTCGTCACGAGCCGTGTTACTCAGTATCAGAAACTCACCTCCGGTTTCATTAACAGTTTTAGATATAATCCTGATTCAGGTGCTATTGAGTTTAAAATTTATAATGATCTTATCACCATGACTCTGGGAAATTTTTGTGAAGTAATAGGTGTGCCGAACGTTGGGAGGACGGCAAGGATGGCCACGCAGCCCTCCGAGCTGAAAACCGTCATCAACTCTCTCTGTAGCATGGGTACGAGGGATATTCATCGGTCGAAGATCTCCAGCATCTTGTTTCCTCACCTCAGGTATTTTGCATATTATATTGCTAGAGGGGTGTTAGCTCGTGACAGCACGAGCAACATTTCTGCTCTGGATATTGCTATCCTGGCAGCAGCCCTCTCAGGGAGGTCTGATTATAATATTGGTACCTTAATTGCTCGACGCCTTGCTATGAACGGTAACAAGGGGGACTTATATGGTGGCATTTATGCCACCCTTATTTTAGAGCATCTTGGAGGCACCCCACACCCTGATGATACTCCTTTTACTTATTTAAGCTTTGATCTTACTGCTATGAAAAGGCATAGGTTTGTTACCATGGGTTCTAAACTTGATAACCTTGTTTATATCTTGCGTTTCGGAACTACCGTGGGACGCGAGATCCGTCTACCTGCACCTCTTTTGTTTAATTTTTCTCGCAGGAACGGATGGTCCTTTGATGTTGTCCAGATCGATGAGTTCATGGTCCAGCATCAGTTCCATAACCCCATGGAGGGGGTTGTGCCCGACGAGGAGAGGCACGGTGAGATACCACATTTTCAGGATGAGACCGCCACCGAGTTTGGTGAAGGGTCTTCCTCTGTTTGGCGCTCGGAACCTTCCTCGTGGGAGACTCCGAGGAGTTCGGTGTACGCGCCATCATCCTTCTACGACCCTTGGTCTCACCACCATACCCCTGGAGCAGGAGGCTCCTGGGGGCAGTAGCTGCTACCAACTTAGGCCAAAAGCCTAAGCTTGGGGGAGTACGTGCCCTTCTCACTTTTCCATTGTATTATCCGTTTTATTCACTTTGATCTTTTCGAAGTTTTTACCCGTTCTTCTTTATTCCTCTATTTGCAAAAACAACAAAAAGATTTTCTCTTTCTTTTGCTTTTTATTCAACTCTTGAAAAACTCAAAAAGATTTCCTTTCTCTCTTTAGTTTGTTTTGTTTTCAGAGATCAGCTCGAGTCCGTGATGGCATTTGATTATATTTCCTACGTTCGATCGTGCAAGTGACAAGCAGTAATGACGAAGATCGACTGAAAGGAAGCAACAAGGAAGACCGGTATGAACTCTTTCTGTTTCTACTTTTGTACATATGCCTGTACTTATGATCTAGAGACCAGCTTGTAGCGACATAGTGCTATGTTTACAATGCTTTTTCAGTGGTTCATGCTTTCCTTGTGGCTAGTCCCGAATAAGTAGAGTACATAATGTGTTATTGAAATGATCTACATGCATCGCACTGTTCATAGTCTGGCATACTAAGGTGGTATTTCCCTTTAGAGAATTTTTGGATTGACTTGGCACATGCTTACACATGTTTAAGACTAAAAAGTCTACCTTGCCTTGATGATCTTTGAGTTTTAGAATAGTTATATCACTTTCATGCCCGATTCAATGTTGCTTTGTCGCTCTGCATGATTATGACCGTTATTGCTCTCTAGTTGGTCGCTTCCCAGTCTTTTGCTAAACCTCCACCCGTACTAAGCGGAATGACTGCTTGTGCATCCAAAACCTTTAAACCTGTTATACCATGTGAGTCCACTATACCTTCCTATACATGGTATTTACCTGCCATTCCTAACGAAGACTTTCATGTACCATCTCGAAATTAATCAAAAGCATTTCTCTTTTTGTGCCTATGTTTTAGCTCATGAGGAAGTAGTAGTTAATTCATGATCTCTTTAAGTTGGACAAGTTTCACCCCTGGATTGCATGTATAATGTGCGAACCCCTAATATGAAAAGGAACTGGCATTGAGTGCGCCCGGCTCAAAAAGATAATATAACAAACGAACCCTCCTTCACGCTTTGTTCATGAGAAATCAGAAAACTTTGGCAGTGATAAACAAAGGAGATTAAGAGGATGTGATCGTCCTCATGCGGGAGCCGTTCCTCGAGACTTGTCTAGCTTAAAAAGTGATTGAGTTATCTACTAGCATTCGTTGACGAAATATGCACCTCTCAAAAACATATTTACTTCTGTCTTTAAAACCAAGAGCTCTGGTACATGTTTAGTTTTTGTTTCCGATCACGGGTTTTCAACTTTGCCAATAAAAGCCACGGTTCGAGAGTCTCATCTTCTTTCTTCAAAGCACTGGCTAGGAGAGCATAATTGTCATTTTGAGTGTAATGTGCATTGTCCCAAAGTATTACATTGTCTTCTGCATACTTGTGATATGATTTATTCTGAAATTCTTAGTTCTAGTCTCCTTTAAAACTCTGGAGGAGTTTCTGCATTTATGTTTTGCTTCACTCATGGAGGCTAGCGAGATACCACCTTAATATGCTCAAGCTATGTGCAATGTGATCTTGTCTTGACTTTTGGTAATATATTGTTTGTTCTTAATTATTTGTGACTGGTCACTTGAAAGAAGGATTGCTCCTTGCATTGTTCTCATAAGTACTGTTTTAATACGTGTTGAACTCTTTTCGTAGTACATGCTTATATACATCTAATGAAGCAAAAGAGTTTGTCAAAGTTTTCTTTGTCGCGTCCAGTTCGTTGAACTGAATTGCTTGAGGACAAGCAATATGCTAAGCTTGGGGGAGTTGATACGTATCAAACGTATCTACTTTTCCAAACACTTTTCATATTGTTTTGACCTCATTCTTGCATGATTTGGACTAAACTAACCCGGACTGACGCTGTTTTCAGCAGAGCTGCCTGTATGGTTTATTTGTGTGCAGGAAAACGGATTTTTAAGCATCTCAGAAAAATCCACGAAAAATCCACGCACCCGAGGAAACCAAATGCCAGAAGTGGGGCCAGAGGGGGGCCAGGGGGTGCCCAGGCGCCCTGTGGGCGCCCCCCCCCCCGGGCCGCGCCGAGGGGGCGCTTGGGTGGGGCCCACACCCCCTGGTGCCCTACTTTAGCCCGTATTTTTCCTCCCGACGCAGAAACCCCAGATCGGAAGTCCTTTCGCTGTTTTTCGTCGCAGAGCCGCCGCCACCCTCTGTTCTTCTTCGGGAGGGCTAATCTGGAGGCTGATTTGGCCTCCGGAGAGGGGAGATCGTCGACATCGTCATCATCATCACCACTCCATCATCCCTCCATGACTTCCCCCTTCATGTGTGAGTAATTCCCCTGCTGTAGGCGAAGGGGATGGTAGGGATTGGATGAGTTAGATCATGTAATAGTTCGTCGGATTGTTGGGGGCATGTTGCCTATCATCTAGTATGGTGTTTATCATCTTTGCTACAACTTGGTATTCTTAAAGCTTGACACTTAGGGCCCGAGTGCCATGATTTCAGATCTGAACCATATGTGTTTGCATGAATATATTTTTGTTCTTGATCCTATCTATGAGTTGTATGCACCTGTTACGGTTCGGAACCGGCGATCCCAAAAGTGACAGCTTGGGACACCAAAGGGGATGGCCCGTAGTTTGAGGATTACATGTATCCATTGAGTTCATTGCTTTGTTCCGGTGCTCTTTGATAGGAGCACCTTAATATCCATTAGTTCCTTTTGGCCCTGTTCGTAGCGGGATGGTAGGACAAAAGATGTTGTGCAAGTTCTTATTGCAAGCACGTACAACTACCTACGAGATACATGCCTAATGTTTGATATTTTCCTAGATGATCATTACTTTTCCGTGTGCCGTGCCCCAAGTTAGAATCTATCTCATCCATGCAGCGCCCAACCATCCATCTCCCTAGCCTACAGTATTTTAAACCTTGCCTGTCACTAGTTGCTACTTCTGCCATTTACTGCTGCTATTTACTTTTGCTGTTTACTTCTACTATTACTATCATCACTATCATATCACTGTTACCACTTATCTTTTGCTGCAAGTTAGTATATTTCAGGGGCAGTTGAATTGACAACTCAACTGTTAAAGCTTATAAATACTCTTTGGCTCCCCGTGTGTCGAATCAATAAATTGGGTTATTCTTACCCGCGAAGACTATCTCGATCCCTTACGGTTGAGGGTTATCAGTGGTGAACTGGTCAGTAGTCGCGCAAAGCGCTCCCCCAAAACCTTATCACCCTTCTCCCGTACATGACTCAAAGAGGTGGGGTTTCGGAGGCCTACTGTCCCGACCTGAGGTGCATGCCACAAGCCGGGATGGGGAAGAACGTGGAAGCAGCTCAGAGTTTGGAACTCGATAGCAAGAGGGAGATGATCTTCTTGTGTCTCTCTATAGAGGAGCGACCTCTCTTTTATAGGCAAAGGAGAAGGAGGTGAATAGGCTGCATCGGGAGCTGAAGGGAAAGAGGGAGACGAAATAAACAGACAACAGCCGAAGGGTGTAGCGTTCATATTCAATATCCACTGTAGCAAAAACTTTCAGCTTCTGAGTGACCTTTCGTATACCAATTGTGTGTGGCAAAAATTTAGACATCGACTCGTTCCCGCAACCCGCGGCGCGTCATGACGAGGCGTGGTGAGGCGGGCGGCAGAGCAGGAGTGCCCGTGGATGTCCCCCTTGTTCTCATGCTCATACATGTGGGGAAACAACCTCCTTTATAAGGAGGTCCAACTCCTACCAAACTAGCAAGGTGGGACTAAACTTTGGTTCCACCTCTTGACTTGCACGAATGGGTTGTGTGGGCCTCTAGGATTTATTAGGAATTTCTGAAATAGCTATTGGGCTGGCCCAAAATAGATTAAATTCTAGCAGGTGCTAGAGGGCGACGAAGCGGCTGCAGACTCGAAAAAATCCATGGGCGGTTGCAAGTCGGGGCATGCAGTTTGGTTTTTGTGGTAACCATAGTACCGCTGCAAATATGCAGCAACATGAGCCAAAATTTTGGGCTGCCCCAATCCGGATCCCACCTCCCGCTCTGTCCCAACCTGGTAACCAGCTAGCAGCATGGCCATGTCCGGTAAGATGGAGTGCGCGCAACATGGGTTCAAGGAAGAAGCAGCTCGGCGTCATCGGTCGTCTGGGCAACAAGCCACAACAGTAACCCACCACTCAATCTCCGGCCATCCTGTCCGATCCCCGGTAGCCCTCCCGCGCCACCATGCCACCAGATAGGGAGGCCATCCTAGGAGTTGCCGCCACTGATCGAGAAGGGTTGCGTCAGCCCTACCGCCAAGGTCACCTCTGGGAAGCGGGCGGCCGCCACGCCGCCATTGTCCATCGGGCGCCATGATCCAGATCTGCGCTGATGACCCTCAACCGTAAGGGATCTATTGCAGCGTTTTCGATAAGTAAGAGTGTCGAACCCAACGAGGAGCAGAAGGTATTGATAAGCGATTCTGAGCAAGAAATTACTGCAAGCACTGAAAGATAACTTTTAGGGGTTTTCTTGGTATAAGCAACAGGAAGGTAAAAGCAAGTAATGTAAAAGGTACTGATAGTAACAAGTGGCCCAATCCTTTCTAAGCAAAGGAGAAGCCAAGCAACTGAACTTATAAAGACTAAAGCGTTCTTGAGGACACACGGGAGAGGTAGTCATGTGCTTTCACCATATTCCATATCGATACTATGTTATGTGTTGATAAGTGTTGAGTGGGTGGATCTATGCTAGTGCACTCTCTAGACTAAGATGAATGCACTCTTATGATTAAACACCTTGCAAGCATCCGCAAATACAAGATAGAATTTAAGGCAAAAGCCTAACCATAGCAATACGATCGAGGATCCATTATTCCCTTATGCAAAAGCGTGCGAACTGGGGTTCAGGTTTCTGTCACTCCGGCAACCCACCATAAGCATTCTTTATACACAACGTATTCTCCTAGGTCCTTAATAAGGCGAAGTGTTGGGTGTTCGACTCACACAACACCACTAGTAGAATGACAACACAACTTAAGTATCAAACAACACATATTACTTCAACAGCATATGACTACTAACAACAAGACTTTCCCCATGTCCTCAAGAACTAAGGTAACTACTCACAAGACATAAAAGAGATCATGATCAGTGGGGATAAATATGTGATAAACAATCTGGACATAATAATATTTCTCCAACAAAACTCAATAGCATTCACCACAAAGTAGTAATCAAGACCGATGGAGTAGAGAGGATAGGTAGTACGAGTTACAACACGAGTTGCGATTGTAAGATGAGATTTGGATGAAGATGGAGATGGTGCTGGTGTTGGGGATGATGTTGATGATGATCTCGATGATGCCCGTGACGATGGTGATGACGATGGCGAGGATCTCCCCTTCCGGGAGGTGATCTCCCCGGCGGAATCTACCCGCCGGAGATGCCCTTTTCTTCTCTGTAGGTTTCCGCCTTGGAGCGGTGGCAGAACTCCGTAAAAAGTCCCGTCTCTAGGGTTTTTGGATAACGGAGAGCATATATGCAAAAGGGGGCATCCGGAGGTGGGCCAGGGGCTCCAGGCCGCCTGGGCACCCTGTGGCCCCCCTCTGGCTCCCCTTTTGCGTGTCTTCGTGATTCGTCAGAAAAATATCTCCCGTCAATTTTCAGGTAATTTGGAGGTATTCTTCTTCAGCAACTCAGTGTCCTCTTTTTACTGCTGAATCCTACGTCTGCTGCTTCGGCATCGGAAAGTTTGCAAACTGTGTAAAATAGACCAAAACAACATAAGAACATCACCGTAACATGAAATATATCAATGAATAAGGATAAATTATGATACAAAATAGTGATGCATTTTGGACGTATCAACACCCCCAAGCTTAGACCTCGCTTGTCCCCAAGCGAATATGAACTCGGTAAACCTGTGCACAAGTTTAGAGAGTGAAGTGTCGATAAATAGAATACGGACAAGAAGCAACATAGTTTCTTTACCAACTCAAATATCCTCAACGGCAATCTTCAACTCATAAGGCCCTTATGAAAGAGTGATAACACTTATATTCGAAAGTAGGGCTAAGGAAACTCATTATATCATGGCAAACATGTCCTTCGGTCAAAGAACAACAAATAGATTTAACTTTTGCTCTTATATTTTGATGAGATCAATTGAAGCTTTTTGAAAATAACATGTTAATAGGCAAGAAGTGAAAGTGTTAACACAAAGGAAGATATTTGCCTTAGTTGGGCATGACAAATAACTTACTTATCGAATGATAATGTCAACAAGGATATGATATGACAAATCTTAATGCAGCTTTATATGAATGAATCCTTATCAACATCAAACGTCTGCTCTCTTTGAGAAATAGAGGGAAGTAGGGATAACTGACTCAATTTAAAATTAAAAGATAGGCCCTGCTCTAGAGTAGTAGGGAAAACTCATGTGCTATCCTCAAATCAAACAGAATGAAAACAAGTTTTGAGAGGTGCATGATTTTTCAACGAATGTTAATAGATAACTCAATTGCTTCTTGAACTGGACAAGTTTCGAGGAACGGCTCCCGCACGAGGACGATAACATCCTCTTATTCTCCTTTGTTTATCACTGCCAAAGTTTTCTGATTTCTCATTAACAAAGCATGAAGGAGGGTTTGTTTGTTATATTATTTTTAAGCCGGGCGCACTCTTTGCCAGTTCCTTCTCGTATTATGGGTTTGCACATTAGACATGCAATCCCGGGGTGAAGCTTGTCCATCTCAAGAAGACTATGAATTAGCTATTACTTCCTCATGAGCTAAAACAGAGGCACAAAATAAAAGATTTTGAACATTTAAGGATAACACATAAATTATATACTTTAGGAAGTGGTATTGGAATACCATGAGTAGGTGGGTATGGTGGACTCATATGGAAGGTATTGGCTTAAGGGTATGGATGCACAAGCAGAATTCCGCTTAGTACAGAGTTAGGCTAGCAAAGGTTTTGAGAGAACAGACAATTGATGATGACTAAGATGCAAAGCAATATAAAGCATGAACATTGAAATAAGCATAACACATCAAGTTGTCTTCCTTGTCAACATAACACTTCAAGCATAATAACATAAAGGTTTTGGCTATGTTGATACTTTAAGAAAATCATGCTTGTTTTTATGACCAAAGCTATGTTTGCCAAGATTAAATAAAGTTTCATGGCCATACCTGACATATGGTCAATACTCCCCATAAGAATCATCATATAAGGTCGATTGCGTGAAGAGAATACCGAGTGCAGCAAAAGGAACCGATAAACTTCTCATTAATATTCCATCATAAACGACTCCACACTCACGGATACAATTCTTCACCGAAGGAGCGATAGACCTCAATGCACACACATATCTCATATAACAATCTCCCTAGACATGATACGACTCTACTTGACTCTAAAAGACAAAAGGTAAAGATAAAGATACCGGGCACTCCCCCAAGCTTGGAACAAGCCAAGGGAATGCCATTACCCCAGGAGATTTTACTCATCATTCTTGTTGGCGTTGATCACGTATTCCTTGGCGAAACGCTTCCATGGAAGGGGTTCTCCAGTCTCATATGAGAAGCTCGTCTCCTGAATCCTGCATTCAGCACCCAAACCCATGCGCAGAAACCTTAGTTCATACTCACAGTTCTGGTTATGTAGATCATTAATTTTCCCTTGGAGCTCTATAATTCTTTCTTCAGACGCGGTGATTCTTTCCCACATCTCCTCCATCTCCTTCAGAAAGTAGTTCTTCAGCTCGTTGGTGATGTCAAAGTTAGCTTCGACACCACGCTCGATCATCTTCTTGTACTCGAAGACTTCTTGCTCCACTTCTTCCAGCCTGGCCTGGATGCTCCCCTCCTTGATAGGTCCCTTCAGGTCTTCTTGATGAAGGACGCCGTCCTTCATCTGAACAACCTGAGGGTGCTTCTTCACCTCAGCGAGGTAAGGGTTGATGACGTTGACGACGAACTTATCCTTGGGGGAACTTGGAGAAGCCATGGCACCTAAATTTAGCTGAAAGATTTCCTGGCAGAAACAGATCGAAGAGAAAACACGCGAAATCGCAAGATACGTTGCCGGAACAACCCGGGCAAATATATAGGAAAAATTTATGCACAGAAAGGAAGGTAACGGACCAAAGCGGGGTCGGAGATGGACTCCCGGGTGTCCAGGCGGCCTCCCGGCGCGGCCCAGGGGGGCGCCAGGGGGGCGCCTGGACTCCGTGGAGGTCGTCTCCGGCTCCACTTAGGCTCGGAATTTTACTAATTTTGCAAAAACTTGTAATACGGAACTTTTATGGCGGTTCGCGATGTTTCCTTACCGTACTACATACCTTTTCTTTATTCTGCTTCTGCTGGCGTCTGAAACAGGGCTGCAACATGTTCTTCGTGGGTTGTTGTGTATATTATATTCACATCAACATCGACAGGGTCTCCTGCTATGTAATGTTTAAGTCTTTGCCCATTCACAACTTGAGGTTTGGTGCCTTCAAAATTATTAATCTTAATTGCACCAGACCGATAAACTTCTTCAATATGAAATGGTCCTTCCCACCTGGAAAGTAGTTTACCTGGAGAAAACCTGAAACGGGATCTAAACAGCAAAACTTTATCACCAATATTAAATTCATGTTTTAGAATCTTCCTATCATGCCACATTTTTACCTTTTCCTTGAACATATTAGCGCTCTCGTAAGCTTCACTTCTCCATTCATCTAGAGAAGTCAAGTTCATGAGACGCTTCTCACCAGCTAATTTTGGGTCAGCGTTAAGCTCTCTAACAGCCCAGAAAGCTTTGTGCTCTAACTCTAATGGCAAATGGCAAGCCTTGTCATACACCATCTTATAGGGAGACATGCCCATGGGGTTTTTGTAAGCAGTTCTATATGCCCACAAAGCATCTCCTAACTTATTTGACCAATCCTTCCTATTTCTGTTTACTGTTTTCTGCAAGATCAACTTAATCTCTCTATTGGTGAGCTCAACTTGCCCACTAGTTTGAGGATGATATGGTGAAGCAATTCTATGATTAACATCGTATTTAGCCAAAGCTTTTCTAAAAGCTCCGTGCGTGAAGTGTGATCCTCCATCGGTCATGAGATACCTTGGTACACCAAACCTAGGAAATATTACATCTTTAAGCATTTTCAAGGATGTCTTGTGATCAGCACTTTCAGTGGGGATTGCTTCAACCCACTTGGTCACATAATCAACAGCTACTAAAATGGGAGTGTACTTGTGCGAAGAAGGAAAAGGACCCATAAAATCAAAACCCCAACAATCGAAAGGTTCAATCACTAGTGAGTAATTCATAGGCATCTCATTCCTTCTACTAATGTTACCAACTCTATGACATTTATCACAGGCTAAAACATAATTTCTAGCATCTTTAAAGAGAGTAGGCCAATAAAAACCTGATTGAAGAACCTTATGTGCAGTCCTCTCACCGGCATGATGTCCTCCATAGGGACTATCATGACACCAT
The DNA here is from genome assembly GCA_902687465.1 of Secale cereale. Classification (NCBI taxonomy): domain Eukaryota; kingdom Viridiplantae; phylum Streptophyta; class Magnoliopsida; order Poales; family Poaceae; genus Secale; species Secale cereale. Next base: position 99,360,037 of record LR738712.1, read on the forward strand.
CTGAGAATGTCCTTCTGCTCATGTTCCGGAATGCATCTTCTCACGATCCCGTCGGGACCTTCTTTGAAAAGATGTGGGTCATCCCAAAAGTAGTGCCTCAAATCATGAAAGAACTTCTTCCTTTGCTGAAATGTTAGACCTGGAGGCAAATACTTTGCAACAATAAAATTAGCATGATCTGCATACGAAGGATCGGAAAGAGATTGTACTTTTACAACGGCAAGTTGCTCGTCTGGAAAACTATCGTTGACTGGGATGGGATCATGCGGTATATCTTCCATCCTTGAAAGATTGTCCGCCACGGGATTGTCTTCCCCTTTCCTATCAACAATCTGCAAATCAAATTCTTGAAGAAGGAGTGCCCATCTGATAAGCCTTGGCTTGGCATCCTTCTTTGTCACAAGATACTTAATGGCAGCATGATCAGTATGAATAATAACTTTGGAATCAACAATATACTGCCTAAACTTATCACAAGCAAAAACTACAGCTAAGAATTCCTTCTCAGTAGTAGCATAATTTATTTGAGCACTATCAAGGGTTTTACTAGCATAATGTATAACATTCAATTTCTTATCAACTCTTTGTCCTAAAACAGCTCCAACAGCAAAATCACTTGCATCACACATAATCTCAAAAGGTAAATTCCAGTCAGGTGGTTGTACTATAGGAGCAGTTATTAAAGCTTCTTAAGGACTTCAAAAGCTTCCTTACAATTTTCATCAAATACAAAAGGAACATCCTTCTGGAGAAGATTAGTGAGGGGTCTCGAGGTTTTAGAAAAGTCTTTAATAAATCTTCTATAAAAACCTGCATGACCGAGAAAACTGCGAATACCTTTGATGTCCCTTGGATAGGGCATCCTCTCAATAGCTTCGATCTTGGCCTTGTCCACTTCAATTCCCCTTTCGGAAATCTTGTGACCAAGAACAATTCCTTCATTAACCATGAAGTGGCACTTCTCCCAGTTGAGTACCAAATTTGTCTCCTCGCATCTCTGCAAAACTTTATTAAGGTTGTGAAGACAATGGTCAAAAGAAGTTCCATAGACGGAGAAATCGTCCATGAAGACTTCCATAATATCCCCGCAGAATCCATGAAAGATAGCAGACATACACCTTTGAAAAGTAGCAGGGGCATTACATAAACCAACAGGCATACGTCTGTAAGCATAAGTACCAAAGGGACAAGTAAAAGTGGTCTTCTCTTGATCGGTAGTGTTAACATGAATTTGAGAGAAGCCAGAATAACCATCGAGATAACAAAAGTGGGTATTTTTGGATAACCTTTCAAGCATTTGGTCGATGAACGGCAACGGGTAGTGAGGTTGCCTTGTTCAACTTCATGTAATCAATACACATTCTATATCCAATAATAATTCTCTGAGGTATTAATTCATTTTTATCATTAGGAACCACAGTTGTACCTCCTTTCTTGGGAACACAATGTATCGGACTTACCCACTTACTATCAGCTATACGGTAGATAATACATGCGGCTAGAAGCTTGAGAATCTCAGTTCTCACAACATCCATCATCTTCGGGTTCAACCGTCGTTGATGATCAACAACTGGTTTAGCATCAGGCTCAAGGTTGATAGTATGTTGACAGATAGATGGACTAATCCCCTTAAGGTCATCAAGGGTGTAGCCAATTGCACCTCGGTGTTTACGAAGTACTTCCAATAATCGCTCTTCTTCATATCCTGAAAGGTTAGAATTGATAATAACAGGATATACTTTCTTTTCATCTAAATAAGCATACTTGAGCGTATCGGGAAGAGGTTTAAGATCGCACACCGGGTCTTCTTTCGGTTTTGATAAAATTCCCAAAGGTTCAACCGTAAGGTTGTGCTTCAGGATAGCAGGCTGCCTCAAGAATATTTCATCTAGTTCATTTCTTTCCTGCATATGAAAATCATTCTCGTGGTCCTCCATGTATTGCTGCAAAGGATCATTAGGGGGAATAGCAATAGAGGCAATACTTTCAATAATTTTATCATCACTAGGTAAATCAGTACCACGAGGCTGCTTAGAGAACTTAGAAAAATTAAATTCATATGGCTCACCCGAATTCAACAGAAACTTTACCTTTCTTGCAATCTATTATAGCTCCACAAGTTCTAAGAAAAGGTCTACCAAAAATAATTGGACAAAAATTGTCCCTCTCTGAACCAAGTACTAGAAAGTCGGTAGGGTATTTTACCTTTCCACATAGGACTTCAACGTCCCTCACAATTCCGATAGGAGAGATAGTTGTTCTGTTTGCAAGATGAATAGTAACATCAACTTCTTCAAGTTCACAAGGGGAAATCTCACCGATAATCTCTTCATAAAGTGAATAGGGGATAGCACTTGCACTCGATCCCAAATCGCATAGCCCATAATAATTGTGATCTCCTATTTTAACAGATACCACTGGAGTACCTGAAATTGGGCCTTTATTCTTGGCTGTGACAAGGTTAGTGGAAACAGCACAAAAATTTATATTGGAATCCAAAACATCATCAGTAGCAAGGTCTTTAATCAATGCAACTTGAGGATCGACCCTGATCTGGTCCTCAGGCTCATCAACTCTTCTCTCACTTTTATTTATTATGCCTGTCACAAGAGAGTGCTCCCTCATCCTCGTGGGAAAAGGAGGCTTTTCATATATAACTGCAGGCAAAATAGGGTCGGCAACATAAATATCAATAGGTGGTTCTTTAAAAGGTTCATGGTGCTGGTCTCTCTTCTTTTTAAAAGAATCAACGTGAGAGGCAAAATTCTTACACAAATCAATCACTAGATGAGAATCAAGACCAATCTTAGAGCAAAAAGTATTGAAGTAATCAGTTTTCACATAGCTCTCAATATAATCATGTTCATAATTTATAGCGGGTTCAATACCTTTATCAATTTCCCAATCTTTGGTATTCCTCTCGATTCTTTCAAGGAGATCCCACCTTTCTTCAACACTCTTCTTCTGAAATACCCCACTAGAGGAGGCATCCAGCATTTCCTTATCCTGACGAGAAAGCCTGGCATAAAAATTTGTAAGTATAATTTCCTTGGGAAACTTATGAATAGGGCATTTGAGCATTAGGGACTTCAATCTCCCCCAAGCTTCAGCAATGCTTTCTCCGTCACGAGACCTAAAGTTATAGATATAATTCCTGTCTCGATGAATTTCATGAAGAGGATAAAACTTAGTATAAAAGAGAGACATAAGCTCCTGCCAGTCCAGCAAGTGTGAGTTATCGAGAAGCCCATACCAATCTGAAGCTTTATCTATAAGTGATACGACAAACAATTTCCTCATGACAAACTCCCTCGATACACCTGCAAGCTTAAATAATGAACATAGTTGTGACAGATATAGCAAGTGTTCACCGGGATGTCTGTCTCCTGCGTAACGATTAGCCAAAACATAATCGATAATACCAGCTGGTATTTTATAAGGCACAATTTCAGTAGGGGGAGGATCAACCACCACAGGTGTGGGGCGTCTTCCCGCAAGCAACGATCCAATAATAAGGTTGTCCATAAAGACAAGGAGCAGCAAATAGCAAAAATAAAAACAGAATTATAAAAAACTTTCTTACCAGTTTCACTTTACCAATAGTGCTACGCTCCCCGGCAACGGCGCCAGAAAACGGTACTTGATGACCCTCAACCGTAAGGGATCTATTGCAGCGTTTTCGATAAGTAAGAGTGTCGAACCCAACGAGGAGCAGAAGGTATTGATAAGCGATTCTGAGCAAGAAATTACTGCAAGCACTGAAAGATAACTTTTAGGGGTTTTCTTGGTATAAGCAACAGGAAGGTAAAAGCAAGTAATGTAAAAGGTACTGATAGTAACAAGTGGCCCAATCCTCTCTAAGCAAAGGAGAGGCCTAGCAACTAAACTTATAAAGACTAAAGCGTTCTTGAGGACACACGGGAGAGGTAGTCATGTGCTTTCACCATATTCCGTATCGATACTATGTTATGTGTTGATAAGTGTTGAGTGGGTGGATCTATGCTAGTGCACTCTCTAGACTAAGATGAATGCACTCTTATGATTAAACACCTTGCAAGCATCCGCAAATACAAGATAGAATTTAAGGCAAAAGCCTAACCATAGCAATACGAGCGAGGATCCATTATTCCCTTATGCAAAAGCATGCGAACTGGGGTTCAGGTTTCTGTCACTCCGGCAACCCACCATAAGCATTCTTTATACACAATGTATTCTCCTAGGTCCTTAATAAGGCGAAGTGTTGGGTGTTCGACTCACACAACACCACTAGTAGAATGACAACACAACTTAAGTATCAAACAACACATATTACTTCAACAGCATATGACTACTAACAACAAGACTTTCCCCATGTCCTCAAGAACTAAGGTAACTACTCACAAGGCATAAAAGAGATCATGATCAGTGGGGATAAATATGTGATAAACAATCTGGACATAATAATATTTCTCCAACAAAACTCAATAGCATTCACCACAAAGTAGTAATCAACACCGATGGAGTAGAGAGGATAGGTAGTACGAGTTACAACACGAGTTGTGATTGTAAGATGAGATTTGAATGAAGATGGAGATGGTGCTGGTGTTGGGGATGATGTTGATGATGATCTCGATGATGCCCGTGACGATGGTGATGACGATGGCGACGATCTCCCCTTCCGGGAGGTGATCTCCCCGGCGGAATATGCCCGCCGGAGATGCCCTTTTCTTCTATGTAGGTTTCCGCCTCGGAGCGGCGGTGGAACTCCGTAAAAAGTCCCGTCTCTAGGGTTTTTGGATAACGGAGAGCATATATGCAAAAGGAGGCATCCGGAGGTGGGCCAGGGGCTCCAGGCGCCCCCCCCCCCC
>LR738712.1:99375071-99521493 GCA_902687465.1 Secale cereale
ATCTGTAAGTACTGTTCATTAAAACCATTGCACAGTACATGCTGGAGCATGGACTGAGCCCCCTTCTTTTTACAATTTTGAATTGTTTTTCGAGATATCAAATGCTAGAGTTCAAAAGGAAAAATTATAAAGCAACCGGGAGACTTGACTTAATTTGAAGCAGATGATGTATACTACATATGTCTCAAACTCAAAATGACTTACTGAATCAGAGCACTTCCGTAATAATTTTGTCGAAGTCAAGCATGTAATGACTTCTCGCGCGCGAGGATGGCGCAGGGCACCCGGGCGAGTGGAAGTGCGCACCTAGATCCGAGCCTCCGTGGCGGTGGCTCGCTCCCGGCGGCGGATGATTAGTGATGGAGTTGCTGCATGTGGCCGCGGCGCTACGACACCTCGGATCGGTGGCGGCGTGGAGAGCTTTGGTGGGCTGGTCAAATGCAGGCATGGTTGGCCCTCCACTCACATCTAATTTGGCCAGAGTGGCTTGCTCGCTCCACGGTGGCAGAGGTCGGTGGTGCTCCGTGCGCACGATGCGAGACGGAGGTTCGTCGAGTGGATCTGGGTGAAAACCTCGTTCTCGGCTTGTTGCCAAGACAGGCGATGGCGGCACCCTTTTGTGGTGTTACCTTCTTGAAGGCGTCGTCGTGGAGAAGCTCCAGACCTCTATCTGCTACCTCTGGGGGAAACTCTAGATCAGGATCGGATGACGGCGGCGCTCTGGTGTGGTTTCCCCCCTTGGGTCGTTATTCTTGGAGGTGTACACGGGCTCGAGGGACCAGTGGACGGCTTCTTTGGTGGAGCGGTGCTTCATCTTACTTATTGATGGCGGCGGATCTCGGCTGCAAGGCGCAGTGGAGACTCGGTGTCCGATGCGTGGAGATGGACTCGCGCAGGAGGAGGACGTTGTCTGGCGTCATGATGGAGTCAATGGCAGAGAGGCCTGGCAAGGTGAGTGTGTTAGTTTATGCTCTGACGATGGATTGGTGGAAGACGGCGGCGATGACACATGAGAGTGCGTCAGACCAGTTTGTACCCCAAACCCAGTATGTGGCTCGGTTGGCGCCTCCGGCTTTAGATGTTAGGCTTTGGTGCGATGTCTGTAAGGGAGTCCTGGACTAGAGGGTCCTCGGGTGGCCGGATTACTCGTTATGGGCCGAACTGATGGGCCGAGAAGATCAACACAGAAGATTATCCCTTGTGTCCGGATAGGACTCCTATATGTGTAGAATGGCAAGTTTAAAGTCCGAGTGTAATGTTTTCTTCCTCTACAAGATGATAATGTACAACCCTAGGTCCCTCCGGTGCATATATAAACCGGAGGGTTTAATCCGTAGAGGCAATCACAATTACCATAGGCTAAACATCTAGGGTTTAACCATTATGATCTCGAGGTAGATCAACTCTTGTAATCCCCATATTCATCAAGATCAAACAAGCAGGAAGTAAGGTATTACCTCCATTAAGAGGGCCTGAACCTGGGTAAACATCGTGTCCTTGTTTCCCTCTTGTCACCATCGATCCTCGGACACACAGTTCGGGACCCCCTACCCGAGATCCACCGGTTTTGACACCGACATTGGTGCTTTCATTGAGAGTTTCATTGTGTCGTCGACAGAAAGATTGATGGCTCGCTTCGTCATCAGCGAAGGCGCCATCCCCGGGGAGATCTTCCTCCCCGGTCAGCTTTTCGTGTTTGGCGGCTTCGTGCTACGCGCCAACTCGGATGGCCACCTTGAGCAGGTTGACAGCTACGCCCCTGGTCATCAGATCAGGTTTGGAATTATGAATTACGTTGCCGACATCCAAGGAGATTTGATCTTCGAAGGATTGGCGCCCTCGGCTGTCGCTCCCTCCCTACACGAAGAAGACATCTCAGATCTATCATCAGACCCATCCAGGGGTCAACATCCGTGTCCGCTCTGGCCCTAGATCCGGAGCAGATCACTTTGTTTGAAGACGGGAGGATAAACCCTGCCGGACTCTCCCCCTCCATGGAACTTTTAGCCGGAGGCTCAACGGCGATCGTGCCGCTCACAGACCCAGAATTGAACGGGAGTCTGATGTCTACACACGCTTCTACTCTTGTAGACTATGTTGGGCCTCCGAGCGCAGAGGTTTGTAGGACATCAACAATTTCCCTCAAGTGGATGACCTAAGGTTTATCGAACTCAGGGAAGTAGAGGTTGAAGATGGTCTCTCTCAAGCAACCCTGCAACTAAGATACAAGAATTCTCTTGTGTCCCCAACACACCTAATACAACTAGGAGTTGTATAGGTGCACTAGTTCGGCGAAGAGATGGTAAAATATGGATGATAGGAGTGGCAAAGCAAAGTAATATAAATCTGTAATAAAAAGTGCAGCAAGCAAACAAGTGGTAAACGTGAGCACAAATGGTATTGCAATGGTGGAAACAAGGCCTAGGGATCATACTTTCACTAGTGGCAACTCCCAACAACTTTAACATAATCGAATCACATGATATTTCCCATAAAACATGCAATGGAGACGCACCTGAAGGTCATTCCTTCGTGGTCAAGAGAGGACGAGAATTATGTAGGGCTACAAAAGCACACCTCAAAGTTCGTAGTTCTCAATCTAAGGATTTCCCAATGTCACCGCGGCCATCCAAAGAGAGTCCCACAATCACCACAACATATCTAAAGGATAGTCAAAGACAAGCACCAAGAGACTCTCAATCTTCAATCAACACACAAGAGAGGAAATCACTCATGAAAATATTTTTCTAATCCATGTCCAATAGACCGCTGTCACCTTGGTCTCGGGGATTATACTAGATAAAGACAAGTGAGTACATCAATCCAATACATAGAGGAAGGGGAAATATCATGGGATCACCCTAGATTAACATAGCCTATGATCACAACGAAGATCACATCATGGGAGAGAGAATTGACCACATAGCTACTGGTAGAAACCTCAGCCCCGAGGAGGAACTACTCCCGCAACATGGAGGGAGGAAGCAACGTCGATGGAGATGAATCCGGGGGCACTTCCCCGTTCCGGCAGGGTGCCGGCACAGGAATTCTGGTCCCCCGAAGCTTGATGGCGATGGCGGCGGAGATCGGAATTGCGTCTGGAGAGAAGGGGTCTGGAATCAGGGTTTCTGTGATGCGGTGTAAATATATGCCAAAGGGGGTCGCCAGGGGAGCTAAGGGGGGCCCAGGCGCCCCCCCGGCGCGGCCTAGAGGGGGGCCGCGCCCCCAGGGTGCCTGGAGCCCTGGTGGCCCCCCTCCGGCCCTACTTTGGCCGCAAGGAAGCTTCCGGAACGCTGATTTTTATATATTTTTCCCGGAATTTTTCTGGCAGTTTATGTAATGGGAAAACCTGAAATACAAAAACAGCAGAAAATAGAAACTGGCACTGGGGTGCACTGAGTTAATAGGTTAGTCCAAATATGATCAAAAGTGTATGGAAGTGTATAAATATCATAGCAATATCACACAAAAGAGGCATGGAGCAAGCAGAAATTATAGATACGTTTTGGACGTATCAACATCCCCAAGCTTAATTCCTGCTCGTCCTCGAGTAGGTAAATGATAACAAGCATAATTTCTGTGGTGACATGCTATTAACCATATAAGAACTTTTCACAGTCACATGACAAGTGCTTACTGAGACAATGAATCTGTAGTAATTAAGTTGCCTCATGAGAAAATCACAAAGAACTGAAAGTTTTACAATATGATACTGAAATACTCAAAAGATTTGTAGTGATCATGGTGTGCAAATATGATAAAGTGGTATCTCGCTTGCCCCCTTTAGTGAAGCAAAACATAAATGCAGGGGCACCTCCAAGGTTTAAGTGACGACTAGATACAATGATTTCAGAATAAACGATATCATAATCATGCAAAAGACAATGCTACTTTGGGACAATGCACATTACACTCAGAATGACAATCATGCTCTCAATAGTTGGTGCTTTAAAGAAGGTGGAGACTCTCGAACCGTGGCTTTTGATGGCAAGGTTGAAAACCCGTGGTCGGAAACAAAAACTAAACATGTACCAGAGCTCTTGGTTTTAAAAACAGAGGTAATAATTATTATTTTTGGAATATGCATGTTTCGTCAACGAATGCTAGCAGATAACTCAATCACTTCTCGAGCTGGACAAGTTTCGAGGAACGGCTCCCGAATGAGGACGATCACATCCTCTTAATCTTCTTTGTTTATCACTGCCAAAATTTTTTGATTTCTCATGAACAAAGCGTGAAGGAGGGTTTGTTTGTTGTATAATTTTTTAATGAGCCGGGCGCACTCTATGCCAGTTCCTTCTTGTATTATGGGTTTGCACATTAGACATGCAATCCCGGGGTGAAGCTTGTCCAACTCAAAAAGATCATGAATTAACTACTACTTCCTCATGAGCTATAACAGAGGCACAAAAGAGAAATGCTTTTTTTTTTAATAATTTCGAGATGGTACATGAAAGTCTTCGTTAGGAATGGCAGGTAAATACCATGTATAGGAAGGTATGGTGGACTCATATGGCATAACTGGTTTAAAGGATTTTGGATGCACAAGCAGTCAGTCCACTTAGTACAGGGGAAGGTTAGCAAAAGACTGGTAGCGACCAACTAAGAGAGCAATGACGGTCATAATCATGCAGAGCGACAAAGCAACATTGAATCAGGCATGGAAGTTATATCGCTACTCAGAAATTAAAGATCATCAAGGCTTGATAGACTTTCTTTACAGTCTTAAATATGCGTGAGCATATGCCAAGTCAATCAAAATAAATTCTTGAAGGAAGATATCACTAAACCATACCACATCATAGGCAAACAAATCATGTTGGTACTCCAATAACACATTGAGAACCCCCCAGCTATTTGAGACTAATCATAAGAAAACATGAACTACTAAGCACCATTATGCACATAGCATTTTTATCATAGACATATCAACCAGTGCAGCATAAGCCAACTCTCTTAACAAGATAAGCATGATAACTAAAGAGAGTTCCAGCGACCAACTAAACAAAAGCTCTTTTAAAAAGATAAGCATGAAAACTAAGAGCTGAACATGATAGTAGCCGTTGAAAGACAAAGAACACACACAACAAGGATAGACATGAAAATTCTATGTTATGTTCTAGGTTGAAGTGGAGCGTGTTTCTCTCCAACACAAAGAAAGCTGAGTTCCAACTCGTTATGAACAGCAAGCAAAGCTAAAGAAAACTAAAAAGGAAACTAAAAGCAAGACGCTCCAAGCGTAGCACATAACACATGAAGTGATAAAAATATAGTGGAACGAAAGACGAACTGATAATTGTTGATGGAGAAGGGGATGCACGGGGGCATCCCCAAGCTTAGACGCTTGAGTCTTCTTGAATATGTCTTGGGGTTTCACGGGGGCATCCCCAAGCTTGAGCGTTTGACACTCCTGAATCTTTTTATCATCTTCCCTCGCACACTTGAAAACTCCCTTCATACATAACTCATCATAATCTGATTAGCGAGGTTAGTACCCATAATAAAATATTTTTTCCTTGCTGGAAATAAGGATATTCTTGAGGGTCTACTGTTTCTCAAGATTGCCAAAAGGTTTTTGCAAAGAAAAAGAAAGCTCAAGGTTTGCAAAACGAAGGAAAGGCAAAACAGGACAGAATCTGTGAAAAACAGACCAGCAGGTAGTAAATAATTTTTTCGGGGCACTTCTGCAACTCAAATAAAAAAACTCAGAACAGATGCCCGAAATCCAATTGTATAGAGCACGCTGTCGAAAAAATTCAGACCAAAAAGATGATCTGGTGATTTTATACGAATTTTTCTGTCCAAGGACAGAATCTGTTTCCTGGACAGCACGTCACAACTTTTGAACTTTCTTGCAATCAGAGGCTACACTTGGCACAAAGCTGAAAAGTAAAGATACAATGATGTTGCTACAGTAGTAACAAACATCAAGACCACGAAAACTGAAAGCAAAGATAACAAGGGTTGTCTCCTAGAGCTCTTTCTTTATAGCCATAAAGATAGGCTTAAGACTTTAATGATGCTCTCGTAGGAATAAGAGTTGAAGAACAAAAGAGAGCATCAAGAAGCAAATACCAAATACATTTAAGCCTAACATGCTTCCTATGCATAGGAATATTGCAATAGAATAATTCATTGAAGCACAAAGCAACTAGCATAGGAAGGAAAAACAAACATAACTTCAAAATATTCACCATAAAGAGAGGAAACTTCTTATTATTAAGATATTTAGAACCAAGTCTCCCTCTCTCATTATAAATTTCAGTGGCATCATGGATGAACTCAACAATATAAGCATCACATAAAGCATTGTTACCATGATCCACATGCAAAAAGGTACTCTTACTCTCCACATAAGCATAATCTTTCTCATTGGTAATAGTCGGAGTAGGACTATCATAAACAACTTGAACACTATAGATTAATTGTGTATTAGGAGGGTGGTGTTCAACAAGGGAGTAATTCCCTCCATGATTATGACAAGTTTCATAAGGATAATTTCTCCTTATGTCATAGGTACCTTTATAATCACTATAGATTGGAGTTATAACATCATCATAGTAGAGAAGAGCATTATCATTGCTAGCAACTATATTTGTAATCATGTTGTCTTTATTCTTACTAGCAAAAGAATTATCAATTGTCACATCACTAGTGGGTAAAGGATTTGCAATCCTATCATCCCCAAGCTTAGAGCTTTCCATATCATCACTTTCAGAGTTGGTACCAAAAAGATTTTCAAGATCATAAGTAGCATTATCATCATTTTCCCAATCACAATAAGTAACATGCATATCATAATCAAAATCATCTTCAATAGTACCTACGGACGTATCATCAAGATGATAATTAAGGCAATAAACTTCACCTTCTTCTTTACACTTACAACCGTTAGGATAAAAGTTGATGGGAGGAATATGCTCAGGCCAGGTTGATACCCATTCTTCTTCCTTCTTGCTCCTCTTCCTCCTCCTCTTCTTTTTCTTCTTCTTCACCTTAGGAGGGAGTGGTTGGAGATGAAGCTTCTCCACATATCCTGGTTTATCATTAGAAACAATAGGGGAAACTTGGGAGAAACTCTCCTTTTTATTAGCAGAAATATAAGAGACATTTTTATACTTGGTAAAGTTCCCTCCTTTCTAATCTTACTTATGTAATCATTTTCATGGCAATTAACAACACAATAGAGATGGCAATTTCGCAAAGTGTTTTTTATTCCTATGGCATTAACATCCAGCCAAGAAGTCTTTTCTGATAACTCTTCACACATCAAAAATAACATAAGCTCATCATAAAGATCAGAAGTGATCATGTTATCACTCAACCGGTTAACAGTTATGTTTTGAAAGTGCATGCATTGAAAATTAAAGTGACCTTCTATACAGCAAAGTTCACAAGTAAAAGGATAAAGTTCACACAATTCTCTAGCAATTTCATTTAAATCTCTGACCCAAGTGATTGTTCTTTCATGCTTATGTTGCTTACAATACTTCTCTTCTTCAATCATAGGCCTTTCACAAGGTCTATCCACTCCACAAAAATTAACATGCTTATATAAAACTTCATTTTTAGGAATTGGATCATGCATGTTGCAATTATCATGAACAATTTCATTTTCTTTGCAAATCTCTTTAAAAGGTTCATGATGCTTGTTCCAATCCTCCTTAGGCATATTAAGATGTGAAGCAAAAGATTTGAGGAAATCAACAAGGAGTTGAGAATCAAGCCCAAACTTAGCACTAAACTTATTAAAACTTGTAGTTTCAACAAAGGACTTAATGCAATCATACTCATAAACTATACCTGACTCTTTACCTTTGTCGATCTCCCAATCTTCAGTGTCGCGTTGAATTCTTTCAAGGAGTTCCCATTTAGCATCAATCTTTTCGTTTGTGAAAGAACCCATAGAGGAAGCATCAAGCAAATCTTTATCCTGTCGAGAGAGCCTCGCATAGAAATTAGTAATAATCATATCTTTGGGGAGCCCATGGTTAGGACATTTTAGCATTAACGTTTTCAGTCTCCCCAAGCTTGAGCTATGCTCTCTCCGTCATGAGGGTAAAAATTATAAACATAATTCCTATTCTCATGGACTTCATGAAGAGGATAAAACTTGGAGTAAAAGAGAGACTGGATCTCTTCCCAATCCAGCAGGTGAGAGTCATCTAGTAGCCTATACCATTCCAATGCTTTTCCTTTCAGGGACAAGGCAAATAATTTCCTCATGATTCCATCTCTTGTCAAACCTGAAATCTTATACAACTCACAAAGTTCTGTAAGTTTCAACAAATGAATACTAGGATTGACTGTCCCATCATAACGATCATTCATAATTATTTCAATTATCCTAAGTGGTATTCGGAACGGGATACATTCAGTAGGTGGAGGAGACTTCTTGTAACGCCCCAGACACACCCGCTGGTAGTCGTTACTCCTGGCGGGATCTAGACTAGCCTCACATATCAATACTAGTCTTTTTTGCGCACTTTGTCCTCACTCATGCGCACCCGGGAGCAACTTCCCGGTCGGTCACCCATCCTGAAACTACTCCAAGCTGAGCACGCTTAACTTTGGAGTTCTATCTGAATGGGCTCCCGGAAAAGAAGGAATTCCTTATTGATATGAGTAGTCTATCATCCCTAATAAGCCAGGCCATCACATACACCCTCACTCAGAGGAACCGACGTCCTCGTCGGGCCACATGAACGTTCCCTCTTGGCACAACCGTCTGTGCTTTCTGGACAGCACATGTGCCATGTCGTGTGCCACGACGGGTCACAAACGTCATGCACAACATGACTGCAAACTATCCGCAAACATCCGTGTAACCGCGAGGGTCGGCTCTGATACCAACTTGTAATGCCCAGGATGAGACTATACCTCCTACGTGTCGAGGCACGACTTAAAGGTATAAGCCCATCCTATAATGATCTCAAGTTTGGTATCTTTGCACGACTCATGTAAAAGAGGGATTAAATTGCAAAAGGAGATAGTTGGCTTACACTCGCCACTTCACACAATACATTACATAAGCAAAACATCATTCAAAACATCACAACCCGACTACGGGCGAAGATCCAAAGAAAGATACCAAAACAACATAAAGCCACAGGTCAGGATCGAATCCTAGTAGAAACCACTACTGAACATCGAAACGTCACAAGCATACTGTCAAACTCTTCATCGAGCTCCTGGTGAAGTACTGATCCAACTCCTGCATCAAGCTCGGCTGAACCTGCATCTGGTGTGGTGAAGTAACTGTGAGCCACAGAGGACTCAGCAATCCCGTTCCCGGGTAACATGACTATTTAAGCCTTGGGTGAGGACAAGGCTGAAGAAAGAACAAGAGGTGAAGGAACAACAAGAGTCTGCAGCAGCAACTAGCACTAGCTTACGTAATAGAGAGCGAGAAGAGAAGTGCCTCGGTCGAAAGATGATCACGAAGTGATCCTAACTAAAGCCGGTCAAACATAACCCCACCGTGTTCAACTCCCGAATCCCTATTCGGAAATTGACAGTCACGGTACACACGCTGGTAGTGTATTAGAAACATTGTGTCAAGTTATCTACAACCGGATATTAACAAGCTCCCATCTGCCACATAACCGCGGGCACGGCTTTCGAAAGTTCAAAACCCTGCAGGGGTGTTCCAACTTGACCCATTACAAGCCTACGATCCGCGGAGTCGCAACTCCATAGGTGGGAAGACCCGAGTATTCTCGGAATCCCGTGCTCAAGTTAAACCGAACTAAGGTAAGGCTAATCCAGCAAATCCTCCCGGCGTGTCGACACCCTGATAGGTAGCCGCGCGTATCTAGTCTCAGGACACGACCGGATGGGCGAAGCTACGGGTTTTTACCAAACCTCGAGTTGCCTCGTGGTGGCCCCGCAGGCTCCCCGTTTCGGACCAACACTCATGTGGAGCACTGGCCCGGGGTTGTAGAATTAAAATAAAAGAGGGTTTGCAAGACCCTTATGCAAGTTTTATTAGTTATTAGGCGAATAGTACCAAATGTTGGGACTTGCTGGAAAAGACTTAGCACTTAGCGGTTTATCAAGGGGGTCCCATACACCCCAACCATGTTAGGAACGCATAATCAAGGAACATAACACCGGCTTATACGGTTCCTAACGGCATGAGTGGAACAAATCACCAAGCAAATAGCTTAGCCTTCCACCCTTGCCAATATATAGATGATTTCATTTAAGCATTTATATAGTGTGATATAACCCAACAACTTCAACATGAAGCAAGCATCTTCAATCTTCACCTGCAACTAGCAATGCTATAAGAAGGGCTGAGCGAAGCGTACTTAGCCAAGCAACGGTTTGCATAGGTAGGGTGGTTAAACATGGTAATGGTTACAAGTAGGAGGCTGACAAGAAAAACATGGGCTTCGAGGCAAAACTATAGAGCGATTCTACTAGCAATAGGCAAAAATAGTAATGGTATCCGGGTTCGGTCATCTTGCCTGGGATTCCACAAGGGGGAAGAACGGATCCACGAAGACGGAGCAACAGTCGAGCGAATCCTCACAACTCCGGAACGAAACCGAAGCTAACAAGAGAAGCAACCGGAAAGAAAGAAACAACACGGTAAACACACAAGCATAAACATGGCATACGATGCACATCCAAGTATGATGCATGTCCGGTTTAAATATGCATGGCATGGCAAAGTGCACAAACAATTACTACAAGTTAAGTGGAGATCAATATGCAACGAGTTGCATATTGACGAAACACCACATTTACATTAATTAGTTTACTCTCGTTATTTACAAGACAAGATTAATTGTTTTTAACATGGCAAGAGGTGAATCATAATAAAACTACACTATTAAGACATTTTAAATGAGGCCGGAAAATAACAACAACATATCCGGAAAATCCCCATGAGCATGTTTAATAATTATAAGCAAACAACAATTAAACATTCAAAGGTTGTTAACATGATGCGGATGACATGAACAAGTTTATGCAATTTTATTTAAAAGGTTAACAAGAAGAGATATGAAGCATCATCACCGTGGTGGATGGAAAGGGTGCCACGGCAACGATCCGAAATGATGCAAAGGCAACAACTCGGTTCCGGTAACTCGTTGAGAGTCCGGTGCAAAAGGAAAGAGGTGGCGTGAGCGAGTCAAACGAGATGAAAGTGGGTTGATCCCGTCACCGGGTTCCCACGGGTCGGCGACGAGGCAACCGAGGAACACGACAAAAGGGACGAAACGGACACGGAGCACACACGGGAAACATTTCATACAACACACAACAAGTATCTCACGGGTCACGTCTCGGGTTATACCTTCGAAACACTCGTTTCGGGACGGTTCGAGATCGTAGAGGAAGGAGTCGTTCTCGCGAGTCGTAGAGGAATTAGTGGTTCACGTTTCCGAAGAGGAAGTAGTTGTTCACATAGAGGTACACGTGTAGTCGTTCACATCCCGTTCGGAGAGGTACTTGCGGTCTCGGCGACGGTAGGGGTACTTGGAGTCTCCGAGTAGTCGTGGTACTTGGCGCTTCCGGCGACGGTAGTCGTTCACGTCTGTAGTGGTACTTGGTGCGTCTCCGAGACGGTAGTTGTTCACGAGGTCGTTTTGTAGATGTTCGAGTCGTCGAGCGTAGTGGTACTTGGCGGATCCATAGCGACCGTAGTTGTACACAGATTGTCGGACCGGTCTCGGCGACGTAGTTGAAGTAGTTGTACATGTCGGCGGTAGTGTAACTTGACGGATCCGAGCTCTTCGAGGGTCGTCGTGGTACTTGGCAAAAACAGCACGGCAACCTGGCACTAGCGAAAAGAAAAAAAACAGCAGCAACAAGTCTTGCGGGAAGGAACCAAGGCAGCGGCACGACGAGGTGGCTGCAGCTCCTTGGGCTGCTCCCGACCGAAGGAGGCAGCGGCAACTTGGCGTGACGAGGAGGAGGGGAAGTGGCTGCAGCTCCTGGCGAAGAGGAGACAGGGCGCCCGGCCGGCGCTGGAGAAGGTCTTGGCGCGGGGAGGGGCGGCTTGGCGAATCCGGGGCGGCGACGGAGGTGGGCCCCGGCTCGGGCCAGGCGAAGGAAGGGAGGCCACGAGGACTCTGCGGCCTGGAGTGGCCGGATGCATCGGGCTCGGGTGGCCGCTCGCGCGACGGGAGGACGAGGCAGAGGGACTGCGGGCGCTGGAGGGGGGCTAGCTCGCGGGGCGACGGGGATCCCGCAAGGGCGACGGGGAGGCCGGCGGCTGCTCCTTCGAGGAGGAAGGAGGGAGGCAACCGAGCTGGAGGCCTTGGCACGGTCGCGGCGCAGGCGATGCTGCGAGGGAAACGAGGAAGGGGCACGTGGAATCGGGGTTGAGGGAAACGGGCGCTCGAGGGAGAGTGGGTCGGGAGGAACGAGGGGGTCTGCGGCGGCGCTAAGAGGGAACGAGGGAAAGGCTGATCGGGGCGGGCCTGGGAGCTGGTTGGCTGAAGGTGGGCCAGCTGTGGCTGGGCTCTAGGAAGGCCTGGAGGCTGAGCCCTCTTCCTTTTTATTTCTTTAATAGAAATAATTAGAGAGAGTGCAAAAAAATAAGAAAAGAGGCAAAGAATAAGAATAAAAACGATGGAACAATTTTGAAAGGCTTTATGGAATAATTCCAACCCCACAAAAATAGTTCCAACAAAAAGGGAAGTGCAAACTAAAATAAATAGCTTGCCTTAAAGGAGTTCAAAAGGAGTCTAGATTTTAGGAGGAGCCTCGAAACAACGGAAAAGAATTATTGGCAAGGTTTTGAAGGAGAAACTCGAAGTGAAATAGACATGGGGAAATATTGCAAGTGTGTTGCGGGTAATTCCAAACAATGGAATATTTATTATAGCTCCCTAATAATATTGAGAGGATATGTTATAAAGAGAAGTCACACCTCCCTCGATTTAAATGGACCAAAGGTCCACACAATTTATTTAGGTTGAGATGCAAAAAAAATATATGACATGATGGCATGATGACATGATGCAATGCAAAAAAATAAAGCAAGCACAACTGAAACACACGGGCAACCCGGAACATCTGGAATCTTCGGGAATCTTCTGGAATCTTCTGGGACGTCGGTCTCGGGCGTCACAACTCTCCCACACTAACAGAGGATCTCGACCCGAGATCCTAGAGATATCACCGGGTAAAAACGGAAGAGGAAGAGGTAAAACAAAGTTGCTTCTCTGACAGACGAGTGAAACCAAAGAACCTGAGAGGTTGAACAATCTTGAAGGAAAGAATACAACAGAGATGAACAAATATGCAAACACCGTTAGAAAAGAGGAACAAGGAACACAATTAGAACCTTGTAGGTTGAAAGACATGAAACAAGAGCTCACGAACCAAAAGAATATGAAACCACAACGGTATAGCCAAGGAATAAGAATGACAGAAATTTGGACAGCACTCCGTCTGAAAACGGAAGGAATTGAACATGAGCTTGAGGAGATGAGATGATACTTGATAAAAACAACAACATATTGCCTCCGAAACAATTGAAAGAATGGCACAAGGGGTAAGAAGGATTCAGACAGCACTCCGGTTGAAAAGAGAGGCAAAACATGAAAGGATGACGTAACTAGAATGAAGAATACAACACTCCGGTTAAATGATAAAAGAGAAAGAACATGATCTCGATAAAACGAGATAATGGTTCGAAGAGAGCAATATCGCAAAGCCTCCGAAACGAAAGAATAGAATATAGATCAACGAAAGAAATGAATGGAGAAGAAAAATGAAAACTTCTCTCAAAATTGAATTTGAAAGAGCATCCTTACAAAGAAGGGTTGAACGGAGTTGTTGGAAATTCAACAACGAAAGAATAAGCTTGATGTGGGCTTATGGAAAACATCTTAAAAATTAAGAGGTGACAACCAGCCACTAACGAAAACAATTGATTTGATTGAGATCAACAAGGAGATGAAAAACTTATTTCACCGGAATGATAAATGAAGAACTTGGGTCATTTAAAAGCACCATAATAACAACAATCCTTAAGGAAAGCTTTTAGGAGAAATACAACCCAAGATTACTCCAACGAATAATTGAAGAGTCGGAAAAGATCTCCTGAACAAAGAAAATGATGGTTTTAAATATATCATACTTGATAACTCATGAATCATGAAGTGAAGGAATTGTCAAGAATGACATAACACCATCTGAAAAGACAAGGTAGAACGGATTGCAATTGGAAAGCATGAAGAAGAATGCTTGAGCTCCAACAAGAATCTAGATGAAGACTTCGAGGATGAATTAAAACATGATGAACCACCATGAAGAACTTCGGTAAAGAAAGCATGAGAAGTGAAAGATGAAAAGAATAAAATTCAAGGCCTGCGATGAATAGATTGAGCTTTGAAATGATATAATTGAAATAACTTGAAGCTCCGGAAACAAGATGAACAACTTAGAACCGAGAATATGATATGATGAACAAACTCCGAAAGAAGGGATTAATCACCTTGAAGGAATAAGAATAAGGTTTATGTTATGCATATCCTTCATCAATTTAAATTGATGACAACCAAGGATTTGGCATACTACTTATTCTCGTTTGAAAGAATTAAAGAGAGATCTAGCACAAGCTTGGGTAAATCTTCAACGAAGCACCGGTAGGATTATGAAAGAACAAATGAATTGATACGATAACAACGGAAGAGTGATCTTGAAAGAACCACCGTAAAATAGGGAGACGAATGAAGAGGCATCAATGAAGAATATTTGGAGGACGAGGTTGAAAACTGAGAACGAAGAAATCTTCTGAAATGATGGCCTTCGGAGGATCACAAGGAAAGAATTCATGAAATGCTTCGGACGGGTATAAAAGGATTCCTCATAATCGAAACAATAATGAGGATGGCATGAAGCTAGAACCCTGAATCGTGAAGAGAACGGGCCAAGATTTAAGAGAAACACTTCTCCGGTCTCCAAATGTTGAGAATGAAGATGAGAAATGCCATAAGAATTGTTGAGCACTCCGGAATGAAGAATTAAAAGGTTGAACCAATGATGAACAAGAATTTGAAAGCGGTCTTGGAGAAGGCATGTGACTGATGGGAATCATACTTACGTCACACTTGAAAAGAATTCTCCGGAAAAAGAACAGTCAGGTAAGATCCTGGAAAAAGACCTGTGGGTTAAGGCCCACTCAAAAGAAATCACCGTTGGAAAAGATTGCTTGAGATATTACACCGGTTGAATTAAATGGCTTGAATAAGATAACAATCCTGAAAATTAATTTGAACGGATTAAGAATGGAATTATGAATCTTCTGAGATATCTTCAACACTCCGGATATGAATAACAAGAGGAGAATGATTAATTGGAGCACCGGAATAAGAAAGCATTGTGAAATGAAGAAAAGGATAAGATCAACACCAAAATATTGAATTACATCCACCGGCAGAATTTAGAGAACAAAAGAATGATGAACTTGAAGCTCTTGAGCATCTTCATGATAAAGCACCGGATAAGAACATTGAAGGAAAAGAATGAAGGAATGTCACATGAATAAAATGGATATTTCATTTGAGAATTCTTGCTCCGAGAAGAAGAAGGGTGGGAGGGTGGGGAAAACAAGACAATTTGGGATGAATGAAACAGACAATCGTCAGATTTCTCAACGGCATCCGTATGGAATAACTTAAAGAGAAGGCACACCGGTTGAAAGGATAAACAAGAAGATTTGGATGGTCAAGACGAATTAGCACTCCCATAGAAATATGAGAATACTGATTAGGAAGGTATGGAATCAACATTTGACATCGAAGCAACTCGAATACCAGAATCAAAACAAAAACAAAGGATAGATATGCAACAGCCTAATCTTCACAATATCATCCGAACAGAGAATTGAACGAATGAATTCCGTAGGTACATAAACTTGACGAGAAGCCACTTGGAGAACAAAAGGTAATTAAAAAGGAACAAGGATCAGATAGAACAAATACAAGATAGAAGCTTCGTTCGACATCTTCGTGCTGAAAGCTCATGGAACGTGTTACAAAAGGGTTTTGCAATCCCCGGATCAGCATAGCCAAGGACCCTTTAAGATGCAACTCCCGATCAGAACAAGTCCATAAAACCACTTCACTCAATGTAGAACCCCGAACTTCATATCGTGCATCCGTTGGAAGAATGCCTAGAACTACTGGATGAACCCACCTATAGATTTCCGAAAGTTCCAGTTATGCAATCAGGTGTTGGGGATACACGGGAAGCACCGCGCAATCAACTCTAAACCTACATCCAGGTGTATCCATCCTTCAACACATAACCAGTCTTTCTCGGAAACTGTTTACCTCGGACCTTCGAAAGGCATCCACTATAACAAGCTATGGCAATACTCCCGAACTACCTCCCCAGTACTGGGTGATGTCGGGGTTATCTTGCCACTAACCGCATAGGAGAGTTTTCGATGTCGGTCGTCTTAAGTATTCTAGTACTGCCGCGATGGATTTGTGACGACAACACCTCGGAGCTCAACTCCCCGGGACACTGCCATAACCCCTAATGTCAGGAGGCATCGAGAACAATGTTCTCGTCACAAAGACATCGAAACAATCCAAACAATACTCGCGAGATCCTAAAAAAAATTTGGTGCGATTTTTGAAAGTAGAAGAGGCAAGAGTAATCGTCAGGAGTCCTCACCAGAATGAAAATAGATGAGGAGCAAAAGAAATCCTACTCTCCGATATATATATAGGACTCAAAACATTTTCCAGTGTGTGCCTAGACTCAACCGTCAACGATTCGATCAATCAGTGGGGGCTTCTAGGTCGGAGAAGGCTCTGAATACCAACTTGTAACGCCCCAGACACACCCGCTGGTAGTCGTTACTCCTGGCGGGATCTAGACTGGCCTCACATATCAATACTAGTCTTTTCTGCGCACTTTGTCCTCACTCGTGCGCACCCGGGAGCAACTTCCCGGTCGGTCACCCATCCTGAAACTACTCCAAGCTGAGCACGCTTAACTTTGGAGTTCTATCTGAATGGGCTCCCGGAAAAGAAGGAATTCCTTATTGATATGAGTAGTCTATCATCCCTAATAAGCCAGGCCATCACACTTCTCTACCACGGGTGTGGTAAAGCGGCCTTCCCCAAGCAGCGAACTAAGAGCGCGGTTTTCCATAAACATAACTAGTGAAACTAAAAATAAGAAACGAAAAGATTTAATTGCAAGATCTAAAGATATACCTTCAAGCACTCACTTCCCCGGCAACGGTGCCAAAAATAGCTTGATGTCTACACACGCTTCTACTCTTGTAGACTATGTTGGGCCTCCAAGCGCAGAGGTTTGTAGGACAGCAACAATTTCCCTCAAGTGGATGACCTAAGGTTTATCGAACTCAGGGAAGTAGAGGTTGAAGATGGTCTCTCTCAAGCAACCCTGCAACTAAGATACAAGAAGTCTCTTGTGTCCCCAACACACCTAACACAACTAGGAGTTGTATAGGTGCACTAGTTCGGCGAAGAGATGGTAAAATATGGATGATAGGAGTGGCAAAGCAAAGTAATATAAATCTGTAATAAACAGTGCAACAAGCAAACAAGTGGTAAACGTGAGCACAAATGGTATTGCAATGGTGGAAACAAGGCCTAGGGATCATACTTTCACTAGTGGCAACTCCCAACAACATTAACATAATAGAATCACATGATATTTCCCATAAAACATGCAATGGAGACGCACCCGGAGGTCATTCCTTCGTGGTCAAGAGAGGACGAGAATTATGTAGGGCTACAAAAGCACACCTCAAAGTTCGTAGTTCTCAATCTAAGGATTTCCCAATGTCACCGCGGCCATCCAAAGAGAGTCCCACAATCACCACAACATATCTAAAGGATAGTCAAAGACAAGCACCAAGAGACTCTCAATATTCAATCAACACACAAGATAGGAAATCACTCATGAAAATATTTTTCTAATCCATGTCCAATAGACCGCTGTCACCTTGGTCTCGGGGATTATACTAGATAAAGACAAGTGAGTACATCAATCCAATACATAGAGGAAGGGGAAATATCATGGGATCACCCTAGATTAACATAGCCTATGATCACAACGAAGATCACATCATGGGAGAGAGAATTGACCACATAGCTACTGGTAGAAACCTCAGCCCCGAGGAGGAACTACTCCCGCATCATGGAGGGAGGAAGCAACGTCGATGGAGATGAATCCGGGGGCACTTCCCCGTCCCGACAGGGTGCCGGCACAGGAATTCTGGTCCCCCGAATCTTGATGGCGATGGCGGCGGAGATCGGAATTGTGTCTGGAGAGAAGGGGTCTGGAATCAGGGTTTCTGCGACGCGGTGTAAATATATGCCAAAGGGGGTCGCCAGGGGAGCTAAGGGGGGCCTAGGCGCCCCCCCGGCGCGGCCTGGAGGGGGGCCGCGCCCCTAGGGCGCCTGGAGCCCTAGTGGCCCCCCTCCCCCTACTTTGGCCGCAAGGAAGCTTCCGGAACGCTGATTTTTTATATATTTTTCCCGGAATTTTTCTGGCAGTTTACGTAATGGGAAAACCTGAAATACAAAAACAGCAGAAAACAGAAACTGGCACTGGGGTGCACTGAGTTAATAGGTTAGTCCAAATATGATCAAAAGTGTATGGAAGTGTATAAATATCATAGCAATATCACACAAAAGAGGCATGGAGCAAGCAGAAATTATAGATACGTTTTGGACGTATCAGAGTCTCCCCGCCGCTGGGAAGCCGGACTCGTTTCCAATTACGAGCTCCGAACTCTTGGGATCCGCACTCTTTGGGCTCGACCAAGTGGTCATCACCGAGCTTGGCTCCGCAGACCCGCAGACTCCTGTCCAACTCTCGCTCTTAAACTAGGTGCTGGACTTGCTGCAATCTCTCGCCATTACGGAGGATTCACCGCAGAACTATGCCCAGTTAAAACTAGGGGCTAAGATCCGGGAATTTTGCTTCCCACCCACCACCCACTTGGTAGCCACGGTCGAAGGCTTAACCGACATACTAGACTACTGATACGTCTCGAACATATCTACTTTTCCAAACCCTTTTGCCCTTGTTTTGGACTCTAACATGCATGATTTGAATGGAACTAAACCGGAGTGACGATGTTTTCAGCAGAATTGCCATGGTGTTGTTTTTGTGCAGAAATAAAAAGTTCTCGGAATGACCTGAAAATTTAGGGAGAATTATTTTGGAAAATATAAAAAATACCTGCGGAAAGATCCAGACCAGGGGGCCCACACCCTGTCCACGAGGGTGGGGGTGCGCCCCCTCCCCCTGGGCGCGCCCCCTGGCGCTCCACCGACGTATCTCCGGGCCCCATATATTCACTTTCAGGGACAAAAAAATCATAGAGAAAGAATTACCGCGTTTTACGATACGGAGCCGCTGCCAAGCCCTAATCTCTCTCGGGAGGGCTGATTTGGAGTCTGTTCGGGGCTCCGGAGAGTGGAGATCGTCGCCATCGTCATCATCAACCTTCCTCCATCACCAATTTCATGATGCTCACCGCCATGCATGAGTAATCCCATCGTAGGCTTGCTGGACGGTGATGGGTTGGATGATATCTATCATGTACTCGAGTTAGTTTTGTTAGGGTTTGATCCCTAGTATCCACTATGTTCTGAGATTGATGTTGCTATGACTTTGCTATGCTTAATGCTTGTCACTAGGGCCCGAGTGCCATGATTTCAGATCTGAACCTATTGTGTTTTCATGAATATATGTGTGTTCTTGATCCTATCTTGCAAGTCTATAGTCACCTACTATGTGTTATGATCCGGCAACCCCGAAGTGCCAATAATCGGGACCACACCCGGTGATGACCATAGTTTGAGGAGTTCATGTATTCACTATGTGTTAATTCTTTGGTCCGGTACTCTATTAAAAGGAGGCCTTAATATCCCTTAGTTTCCAATAGGGCCCCGCTGCCATTGGAGGGTAGGACAAAAGATGTCATGCAAGTTCTTTTCCATAAGCATGTATGACTATATTCGGAATACATGCCTACATTACATTGATGAACTGGAGCTAGTTCTGTGTCACCCTAGGTTATAACTTCTACATGATGAATTGCATCCGACATAATTCCCCATCACTGATCCAATGCCTACGAGCTTTTCACATATTGCTTGTTGCTTATTTACTTTTCCATTGCTACTGTTACAAAAACTACAAAAACACTACCGTTACTTTTATTGCTGCTACCGCTATCTCCATATTACTTTGCTACTAAACTACCTTGCTGCAGATACTAAGTTTCCAGGTGTGGCTGAATTGACAACTAAGCTGCTAATACTTAAGAGTATTCTTTGGCTCCCCTTGTGTCGAATCAACAAATTTTGGTTGAATACTTTACCCTCGAAAACTGTTGTGACCCCCTACACTTGTGGGTTATCAAGACTATTTTCTGGCGCCATTGCCGGGGAGCATAGCTCTATTCTTTAAGTCACTTGGGATTTATATCTGTTGATCACTATGAAGAATTTGAAGGACTCAAAAACCAAGATCTTACCCTCAACCACGAGGGGAGGTAAGGAACCGCCATCTAGCTCTGCACTTGATTCACCATCTGTTATGGGTAAATTTGCGACACCTACTCCTGCTATTGAATCTGATATGTCGTATGTTCTTGATGATGCCACTTCTGCTATGTATGATGAAACTACTTCTATGCTTGATAATACTGTGCCACTAGGTGAATTTCTAGATGAACAAATTGCTAGGGTTAGGGAGAATGCAAATATTGAAACTGATAATATTTATGAAAGTGATGATGAAGGTTCTCCCCCTAGATATGAATTGTCTGTTGTTCCTGAGGGTTATGTTATGGATGAATAAACTGCTAGAGACTTTCTTGCTTGCAACAATAGATATGATCTTAAGAAATTATTAGCTAAGTTGAAAGAAAAGTCTTTGAATGCTAGAATGAAACATGACCCTGCTTTCGCTACTTCACCTATCTTTGTAACTGATAAGGATTATGATTTCTCTGTTGATCCCGAGTTAATTACTTTGGTTGAATCTGATCCTTTCCATGCCTATGAATCTGAAACTGTTGTGGCACATCTTACCAAGTTGAATGATATAGCCACCCTGTTTACCAACGATGAAAAGATTCGTTACTACTATATCCTTAAGTTGTTTCCTTTCCCATTAAAGGGTGATGCTAAGACTTGGTTTAATTCTATTGATCCTGGTTGTGTGCGTAGTCCCCAGGATATAATGTATTACTTCTTTGCTAAATATTTTCCCGCTCATAAGAAAAAAGCTGCCTTACGGGAAATATATAACTTTGTGCAAATTGAAGAAGAGAGTCTCCCACAAGCTTGGGGAGGCTTCTCCAGTTACTTAATGCTTTGCTTGATCATCCTCTTGAGAGGAACGATATACTTGATGTCTTTTATAATGGACTAACCGATGCTTCCAGAGACCACCTAGATAGTTGTGTTGGTTGTGTTTTCAGGGAAAGAATAGTTGATCAAGCTGAATTACTATTGAATAATATGCTGGCCAATGAAAATAATTGGACACTTCCTGAACCAGCCCCTAAGCCAACTCCGAAGAAAAGAGGTGGTCTATTTCTCAGTCCTGAAGATATGCAAGAGGCAAAGAAATCTATGAAAGAGAAAGGTATTAAAGCTGAAGATGTTAAGAATTTACCACCTATTGAAGAAATACATGGTCTTGATAACCCGACACAGGTAGTAAAGGTAAATTCTCTTTATAGATTTGATGAAGGTGATATTCCTCATTATCAGTCTGCTAGCCAATGCTTAGATGAGTTTGACAATTTTATTGTGAAACAAGAAAACTTCAATGCTTATGTCGGTAGACAATTGCAACATAATGCCTATATGATTGAACGCTTGAGTTATTATCTTTCTAGAGTTAAAGGTGAACTGAAACTCATTAGTATACATGCTTCCATGGTTACCACTCAAGTAGAACAAGTACTTAAGGATTAGAATGATCTACTCAGTGAATTAAATAGTAAGAATAATGACTATGTTGTTAGAGTTGCTACTAGAGGTGGTAAAGTGACTCAGGAACCTTTGTATCTTGAAGGCCACCCTAAGAGGATTGAGCAAGATTCTCAGTGAGCTAATTTAGATGCACCTAGTTCTTCTAAGAAGAAGAAAAAGAAAAATGATATGACTTTGCATGCTTCTAGTGAACCTGTAGCTGACACACCTGAGAATCCCAATGATATATCTGTTTATGATGCTGAGACACAATCTGGTAATGAACATGAACCTAGTGATAATGTTAATGATGATGTTCATGATGAGGCTCAACCTAGCAATGATAATGATGTAGAGATTGAACCTGCTGTTGATCTTGATAATCCACAATCAAATAATCAACGTTATGATAAGAGAGACTTTGTTGCTAGGAAGCACGGTAGGGAAAGAGAACCATGGGTTCAGAAACCCATGCCTTTTCCTCCAAAACCATCCAAGAAAAAGGATGATGAGGATTTGAGTGCTTTGCTGAAATAATTAGACCTATCTTTTTGCGTATGCGTTTGACTAATGTGCTTAAAGCAAATCATTATGCTAAATATATGAAGGATATGATTACCAATAAAAGAAAGATACCTGAAGTAGAAATTTCCACCATGCTTGCAAATTACACTTGTAAAGGTGGAATACCTAAGAAACTAGGAGATCCAGGAGTACCTACTATACCTTGCTCCATTAAAGGAAACTATGTTAAAACTGCTTTATGTGATCTTGGAGCCGGTGTTAGTGTTATGCCTCTCTCTTTATATCGTAGACTTGACTTGAGTAAGTTGACACCTACTGAAATATCTCTGCAAATGACCGATAAATCAACTGCAATACCTGTCGGTATTTGTGAGGATGTGCCTGTTGTGGTTGCTAATGTTACTATTCTAATGGACTTTGTTATCCCTAATATTCCCGAGGATGATAGTATGTCTATTATCCTTGGTAGACCCTTTTTGAATACTGCAGGAGCTGTTATTGATTGCAACAAAGGCAATGTCACTTTTCATGTCAATGGTAATGAGCATACGGTGCACTTTCCGAGGAAGCAACCTCAGGTCCATAGTATCAACTATATTGGAAAAATTTCAACTATTACTATTGGAGGTTTTGAATTTCCTCTTCCTACTATCAAGAAGACATATGACATTCTTATTGTCGGGGACATACATATCCCCATTGAGGTAACCGAGTGTTATTCAAAAATTCTCCGGTTTCTTGTTATTCGGAAAGAGTTTATTAACAAGACATGATCAACCTTGTTAATGGATTCCGTTTGATGAGCGTGAGATAGGTGAATCTAGATAGCACAACCTTCTGTATCCTCCTTTTACTTTCTGTTAATTAGGATAAATAAAGCAAAAATAGTATTATTTGTCTGTTTCCAGACTTATCCGTGCAATAAAAAATACCCTAAAAATAAAAGTTCTCCAAATCCTCTGAAAACGTAATATGATTTTTTCTAGAATATTTGAGAATATATGGCACAGAAAACACCACGAGGGGAGCCAGCACCTGGCCACAAGGGTCCAGGGCGTGCCCACCCTCACAGGGCGCGCCCCCTACCTCGTGGGCCCCATGTGGCCCCCTCCACTTATTCCTGCACCCATACTCTTCTTCTTCCTCCCAAAAAAATCACCAACCAGCTCAAGCACGAGTTTTGCTCATCTTGCTGCCATTTTTGATCTCCTTGCTCAAAGCACCATTCACCAAACTGTTTGGGGAGATTGTTCCTTGGTATGTGACTCCTCCATTGGTCCAATTAGTTTTTGTTATAGTGCTATATTTATTGCAAATTTTTGCTGTTGTGGTGACCTTGTTCTTGAGCTTGCATGTCAAATTTCCTTGGTCCCAAGTAGTTCTAATGCATGATATAGTCCCTAGGCACTTGTAGGAGTTGTTGCTATCAATCTTGTTGAGTTTGGTTAACTTTTATTTTGAGTTACTAAAAATTTCAGAAAATGCATAGGAAAATCTTCCAAGGTGGTTCTTCAAGGAAGCAAGAATCGAGGCTCGCGTTTCGTGAGCCTGGCGATGAACTACCGAGGGAAGCTGAAGTGCGGCCTTGTGAATGGCCGTCAGATGACTTTATGGTTCAGGTTGGCATCAAGGAGGAATTTGACGCATATGTGCGCAACGCTGACCTCGAGAGCTTGATACAAGATAAGTGCCCTCAATACCGTGGCTTAACTGATACCTTTGTGAGAAGGTTTAAATTTTCATCTTCACGTAATTCTCACACTTTCCTGTTTGACCTTTATGATAAATCTTACACCATGGACTTAGAGGATTCCAATGATGCTTGTAAGCTCCCGCAGTGGGGCAGTATGGGTGATCCTCGCAAATCTGAATATAGAGATTTCCTTGGTAGTATCACTGTGGGGGAATCTAGAGAAATCACACAGGCTACCATAGGGAGCATTCATTTTCCTTCTATTCATTACTTTGCTCTCTTTATTGGTAGATGCATAAACGTTAAAGATGAGGCTTGCCACATTGCACATAGGCTACATGATAATGGTTCGCATGGAGATTTATTTGGTGAGATTTATGCCACTCGCATAGCCCGTCGTCTTGGTGTGCCTATCCATGAAAATGATGAACCTTTACCGCCTGCTCATTTGGATTACAATGCTATGACTAGTCACCGGTTTATAGAGAGGGATGAACAATCCCTCAAATATCGACTAATCTTTAACAGGCGTCATGCCATCCCTATTACTCTTCCTGCCCCTACTTTGTTTGACTTTCAGGCAAAAGGGAGATATACTATAACCAGGGAGGAGGCAAATGAGTATCATAATATGATGGAAGCAGCCCGCCTTCGAGCTGCAGCTTAGTAGGCAGTAGCTGTTGCATCCCAGTACAACCCCAACTACGACTTTGGATATCCGTCAGGCCAATACTGGCCATAGACTAACTTAGGCCAAAAGCCTAAGCTTGGGGGAGTACGTGTTTCTCACCGACTTACAAACTTATTCTAGTTGTCGGTGCTCACACACTTTCGTTGTACCATCCACATTTAGTTTCATTTTATTTTTCTTAGTCTTTTTCTCGTGTGCTAGAAAAAACCTTAAGAAAAACAAAATATATATTAGTTGTAGCTTTTAGCTAGTTTACTTTCCTTGCTTGTAGTAGTAGTAATTAAAAGAAAACCCAAAAATATTTCCCGTTCTTCTTTTGCTTGTAGGGAGCTTTCCCGTGTAAATAGTTCTTTTCTTTTCTTTATGGGTCAAGAGTAGAAGACCATGATTAAAATGCTTAGTGGCTCTCTTATGCTTTATTGTTGATTTAACCTTGAGCCATATTACCTTGTCTTCTCTCTTGTATTAAATGCTCGCAAATTCCATCTTAGTCCAATGCATGTGCACTATTATTATTATCCACACCGTTCGGTCATGCGAGTGAAAGACAATAAGGATGATATATGATGAACTAATTGAGATGAGAAAAATTGGTATGAACTCGACCTCTCTTGTTTTTGTAAATATGATAGTTCATCGTTCCTGATTCAGCTTGTTATGAATGAAACATGCTTGCAATGACAATTGGAGATCATAGCTGCTTATGTCATGCTTAATTAGCTGAGAGTTTATAATGGTCTATCTTATGTGCCAACATGATATTAAAATGGTTGTGATGTGGTATGATGGGGTGGTATCCTCCTTTGAACGATTCAAGTGGTCTGAGTTGGCACACACGCATGTAGTTGAAACAAATCAACATAGCCTCCACGATATTTATGTTCATGGTGATTTATATCCTACTCATGCTTGCATTCATTGTTGATTAATTTTAATGCATGTTCATGACCATTTGATGGGCCTCGAACCCCTCGTTGGTTACCCCAAGTGGAAGGTGTAAGATGCAGTAAGTAGAAGTGTTTTCCCCTAGCAAAGATGCCAAGGATCGATTCCCCAGAGACTCCTAGGTTCAACAGGTAGGTGTCAATTGCTATGGCGCCCGATTAGTAGCAACCAACGTGGACCTGCACACAGATACAAATAACTTTGATCCCAACGAGTACAGAGAGGTTGTCAATCTCTCCGGCCTTGTAGTTCACAAAGGGTTAAAAGCAATGATAGTAGTGATAGATAGTTTTTGCAATAGTAAATAATAACGGGAAAGTAAATTGTGGATGTGATCAATGATGGTAATATGGACCGGAGTCTCATGATGTTCACTAGTGATGTCTCTCTCCCAAAAGACGATAAAACAACTATGTGAGGTAACAAATTACAGTTGGGCAATTGACAGGACCACGAACGCAAACCAATGCTGACTACATTGCAAGAAAGGTTGAGGTTCAAAGCATGGGCGGTACGCCAAAGTAAGTAGACCGAAATCCATCAATATCTACTACTAATCATCCACCTTGAGATATCTATCCAGAACATCTCGCTGGTATTAAGTTGCGAGTCCCACCCATAGTGTAAACTCAATGCAACAGACAACTGCATTAAAAGAACTTTGCGTAAAGTAAACAATCCTTGCACCCGCGGGCACAAGCACCGTTGTTTTCCCCCTTGTGGCAACATCACATCCCCTAGACTCATGTTTCTGTCACTCAAGCTAGTCATCGAGGGGCATGAACCCACAATCGAGCATAGCGTTCCCTCTTGGAGTCACTACCTATTACTCGGCCAAAGCAATAAATAACAACGGAGAACATGCAAGAATTACTTATGAACTAAAATATAAAAGAGGTGAATCAAATATATTACTCAAGATCAATCTGAACATAATCTCATAATCCATCGGATCCCAGCAAACTCAACATAGCAACAACATAAGGATTACATAGGTGCCTCGATCATGTAGGGCAGCTCACGAGGACTAATTAGTGAAGCACAAGAACGGGAGGAGAACATCACATAGCTACTGGTCATGGACTCATGGTCCAAGGGAGACTACTCACGAGTCATCCGGGAGGCGTCCATGGTGGTGGAGAAGCTCCCGGTGGTGATCCTCCCCTCCGGCAGGGTGCCGGGAAGAGTTCTCCTGGTGCTCCCGATCTTGGAAGCGGCGGCGGCGGCGGAACAGAGATGGGATCACGAAAAGAAGTCCTGTTCTGAGGGTTTCGGGGAGTCCTTTAAATATATGCCAAAGTAGGGCATCGGGGGATCCTCGGGGGGCCCAGGCGCCCCCCCCCCCCGGCGCGGCCCAGGGGGGGCGCCCACAAGGCGCCTGGAGCCCCTGTGCCCCCCCCAGGTTTCCCTTCGGACGCAGTGTTGTTTCCCTATTGCTGATTTTTTATATAATTTTTCCGGATTTTTCTGGCCACTTCTCGAAACGTGAAAACCTGAAATACAAAAACAGCCGAAAACAGAAACTGGCACTGGGGTGCACTGGATTAGTAAGTTAGTCCAAATATGATCAAAAGTGTATGGAAGTGTATGAATATCATAGCAATATCACCCAAAAGTGGCATGGAGCAAGCAGAAATTATAGATACGTTTTTGACGTATCAACATCCCCAAGCATAATTCCTGCTCGTCCTCGAGTAGGTAAATGATAACAAGAATAATTTCTGTGGTGACATGCTATTAACCATATGGGACTTTCTCATAGTCATATGACAAAAGCTTACTGAGACAATGATTCTAAAGTAATTAAGTTGTCTCAAGAGAAAATCACAAATGACTGAAGGTTTTACAACATGAAACTGAAACATCAAAAAGATTTGCAATGAACATGATGTGCAAATATGATCAAGTGATATCTAGC
This sequence comes from Secale cereale, assembly GCA_902687465.1. Taxonomy (NCBI): domain Eukaryota; kingdom Viridiplantae; phylum Streptophyta; class Magnoliopsida; order Poales; family Poaceae; genus Secale; species Secale cereale. The sequence goes on from LR738712.1 coordinate 99,402,797, forward strand.
TTGCCCCCTTTAGTGATGCAAAACATAAATGCAAGGGCACCTTCAAGGTTTAAGTGATGACTAGATACAATCATTTCAGAATAAACGATATCACAATCATGCAAAAGACAATGCTACTTTGGGACAATGCACATTACACTCAGAATGACAATCATGCTCTCAGTAGTTGATGCTTGAAGTGCTAGAGCTTTTTATTTTGGAAACATGGAAGCAATTGTGTCAACGGTAGTAGTACTTCATATGTGTCATGCATAAAACATCCTATAAGTTGCAAGCCTCATGCATCGAATACCAATAGTGCTCGCTCCTTGTCCTAATTAGCTCGGATCCCCATGGGTTATCATTGCATTGCATATGTTTTAACCAAGTGTCACAAAGGGGTACCTCTATGCCACCTGTACAAAGGTCCAAGGAGATAGATCGCATTTGATTTCTCGTTTTTGATAGATCTCAACTTGAGGACATCCATGCCGGGACAACATAGAAAATAGATGATGGACTCCTCTTTAATGCATAAGCATATTCTCATGAGAGATTGAGGATTAAGGTCCAAGCTAAAACTTCCACCATGATGCATGGCTTTGGTTGGCGGCCCAATGTTCTTCTCTAACAATATGCATATTAATTCAACCCACGGTAAATCACCCTTACTTCAGACAAGACGAACATGCATAGCAACTCACATGATATTCAACAAGAGTGTGACAGTTGATGGCGTCCCCAGAAACATGGTTACCGCTCATCAAGCAACTCATAAGAAATAAGATACATAGGCAACATATTCTTTACCACAATAGTAATAAGGCTACTTTCCCATGAGCTATGTATTGCATGGTTAATTTGCTTAGTGCAGGTGGAGGTTAGCAAAAGACTGGGAGCGACCAACTAAGAGAGCAATGACGGTCATAATCATGCAGAGCGACAAAGCAATATTGAATCAGGCATGGTAATTATATCGCTACTTAGAAATAAAAGATCATCAAGGCTTGACAGACTTTCTTTACAGTCTTAAATATGCGTGAGCATACGCCAAGTCAATCAAAATAAATTCTCGAAGGAAGATATTACTAAACCATACCATATCATAGGCAAACAAACCAAGTTGGTACTCCAGTAACACATTGGGAACCCCCCCAGCTATTTGAGATTAACCAAAAGAAAACCTGAACTACTAAGCACCATCATGAAAGTAGCATCTTTATCATAGACACATTAACACATGCAACGGAAGCAAACTCTCTTAATAAGGTGAGCATGGTAATTAAAGAGAGTTCAAGCAACCAACTAAATAAAAGCTCTTGAAAAGATAAGCATGAATACTAAGAGCAGAGTATGATAGTAGCTATTAAAAGACAAAGAACACATACAACATAGATAAACATGAAAATTCTATGTAATGTTCTAGGTATAGGTGGAGCGTGTTTCTCTCCCACATAAAGGAATGCTGGGTTCCGACTCGTTATGAAAAACTAAAAAGAAAACTAAAAGCAAGACGCTCCAAGCATAGCACATAATCACATGAAGTGATAAAAATATAGCGGAACGAAAGACGAACTGATAATGTTGATGGAGAAGGGGATGCACGGGGGCATCCCCAAGCTTAGACGCTTGAGTCTCCTTGAATATTTCTTGGGGGTGCACGGGGGCATCCCCAAGCTTGAGCGCTTGACACTCCTGAATCTTTTTATCATCTTCCCTCGCACACTTGAAAACTCCCTTCATACACAACTCATCATAATCTGATTAGCGAGGTTAGTACCCTTAATAAAATAATTATACCTTGCTGGAAATAAGGATATTCTTGAATTTCTACTGTTTCTCAAGATTTCCAAAAGGTTTTTGCAAAGAAAAGGCAAGTTCTTAATTTGCAAAGTGAAGGTAAGGCAAAACAGGACAGAATCTGTGAAAAACAGAACAGCAGGCAGTAATTGACCTGTTCGGGATACTTCTGCAACTCAAATAAAAAAACTCAGAACTGACGCACGAAAGAAAATTATATATAGAACGCTGTCGAAAAAATTCAGACCAAAAAGATGATCTGGTGATTTTATACGAATTTTTCTATCCAAGGACAGAATCTGTTTCTTGGACAGCACCTCACAACTTTTGAACTTTCTAGCAATCAGAGGCTATACTTGGCACAAATATGAAAAGTAAAGATACAATGATGATGCTACAGCAGTAACCAACATCAAGACACAACAAAAGCAAAAATTTTATTCATGTGGGCTGCCTCCCAAAAGCGCTTTCTTTTATGCCTTTAAGCTAGGCATACGACTTTAATGATGCTCTCGTATGAATAAGAGTTGAAGAACAAAAGAGAGCATCAAGAAGCAAATACCAAATACATTTAAGCCTAACTTGCTTCCTATGCATAGGAATATTGCAATAGAATAATTCATTGGAGCACAAAGCAATAAGCATAGGAAGACAAAACAAGTGCAGCTTCAAGACCTTCAACATAGAGAGAGGGAACTTGATATTATTGAAATATTTATAAGCATATGTTCCCTTCTCATAATAATTTTCAGTGGGATCACGAATAAACTCAACAATATAAGCATCACATAAAGCATTGTTACCATGATCCACATGCAAAAAGGTACTCTTACTCTCCACATAAGTATCATGAAGAGGATAAAACTTAGTATAAAAGAGAGACATAAGCTCTTGCCAATCAAGCAAGTGCGAGTTATCGAGAAGCTTATACCAATCTGAAGCCTTATCTATAAGTGATACGGCGAACAATTTCCTCATGACAAACTCCCTTGATACACCTACAAGCTTAAATAATGAACATAGTTATGACAGATATAGCAAGTGTTCACCGGGATGTCTGTCTCCTGCATAGCGATTAGCCAAAACATAATCGATAATACCAGCTGGTATTTTATAAGGCACAATTTCAGTAGGGGGAGGAGCAACCACCACAGGTGTGGGGCGTCTTCCCGCAAGCAACGATCCAATAGCAAGGTTGTCCATAAGCATAACTAGTGAAATACATAAAGAAAACTGAAAGGTAAACTAACAAGACTAAAAAGCAAAGGTAAAAGATAGCATGCAACTCCCCTATCCTGAAGAGTGGAGTCCCCGGCAACGGCGCCAGAAAATACTCCTTGATGGGCCTCGAACCCCTCGTTGGTTACCCCAAGTGGAAGGTGTAAGATGCAGTAAGTAGAAGTGTTTTCCCCTAGCAAAGATGCCAAGGATTGATTCCCCAGAGACTCCTAGGTTCAACAGGTAGGTGTCAATTGCTACGGCGCCAGATTAGTAGCAACCAACGTGGACCTGCACACAGATACAAATAACTTTGCTCCCAACGAGTACAGAGAGGTTGTCAATCTCTCCGGCCTTGTAGTTCACAAAGGGTTAAAAGCAATGATAGTAGTGATAGATAGTTTTTGCAATAGTAAATAATAACGGGAAAGTAAATTGTGGATGTGATCAATGATGGTAATATGGACCGGAGTCTCATGATGTTCACTAGTGATGTCTCTCTCCCAAAAGACGATAAAACAACTATGTGAGGCAACAAATTACAGCTGGGCAATTGACAGGACCACGAACGCAAACCAATGCTGACTACATTGCAAGAAAGGTTGAGGTTCAAAGCATGGGCGGTACGCCAAAGTAAGTAGACCGAAATCCATCAATATCTACTACTAATCATCCACCTTGAGATATCTATCCAGAACATCTCGCTGGTATTAAGTTGCGAGTCCCACCCATAGTGTAAACTCAATGCAACAGACAACTGCATTAAAAGAACTTTGCGTAAAGTAAACAATCCTTGCACCCGCGGGCACAAGCACCGTTGTTTTCCCCCTTGTGGCAACAGCACATCCCCTAGACTCATGTTTCTGTCACTCAAGCTAGTCATCGAGGGGCATGAACCCACAATCGAGCATAACGTTCCCTCTTGGAGTCACTACCTATTACTCGGCCAAAGCAATAAATAACAACGGAGAACATGCAAGAATTACTTATGAACTAAAATATAAAAGAGGTGAATCAAATATATTACTCAAGATCAATCTGAACATAATCTCATAATCCATCGGATCCCAGCAAACTCAACAAAGCAACAGCATAAGGATTACATAGGTGCCTCGATCATGTAGGGCAGCTCACGAGGACTAATTAGTGAAGCACAAGAACGGGAGGAGAACATCACATAGCTACTGGTCATGGACTCATGGTCCAAGGGAGACTACTCACGAGTTATCCGGGAGGCGTCCATGGTGGTGGAGAAGCTCCCGGTGGTGATCCTCCCCTCCGGCAGGGTGCCGGGAAGAGTTCTCCTGGTGCTCCCGATCTTGGAAGCGGCGGCGGCGGCGGAACAGAGATGGGATCACAAAAAGAAGTCCTGTTCTGAAAGTTTCGGGGAGTCCTTTAAATATATGCCAAAGTAGGGCACCGGGGGAGCCTCGGGGGGCCCAGGCGCCCCCCCGGCGCGGCCCAGGGGGGGGCGCCCACAGGGCGCCTGGAGCCCCTGTGGCCCCACCAGGTTGCCCTTCGGACACAGTGTTGTTTCCGTATCGCTGATTTTTTATATAATTTTTCTGGATTTTTCTGGGTAGTTCTCGAAACGTGAAAACCTGAAATACAAAAACAGCCGAAAACAAAAACTGGCACTGGGGTGCACTGGATTAGTAAGTTAGTCCAAATATGATCAAAAGTGTATGGAAGTGTATGAATATCATAGCAATATCACCCAAAAGTGGCATGGAGCAAGCAGAAATTATAGATACGTTTTGGACGTATCACCATTGTCTGGTCGCTTCCCAGTCTCTTTCTAGCCTTCACCTGTACTAAGCGGGAATACTGCTTGTGCATCCACTTCCATAAACCTCAAAGTTATTCCAATGAGTCCACCATACCTTCCTATATGCGTTATTTACCTGCCGTTCCAAGTAAATTTGTATGTGCCAAACTCTAAACCTTCAAATGAAATTCTGTTTTTGTATGCTTGAACAGCTCATGTATCAACTAGGGTTGTCTATATTGTCCATGCTAGGTGGGTTATTTTCACGATGAGTGGACTCCGCTCATCATTCATGAGAAAATGGCTGGTAACCGGGATGCTCAAAATCATAATAATTAAACAAAACTCCCCCAAGGCTATTGTTGGTTTGGACGGTACCCGTTGTTTCGGGCTAGCCGTGGAGTGTGCTTGTTGGTGGTTGGGGGAGTATAAACTTTACCATTCTGTTTGGGAACCACCTATAATGTGCGTAGAATGGGAGATATCGAGATTCTTGGTTGTTATGTTGACAATGAGAGTATACCACTCAAAATGTTATTCATCTCTATTTAAAAATCAAGCTCTGGCACCTCTACAAATCCCTGCTTCCCTCTGTGAAGGGCCTATCTATTTAATTTTATGCTGAGTCATCATCCTCTTATAAAAGAGCACCAGTTGGAGAGCACCTCTGTCGTTTGCATGTATTACTATTAATTTGCATTGAGTATGATCATGACTGGATCTCTTTTACCATGAATTATAATGTCTAGTCAGCCCTTGATCTTTAAAGGTGCTATGCATTTAGGTTTTGCTGTCTCAGAAAGGGCTAGCGAGATACCATCTTATTATGTCATATCATGATTGTTTTGAGAAAGTGTTGTCATCCGAGGATTATTATGATTGCTCGCTAGTTGATTATGCCATTGATATGACTAGACATGAGACTTGAAAGTTATTGTGAATGTGGTTAGTTCATGATCTTGGCTGAAAACCTGAATGTTGGCTTACATATTTACAACAACAAGAGCAAACAAAGTTTGTCAAAGTTTTTCTTTATCACTTTTAGTTTATCAACTGAATTGCTTGAGGACAAGCAACGGTTTAAGCTTGGGGGAGTTGATACGTCTCCAACGTATCTACTTTTCCAAACCCTTTTGCCCTTGTTTTGGACTCTAACTTGCATGATTCGAATGGAACTAACCCGAACTGATGCTGTTTTCAACAGAATTGCCATGGTGTTGTTTTTGTGCAAAAATAAAAAGTTCTCAGAGTGACATGAAAATTGACGGAGAATTACTTTGGAAAATATAAAAAATACATGCGGAAAGATCCAGACTAGGGGGGCCACACCCTGTCCATGAGGGTAGGGGGCGTGCCCCCTCCCCCTGGGTGCACCCCTGCCTCGTGGGCCCCCTGACGCTCCACCGACGTATGTCTAGACCCCATATATTCACTTTCGGGGAGAAAAAATCAGAGAGAAAGAATTATCAGGTTTTACGATACGGAGTCGCCGCCATGCCCTAATCTATCTCAGGAGGGCTGATCTGGAGTCCGTTCGGGGCTCCGGAGAGTGGAGATCGTCGCCATCGTCATCATCAACCTTCCTCCATCACCAATTTCATGATGCTCACCGCCGTGCGTGAGTAATCCCATCGTAGTCTTGCTGGACAGTGATGGGTTGGATGAGATCTATCATGTAATCGAGTTAGTTTTGTTAGGGTTTGATCCCTAGTATCCACTATGTTCTGAGATTGGTGTTGCTATGACTTTGCTATGCTTAATGCTTGTCACTAGGGCCCGAGTGACATGATTTCAGATCTTAACCTATTATGTTTTCATGAATATATGTGTGTTCTTGATCCTATCTTGCAAGTCTATAGACACCTACTATGTGTTATGATCCGGCAACCCCGAAGTGACAATAATCGGGACCACTCCGAGTGATGACCGTAGTTTGAGGAGTTCATGTATTCACTATGTGTTAATGCTTTGGTCCGGTACTCTATTAAAAGGGGGCCTTAATATCCCTTAGTTTCCAATAGGACCCCGCTGCCACGGGAGGGTAGGACAAAAGATGTCATGCAAGTTCTTTTTCGTAAGCACGTATGACTATATTCGGAATACATGCCTACATTACATTGATGAACACGAGCTAGTTCTGTGTCACCCTAGGTTATAACTTCTACATGATGAATCACATCCGACATAATTCCCCATCACCGATCCAATGCCTACGAGATTTTCACATATTGCTTGTTGCTTATTTACTTTTCTGCTGCTACTGTTACAAAAACTACAAAAACACTACCGTTACTTTTATTGCTGCTACCGATATCTCCATATTACTTTGCTACTAAACTACCTTGCTGCATATACTAAGTTTCCAGGTGTGGTTGAATTGACAACTCAGCTGCTAATACTTAAGAGTATTCTTTGGCACCCCTTGTGTCGAATCAACAAATTTGGGTTGAATACTTTACCCTCAAAAACTGTTGTGATCCCCTACACTTGTGGGTTATCAACTATGCTTTCAAATACTTTGATGGCATGGACCATGATGTCGAAGCTGATGTAGGTCAAAACCCGCACGTCACCGGGCAATGGACAGCCACTTCTACCTATGATGTATACATGGTGGACACACCCCAGGAGAAGGACGACGATGGCGAAAAGATCCAGAAGAGGATAAGCCTGTCGATGAACCTCCTAAGCGCCGGCGTCAGCGGCGCCGCTCATGATCGCGTCGAGAAAGGTAAAGTAATACCAGCACCGGAGACAATGAGGCTCCGGAGGATGCCGAAGACCCCATAGAGCCAGCGTTGGAGCAGGACGAGCGGGAGGATGGCCAATGCAGTCCTGAACAGCTCACCGGTCATAATGATTCCGAAGACAATAACTACCTACCTGTCTCTGAAGAGGATGTTAGCCTGGGAGGCGAGGAATTCATCGTCCTAGATGAACCCCTCGAACAAGCACGCTTTTAGCGACGGCTTATTGCCACAGCAAGGAGCCTGAAAAAGCAGCAGCGGCGGCTTAAAGGCGAACATGATACGCTCAACGATAGATGGAATGAAGTGCTAGACGCTAAATATATATGCGGCCATGAGCGCCAAACAGAGAGCTATCCCAAGCACAAGTTGCTGCCACAATTCGACGACGAGACCCTTGCTCCAATTCTGTAGAAGCACGATCGGTCCGATCAACAGGACCAACCACCTCGTGGATGGGACAAAGCGGCTAGCAATGTCGTATATCAACCTGCACCTCACAACCGTAAAGGAAAGGATATAGCGGCTCAGGGCCACATGTACGACCTACGTCAGGATCTGAACAATAAAGCCAGTCAGGCTAGATCGATCTACGGGTCAAGAGAACGTGCTCCCACACGAGATGGTAGCTATCAAGCCAAGCACACCGGATATAATCAAGTTCGGAGTCAATACCGAACACAGATGTCATCTGAACTACGTCGCGATGTCACACGATACAGGGGCGCTGCGCACCCCTCTGTGCTTTACCGACGAGGCCGTAAACATTGAGGCGTATGATGGAACGACAGATCCCGCTGTATGGATTGAAGACTTTATTCTCCACATCCATATGGCTCGCGGAGATGACCTCCATGCCATCAAATACCTCCCTCTAAAGCTGAAGGGTCCAGTATGGCACTGGTTGAACAACCTCCTAGAGAACTCCATTGGAACCTGGGATGATTTAGAGGATGCTTTCCGGGCTAACTTTCAGGGGACTTATGTCCTACCACCGGATGATGATGATTTAAGTCACATAATCCAGCAACCCGGGGAGTTAGCCCGCAAGCTTTGGCATCGGTTCTTAACTAGAAAGAACCAAATCGTCGATTGTCCGGACGCCAAGGCCTTAGCGGCATTTAAACACAGCGTCCGCGATGAATGGTGCGCGACACCTCGGCCAAGAGAAGCCGAAGACAATGGTAGCCCTTACTACACTTATGACCCGCTTTTGCGCAGGGGAGGACAATTGGTTAGCTCGTAGAAGCAACAATTCTAGCAACCCTGGCACTTCCGATGCCAGGGACGGCAATGGCAGGCCACGAAGCAACAAGAACAAGCGTCAGAACAATAACGGAGAAATAGATGACACGGTAGTGAATGCCGGATTCAATGGCTCCAAATCCAGTCAGCGGAAGAAGCCGTTCAAAGGCAACATGGATGGTCCATCCAACCTGAACAAAATATTAGAGAGACCCTGCCAGATTCATGGCACCCCTGACAAGCCTACAAACCACACCAATAAAAATTGTTGGGTCTTCAAGCAGTCCCGCAAGTTAAATGCCGAACACAAGGGGAAAGTACCTCAAAGCGAGGACAAAGACGAGCCTCGCCCACCGAATACCGGGGGACAAAAACAAGTTCCCCCTGAGGTGAAAACGGTGAACATGATCTACGCCACCCATATCCCCAAGAGGGAGCGCAAGCGTGCTCTAAGGGACGTCTACGCCGTAGAGCCTGTCGCCCCCAAGGTCAACCCATGGTCGGCTTGTACGATCACCTTTGATCGCAGGGATCACCCAACCAGTATCCGTCACGGAGGTTCGGCGACCCTAGTACTCGATCCTATCATCGATGGATACCATCTTCCTCGAGTCCTTATGAATGGCGGCAGTAGCCTCAACTTGATCTATCAGGATACTGTCGCAAGATGGGGATAGACCCGTCAAGAATCAAGCCTAGCAGCACTATCTTTAAAGGAGTGATACCCGGCATAGAGGCCTGTTGCACAGGCTCGTTAACATTGGAGGTTGTATTCGGCTCTCCAGACAATTTTCGAAGCGAAGAGCTAATCTTCGATATCGCTTCTTTTCGCAGTGGCTATCATGCACTGCTCAGAAGAGCTATCTTTGCCTGCTTTAATGTAGTCCCGCACTATGCTTATCTCTAGCTTAAAATGCCTGGACCTCACGGCGTCATTACAGTCAATGGGAATATGGAGCGTTCCCTCTATACAGAGGAGGATACCACGGCCCTGGCAGCCAAACTTCAAGGCGGGCTATTCAAGCCAAATAACTCATCAGTCGTCAAGACCAGAGACACTGCTAAACGTGTCCAGCCCGCACGACAACGCGGCAGCTCAAATGAACCTGAGCTTGATTAGTAGTTACGCCTCCGTCGACTGCTTTACAAGGTTGTGGCATATGTACCTCGTGTACACAACTACGCCTTTAAAATACTGCTACCTCTTGAGCATGCGTTGGTTTTAGCTTGAAGAGGAAAGGGTGATGCAGCAAAGTAGCGTAAGTATTTCCCTCAGTTTTGAGAACCAAGGTATCAATCCAGTAGGAGACAACACTCAAGTCACCTAATACCTGCACAAACAATCAAGAACCTTGCAACCAACGCGATAAAGGGGTTGTCAATCCCTTCACGGCCACTCACAAAAGTGAGATCTGGTAAATATAATAAGATAAATATTTTTGGTATTTTTGTTGTATAGATTGGAAAATAAAGATTGCAAAATAAAATAAATAGGAAACTAGACTTGTAGATCGGAAACTTCTATGATAGAAAATAGACCCGGGGCCATAGGTTTCACTAGTGGCTTCTCTCAAGATAGCATAAATTACGGTGGGTGAACAAATAACTGCAGATCAATTGATAGAAAAGCGCATAGTTATGAGAATATCTAGGCAATGATCATGAATATAGGCATCATGTCTGTGTAAAGTAGACCAAAACAATTCTGCATCTACTACTATTACTCCACACATCGATCGCTATCCAGCATGCATCTAGAGTATTAAGTTCATAAGAACAAAGTAACACATTAAGCAAGATGACATGATGTAAAGGGATAAACTCAAGCAATATGATATGAACCCATCTTTTTATCCTCGATGGCAACAATAGAATACGTGCCTTGCTGCCCCTGCTGTCACCGGGAAAGGACACCGTAAGATTGAACCCAAAGCTAAGCACTTCTCCCATTCCAAGAAAGATCAATCTAGTAGGCCAAACTAAGCCGATAATTCAAAAGATACTTGCAAAGATATCAAATCATGCATATAAGAATTCAGAGAAGAACCAAATATTATTCATAGATAAACTTGATCATAAATTCACAATTCACCGGATCTCGGCAAACACACCGCAAAAAGTATTACATCGAATAGATCTCCAAGAACATCGAGGAGAACTTTGTATTAAGAATCAAAGAGAGAGAAGAAGCCATCTAGCTAATAACTATGGACCCAAAGGTCTATGGTAAACTACTCACACATCATCGGAGAGGCTATGGTGTTGATATAGAAGCCCTCCGTGATCGATTCCCCCTCTGGTGGAGCACCAGAAAGGGCCCCAAGATGGGATCTCACGGGTACAAAAGGTTGCGGCAGTGGAAAAGTGGTTTCGTTGCTCTCCTTGATGTTTCTAGGGTATAAGAGTATATATAGGCAGAAGAAGTACGTCGGTGGAGCTACGAGGGGCCCACGAGGGTGGAGGGCGCGCCTACCCCCCTGGGTGCGCCCTCCTGCCTCGTGGCCGCCTCGTGGCGTTCCAGACTTCAACTCCAAGTCTCCTGGTTTGCGTTCGGTCCAAGAAAGATCCTATCGAAGGTTTCGTTCCGTTTGGACTCCATTTGGTATTCCATTTCTGCAAAACACTGAAATAGGAAAAAAGAATAGGAATTGGCAATGGGCCTTCGGTTAATTGGTTAGTCCCAAAAATAATATAAAACAGCATATTAAACCCATTAAACATCCAAAACAGATAATATAATAGCATGGAACAATCAAAAATTATAGATACGTTGGAGACGTATCAAGCATCCCCAAGCTTAATTCATGCTCATCCTCGAGTAGGTGAATGATAAAAACAGAATTTTTGATGTGGCATGCTAGCTAACATAATTATCAATGCAATTTTCTTCATTGTGGCATGAATGTTCAGATCCGAAAGATTCAAGACAAAAGTTTAGTATTGACATAAAAATAATAATATGTCACATCCCTAGTCAGTGCTTGCATTAGGACTAGCTAGAGTGTGCATCATGTTTACTTCCCAAAGAAACTTGAAATGGGAATGACAGAAACCCCAGCACCCCTCTTCTAACAACTAGGGTTTAATAAGATCTTTTCCAATGTACCCAAAATGCCCTTAAAAATGTTCACCATTTCTGCCTTGGTCTTAAACCTCTGCCAAAAATGGTGCACAATTTTCTAGGACACCCAAGGTCTCTGGATTAATTCATACGGTATTTGCATTTGGGCATTTAAATGCTATAAAATATTCTATGTGCCCAAATAATCATAAACTAAAATATTCCATACTGTTCATATTATATACAGTGGGCATGACTAGTTCTATGAGTTATAAAAATGTTCTGGCATTTTTATTAATTCAACAAAGTTGCAAAAGAAATGAAACAGAAAGTAAATAGAAAAAAAATAGGAAGAAGCAGACTTACCTGAGCCCACTTACCTGCTGGCCCAGACGGCCCAGCCCACCAGGGGCATCCCCGTCTTCTTCGCCGTGCCAGCGCACAAAGCAGCTCGGTGGCGAGCGCCGCCGACGCGCCGACCACCTCATGCCTGCCTGGCTGGCCCCTTCGACGCCCTGGATGGACCTGGACGACGCCACGCAGACCCCCTCGACCGCTCCCCTCTCCCCTGTGTCTTTCCCCTCCTCTCTCCCCTTCGCCGAGCTCCACCGAGCGAGCTCGTCGCCGCCGATCGCTGCCACCGCGCCCTACGCCACTCCCTCGCCTCCCCGACGCACCATTAGCTCCGCCGCATCGCCCTGAAGCTCCCCACCAACACACACGACGCTAGAAGCACTGCAACGCCCTCCCCGTCGTGGTCTTCAACCTTCGGCACCGGAGATCGCCGCCGCCCGTACACCGCCGTCCGACATCCCCCGAGCTCGCTTCGACACCCTCTGCGACCGTTGTGAGCTCACGCTTCGAACCCCTCTCTCTACGGGCTCGATTACGCCTTGTAGCCGCCGCCCCCTTGCTGACCATAGCTTACCGCCGCCGGCCTACTCACCGCCATGGCAACAGCCACTGTGCCTCGCGGCTGAGCACGCCATTAGGATCAGTAGATCACCAGCAAGCTAATGCCAGCCCTAACTCCTACCGTGCACCACAACGCCGTCTTGGCCAACTCCGTGCGTGTAATGCCCAGGATGGGACTATATCTCCTACGTGTCGAGGCACGACTTAAAGATATAAACCCATCCTAGAATGATCTCAAGTTTGGTATCTTTGCACGACTCATGTAAAAGAGGGATTAAATTGCAAAAGAAGATAGTTGGCTTACACTCGCCACTTCACACAATACATTACATAAGCAAGACATCATTCAAAACATCACAACCCGACTACGGGTGAAATCCAAAGAAAGATACCAAAACAACATAAAGCCACAGGCCTAGATCGAATCCTAGTAGAAACCACTACTGATCATCGAAACGTCACAAGCAAACGGCCACTCTCTTCATCGAGCTCCCAGTGAAGAACTTGAACCAGCTCCTGCATCAAAGTCGGCTGAACCTGCATCTGGTGTTGTAGTATCTGTGAGCCACGAGGACTCAGCAATCCCATAACCATGGGTATCAAGACTAGCAAAGCTTTATGGGTAGGAAGAGGTAAAGTGGTGAGGTTGCAGCAGCGGCTAAGCATAATATGGTGGCTAACTTACGAGTACCAGAATAAGATGAGAAGCTACGCAAACGGTCGCAAAAGTAGTGATCGCTAAAGATCCTGAACTACATATGAATCAAACATAACCCCACCGTGTTCTCTTCTCAAAGTGAAAAGAGACAGTCACGGTTACTCACACAGTTGTGTGTTTTACTTCGGATCCTCTGTCAAGTTTTCTACAACCGAACATTAACAAATTCCAATCTGCCACATAACCGCGGGCACGGCTTTCGAAAGATCATAACCCTGCAGGGGTGTTCCAACTTAGCCCATCACAAGCTCTCACGATTAGCTGAAGTGATAAATATAATATCATCACCCCTTATCTTAGGGAAAATCCGACCAGGCTCGGCATCCCGGTAGCACAAGTCATTTCGACAATGGTAAAACAAGTCCAGCAAGACCTCCCGGTGTGTCGACACCCTGATAGTAGCCGCGCGTATCTCGTCTCAGGACACTACCGGATGGGTGATGCTACAGGTTATACCAGATACCTCGGGTTTCCCCAAGGCGGCCCTGCAGGACCCCCGTTTGGGACCAACACCATCAGCACTGGCCCCCCCTGCTATGTAGAATTAAGAATCCTCGGGGACGCGACCCCCTATGCAATTTTAATTAATTAATTAAGTTGTTATTATGAGGCAAATTAAAACCAATGTTGGGCCTTGCTGGAGGAGTTTTATTCAAAGTCGAACTGTCAAGGGGTCCCCATTTCACCCATCGTGTAAGGAACGCAAAATCAAGGAACATAATGCCGGTTTATCGGCGCCTAAGGTGGCATGAGTGGAACAAAACACCGAGCAAAAGGCCAAGCCTTCCACCCATGCCCAGTATATAGGTGTGTTAATAATAATTATAGATATTGTGATATGCCAACAACAAGTTCCCACCTGGAACGATCTTCATCTTCACCTGCAACTAACAACGCTATAAGAGGGGCTGAGCAAGCGGGTAACATAGCCAAACAGTGGTTTTGCTAGGAAGGTTTCAAAGTTAGAGGTTTCATGGCAACAAGGAGAGGCTGACATAAAAGATGGGTAGCGCGACATGTAACGATAGCATCGAGACAACTAAGCATGGCAATGGTAGTAAAGGTATCCAAGGGTATGATCATCTTGCCTGGGATTCCACAAGGGAGAAGAACGGATCCATGAAGCAGAAGGAGCAACAGAGTCGCGCGAATCCTCACAACTCCGGAACGAAACTGAAGCTAACAAGAGAAGCAACCGGAAAGAAAGAAACAACACGGTAAACACACAAGCATAAACATGGCATACGATGCACATCCAAGTATGATGCATGTCCGGTTTAAATATGCATGGCATGGCAAAGTGCACAAACAAATCTACAAGTTAAGTGGAGATCAATATGCAACGAGTTGCATATTGACGAAACACCACATTTTATTATTTAGTTGACTCTCGTTATTTACAAGACAAGATTAAATGTTTTTAGCATGGCAAGAGGTGAAGCATAATAAAACTACACTATTTAGGCATTTTAAATGAGGCCGGAAAATAACAACAACATATCCGGAAAATCCCCATAAGCATGTTTAGTAATTATAAGCAACAACAATTCACACATATTAATGTTGTTAACATGATGCGAATGACATGAACAAGTTTATGCAATTTATTAAAAGGTTACCAAGAAGAAGACATGAAGTATTGTCACCGCGGTGGAAGGAAAGGGTGCCACGGCAACGATAACCAAAATGATGCCACGCAACAATTCGGTTCCGGTAACTCGTCGAGAGACCGGTGCAAAAGCAATGGTGGAGTGAACGAGCGAAACAAGATGAAAGTGGGTTGATCCCGTCACCGGGTTCCCACGAGTCGGCGACGAGGCAACCGAGGAACATGACAAAAGAGACGAAACGGACACGGTGCACACACGGGAAACATTTCATACAACCACAACAAGCATCTCATGAGTCATCCACGGGGTCGTCTCGTTATACCTTTGAAGCGTGCGTTTCGGGGCGGTTCGAGACGTAGAGGAAGAAGGCATTCACGTTCGGAGAGGAAGTAGTTGTTCACGTAGAGGTACACGTGTAGTCGTTCACATCCCGTTCGGAGAGGTACTTGCGGTCTCGGCGACGGTAGGGGTACACGGCGACGGTAGTTGTTCACGTTCGTAGATGTACTCGTCATCGTAGCCATTCGGTCGTCGTGGTACTTGGTCGTGGTACTTGGCATCGGTAGATGTACTCGTTCCGTTCGGTCTTGCCGGTCTCGTCTCGAGTCGTAGTTGTACATGTCATCGAGGTACTTGCCGCATCGACGTGTAGGGGTACTTGGTCGGGTCATGTAGATGCTCCAGTCGTCATACACGGGTCCACTGTCAATTCCACAGTACAAGGCAACACACAAAACAAACAAATAAAAAAACAACACGGGAGGGCGACGCGGCCATGGCAGCTGCACGGCCGGCGGAAACCGCAGCGGAGTGCGCTCGGAGCAGAGGATGCAGGAGACGAGGCAAAGAGGAGGCGGCCTGGCCGGCCTTGCTGCTGGAGTCGGCCACGGCCGGAGGAAGGCGAGGCCGCTGCGGACGTTCCTGGGGCTGGATCGGGGAAGGCGCTAGGGAGCTCCTAGCGCGGACGACGCAGGGCGCTGCTGGAGCTCGGAGCAGGGCCGCGGCATGAGGGCTGGAGGGAGCCAGAGAGCCGGCGGGGTACTGGGCCGCTGGAGGACTTGGATGGGCCGGCTGGACTGGGTAGAAGGGGGAGGCCCAAGAGGCTGGCTGGCCTCTTCCTTTTTATTTGATTTTTAGCAGAAAATACAATAGAGAGAAGAAGAGAATGAGGAGGGAGGTTAGGGAAAAAAATAACACATGGGACTATTTTTCTCGGGCATCATAAAAAGAGCAAAGTCCGAGAAAATAGAAAAGGCATGAACGAAAAATAATTCAAACATATTTGAATTTAATTCAAACGGGTTTGAACTAAGACTTGAATATAGAAGTATCCAAAAATGTTGAGGATTTTCGGAGGAACCTCGAAACAACGGAAAAGAATTATAGGGAGGGTTCGGACGGTGAAACTTGAATCAAAAGATGTCTGGAGAATAAATGCAAGTGTGTTGGGTTATTCCGAAGCAAATGGAATATTATAATATAGCTCCCTAAAATATTGAGAGACTTTTATATGTTATAAAGAGAAGTCATCCTTCCCTCGATTTAAATGGACCGAAGGTCCACACAATTTATTTAAGTTGAGATGCAAAAATTAAAATGACATGAAGGCATGATGACATGATGCAATGCGAAAATAATAACACAAGCACAAAAGAAACACACGGGCAACCCGGAACATCTGGAATCTTCTGGAATCTTTTGGAATCTTCTGGGACGTCGGTCTTCGGGCGTCACAACTCTCCCACACTAACAGAGGATCTCGACCCGAGATCCTAGAGATATCACCGGGTAAAAACGGAAGAGGAGGAGGTAAAACAAAGTTGCTTCTTTGACAGACGAGTGAAACCAAAGAACCTGAGAGGTTGAACAAACTAAAAGAAGAATAGAATGGAGATGAACGTAGATGAAAGACTCCGTTAGAAAAGAGGAACAAGGAGCATTATGAGAACCTTGCAGGTTGAAAGACATGAAACAAGAGCTTACGGATGACAAAAGAATTCCAAAACCACTCCGGTTAACCAAGATTGAGAAGGAATAAGAACGAAATAATTTGGACAGCACTCCGTCTGAAAATGGAAGGAATTAACAAGAACTTGATAAGATGGAATGATACTTGATGAAATCAACATCATATTGCCTCCGAAACAATTAAAAGAATGGCACAAGGTAAAGAAAGATTCAGACAGCACTCCGGTTAAAAAGATAGGCAAAACTAGATAAGATGAGGGAACTAGAATGTAGGTGACAACATTCCAGTTAAATGATAAGCAAGGAAAAGAACAAGATCTCGATAAAACGAGATGATGGTTTGGAGAGAGCAACATCAGAATGCCTCCGGAATGAAAGATTATAAGCTAGATCGTTGAAAAGAAAGAACGGAGAAGAAAAAGACAACTTCTCCCAAAATTGAATTTGAAAGAGCATCCTTACGAAGAATGATTGAACGGAGTTGTTGAAAAAATCAACAATGAAAACAAATAAGCTTGATGTGGGCTTATGGAAAACATCTCAAAATTATGAGGTGACAACCGGCCACTAACGAAAACAATTGATTGGATTGAGATCAACAAGGAGATGATAAACTTATTCACCGGAAGGGTAAATGAAGAACTTGGGTCATTTATAAGCACCATAATTAGCAACAATCCTTAGGGAAAGCTTTTAGGTGAAATACAACCCAAGATTACTCCAACAAATAAATTGAATGGTTGGAAAGATCTCCTGAACAAAGAAAATGATGGTTTTAATATCTCATTCTTGACAACTTGTGAATCATGAAACCTTAAGGAATTGTCAAAATGACATAACACCATCTGAAAAGATAAGGTAGAACGGATTGCACTTGGAATGCATGGTGAAGAATGCTTGAGCTCCAACAAGAATCTTGATGAAGACTTCGAGGATGAATTAAAACAAGATGAACCCGCATGAGAACTCCGGTAATGAAAGCATGAGAAGTGAAAGATGAAAAGAATAAGATTCAAGGCCTCTGATGAATTACATGGAGCTTGAAATGATATAATTGAAATAACATGGAGCTCCGGAAAAACAAGACGAAGAATTTAGAATCGAGAATATGATATGATGAACAAGCTCCGGAAAACAGAGATTAAATCACCTTGAAGGAATAAGAATAAGAATTATGTCATGCATCTCCTTCACCAATTTAAATTGATGACGACCAAAGGATTTGGCATACTACTTATTCTCGTTGCAAGAATTAAAGAGAGATCTAGTACAAACTTGGGTAAATCTTCAACGAACCACCGGTAGGATTGTGAAAAGAACCAGTGAATTAAAACGATAACAACGGAAGGGTAATCTTGAAAGAGCCACCGTAAAAATTAGGAGACGAACGAAGAGACATCAATGAAGAATATTTGGAGGTTGAAGTTGAAAACTGAGAACGAAGAAATCTTCTGAATTGATGGCCTTCGGAGGAACACGAGGAAAAGAATTCATGAAATGCTCCGGACGAGTATAAAAAGAATTCCTCATAATCGGAACAATAATGAGGATGGCAAGAAGCTAGAACCACGAATCTTCAAGAAGACGGGCCAAGATTTAAGAGAAACACTTCTCCGGTCTCCAAATGTTGAGAATGAAGACGAGAAATGCCATAAGAATTGTTGAGCACTCCGGAATGAATAATTAAAGGTTGAAACAAGGTGAAAAAGAATTTGAAAACGATCTTGGAGAAGGCATGTGACTGATGTAAATCATTCTTACGTCACACTTTGAAAAGAATTCTCCGGAAAAGAAGAGTCAGGTAAGATCCTGGGAAAAGACCTATGGGTTAGGGCCCACTAAAGAAATCACCGCTGAAAAAGATTGCTTAAGAGATATTGCACCGGATGAATTAAATGGCTTGAATAAGATAACAATCCTCAAAATAATTTGAACGGATCATGAATGGAATTATGAATCTTCAGCACTCCGGATATGAATAGCAAGAGGAGAATGATTAATTGGTGCACCGGAATAAGAAAGCATTGTGAAATGAGGAAAAAGGATAAGATCAACACCGAAATCTTGAATTACATCCACCGACAGAATTTGAGAACAAAAGAATGATGAACTTGAAGCTCTTGAGCATGGTCACGATAAATCACCGGATAAGAACATTGAAGGAAAAGAATGAAGAAATAACACATGAATAAAATGGATACTTCATCTGAGAATTTCTTGCTCCGAGAAGAAGAAGGGTGGGAGGGTGGGGAAAACAAAGACAACTTGGGATGAATGAAACAGACAAATCGTCAGGTTTCTCAACGACGTCCGTATTGAATAACTTGAAGAGAAGACACACTGGTTGAAAGGATTAACATGACAATCTTGACGATCAAGAAGGATTAGCACTCCCATAGAAATATGAGAACACCGATTAGGAAAGGTATGGAATCAACATTTGACATCGAAGCAACTCGAATACCAGAATCAAAACAAGAACAAAGGATAGATATGTTTATGATCTTCACAATATCATCCGAACAGAGAATTGAACGAATGAATTCCGCAGGTACATCAACTTGTCGGGAAGCCACTTGGAGAACAAAAAGTATATAAAAAAAGGAACAAGGATCAGATAGAACAAATACAAGATAGAAGTTTCATTCGACATCTTTGTGCTGAAAGCTCATGGAACGTGTTACAAAAGGGTTTTGCCATCCCCGGATCAGCATAGCCAAGGACCCTTTAAGATGCAACTCCCGATCAGAACAAGTCAATAAAACCACTTCACTCAATGTAGAACCCCGAACTTCATATCATGCATCTGTTGGAAGAATGCCTAGAACTACTAGATGAACCCACCTATTAATTTCCGAAAGTTTCCAGTTATGCAATCGGGTGTTGGGGATACACGGGAAGCACCGCGCAATCAACTCTAAACCTACATCCAGGTGTATCCATCCTTCAACACATAACATGTCTTTCTCGGAAACTGTTTACCTCGGACCTTCGAAACGCATCCACTATACAAGCTATGGCAATACTCCCGAACTACCTCCCCAGTACTGGGTGATGTCAGGGTTATCTTGCCACTAACCGCATAGGAGAGATTTTCGATGTCGGCCGTCTTAAGTATTCTAGTACTGTCGCGATAGATTTGTGACGACAACACCTCGGAGCTCAACTCCCCGGGACACTGCCACAACCCCTAATGACAGGAGGCATCGAGAACAATGTTCTCGTCACAAAGACATCGAAACAATCCAAACAATACTCGCGGGATCCTAAAAAAAATTGGTGCAATTTTTGAAAGTAGAAGAGGCAAGAGTAATCGTCAGGAGTCCTCACCAGAATGAAAAGAGATGAGAAGAAAAGAAATCCTACCCTCCGATATATATATAGGACTCAAAACATTTTCAAGTGTGTGCCTAGACTCAACCATCAACGATTCGATCAATCAGTGGGGGCTTCTAGGTCGGAGAAGGCTCTGATACCAACTTGTAACGCCCCGGACACACCCGCCGGTGGTCGTTACTCCTGACGGGATCTAGACTGGCCTCACATATCAATACTAGTCTTTTCTGCGAACTTTGTCCTCACTCGTGTGCACCCGGGAGAAACTCCCCGGTCGGTCACCCATCCTGAAACTACTCCAAGCTGAGCACGCTTAACTTTGGAGTTCTATCCGAATGGGCTCCCAGAAAAGAAGGAATTCCTTATTGATATGAGTAGTCTATCATCCCTAATAAGCCAAGCCATCACATACACCCTCACTCAGAGGAACCGACGTCCTCGTCGGGCCACAGGAACGTTCCCTCTTGGCACAACCGTCTGTGCTTCCAGGACAACACATGTACCATGCCGTGTGCCACGACGGGTCACAAACGTCATGCACAACATGACTGCAAACTGTCTGCAAACATCCGTGTAACCGCGAGGGTCGGCTCTGATACCAACTTGTAATGCCCAGGATGGGACTATATCTCCTACGTGTCGAGGCACGACTTAAAGATATAAGCCCATCCTAGAATGATCTCAAGTTTGGTATCTTTGCACGACTCATGTAAAAGAGGGATTAAATTGCAAAAGAAGATAGTTGGCTTACACTCGCCACTTCACACAATACATTACATAAGCAAGACATCATTCAAAACATCACAACCCGACTACGGGTGAAATCCAAAGAAAGATACCAAAACAACATAAAGCCACATGCCTAGCTCGAATCCTAGTAGAAACCACTACTGATCATCGAAACGTCACAAGCAAACGGCCACTCTCTTCATCGAGCTCCCAGTGAAGAACTTGAACCAGCTCCTGCATCAAAGTCGGCTGAAGCTGCATCTGGTGTTGTAGTATCTGTGAGCCACGAGGACTCAGCAATCCCATAACCATGGGTATCAAGAGTAGCAAATCTTTGTGGGTAGGAAGAGGTAAAGTGGTGAGGTTGCAGCAGCGGCTAAGCATAATATGGTGGCTAACTTACGAGTACCAGAATAAGATGAGAAGCTACGCAAACGGTCACAAAAGTAGTGATCGCTAAAGATCCTGAACTACATACGAATCAAACATAACCCCACCGTGTTCTCTTCTCAAAGTGAAAAGAGACAGTCACGGTTACTCACACAGTTGTGTGTTTTACTTCGGATCCTCTGTCAAGTTTTCTACAACCGGACATTAACAAATTCCAATCTACCACATAACCGCGGGCACGGCTTTCGAAAGATCATAACCCTGCAGGGGTGTTCCCACTTAGCCCATCACAAGCTCTCACGATTAGCTGAAGTGATAAATATAATATCATCACCCCTTATCTTAGGGAAAATGCGATCAGGCTCGGCATCCCGGTAGCACAAGTCATTTCGACAATGGTAAAACAAGTCCAGCAAGACCTCCCAGTGTGTCGACACCCTGATAGTAGCCGCGCGTATCTCGTCTCAGGACACTACCGGATGGGTGATGCTACAGGTTATACCAGATACCTCGGGTTTCCCCAAGGCGGCCCTGCAGGACCCCCGTTTGGGACCAACACCATCAGCACTGGCCCCCCTGCTATGTAGAATTAAGAATCCTCGGGGACGCGACCCCCTATGCAATTTTAATTAATTAATTAAGTTGTTATTATGAGGCAAATTAAAACCAATGTTGGGCCTTGCTGGAGGAGTTTTATTCAAAGTCGAACTGTCAAGGGGTCCCCATTTCACCCATCGTGTAAGGAACGGCAAATCAAGGAAAATAATGCCGGTTTATCGGCGCCTAAGGTGGCATGAGTGGAACAAAACACCGAGCAAAAGGCCAAGCCTTCCACCCATGCCCAGTATATAGGTGTGTTAATAATAATTATAGATATTGTGATATGCCAACAACAAGTTCCCACCTGGAACGATCTTCATCTTCACCTGCAACTAACAACGCTATAAGAGGGGCTGAGCAAGCGGGTAACATAGCCAAACAGTGGTTTTGCTAGGAAGGTTTCAAAGTTAGAGGTTTCATGGCAACAAGGAGAGGCTGACATAAAAGATGGGTAGCGCGACATGTAACGATAGCATCGAGACAACTAAGCATGGCAATGGTAGTAAAGGTATCCAAGGGTATGATCATCTTGCCTGGGATTCCACAAGGGAGAAGAACGGATCCATGAAGCAGAAGGAGCAACAGAGTCGCGCGAATCCTCACAACTCCGGAACGAAACCGAAGCTAACAAGAGAAGCAACCGGAAAGAAAGAAACAACACGGTAAACACACAAGCATAAACATGGCATACGATGCACATCCAAGTATGATGCATGTCCGGTTTAAATATGCATGGCATGGCAAAGTGCACAAACAAATCTACAAGTTAAGTGGAGATCAATATGCAACGAGTTGCATATTGACGAAACACCACATTTTATTATTTAGTTGACTCTCGTTATTTACAAGACAAGATTAAATGTTTTTAGCATGGCAAGAGGTGAAGCATAATAAAACTACACTATTTAGGCATTTTAAATGAGGCCGGAAAATAACAACAACATATCCGGAAAATCCCCATAAGCATGTTTAGTAATTATAAGCAACAACAATTCACACATATTAATGTTGTTAACATGATGCGGATAACATGAACAAGTTTATGCAATTTATTAAAAGGTTACCAAGAAGAAGACATGAAGTATTGTCACCGCGGTGGAAGGAAAGGGTGCCACGGCAACGATAACCAAAATGATGCCACACAACAATTCGGTTCCGGTAACTCGTCGAGAGACCGGTGCAAAAGCAAAGGTGGAGTGAACGAGCGAAACAAGATGAAAGTGGGTTGATCCCGTCACCGGGTTCCCACGAGTCGGCGACGAGGCAACCGAGGAACATGACAAAAGAGACGAAACGGACACGGTGCACACACGGGAAACATTTCATACAACCACAACAAGCATCTCACGGGTCATCCACGGGGTCGTCTCGTTATACCTTTGAAGCGTGCGTTTCGGGGCGGTTCGAGACGTAGAGGAAGAAGGCATTCACGTTCGGAGAGGAAGTAGTTGTTCACGTAGAGGTACACGTGTAGTCGTTCACATCCCGTTCGGAGAGGTACTTGCGGTCTCGGCGACGGTAGGGGTACACGGCGACGGTAGTTGTTCACGTTCGTAGATGTACTCGTCATCGTAGCCGTTCGGTCGTCGTGGTACTTGGTCGTGGTACTTGGCATCGGTAGATGTACTCGTTCCGTTCGGTCTTGCCGGTCTCGTCTCGAGTCGTAGTTGTACATGTCGTCGAGGTACTTGCCGCATCGACGTGTAGGGGTACTTGGTCGGGTCATGTAGATGCTCCAGTCGTCATACACGGGTCCACTGTCAATTCCACAGTACAAGGCAACACACAAAACAAACAAATAAAAAAACAACACGGGAGGGTGACGCGGCCATGGCAGCAGCACGGCCGGCGGAAACGGCAGCGGAGGGCGCTCGGAGCAGAGGATGCAGGAGACGAGGTAAAGAGGAGGCGGCCTGGCCGGCCTTGCTGCTGGAGTCGGCCACGGCCGGAGGAAGGCGAGGCCGCTGCGGACGTTCCTGGCGCTGGATCGGGGAAGGCGCTGGGGAGCTCCTAGCGCGGACGACGCAGGGCGCTGCTGGAGCTCGGAGCAGGGCCGCGGCATGAGGGCTGGAGGGAGCCAGAGAGCCGGCGGGGTACTGGGCCGCTGGAGGACTTGGATGGGCCGGCTGGACTGGGTAGAAGGGGGAGGCCCAAGAGGCTGGCTGGCCTCTTCCTTTTTATTTGATTTTTAGCAGAAAATACAATAGAGAGAAGAAGAGAATGAGGAGGGAGGTTAGGGAAAAAAATAACACATGGGACTATTTTTCTCGGGCATCATAAAAAGAGAAAAGTCCGAGAAAATATAAAAGGCATGAACGAAAAATAATTCAAACATATTTGAATTTAATTCAAACGGGTTTGAACTAAGACTTGAATATAGAAGTATCCAAAAATGTTGAGGATTTTCGGAGGAACCTCGAAACAACGGAAAAGAATTATAGGGAGGGTTTGGACGGTGAAACTTGAATCAAAAGATGTCTGGAGAATAAATGCAAGTGTGTTGGGTTATTCCGAAGCAAATGGAATATTATAATATAGCTCCCTAAAATATTGAGAGACTTTTATATGTTATAAAGAGAAGTCATCCTTCCCTCGATTTAAATGGACCGAAGGTCCACACAATTTATTTAAGTTGAGATGGAAAAATTAAAATGACATGAAGGCATGATGACATGATGCAATGCGAAAATAATAACACAAGCACAAAAGAAACACACGGGCAACCCGGAACATCTGGAATCTTCTGGAATCTTCTGGAATCTTCTGGGATGTCGGTCTTCGGGCGTTACAGTGCGAGCGCCGCCGCGGACGAGCTCGTCGCCGTCGACTCCGGCGACCAATCGACCAAACAGTGGCACCGTTGGATGTGGTGCATCACCAGGAGTACATAGAGCCCATCCGCGCGACAAATGGTCGCCGGAACAAGGATTCCGACGAGTCACCACCGTGCAAAATGGTCGCCGCCGGCCAAACTCCGACGGGCTGACGTGGCCTGTTAATTAGGAGCTAACAGTAATTAGATTAACCACCACAGTCACTGACAGTGGGCCCCATCGCTTAGTCAAACCCAGTCAACTCTAGTTTTGATCGGAATTAGCTCCAGAGACACTGACATGAGGGACCCACCAGTCAGGTTTGACCTGGATCAGGTCTGTTGACTTGCTGACGTCAGCATGATGTCATGCTGACGCAGTAAAGGATTTTCTGGGATTATTTGATTTTAAAACAATTCAGGAAATTTAAAAAATCATATAAATTCAACAGTAGCTCAGATGGAAAAGATTTATATATGACAATTGATCAGAAAAATCCAATCTTTCCAATGGCACTAGTTTCATGCATGTTTGAGCAAGTTAACTTTGCTGTATACTCTAAAACATGATAATGCACTTAAATAAATAATAGTTTGAGTTTCAATTTGAATCTCTGAATCAAATGGGCTCAAACCCTTCAGGTTATAGTTGCATTAGCCCAAAACACATGCATCTTGCCATATCATCAGCATGCATCATATTGTTGCATTTGTTTGCTTATTGATTGTATCGCCGATATTCTTCGTGTTAGGTCCTGCTCTCGAGGATACTTCTGCGTATCCAGCTGAAGAGGAGTACCCGACAACCACTCTGTCAGGCAAGCAATCATTGATCATTACGATACAAACCCATCTTCTCGCTCCTGCTCTCTTTTACTGCATTAAGGCAACAACGTGTGAACTGCTACTTGCTGCGGTAGTTGAACCCTTTCCCTTGCATGACCTGTCGTTGCCACAGTAAATAGTTGAAACCCACTAGCATGTGTAGGAGTTGATTGAGCCATGTGATGTGTGATCCACCATGCTATTTGTTTATGTTGCCTGCTATGCTTAGAGTTGTGTCAGGTCTGGTTCATCTGGGTGATGGATCAGAGTGAAACGATCATATCGGTAAAGAGAGGAAAGTGTGGAACATGTTTGGTAAAGGTATCGATGAAAGGCCATGTAGCAGTACGTGGTGGGTTGTTTCATTGGAACCGACCATAGGACTTGAGATCTGTATGTGTGGTTCAAGTTACAGCTACTACCACACATTGGGCTCTGAAATATGACCCCGCTCGACTTATTGACTGCCCATGTTCTCTGTCCAGGAGTTGCAACTAGTTTCTGGTGTTTGTAGTTTACTGGTGGTCGTGCACAGCGCTGACCCTCGGGGTGGGCTGTGATGCGACAGGTACGTGGCACGGTGTACCGGTTGCCCGTTTGGTGACTCGGGAACCCTGTACACATCGTTTGGGGCCGTGAGCGACACCCCGGCGGATCTCCCCACGGATGGAACCCAAATAGGCAATAAACCTGGACGAGAGACTTGAGTGGTTGGTTAGGTCGTGGTCTACACCCACGTCGGCTTTTGCTTGAAGTCTGCCGAGCACATGTCGTGTGCAGACGCTAAGTGGTGAAAACATGTGTGAGGAAGTACACCCCTGCAGGGTTATCAATATATTCGAATAGCCGTTGTTCGCGGTACGGACTACTTGATTACTCTTATAGTTCATACACAAGTTGATGGATACTACTAAAAGCCTCAAGACAAGTGTGAGTGTCGTGGATGACCTTTCGTAGGATGACGGAAGAGGATCCTCGATGGTGTATTGTTGTGGTGAGTAGAGGATTCATGTACGTAGTAATATCTTGCAATCTGTTGAGAGTTGTAGTATAGGTTAGCCAAGAGTCAAAGCTGGCTTTCTGCTATGAACTCCACTACCCCCTATTGATAATGTTGCATGTATGATAGGTTCTGTTGTAAGACTTGCTGAGTACCTTTGTACTCATGTTTGCTTAATAACTGTGCAGAGGAGAACCATGCCCCTTCTGATGGTTTCTACATAGACGTTGTCGTCGACGAGTAGCTTGCTACCCAGACGGAGATCTGGAGCTTGTGAAGGGCCTTGTAGATAGTCAGGCTACACCAAGCCTGTTTTATTTTCTAAGTTGTCTGTACTCAGACATGTAGCTTCCGCTTGTGCTTGTATGACTGTATGACTTGAGTGTTGGGTCATGTGACCCCTACCTGTATGAATATGTTATGTATGACTCTTTGGAGCCTTTTAAATAAAGTACTTTGAGTCATAGAGTTCTATTGTGATGCAATGTTGTATTTGCACATATTGAGCATATTATGTGTATGATTGAAATGCTTGGTATGTGTGGGATCCGACACCTAGTTGTTTTCCTTTGGTAGCCTATCTTACGGGGAAATGCCTCCTAGTGTTTCCAATGAGCCTTGGTAGCTTGCTACTGCTCGGAACACGTAGGCTGGCCGGCATGTGTCCTTCTTCGTTCCTGTGTCTGTCCCTTAGGGGAAATGTCACGCGTTGTTCCTTTAAGTCCATGTAGCTTGCTACGACTAGGGTTCATACGTTGATGACCAACACGTTCGTTGCTGGGTCATGAATGCCTGTCTCTGTAATTTAGTGCCACTTTTGGTTTATAACTAGCCATGTCGGCCCGGGTTCTCTGTCATATGGATGCTAGCGACACTGTCATATACGTGTGCCAAAATGCGCAAACGGTCCTGGGCCAGGTAAGGTGGCACCCGTGGGGATACCGTGCGTGAGGCCGCAAAGTGATATGACGTGTTACAAGCTAGATCGGTGTGACTTAGGCCCTGTTTGGTTCAGCTTTTATCGACGGATTTCGCTGCCGCGCAGCAGAATCCGATTTCAGAAATCCGCTGCCAAAATCTGAACCAAAAGCGGAAGCAGCCCACGACGTGCTTTCCAAAATCTGATTCCGCTGCGGGCCACAATCTGAAAAATTTGTATCAGCTGGTTTGCCAAATGACCTACATCCTTTTCAAATCAGATTTTCCACAGCTGTTTTTTCACAGCAGATTTTTCACAGCTATTTTAGAAATCCACAGCCGAACCAAACAGAGCCTTAGGATCGGGGTCCTGACAGCGTTGGCATCAGAGCCGGACTGCCTGTAGGTTTCTCAAGCCAAACTGGTCGATGTTGAGTCTAGAAAAATTCTTAGTTATATGTAGGGGAATTGATTGTGGAAGGGAACATAAGTCTCTTTTACTTCTTTACCTTATGCCCTTCTGATCTGAGTCAGTCTTTTCTTTCTACGGGGGTTTAGGACTAGGCCTCTTATCCTTACTAGGTTCACGTGTTACTAATCCGTAGACTCTTAGGATTGTTGGTTTCAAGCCTCAGTTCAGTTTCTACCCTTTTAGTATGATGATTTGTTGGACCCGGAACCTTGATATGGTATTGTTGAGTGGCTATGCTATCATTTGTATGATGTCTCAAAATCTTTTTTTGAGCATTTACAGTTGTTATGCTGCCCGATTTCTTCCAGAAATACTAATGCCTTTGCATTACCTCGTGTTTCAGATGTCTGGCCGCACACCTCACCAAGTGGTTCGTTTGACTCGGTGCATTAATGTGCCCGGTCACACGGCCATGCTAGTCCGTGTGTTGACTGAGACCGGTTACTGCTGGTATCCTGAGTACACCGTGGAGGAACAGTACCGGGATTTCAATCAGAGTCAGTATTTCTGCACAGTCCGGATATACCCCTCATATCCCGGAGCTAACGACCCCATCCATTGGTCTTATGGACTCGGGGTTACTATCGAGATGGCAGTGCAGGATGCCGCTTATTCGATGATGACCATCCTCCGGGCTAGGCATGCCCTGTTGCTGAACACTGAGTTCTGTTACATGCCAGCCTCACTCCCCGGAGAGGAAGGCTACTATACTGGTCTGTATATTGATGCTGCTCATGAGGAGCCACTGCTTCAGACTACTGTCCAGATGCTGGAGGATAGGAACCGTGAGGTCCGTGCCCTTCGAATGGAGTTGTATAACACTCGAGCCTCCCACTGGACTACTTTGACACGACTTGCACCTGCTGTGCACGCCGGATATCTGGATATGCGGGATTTGTACCCCCTGCGGACTCGTCTGCCTGATCGTATGGATTGGCGTGACGTTGGGGGTATTACACCTCCACGTGGGCGTCGGTTACCACCAGCATCAGGCCCGAGGCCACATCCATGTCCCTATGGTCCACAGCCTTTGAGTGCTCAAGAGTTTCAAGGTCCATCTATTCCACTTCCAGGCTACGGTGGTAATCTTTACGAAGATTACTACGGGAATGTCTGAGCTAGAGCGTGGCAGTAGTAGTATCGTAGTAGTTGTATCTCCACAGTCCTGCGCGTCTTGTGGAATATGACTTAGCTAGTACTGAGTTCCGGAGGTGTAGTTAAATAATGTATAGGAGCTTGGAATGCCTCTGATGAGATGTATCGTCTTTCACCGCAGTTGTACCTTAGCCTTGGCTTGTACTAAACTATCTATGGTGTGTATGACCACTTGTGTATATATGGCAGTTTCTATATTACCATGTCGTACGGATGAACATCTCTGCATTCCGTGTCATCCAATACATTCTGCACTCCTATGTCAAGTTTTGCCATCCTTGTCTAAACCATTGTTTTGTTTTCCTAGGATGGTCAACACTCGCAGCACTCCTGCTTCTCAGGAGCAGGGTGAGGCTAGTGGGGCTAGAGATGAGAATCTGCCCCAGCCACACTCCTTGGCTGAAGTTATGCTCGAGGCAGAACGGAACAAGAGAGAGACCAACCGTCTGCTGGAACGCATAGAGCAGAACACTGGGTTCCGTCAGAGGAATGACGTGGTGTCAATCAATGACTTTATCAAGATGTGCCCACCTAAGTTCCATCATTCCACTGAACCTCTGGATGCGGATGACTGGCTTCGTAGTATCACCCACAAGCTACACTCTGCCTGCGTGGCCGAAGCCGACAAGGTTATCTACGCCGCCTACCATCTTGAGGGCCCTGCCAGTCTATGGTGGGAGAACTTTGAGGCTATGCGTCCTTGTCGGGGGAAACTGTCCGCCACGAACACCTATGGGACCGGAGCCCCTTGTCTGTGCGGTACGAGGGCGGAGGGAGCACGAAGAGCAGATCGTGGCGAGCACGCGGGCAGTTTTACCCAGGTTTGGGCCGCGGTAGACGCGTAAAACCCTACTCCTGCTTAGTTGTGTATTGAGTTTGAGCGCTCGGGAGCTTGAAGAAGCAGCTACACCAAGCGCGAGAGTGATCTAGGTTCCGAACCCCCTCCACGTTGTGCATGGGCCTCCTTTTATAGTGCAAGGGGTCACCGACAGGTGTCAACGTAGGAGAAAGGGGCAAAAGTGTAAAAGAGGTGGTAGTTGTAACAGTGCGGGAACAGTGGAGCTACAGTACAGAACAGTGGTCTATACCTATTTTAACAGTGGGGGACAAGGGCATTTAATGCCCGTCGCCGTCGACCCCAAAAGCTCCCGCCTTAGCGTCTCCGTCTGCCACGGCGATGGATCCATCACCGTGGAGTGCCACCGTGTACCCCAGGCTGCACAGCCATCCGCCACGCGTCCCTGGATAGGCCCCAGGGTGACGCGTGGGCCGATGAGCTGGAGCGCGGGCACACAGCGCAGCCTTCCCGGCAAGCACCTTGCCGGGGCCTTGATCTTGTCGGGCCCGGGAGCTTGCCGCTCCCCGGGTCCTTGCCGGGGCGCATATAGCGCCGAGGCGTTGTCTTCTAGTCTTCCTGGCAAGCTCCTCTTGCCAGGGTCTTGTGTCAGCGGGGCAGTCTTGAGCCTGGTACGGCCTTCCCGGCAAGCTCCTCTTGCCAGGGTCTCGGTCTTATGTCTTGTATACTTTGTTTTTGAATGGTTTAATAGGGAGCAGGAAGGTCTCCGGTGAGCACGCAGTAAACCCTGCCGCGGGAAGCTGCAACTGCCCGTGCACAAGTTGGGGTACTGAGGTACCCCTACCTTAGTACACCGACAGGAGCCCCCGGGCCTGGGCCACACACGGTGCCGAGCGCTGTTGGGCCAGGCCCAAAACAGTGCACGGGCACCCGCGGCCCGCGGCGCGCCGAATCCACTTCCGTATCCGCCGCACCCCGCTGTAACGGCACGCGTCGATCGCGGCGCCGTGGGATGGGACGTGCCCACGATCTCTTAATGGAAAGGGCGAAACGCCCCTCACTCCCCCATAAAAGCAGAGGAAGCGGGCGCGGTTCCCCTACTTGCGCTTTCATTGCATCGTCTTCCTCCTCCAAAGATTCTCTCTTGCGCTCTGCCTCCACATCTCCGCCGCCGCCGAGCTCTTCGTTCCCCTCCTTCCGCCGCGTCCGCCATGGCCCCAAAGACCGACAAGGCGAAGGCGGAGAAGTCCAAGCGGGAGAAATCGGAGCAAGCGGCCAAGCTCATAGCGTACCGGAAGCAGCACCTCGTCTTCCCGCCGAAGCTCGGCGTGCGGGAGCTCTGGAACAAGTATTACTTGTTCTGGTCCAAGGAAACCGACGCGCATCCCCGCACGCGAGCATATCCGGCCGCCGCCAAGGACAGCTATCCCGGCGGGTACTACTTTTTTGCTGCCTTCTTTCATTGTGGTCTCTGTCCTCCTTTCTCAAACTTCTTCTGCGACGTCATGAACACATATGGCCCCCATCTGCTTGACTTCACCCCCAACGCCATCCTCACCATGGCGGTTTTCGCACACATGTGCGAAAACTTCATAGGAGTCCACCCCAATGTAGCGCTTTTTAGGCACTTCTTCACTCCTAGAGCCGAGGCCGACGCCCCCCTCTCCGGAGGAATTTCTTGGGTCTTTCGTCTGAATAAAAAGGGGGCGTACTTGCCGGGGGAGCTCCGCGGCAAGTGGGAGGAATGGCGAGCGGAGTGGTGCTGGATCGTAGAAGACCAGCCGCAAGCCTTCACCGTGCCGCGCACAACGCCCATCGTGCGCGGCAGAGACTGGAGCGAATTAGATTCCGACGACATCAAGCTCGACATCGCCCTCGTCCGGATTCTTCGTCTTCGGATGGCCAAGCTGTCAGTTGCTGAGGTGGGCGCAGATTTCCTCCGCCGGCGCATCGCCCCTCTCCAAGACCGGAAGAGGCCGGCCTGGGAGTACGGCGGCCCGGCAGACATCATGAGGCTGCGCCCCGGGCTCAACTTCAACTTCACCACGCTGGAGCTGAGGGGAATGGTCCGGGAACTCTTCAAGTACGACCCGGCACACCCCGAGTGGTTCAGGACTCCCCGGGAAGTGGTGCCGCTCTGCAACAACATCGTCAGGGATCGGATCCTCGCCATGATGCCCATGTGTGACTCGCACGGCGTGGACCGCACGTGGATCGCTCCGAAGCCCATCGACGTCCTCAACTTCTACGACAGCCTCGCAGAGGTGGCGAAGAGCAAGGACGATCTCAAGCTGCACACGCGGGACACCACCGACCAGGAGATCGCCTACATAGCTTCCCGGGCTGAAGAGGCCGCCGCAGCCGCGGCGGCAGGAATTTTCGGATACTCGCCGGAAGAGGCGGAGGCTGCGGACGCGTCCACCCAGGCGGAGGTGGCGGAGATCCGTAGGTTGTTGAAGCTTCCCCCCGACGCGCTCGCCGGGGTCCCCTCGCTGAGGCACTCCGGGATCCACGGGATCGCGGCCGAGGCCGCGGCAATGGAGGGTACCGCCGGAGGGAGCAGAGGCGCCGCGAGGGGCGGAGGCGCCAAGGGAAAGGGGGCCGCAGCGCAGGACGCTGGGCCCAGTGAGCCGGCCGGGGAAGAGGAGGAGGAGGAGGAGGCCGAGGACTCCGGCGGATCCACGGAGTTGTACGCCGACGACCTCTCCTCGTCGGAGAGCTCCCCGCCCCCGGCAAGCCCGAGGCTGTCCCCGGCGAAGCGTCTCCGCAAGGCGGCGACGGGGGAAAGGGCGCAGGCGCCCCGGCAACAGCCAGCTCGCCGGGCAGCTCCCCGGGGGAGCCAAGCCGCGCCAAGGCCGTCCGGCGCACCAGCCGCAGCGGAGGCGGCCCGTGCGCGGACCACGACGGAGGCGCCTCGCAGGCCGGCAGCGAGCCGGCAGGGGTCTTCTCGGAGCGGAGCAGCGGCTCCGCCCGCCCCTCGGGCGCCGGCTACCACAGGGGCTGGGTCTTCGCAGCCCCCAGCCCCGGTGAACACCAAGCGCGCGAGGGAGTCTTCGTCTTCCGCTCCTCGCGCCGACGCGCCCACGGTGGAGTATGATTTCTCCGCCCTGAGCGAGGACGACGAGGAGGACCAGGAGTAAGAATCCAAGACCTTATATCTTCTTGATTTTTGTCTTGATTTATTTTTTGTTGATGCTGACTCTGTTCATTGCTCTGATTTCAGGACCCTGGCCCATCGCGCGGCGAAGAAGGCCAAGGCGCCCGAGGTCGAGGTCGCGGAAGACTCGGCAGCTGCGGCAACAGGGGGTGTGCCGGAGCCGAGCCTGCCGGACCCGAGCGCTGCTCCGAGGAGCAGCCCCCAGCGCAGCCCGCAGCGCAGCCCCCAGCGTAAGTCTGGGGTTTACTCTTTTCGCTTGTCGGGGTACGTCTGAGGATTTGGTTCTGTTTTCATGTCTTGATGTTTCTTGTCTTGTTCTGTGCAGAGGTGGAGCCACAGCGGGAAGAGCGCCCGGAGACTGTCGTTGAGGAGCCGCAGGCCCCGCCGTCCCCGCCAAGGCAGAACTCTCCGGCAAGGGAGAGTGCTCCGCCAAGGGCGGGTACTCCGCCGAGGCAGAGTACCCCGCCAAGGGCGAGCAGCCCGGCGAGGGTGACTACTCCGACAAGGCCGAGCTCCCCGGCGAGGGAGCCCGCCGCTGAGGACGTCCGCCAAGGTATGTTTTGTGACTTGTCTTCTTGGCCTGTCTCTTTTCGGATATTTGCTTGAGTCTTGAACTTCTTTTCCTTCTTCTTCTTTTTAGATCTTCCTCCTCCTGGGCCCATGGAGACGGAGGTTATCAACCTCGAGGAGGAGGGCGCGCAGGGCGGCGGCGGCGATGCTCCTGTCGTCGAGGAGATGGTCGAGGCCGCCGAGCCGGCCGCGCAGGAGAATGCCCCGGCTGCGGACGCAGCGGCTGGGGAGGGGGACAGCGACCGCACCGCCGGCCCGGAGGCGGCGGGAGCATCGGATGCTACACCGGCCACCGGCCCCTCCGCCAGCAAGGAGCAGGGGTATTATCTTGAGGCCCCCAACGGCGTCTTCATCCAGATGCCTTGGGGGGCTTCATCGCGAGCTCCTGCGGAGGGCGAGGCGTTCGACGGAGAAGTCCTCGCCTCCGCAGGCCTGAAGATCGTCGAGGCGCCCGGCGGGAGTGAGGGGCCCGAGGAGGAGAGGTTGCTCCACCAGCTCCTGGCCCTTTACCGGGCCAGGCAGGCGAAGCTCGCCTCCCGGGAGGCCCTTGCCGCCAAGGCCGCCGCGGAAATGGAGAAGCGTGCGGCGGAGCTCAGCGCCGCCAATCAGGCGGCCCTCCGCGAGGTGGCGGAGGAGCGTGAGCGTCTCGCCGGCGAGTACCAGGAGTGGCTGCTCGAGAAGGCTGAAGCTGACGAACAGCAGCAGCTCGCCGGGGTGGAGATGTCCCGGCGAGAGGGAGAGCTCGCGCAGCGGAAGGTCGAGCTGGACTCCCATGAGGAGGACCTTGCCGCTCGCGAGGCTGCCCTTGGCGGGGAGCTGAAGGAGGCGAAAGCCGCCGCGGTTGCCGCGGAAGATGCCAAGAAGGAGCTTGCCGCCAAGGTTGAACAGTTGGAGAAGGCGCTGAAGGTGAGCGCAGAGAAGGTTGCCGCGCTCATCTTGGAGCGCGAGAAGGACGCTCACACGAACTCCGAGCTTCAAGTGAGCCTCTCCAAGAGGGGCGACGAGTTGAAGGCCGCCAAGGACTCCATCGAGGACTTGGAACTGAAGGTCACCACTCTGAAGGATTCGCTCGACGCTGCCCGGGCACAGGAGAACAAGTTGAAGGAGGAGCTCCGCAAGGAGCGGACCTTGGTGGACAGCGTCAACAAGGCATCCGAGCTCTTCCGCCAGACCATCGAGGTATGGACCGAAGACTTGGTTTCTTCTGCGTCCAACATTGACCAGGAGCTGCTGGCGCTGAAGGTCAAACACCTCATCTACTCGCCGGATCCGGATCTCCCGCACAGCGCCAAGCTCAGCCTCTTCTTCAGAGGGATCGCGCCGGCCCTTGCAGGTCTCCGGAACCGCATCCCCGCGCAGCTGGCCGAGGAGTCGCGCCTGCTCTGCGCGGGAACTCTGGAGCGGGTGCTGACGAAGATCGTGTACCGCAACCCGGGGATCAATCTCACGAACGTTCTTCGCAGCTTGCCGGCTGATGCAGACACGGAGGCCCTGAAGGAGCAGGTCGGCCACATCATCGCCAAGGTGGCAAAGCTTGGCAGGAAGGAGGGCGACCGCGTAGACTAGGGCTCCATTATCTTTATCTTTTTGTTGCTGCACATTATGTCATGAACTTATTAGTCCATTGCGACAAGTTATCCTTTGTAAGATATTTACTTTATTTTGATCAATCAGTGCAATGTTATCTTCCTTGTCTTAATCCTTGACTTTGTATGTTTTTCACCCTACGCTCCCGGGGAGCTTGCCGGCAAGGGGCCCTTGCCGCGAGCGCTGAGCGCTGGACTCTGAGCAGCCTGCTGGCCAAGGTCCTCGCCGGCAAGCAACCTTGCCGCAGCTAGTCGCAACGCACTTAGCTTGCTGAGCGTACTCGGAAACGAAGCAAGGGCGCGACACTTGTCGCAGCTCACTTAAATCGTTGAGTGAACTCGAAAACAAGATAAGGGTGCGGCAAGCTACGGGTAGGTTCCTCCGCGCACAGGTTTTCCATACAAAATGTGATCGTTCAAGGAAGACAACTAAAATTTAAAATTTGAACTGGTCAAATTCTAACAACTTATCTCTCATATGTTGCTTGCTTATGTTGCTTGCTTTCCGGTAAGACTTCTCTTTCTTGAACAGCACTTAGTTCCTCCTCCACCTCCTTCCCCCCTGGCAAACTTGTGCGCGAGGAACGTTCCTTCTGCTTAAGAGGAAAGAAAAGGGAGAGGGAAACAAGCATATGGCCTTTCGGCGTAATAGTGCTTACCGTATATCTGAGTGTTGCACCAAATGCCAAACAGAACATGCAAATAGCAAAGAGAGGCATGCAAAAGGCAATCGATGCGAAAAACACAAAAACTTTACTGATGCACGGGGTCTGCGCCCAGCTTTGTACAAAGGGTTACATGCAACAGCGGCAAAGCTTGTACAAAAGGTGGTTGCCGGGGCGGATCACGGCAACCGCGCCTTAGGGGTGAAACTTGCGAAGATGCTCTATGTTCCAGGAGTTGCTCACCGGTAAGCCTTCTTCGGTCTCGAGGCGGACAGCGCCGGGCCTCGTAACTTGTCTCACCCGATAAGGGCCTTCCCACTTCGGCGTCAACTTGTTGGAATTCTTGGCGGACTGAACACGCCGAAGAACAAGGTCGCCTTCCTCGAGACTCCTGGCCTTGACTTTGCGGCTATGGTAGCGGCGCAAAGCTTGCTGGTATCGAGCAGCTCGTACAGCAGCCTGGAGACGTCCCTCCTCGAGGAGCAATGCGTCGTCTTGCCGCAGTTGCTCTTGCTCGAGCTCATCATAAGCGAGTACTCGAGGAGATCCGTATACGAGTTCCGTGGGGAGAACTGCCTCTGCTCCATAGACTAGAGCAAAGGGTGTCTGTCCGGTGGCTCGACTTGGTGTCGTTCTGATTGACCAAAGAGCCGCCGGGAGCTCCTCTATCCAATTTCTTCCGCACTTGCGCAGCCTGTCGAAGGTCCTTGTCTTGAGTCCGCGCAGCACTTCAGCATTTGCCCTCTCCGCTTGACCGTTGCTCCTCGGGTGAGCAACAGAAGCGAAACAGACCTTGGCGCCAAGGTCTTGGACGTACTGCATGAAGGTGCGACTAGTGAATTGCGTACCGTTGTCGGTGATGATCCTGTTAGGGATCCCGAAACGGCAAACAATCGACCTGAAGAACCTGACTGCTGACTGTGCCGTCACCTTCCTCACCGGCTCCACTTCTGGCCACTTTGTGAACTTGTCGATTGCAACGTACAAGTACTCAAAGCCCCCGACAGCACGAGGGAAAGGGCCGAGGATATCGAGCCCCCAGACCGAGAAGGGCCATGACAAAGGGATTGTTTGGAGAGCTTGAGCTGGCTGATGGATTTGCTTTGCATGGAACTGGCACGCTTCACACTTGGTTACTAGTGCAGTTGCATCTTGGAGGGCTTCCTGCCAAAAGAACCCTTGCCGGAAAGCTTTCCCGGCAAGCGCCCTTGCGCCAATGTGGTGGCCGCATATGCCTCCGTGTATTTCCGCCAACAGCTTCTGTCCATCTTCTCTGGAGATGCACTTCAACCTGACACCATTGAGTCTTCTTCTGTACAGCTCGTTATCGACGAACTGATACATACTTGACTGCCTGGTTATCTTCTCTATCTCTTGAGGGTCGTCGGGAAGTTCTCCAGTTTGCAGAAAACGGACTATCTGCTGTGCCCATGCCGGAGCCCGAGGCTCGACGGCAAGGACTAAAGGCTCGAGAGCCGCTGCGGGAACCTCAGCTTCTACGGCAAAGACCTCTGGTCCTGCCGGAGCTGACGGTCCCCCGGCAAGCTCGCCGGGGCGAGGCTTGCCGGGAACGCTTGCTTCAACTGTACAAGCCCGAGGACTTGCAAGAGCAAACTGTTCCTCAGCGTTCTGGTTGTTGATCTTGGGGACCTTGGCGGCGGTTTCAGGAAGATCCGCCGGCAAGTAGTCGCCGGAGACCAACTTTCTCTTCTTGGACTGTCCAATTGATGGTGTAACGGATGGCTGAGTCAGCTTGAGCAAGAAGGTCCCTGGTTCCACAGGTAACTTCATCGCGGCGCACTTTGAAAGGCCATCTGCAATTTCATTTTGAGCTCTCGGGACGTGCTCCATCTGCAGACCTTCAAAGTGCTCTTCAAGCTTTCTCACTTCATCGACATAAGCTTCCATCAAAGGGCTCTGATAGCTCTTGTTAACTTGTCGGACCACCAACTGAGAATCTCCCCGCACAATCAGCTTTCTGATCCCAAGTTCGGCCGCAATCCTGAGGCCGGCAAGCAAGCCTTCATATTCTGCGGTGTTGTTTGTCGCTTGCTCCCTGGGAAAGTGCATCTGGATAACATATTTGAGGTGCTCTCCGGTGGGCGCGATGAGTACCACGCCGGCACCGGCGCCTTGCAGCGAGAAGGCACCGTCAAAATACATTACCCATTCACTTGTCGCTTCTTGTACGGGTATGCTTGTTTCTTGAACTTCTTCATCTGGTGTTGGGGTCCACTCAGCTATGAATTCTGCCAAAGCTCGGCTCTGTATGGTTGAAGTACTTTCAAACTTGAGTCCAAAGCTTGACAGTTCCAGTGCCCACTCAGCGATCCTGCCTGTTGCTTCTGGATTGTGCAATATCCTCTTCAACGGAAAGCGAGTGACCACTGTTATCTCATGGGCTTGGAAGTAATGGCGCAGCTTTCTCGAGGCCATGAGGAGGCCAAAAAGCAATTTTTGCACACCGGAGTATCTTGATCTAGCCCCCTGGAGAAGGGAACTTACAAAATACACTGGGCGCTGCACCATCTTCTTCCGCACCTCTCCTTGCTCCTGCGCAGAGTCATCCTTGTCGGGGCCAGAGCTTGTCGGAGCTTCCCCCTGCTTGTCGCTGGATTCGCTTGCCGGTGGTGCTGACTCCTCGTCGGACTCCCTCTCCGCTACTAACGCAGCACTAACCACCTGGTTGGTTGCCGCTAAGTATAGCAACAACTTTTCCTGTGGTCTAGGTGCGACAAGTATAGGAGTGGAGGACAGGTACCGTTTCAAATCCTGCAACGCCGCCTCCGCTTCCGGAGTCCACTTCATGGGACCTGCCTTCTTCAAGATTTTGAAGAAAGGTAGGGCGCGTTCCGCAGACTTTGAAATGAACCTACTGAGGGCAGCAACACAACCTGCAAGCCTCCTGACATCCTTGACGCGCTTCGGGGCCTCTATCTGCTCAATGGCTTTGATCTTGTCGGGGTTGGCTTCAATCCCCCTCTGTGATACAAAGAACCCGAGAAGCTTGCCGGAGGGGACTCCAAAGACGCACTTCTCGGGGTTCAACTTGAGCTGTATTCTGCGCAGATTCTGAAACGTTTCTTCCAAGTCTTGAATCAGGGTTTCCTTGCTCTTGCTCTTCACCACGATGTCATCCATGTAAGCTTCTACATTTCTGTGGATCTGTGGCTCGAAAGCAGTGTACACTACCCTTGCAAAGGTTGAACCTGCATTCTTCAATCCAAATGGTATGCGGATAAAGCAATAAGTACCACATGGAGTGATAAATGCAGTCTTCTCTTCATCTTCCTTGGCCATGAAAATCTGATGATAGCCTGAGTATGCATCAAGAAAGCAGAGTAGCTCACATCCGGCAGTGGAGTCAACGATCTGGTCAATGTGCGGCAAAGGGAATGGATCCTTGGGACATGCTTTATTCACATCGGTGAAGTCTATACACAGTCTCCACTTCCCGTTGGCCTTGCGCACGACGACTGGGTTTGCCAACCACGTCGGATGGATCACACCTCTAACTAGGCCTGCTGCTTCTAGCTTCTTGATTTCCTCGTTGATGAACTCTTGGCGCTCCACGGCTTGCTTCCTCACTTTCTGCTTGATGGGCCGCGCACGAGGACAGACAGCAAGCTTGTGCTCAATCACCTTCCTGGGAACACCGGGGATGTCAGATGGTTGCCAGGCAAACACATCGACATTCGCCCGCAGGAAGGCAACGAGCGCGCTTTCCTATTTGCTGTCAAGGGTTGCACTGATGGTGAAGGTACCACCAGTGCCATCCTCCTTTGCGGACACTTTCTTGGTTGCCGGAGGAGCAGCCATTCCTTTCTTACTCTTGCCGATGGAGCTCGATGGAACGTCCTCGACGGCAGTGCAGCACTTCGAAGAGGTGCGGTTGCCGGAGTGGGTCCCAGAGCACTTGCCGGACTTGGTCTTCGTCTTCTTCCCCCCGGGAGCTTCAGCGGCAAGAGTATCCTTCTCGGCCGCAGCTGCCGCATCCCGGTAGATCTTGTCGGCGCAAATAAGCGCATCCTTCTTGTCGCTATGGACAGTGATGACGCTTATCGGCCCCGGCATCTTCAATACGTTGTAGGCATAGTGGGAAGCTGCCATGAACTTGGCGAGGGCAGGACGGCCAAGTGTTCCATTGTAGGGCAATGGAATATCGGCGACGTCGAAAGTGATGCGCTCAGTCCTGAAGTTGAGCTCCCCGCCAAAGGTCACCGGCAGAGTGATCTTTCCCTTGGGCTTGCTCCTTCCCGGGTTGATTCCTTGGAATGAACCGGTCTCTTCGAGCTCGCCATCTCGTATCTGGAGTTTCTTGATCACAGCAGAGGAGATCAAGTTCAGCCCGGCCCCGCCGTCAACCAACATTTTGGTGACCTTGAGGTTGCGGATGGTGGGAGAAACCAGCATCGGCAAGCACCCGACCGCTGTGGTGCGGTCAGGGTGATCCTCAAGGTCAAAAACGATGGGCGTGCTGGACCATTTGAGGAGCCTGCGCGACTCCACGGGCGGCTCCGCTGCGTTTACCTCACGCACCCACTGTTTTAACTGGCGGTGAGAGGTGTGCAGGGAGGCGCCACCGTCGACGCACAGGACCTCCGTGGCCTTCTGGAACTCCTGCTCGCTGTTCTCCTCGTCCTCCATGTCTTCGTCGTCATATTCTTCGTCGTTGTCGCGGCCCCGGGGAGGTCGATCTCCTTGCCGCTGCTTAGCCTTGCCGCGGCGTCCTCCCCGGCCGTTGAACGACCGCTTCTTGCTGGGCTCTTCCCCGCCACCTTGGGCCTTCTCCTTGTCGCGCCTCTCGTACTCAGCTTTCTGCTGCTCGACGAGGTACTCGACGCGCTTGCAGTTGGAGAGATCGTGACCCTTGGTGCGGTGGATCTTACAGTATTGCTTGTCGGAGCTACCCGGCTTGTCGGCCGCCGCTGCAGGGACAGGCTCCTTGCCGGAGCCGCCAGCCTGCGCTTGTTTGGCGGGGGCCTCCTTGCCGGACTTCTCGACGGCAAGCACCTCCTTCTTGCCCTTCTTTCTGTTGTTCCGCCGCCGGCTCTTCTTTGCCGGGGCGGCGTCGTCGCTGTCGCTTCCTCCTGCGCCAGTATCCTCCCCGGGGAGTCTCCTCCCCTCTTCTGCGCGTGCGCACTTGTCAGCAAGAGCATAGAGCTCGCTGACATCCCGAATCTTCGTCATCGCCATCTCCTCACGCATGCGGCGGTTACGCACGTTCTGATGGAACGCGCTGATAACCGCGGCAGGGTGAACGTCAGGGATGTTGTGCTGCACCCGGCTGAAGCGTTGGATATACTTGCGCAGGGTTTCGCCTTCCTTCTGGGCCAAGATATGGAGATCGCTCTCCTGGCCATGGGGTTTGTGGCCGCCGGTGAAGGCGCCAACAAACTGGTGGCAGAGGTCGGCCCAAGAAGAGATGGAACCTTCCGGCAAGTGCATGAGCCACGAACGGACGTTCGGCTTTAGCACGAGCGGGAAGTAATTTGCCAAGATCTTCTCGTCGCGCCCCCCGGCAGCTTGCACTGCGATGGTGTAGACGCTGAGAAACTCTGAGGGGTGCGTCTTGCCGTCGTACTTCTCCGGTACGTCGGGCTTAAAATTCTTCATGCTGGGCCACTGGACGCGCCACAGCTCGCGGGTGAACGCAGGGCAGCCTGCCGCGTACGGCAAGTCGCCTGGTTCACCGGGCGCGTGCGCGTCGACAGTGTTCCCAGCTCTCTTGTCTGATTGTCGCCGAGCTTCTCGGCGGCGCTCGATTGTGGTCCGAGCGTCTTCTTCTCGCCGGTCGTCGAGGACCTGGCGCTGGTCCCGACGGGCCCGCGGGTCCGACGAGGCTGTGGAGCCGTCGTCGGGGTTGTTCCGGCGGGGCGGCGTCTTCTGCTTCTGCGGCGGGGAATGCACGCTTGTCGCACCCCCGGCAGTCTTGTTGCCGTCAGCCTTCGTCTTCTCAGCTTGCCGCGGCCGTGAGGTCAACGGCTGCTGTGGAGAATCGTTGTTGGCGAAGTCTATCAGGCTTCGGATGGTAGCCCTCCATTCTTCGGCCTTGTCGGCCGCTGGAGGAAAGTCGAGGAGCAGTTGCGCCCTTGCGAGCGCTTCTGCTGGAGTGGAAGGGAACGCGGGCGAGCGGTGCGAGGAGCGGGATACGCTCGGACTCCTAACAACGTTAGAAGGAGCGGGGTCCCGTGCCGGAGCCTTCGCTTTACTTGTGCCCGGACGGGGGTCCGGGGCGTCCCGCGAGCCTCCGGTTTGGCCTTGCCCCAGCAAGCGGATACCACCTCCCGTGGTATGGCGCTGCTGGGTTGTCGTGTGCTGGGATGGACGCGGCGCGTCCACGGAGACCGAAGTTCGGTCGTCCGTCCTGTTCTTGGATCTGGTGGCGCCGTGAGTGTCCTCACCGGCGGCCACCCTTCCGACGGCATCTCCCCCGCCCACCGTTGGCTCCGGTGGCGGCGGGTGAGACGCAGACGGGCCTCCGACCTCCGAAGCCTTCTTCTTCGGGGCCATAGAGTTGTCGCTGATGAAGTTGCTGAATTCGGAGAGGTTGATGAAGAATGCGCCCGCGCGAACGCCGGATCAGGTTCGCACAACCTCGACGCCCCCTACCTGGCGCGCCAAAGATGTCGGGGGAAACTGTCCGCCACGAACACCTATGGGACCGGAGCCCCTTGTCTGTGCGGTACGAGGGCGGAGGGAGCACGAAGAGCAGATCGTGGCGAGCACGCGGGCAGTTTTACCCAGGTTCGGGCCGCGGTAGACGCGTAAAACCCTACTCCTGCTTAGTTGTGTATTGAGTTTGAGCGCTCGGGAGCTTGAAGAAGCAGCTACACCAAGCGCGAGAGTGATCTAGGTTCCGAACCCCCTCCACGTTGTGCATGGGCCTCCTTTTATAGTGCAAGGGGTCACCGACAGGTGTCAACGTAGGAGAAAGGGGCAAAAGTGTAAAAGAGGTGGTAGTTGTAACAGTGCGGGAACAGTGGAGCTACAGTACAGAACAGTGGTCTATACCTATTTTAACAGTGGGGGACAAGGGCATTTAATGCCCGTCGCCGTCGACCCCAAAAGCTCCCGCCTTAGCGTCTCCGTCTGCCACGGCGATGGATCCATCACCGTGGAGTGCCACCGTGTACCCCAAGCTGCACAGCCATCCGCCAC
Organism: Secale cereale; assembly: GCA_902687465.1. NCBI lineage: Eukaryota > Viridiplantae > Streptophyta > Magnoliopsida > Poales > Poaceae > Secale > Secale cereale. The sequence continues at coordinate 99,445,998 of LR738712.1, forward strand.
GCGTCCCTGGATAGGCCCCAGGGTGACGCGTGGGCCGATGAGCTGGAGCGCGGGCACACAGCGCAGCCTTCCCGGCAAGCACCTTGCCGGGGCCTTGTTCTTGTCAGGCCCGGGAGCTTGCCGCTCCTTGGGTCCTTGCCGGGGCGCATATAGCGCCGAGGCGTTGTCTTCTAGTCTTCCTGGCAAGCTCCTCTTGCCAGGGTCTTGTGTCAGCGGGGCAGTCTTGAGCCTGGTACGGCCTTCCCGGCAAGCTCCTCTTGCCGGGGTCTCGGTCTTATGTCTTGTATACTTTGTTTTTGAATGGTTTAATAGGGAGCAGGAAGGTCTCCGGTGAGCACGCAGTAAACCCTGCCGCGGGAAGCTGCAACTGCCCGTGCACAAGTTGGGGTACTAAGGTACCCCTACCTTAGTACACCGACAGTCCTGCTGGCCAAATCACTACTTGGGCTGAGTTTAGTGAGGCATTCCGTGAACATCACATTCCGGAAGGTCTCATGGATCGCAAGCGGGAGCAATTCTGCAATTTCACCCAGGGCCGGTTAATCGTGGATGGCTATAGTCGCGAGTTTGGCAACTTGGCACGCTATGCACCTGAGGAAGTATCCACCGATGCCAAGAAGCAGGCGAGGTTCCGCAAGGGACTCAGCCCCGAACTCCGCCGAGATCTACGTCTGCACGAGTGCACATCCTTCCAGAAGTTGGTGAACAAAGCTATCAGTGCTGAGACGGGCCAGACTGATTTCGAAGCCACACGCAAGCATCCTCGTGACTTTGGTTCCTCATCCGGCTCTGGCTCTCACAAGCGTCGTGTGTGGGTTCCTAGCACTGCTCTGCCACCCAAGTACACACCAAGGCCATCCTATGAGGCGCCTCGCCCAACTCAACAGTATGCACCTGCCAAGACTTATGGAGGACCACCTATCAACTTTGCTCCACGCATTGCACTATGACATGCTTCAAGTGTGGAGAACCGGGGCACTACATGCGTGAGTGTCCTCAGAACCAGCCAGGAAAACCCGTTGGCCGTGGTAAGCCAACCGGCAAGGTGAATTATGTCAAGCCAATCCCCACTGCACGTGGTCATGTCAACTATGTCTCTGCTGAGGAAGCTTATGAGGATCCTAACGTTGTCCTTGGTACGCTTCTTGTTAACTGCCATCCGGCATCTGTTCTTTTCGATACTGGAGCATCTCATTCGTTCATATCTGAGAGCTATGCTCGAATGCACAACATGACTTTTTGTGACATGCCTACTTCCATGGTTATTCAAACTCCTGGTTCAAAGTGGCAAACCTCTAGGGTAAGCCATGGAAATGAAATTCTTGTCGATAGACTTGTTTTCCTTGCATCACTAATTGCTCTCAAGTCCTCGGACATAAAAATCATCTTGGGTATGGATTGAATGACAACTCATTACGCCAAGATTGATTGCTACACTAGGACCGTTCAACTTACACACCCATCCGGCAAGACAGTCAATGTCTTGACCCGAATGGCTGAGCGTCAGCTCTACTCTCTTAATGCCAACCCTCTACCAGAACTCGAAGATATTCCGGTAGTCCGTGATTTTCCGGATGTTTTCCCAGAAGAACTGCCAGGTGTTCCACCTGACAGAGATGTTGAGTTCGTGATAGATCTTATTCCAGGAACTGTTCCAATCTCTAGGAGACCTTATAAGATGGCACCCCTAGAATTATCTGAGCTTAAGAAACAACTCGATGAGTCCTTGAAAAAGGGTTTCATCCGTCCTAGTTCTTCCCCTTGGGCTTGTCCCGTCCTCTTCGTCAAGAAGAAGGATGGAACGGAACGGATGGTTGTAGATTACCGACCTGTCAATCTGGTCACCATAAAGAACAAGTATCCGCTCCCCAGGATCAACGACCTGTATGATCAGCTCGCTGGATCCTCAGTCTTTTCTAAAATGGATTTGAGGTTGGGCTACCATCAAATCAAACAAGAACGGGGACATTCCTAAAACGGCTTTTGTTACTCGTTATGGCCAATACGAGTACACCGTCATGTCCTTCGGATTAACCAATGCCCCAGCCACCTTCTCCCGGCTAATGAATTCTATATTCATGGAGTATTTGGATAAATTCGTCGTGGTATACCTCGATGATATACTCATCTACTCCAAGAACAAGAAAGATCATGCCGAGCATCTAAGGCTGGTATTGACGAAACTTCGAGAGCACCACCTTTATGCCAAATTCTCTAAATGTGAATTCTGGTTGCCGGAAGTGACCTATCTAGGCCATGTGATCTCGGGTAAGGGTATTGCCATCAATCCCGAGCGAGTTCAAGTCGTCCTTGATTGGACTCCCCTTGAATCGGTCAAGCAAGTTAGGAGTTTCCTTGGCTTAGCGAGCTATTGCCGACGCTTCGTCGAGAATTTCTCCAAGGTTGCTAAACCTCTAACTGAACTCCTCAAGAAAGATAAAAAGTTTAAATGGACCCCACAGTGCGAGTCCAGCTTTCAGGAACTGAAAATACGCCTGACATCTGCACCCGTACTGGTACCACCAGACTTTTCTAAGGACTTTATTATCTACTGTGACGCCTCGCGACAGGGGCTAGGTTGTATACTCATGCAAGATCGTCAAGTGATCGCATACGCATCTCGACAGTTGCGTCCACATGAGGATAACTATCCTACACATGATCTAGAGCTTGCAGCTGTAGTCCACACACTCAAAACATGGCGACATTACCTTCTTGGTAATCGCTGTGAAATCTTCACTGATCACCAAAGTCTGAAATACATCTTCACCCAACCGGATTTGAATCTCAGGCAAAGACGTTGGGATGAGCTGCTCACAGATTACGACTTAGGAATCACTTACACCCCTGGGAAGGCCAATGTCATGGCCGACGCACTAAGTCGTAAGTCTTATTGTAACAACTTGATGTTACAACAAGGGAAACCAATTCTTCACGAGGAATTTCGTAAGCTTAACCTTCACATTGTTCCTCGAGGATTCCTTTCCACCTTGGTGGCGAAACCTACCCTTATGGATCAAATCATAGCTGCCCAGAAGCGTGATAAGGGTATATCCCGACTCCAGGAGAGCATTGCTAGCGGAGTCGCTAGAAGTTTCTCTACGGATGATCGAGGTGTTGTCTTCTTCGAGAACCGTTTATTAGTTCCCAAGAACCAACATCTACAGCAGCTGATCCTTAAGGAGGCTCATGATTCTCCTCTCACGATTCATCCCGGTAGTACCAAAATGTATCAGGACCTACGCCAGAGGTTCTGGTGGACTAGGATGAAGAGAGAAATCGCACAGTTCATTGCTAACTGCGACGTTTATCGTCGAGTCAAAGCAGAACATCAACGACCTGCTGGCACCCTTCAACCTTTAGCTATTCCTGAATGGAAATGGGACAAGATCGGTATGGACTTCATTACCGGGTTTCCCAGGACCAGGAAAGGGAATAATGCTATCTTTGTCGTTATCGACCGCCTCTCTAAAGTAGCCCATTTCCTACCTGTTCGAGAGAGTATAACCGCTAGCCAGCTAGCAGACTTATATATCTCTCGGATAGTATCACTTCATGGTGTGCCATTGGAAATTAACTCCGACCGTGGAAGTCTTTTCACTTCACGATTTTGGGAAAGTTTCCAGAATGCTATGGGAACTCATCTCTCTTTCAGCACCGCCTTCCATCCTCAGTCAAGTGGTCAAGTGGAACGAGTCAATCAAATTCTGGAAGATATGCTTCGAGCCTCTGTCATCTCTTTCGGTATGGACTGGGAGAAGTGTCTTCCATTTGCCGAATTCGCTTATAACAATAGTTATCAAGCCAGCTTGGGCAAGGCTCCCTTCGAAGTTCTATATGGACGAAGGTGTCGAACACCTCTTAACTGGTCAGAAACCGGGGAAAGACAATTCTTCGGTCCGGATATGATCCAGGAAGCAGAAGAGCAAGTTCGCATCATTCGTAAGAAATTGAAAACAGCCCAGTCTCGCTAGAAGAGCCAATATGATAGTCATCATAAGGCTGTGACTTTTGAAGTCGGCGATAAGGCTTACCTTCGGGTTACTCCTCTTAAGGGAACCCATCGCTTCGGTATCAAAGGCAAATTGGCCCCTCGTTACATCGGTCCTTTTCGCATTCTTGCCAAACGAGGAGAAGTTGCCTACCAATTGGAACTACCTCCGCACCTTTCCAGAGTTCATGATGTCTTCCACGTTTCCCAACTCAGGCGTTGCTTCTCGGATCCTATCCGCGGAGTGGACCACGAAACGCTTGATCTCCAGGACAATCTCATATATCGAGAATACCCCGTTCGTATTCTTGATCAAACCAAGCGTACCACTTGACGTCACAATATCAAGTTTCTCAAGGTTCAATGGTCACATCATTCCAAGAGTGAAGCTACTTGCGAAAGGGAGGATCGTCTTCGACTTGAGTACCCCACCCTCTTTCCGGAGGAACCCGAATCTCAGGACGTGATTCTTTTGAGTGGGGGTGAGTTGTCACATCCCTAGTCAGTGCTTGCATTAGGACTAGCTAGAGTGTGCATCATGTTTACTTCCCAAAGAAACTTGAAATGGGAATGACAGAAACCCCAGCACCCCTCTTCTAACAACTAGGGTTTAATAAAATATTTTCCAATGTACCCAAAATGCCCTTCAAAAATGTTCATCATTTCTGCCTTGGTCTTAAACCTCTGCCAAAAATGGTGCACAATTTTCTTGGACACCCAAGGTCTCTGGATTAATTCATACGGTATTTGCATTTGGGCATTTAAATGCTATAAAATATTCTATGTGCCCAAATAATCATAAACTAAAATGTTCCATATTGTTCATATTATATATAGTGGGCATGACTAGTTCTATGAGTTATAAAAATGTGCTGGCATTTTTATTAATTCAACAAAGTTGCAAAAGAAATGAAACAGAAAGTAAATAGAAAAAAAAATAGGAAGAAGCAGACTTACGTGAGCCCACTTACCTGCTGGCCCAGACGGCCCAGCCCACCAGGGGCATCCCCGTCTTCTTCGCCGTGCGAGCGCACGAAGCAGCTCGGTGGTGAGCGCCGCCGACGCGCCGGCCACCTCCTGCCTGCCTGGCTGGCCCCTTCGACGCCCTGGATGGACCTGGACGACGCCACGCAGACCCCCTCGACCGCTCCCCTCTCCCCTGTGTCTTTCCCCTCCTCTTTCCCCTCCGCCGAGCTCCACCGAGCGAGCTCGTCGCCGCCGATCGCTGCCACCGCGCCCTACGCCACTCCCTCGCCTCCCCGACGCACCATTAGCTCCGTCGCATCGCCCTGAAGCTCCCCACCAACGCACACGACGCCAGAAGCCCTGCAACGCCCTCCCCGCCGTCTTCTTCAACCTTCGGCACCGGAGATCGCCGCCGCCCGTACGCCGCCGTCCGACCTCCCCCGAGCTCGCTTCGACGCCCTCTGCGACCGCTGTGAGCTCACGCTTCGAACCCCTCTCTCTACGGGCTCGATTACGCCTTGTAGCCGCCGCCCCCTTGCTGACCGTAGCTCACCGCCGCCGGCCAACTCGCCGCCATGGCCACTGCCACTGTGCCTCACGGCTGAGCACGTCATTAGGATCAGTAGATCACCAGCAAGCTAATGCCAGCTCTAACTCCTCCTACCGTGCACCACAACGTCGTCCCGGCCAACTCCGTGCGAGCGCCGCCGCAGACGAGCTCATCGCCGTCGACTCCGGCGACCAATCGACCAACCAGTCGCACCGTTGGATGCGGTGCATCACCAGGAGTGCATAGAGCCCATCCGCGCGACAAATGGTCGCCGGAACAAGGATTCCGACGAGTCACCGTCGTGCGAAATGGTCGCCGCCGGCCAAACTCCGGCGGGCTGACGTGGCCTGTTAATTAGGAGCTAACAGTAATTAGATTAACCACCAAAGTCACTGACAGTGGGCCCCATCGGTTAGTCAAACCCAGTCAACTCTAGTTTTGACCGGAATTAGCTCCAGAGACACTGACATGAGGGACCCACTAGTCAGGTTTGACCTGGATCAGGTCTGTTGACTTGCTGACGTCAGCATGATGTCATGCTGACGCAATAAAGGATTTTCTGGGATTATTTGATTTAAAAACAATTCAGGAAATTCCAGAAAAATGCTTTAAACTTCAAAAATCATATAAATTCAACAGTAGCTCAGATGGAAAATATTTATATATGAAAATTGATCATAAAAATCCAATCTTTCCAATGGCACTGGTTTCATGCATGTTTGAGCAAGTTATCCTTGCGGTATACTCTAAAACATGATAATGCACTTAAATAAATAATAGTTTGAGTTTCAATTTGAATCTTTGATTCAAATGGGCTCAAACCCTTCTGGTTATAGTTGCATTAGCCCAAAACACATGCATCTTGCCATATCATCAGCATGCATCATATTGTTGCATTTGTTTGCTTATTGATTGTATCGCCGATATTCTCCGTGTTAGGTCCTGCTCCCGAGGATACTTCTGCGTATCCAGCTGAAGAGCAGTACCCGACAACCACTCTGTCAGGCAAGCAATCATTGATCATTCCGATACAAACCCATCTTCTCGCTCCTGCTCTCTTTTACTGCATTAAGGCAACAACGTGTGAACTGCTACTTGCTGTGGTAGTTGAACCATATTCCCTTGCATGACCTTTCATTGCCACAGTAAATAGTTGAAACCCACTAGCATGTGTAGGAGTTGATTGAGCCATGTGATGTGTGATCCACCATGCTATTTGTTTATGTTGCCTGCTATGCTTAGAGTTGGGTCAGGTCTGGTTCATCTGGGTGATGGATCAGAGTGAAACGATCATATTGGTAAAGAGAGGGAAGTGTGGAACATGTTTGGTAAAGGTATCGATGAAAGGCCATGTAGGAGTACGTGGTGGGTTGTTTCATGGGAACCGACCATAGGACCTGAGATCTGTATGTGTGGTTCAAGTTACAGCTACGACCACACATTGGGCCCTGAAATATGACCCCGCTCAACTTATTGACTGCCCATGTTCTCTGTCTAGGATTTGCAACTAGTTTCTGGTGTTTGTAGTTTACTGGTGGTCGTGCACAGCGCTGACCCTCGGGGTGGGCTGTGATGCGACAGGTATGTGGCACGGTGTACTGGTTGCCCATTTGGTGACTCGGGAACCCTGTACACATCGTTTGGGGCCGTGAGCGACACCCCGGCCGGATCTCTCCACGGATGGAAACCAAATAGGCGATAAACCTGGACGAGAGACTTGATTGGTTGGTTAGGTCGTGGTCTACACCCACGTCGGCTTTCGCTTGAAGTCTGCCGAGCACATGTCGTGTGCAGACGCTAAGTGGTGAAAACATGTGTGAGGAAGTACACCCCTGCAGGGTTATCAATCTATTCGAATAGCCGTTGTTCGCGGTACGGACTACTTGATTACTCTTACAGTTCATAGACAAGTTGATGGATACTACTAAAAGCCTCAAGACAAGTGTGAGTGTCGTGGATGGCCTTCCGTAGGATGACAGAAGAGGATCCTCGGTGGTGTATTGTTGTGGTGAGTAGAGGATTCGTGTACGTAGTAATATCTTGCAATCTGTTGAGAGTTGTAGTATAGGTTAGCCAAGAGTCAAAGCTGGCTTTCTGCTATGAACTCCACTACCCCCTATTGATAATGTTGCATGTATGATAGGTTCTGTTGTAAGACTTACTGAGTACCTTTGTACTCATGTTTGCTTAATAACTGTTGTAGAGGAGAACCCTGCCCCTTCTGATGGGTTCTACATAGACGTTGACGTCGACGAGTAGCTTGCTACCCAGACGGAGATCTGGAGCTTGTGAAGGGCCTTGTAGATAGTTAGGCTACACCAAGCCTGTTTTATTTTCTAAGTTGTCTGTACTCAGACATGTAGCTTCCGCTTGTGCTTGTATGACTGTATGACTTGAGTGTTGGGTCATGTGACCCCTACCTGTATGAATATGTTATGTATGGCTCTTTGGAGCCTTTTAAATAAAGTACTTTGAGTCATAGAGTTCTGTTGTGATGCAATGTTGTATTTGCACATATTGAGCATATTGTGTGTATGATTGAAATGCTTGGTATGTGTGGGATCCGACACCTAGTTGTTTTCCTTTGGTAGCCTATGTTACGGGGAAATGCCTCCTAGTGTTTCCAATGAGCCTTGGTAGCTTGCTACTGCTCGGAACACGTAGGCTGGCCGGCATGTGTCCTTCTTCGTTCCTGTGTCTGTCCCTTAGGGGAAATGTCACGCGTTGTTCCTTTAAGTCCATGTAGCTTGCTACGACTTGGGTTCATACGTTGATGACCGACACGTTCGTTGCTGGGTCATGAATGCGTGTGTCTGTAATTTAGTGCCACTTTTGGTTTATAACTAGCCATGTCGGCCCGGGTTCTCTATCATATGGATGCTAGCGACACTGTCATATACGTGTGCCAAAATGCGCAAACGGTCCTGGGCCAGGTAAGGTGGCACCCGTGGGGATACCGTGCGTGAGGCCGCAAAGTGATATGACGTGTTACAAGCTAGATTGGTGTGACTTAGGATCGGGGTCCTGACATAATACTTCAAGCATACTAACAAAGCAATTATGTCTTCTCAAAATAACATGGCCAAAGAAAGTTCATCCCTACAAAATTATATAGTTTGGCTATGCTCCATCTTCGTCACACAAAATATTCAAATCATGCACAACCCCGGTTTAAGCCAAGCAATTGTTTCATACTTTAGTATTCTCAAACTTTTTCAACTTTCATGCAATACATGAGCGTGAGCCATGGATATAGCAATATCGGTGGAATAGAGTGGTGGTTGTGGAGAAGACAAAAAGGAGGAAGATGGTCTCACATCAACTAGGCGTATTAATGGGCTATGGAGATGCCCGTCAATAGATATCAATGTGAGTGAGTAGGGATTGCCATGCAATGGATGCACTAGAGCTATAAATGTATGAAAGCTCAACAAAAGAAACTAAGTGGGTGTGTGATACATCTCCGTCGTATCTATAATTTTTTATTGTTCCATGCCAATGTTCTACAACTTTCATATAGTTTTGGCAACCTTTTGTACTATTTTTGGGACTAACATATTGATCCAGTGCCTAGTGTCAGTTCCTATTTGTTGCATTTTTTTGTTTCGCGGAATATCCATATCAAACGGAGTCCAAACGGGATAAAAATGGACGGAGATTTTTTTGGAATATATGTGAATTTTGGTAAGTGGAATCAACGTGAGACGATGCCCGAGTGGACCAAGAGGGTGAGGGGCGTGCCCTGGGCCCTCGTGGCCACTCCGTAAGGTGGTTGGTGCCCTTCTTTCGCCGCAAGAAAGCTAATATCTGGATAAAAAACATGTCCAAAATTCAGCCCAATCGGAGTTATGGATCTCCAGGAATTTAAGAAACGGTGAAAGGCCAGAATCTGGGAACGCAGAAACAGAGAGAGACAGAGAGACAGATCCAATCTCGGAGGGGCTCTCGACCCTCCCATGCCATGGAGGCCATGGACCATAGGGGAAACCCTTCTCCCATTTAGGGTGAAGGTCAAGGAAGAAGAAGTAGGAGGGTTGCTCTCTCCCCCTCGCTTCCGGTGGCGCCGAAGTGCCACCGGGACCATCATCGTGTGATGGCGATCTACACCAACACCTCCGCCATCTTCACCAACATCTTCATCACCTTCCCCCATCTATCTACAGCGGTCCACTCTCCCGTAACCCGTTGTACCCTCTACTTGAACATAGTGCTTTATGCTTCATATTATTATCCAATGATGTGTTGCCATCCTACAATGTATGAGTAGATTTTCGTTGTCCTATCGATAATTGGTGAATTGCTATGATTGGTTTAATTTGCTTGTGGTTATGTTGTCGTCCTTTGGTGCCCATCATATGAGCCCACGCGTGGATCACACCATAGGGTTAGTTGTATGTTGATAGGACTACGTATTGGAGGGCAAGAGTGACAGAAGCTTCTACCTAGCATAGAAATTGATGCATACGGGATTAAAGGGGGACCAATATATCTTAATGCTATGGTTGGGTTTTACCTTAATGAACGTTAGTAGTTGCGGATGCTTGCTAATAGTTCCAATCATAAGTGCATAGAATTCCAAGTCAGGGATGACATGTTAGCAGTGGCGTCTCCCACATAAAACTTGCTATCGGTCTAGTAACGTAGTCAATTGCTTAGGGACAATTCCGCAACTCCTACCACCACTTTTCCACACTCGCTATACTAACTTTATTTCTTCTTTACCTAATAGCCCCTAGTTTATATTTGCATGCTCTTTATATTCTTGCAAACCTATCCCGTTAAACCTCCAAAGTACTTCTAGTTTCATACTTGTTCTAGGTAAACCAAACGTCAAGCATGCGTAGAGTTGTATCGGTGGTCGATAGAACTTGAGGGAATATTTGTTCTACCTTTAGCTCCTCGTTGGGTTCGACACTCTTACTTATCGAAAGAGGCTACAACTGATCCCTACACTTGTGGGTTATCAGTGTGCATCCAACTTGCTTGCTCACGAAGACTTAGGGCATTTGAGGAAGCCCATCGTTGGAATATACTCCATCCGTTCCTAAATATTTGTCTTTCTAGAGATTTCAACAAGTCACTACATACAAAGCAAAATGAGTGAATCTACACTCTAAAATATGTCTACATATATCCGTATGTTGTAGTCTATTTGAAATGTTTAGAAAGACAAATATTTAGGAACGGAGGGAGTACAAGCCAAGTTCTATAATGAAAATTCCCACTAGTATATGAAAGTACCAAAACAAGAGACTCTCTATCATGAAGATCATGGTGCTACTTTGAAGCACAAGTGTGGAAAAAAATAGTAGCATTGTCCCATCTCTCATTTTCTCTTTTTTTTTCATTGGCTTCTTTACCCTTTCTTTTTTTCCTTTTTTTCATTGGCATCTTTGGCCTTTCATATTATTTTTATCTTTTTTTCTCACACGGGACAATGCTCTAATAATGATGATCATCACACTTTTATTTCTTTTACAACTCAAGGATTACAAGTCGATACTTAGAACAAAATATGACTCTACATGAATGCCTCCGGCGGTGTACCGGGATGTGCAATGAATCAAGAGTGACATGTATGAAAAAATTAGGAATTGTGGCTTTGCCACAAATACAATGTCAACTACATGATCATGCAAGGCAATATGACAATGATGGAGTGTGTCATAATAAACGGAACGGTGGAAAGTTGCATGGCAATATATCTCGGAATGGCTATGGAAATGCCATAATAGGTAGGTATGGTGGCTATTTTGAGGAAGGTATATGGTGGATGTATGGTACCGGCAAAAGTTGCACGGCACTAGAGAGGCTAGCAATGGTGGAAGGGTGAGAGTGCGTATAATCCGTGGACTCAACATTACTCATAAAGAACTCACATACTTATTGCAAAAATCTACAAGTCATCAAAACCAAGCACTACACGCATGCTCCTAGGGGAAGGGTTGGTAGGAGTTAACCATCGCGCGCTCCCTACCTCCACACAAAGGAAGACAATCAAAGAAATACCTCATGCTTCAAATTTGTTACACAACCGTTACCATACGTGCATGCTATGGGACTTGCAAACCTCAACACAAGTATTTCTAAAATTCACAGTTACTCTACTAGCATGACTCTAATATCACCATCCTCATATCTCAAAACAATCATCTAGCATCAAACTTCTCATAGTATTCAACACACTTTATATGAAATTTATTATTGTACCCATCTTGGATGCCCATCATATTAGGACTAGTTTTATATCCAAAGCAAATTACCATATTGTTCTAAAATACTCTCAAAATAATATAAGTGAAGCATGAGATATCAATAATTTCTATAAAATAAAACCACCATCGTGCTCTAAAAAGATATAAGTGAAGCACTAGAGCAAAATTATCTAGCCCAAAAGATATAAGTGAAGCACATAGAGTATTCTAATAAATTCCGATTCATGCGTGTCTCTCCCAAAAGGTGTGTACAGCAAGGATGATTGTGGTAAACTAAAAAGCAAGGACTCAAATCATACAATACTCTCCAAGCAAAACACATATGATGTGGTGAATAAAAATATAGTCTCCAGTAAAGTTACCGATAGACGAAGACGAAAGAGGGGATGCCTTCCCGGGGCATCCCCAAGCTTAGGCTTTTGGTTGTCCTTGAATTTTACCTTGGGGTGCCTTGGGCATTCCCAAGCTTAGGCTCTTGCCACTCTTTACTCCATAGTCCATCAAATCCTTACCCAAAAACTTGAAAACTTCACAACACAAATCTTAACAGAAAATTTTGTGAGCTCCATTAGTATAAGAAAACAAACCACCACTTTAAGGTAATGTATTGAACTCATTCTTTGTTTATATTGGTGTTAAACCTACTGTATTTCAACTTCTCTATGGTTCATACCCCCCGATACTACTCATAGATTCATCAAAATAAGCAAACAACACACGAAAAACAGAATCTGTCAAAAAAAGAACAGTTTGTAGAAATCTGTAACTTTCGAATACTTCTTTAACTCTAAAAATTCTGAAATAAATTGGTGGAGGTGAGGAATTTGTCTATTAATCGTCTTCAAAAAGAATCAACCTAAAAGCACTCTTCAGTAAAAAAATGGCAGCTAATCTCGTGAGCGCAAAAGTTTCTGTTTTTACAGCAAGATCGCAAAGACTTCACCCAAGTCTTCACAAAGGTTCTACCTGGCACAAAAACTAATTAAAACATAAAACCACATCTAAACAGAAGCTATATGAATTATTTATTACTAAAGAGAAACAAAAAGCAAAGAAGATAAAATTGGGATGCCTCCCAACAAGCGCTATCGTTTAACGCCCCTAGCTAGGCATAAGAATGCAAATAGATCTAGGTATTATCATCTTTGGTATGCAATTCTTCAATTGAACACACATAACCCTTAGGAGGTTCTTTGGTTTTGTTAATCATCAAACTCCTAGGCAAGAAATCAAGAAATTCGTTTGTAGCAAAAGGTTCCTTAATGACATTGAAAAGGTTGGGGTGAACACTTATTAATTTGAGGTCTTCCTTTTCCTTACTAGACGATTCACCCTTATTTTTAGGAACATAGATCTAGCAACTTTGGTATGAGGAGGATTTGAGGTAATTTTAACGGCAGAAAGAGCGGACCCCAAGTTGGTAATAGTATTCTCGAGTTTATCAATTCTAGTGGAATCTTGATCTATCTTCTCATTAACTATGGGTTCCTTCTCCCTAAGATTTTTTAGAGTAACTCCTACCTTAGATACATATTGGGTAATTTGGTTGTGGATCTTTTTATCCAAAAAAATTATTAACTCTACAGTGGCCATTTTATTTTCAATAATAACAATCCTTTGCATCACATGTTCCAAAGTTAAAATAGTTCCATTGACCAAAAGAGGTGGTGGGCCTAACAAGTCTATCATAGCATTATAAGAATCAAAAGTATGGCTTCCCAAGAAATTCCCTCCGATAATGGTGTCAAGAACATATCTATTCCAAGGAGTGATACCTACGTAAAAATTGCGAAGAAGAACGGAAGTGGAATGCTTCGTGGTAGATCTATTTTGAGCATTGCAAATTATATACCAAGCATCTTTTAGATTTTCTCCATCCCTATGTTTAAAATTGAGAACTTCATTATCGAGAGTATTAACAATAATAGGAGGACTATACATGAAGGCGAAATAAACGATCTAACACACAAACGCACAAGAAGCAAACGAAAAGAGGCGAACGGAAGTGGGGCGAAGAAAAGGCAAGGGTTTTCGAAAATCGTTCTAGAAGTGGGGGAGAGGAAAACGAGAGGCGAATGGCAAATAATGTAATGCGAGGGAGGAGAGTTTGTGATGGGTACTTGGTATGTCTTGACTTGAGTGTAGATCTCCCCAGCAACGGTGCCAGAAATCCTTCTTGCTACCTCTTGAGCATGCCTTGGTTTGAGGAAAGGGTGATGTAGCAAAGTAGCGTAAGTATTTCCCTCAGTTTTGAGAACCAAGGTATCAATCCAGTAGGAGACAACGCTCAAGTCACCTAATACCTGCACAAACAATCAAGAACCTTGAAACCAACAAGATAAAGGGGTTGTCAATCCATTCACGGCCACTCCCAAAAGTGAGATGTAATAAAGATAATAAGATGAATATTTTTGGTATTTTTGTTGTATAGATTGGAAAATAAAGATTGCAAAATAAAATAAATAGGAAACTAGACTTGTAGGTCGGAAACTTATATGATAGAAAATAGACCCGGGGCCATAGATTTCACTAGTGGCTTCTCTCAAGATAGCATAAATTACGGTGGGTGAACAAATTACTGCGGAGCAATTGATAGAAAAGCGCATAGTTATGAGAATATCTAGGCAATGATCATGAATATAGGCATCACGTCTGTGTCAAGTAGACCGAAACAATTATGCATCTACTACTATTACTCCACACATCGACCGCTATCCAACATGCAGCTAGAGTATTAAGTTCATAAGAATAGAGTAACGCATTAAGCAAGATGACATGATGTAGAGGGGTAAACTCAAGCAATATGATATAAACCCCATCTTTTTATCCTCGATGGAAACAATACAATATGTGCCTTGCTGCCCCTGCTCTCACTGGGAAAGGACACCACAAGATTGAACCCAAAGCTAAGCACTTCTCCCATTGCAAGAAAGATCAATCTAGTAGGCCAAACTAAACCGATAATTCGAAGAGACTTGCAAGGATATCAAATCATGCATATAAGAATTCCGAGAAGAACCAAATATTATTCATAGATAAACTTGATCATAAATCCACAATTCATCGAATCTCGGCAAACACACCGCAAAAAGTATTACATCGAATAGATCTCCAAGAACATCGAGGAGAACTTTGTATTGAGAATCAAAGAGAGAGAAGAAGCCATCTAGCTAATAACTATGGACCCAAAGGTCTGTGGTAAACTACTCACACATCATTAGAGAGGCTATGGTGTTGATGTAGTAGCCCTCTGTGATCGATTCCCCCTCCGGCGGAGCGCCGGAAAAGGCCCCAAGATGGGATCTCATGGGTACAGATGGTTGCGGCGGTGGAAAAGTGGTTTTGTTGCTCTCCCCGATGTTTCTAGGGTACAAGAGTATATATAGGTGGAAGAAGTACGTCGATGGAGCTACGAGGGGCCCACGAGGGTGGGGGCGCGCCTACCCCCCCAGGCGCCACCCTCCTGCCTCATGGCGTTCCAGACTTCAACTCCAAGTCTCTTGGTTCGCTTTCGGTCCAAGAAAGATCCTCCCGAAGGTTTCGTTCTGTTTGGACTCCGTTTGGTATTCCTTTTCAGCAAAACACTGAAATGGGCAAAAAAATAGGAATTGTCACTGGGCCTTCGGTTAATAGGTTAGTCCCAAAAATAATATAAAAGAGCATATTAAATCCCATTAAACATCCAAAACAGATAATATAATAGCATGGAACAATCAAAAATTATATATATGTTGGAGACATATCAAATACCTTAGGCAGCGCCGGCGGCACACTGCGGAAAAATAGTCCGGCTCGATCCTATTCGGACTCTAAATATATTTTCATTACAGTTACATCTGCCGCACGAAATTCTTTTCCAGATTTCCTCTTCCTTTTTCACAGGCGGCCATCTGAACTCTCTCCTTTAAGGATGTATCACAAAGGAGAAATAGCGCAGACGTGCAGCATAGCTTTATTGGGATTTTTTTCTTTATCGGTAATCTTAGGCTCTGTATTAATCTTAACCTTTATTATTTTTCTTTTTTGGCATGTAAAATGTCCAAGATGTTGTTGGCATTATCTGTAACCACACGACTCGTCGTATTAATTAGGGTATAAAAGAAGCAGTTTGGTTCCAATTTGTTTGGAGTTTATTTTACATTACCATATGTGTTCTCTCCCTACCTCAGATTGTCACATGTGCTTCAATATGGACTTAACACCAGGGGATGTATGCAGCCTAACACACTTCAAAGTCCGAACATCTATAGGGAACTGTTCAGCGTCCTAGATATTGTGTAATATGCATCGGTTCTGAATCATGTCTTGGGTCTATAGTTGGGTTGCCCGGCTCCTGTGCTTACCACCTTACGTTCCGCATTGTTCGGCTAAAGTAGTAAAGGGCGAACAACTGTGATTGTATTTCTGGTTCATCCGGTCAAGTACCTCAGTAGATAAAGCCGAAAACTGACTGTCATGATAAGCGACAGCTGGTCGGCGATTCGGCAACTTAGTAATGTACTACAGATTGATGTCTACTACACAACCTTCTTCTTGTAGACATTGTTGGGCCTCCAAGTGCAGAGGTTTGTAGGATAGTAGCAAATTTCCCTCAAGTGGATGACCTAAGGTTTATCAATCCGTGGGAGGTATAGGATGAAGATGGTCTCTCTCAAACAACCCTGCAACCAAATAACAAAGAGTCTCTTGTGTCCCCAACACACCCAATACAATGGCAAATTGTATAGATGCACTAGTTCGGCGAAGATATGGTGATACAAGTGCGATATGGATGGTAGATATAGGTTTTTGTAATATGAAATTATAAAAACAGCAAGGTAACTAACGATAAAAGTGAGCAGAAACGGTATTCCAATGCTTTGAAACAAGGCCTAGAGTTCATACTTTCACTAGTACAAGTTCTCTCAACAATAATAATATAACTAAATCATATAACTATCCCTCAACATGCAACAAAGAGTCACTCCAAAGTCACTAATAGCGGAGAACAAATGAAGAGATTATTGTAGGGTACAAAACCACCTCAAAGTTATTCTTTCTGATCGATCTATTCAAGAGTCTGTACTAGAATAACACCTTAAGACACACATCAAACCAAACCCTAATGTCACCTAGATACTCCATTGTTACCTCAAGTATCCGTGGGCATGATTATACGATATGCATCACACAATCACAGATTCATATATTCAACCAACACAAAGAACTTCAGAGAGTGCCCCAAAGTTTCTGTCGGAGAGTCAAGACAAAAACGTGTGCCAACCCCTATGCATAGATTCCCAAGGTCACAGAACCCGCAAGTTGATCACCAAAACATACGTCAAGAGAATCAATAGAACACCCCATTGTCACCACGGGTATCCCATGCAAGACATACATCAAGTGTTCTCAAATCCTTAAAGAGTCAATCCGATAAGATAACTTCAAAGGGAAAACTCAATCCATTACTAGAAAGTAGAGGGGGAAACAACATAAGATCCAACTATAGTAGCAAAGCTCGCGATACATCAAGATCGTGCCATCTCAAGAACACGAGAGAGAGAGAGAGATCAAACACATAGCTACTGGTACATACCCTCAGCCCTAAGGGTGAACTACTCCCTCCTCATCATGCAGAGCATCGGGATGATGAAGATGGCCACCGGAGAGGGATTCCCCCTCCGATAGGGTGCCGGAACGGGTCTAGATTGGTTTTTGGTGGCTACAGAGGCTTGCGGTGGTGGAACTCCCGATCTAGGTTATGCTCTGGAAGTTTGGGTATATATAAGAGGTGTTGGCGTCGGGAACAAGTCAGGGGGGTCCCCGAGGCGGCCACGAGATAGGGGGGCGCGCCCAGGGGGTAGGGCACGCCCCCACCCTCGTGGTGGCCTCGTGACTCTTCTGGTCCATCTCTGGTACTCCATCGACTTCTTCTGGTCCAAAAACAATCTCCGTGTTTCAGGTCAATTGGACTCCGTTTGGTATTCCTTTTCTGAGATACTCAAAAACAGGAAAAAACATAAACTAGCACTGGGCTCTGGGTTAATAGGTTAGTCCCAAAAATCATATAAAAGTGTATATTAAAGCCCATTAAACATCCAAAATAGATAATATAATAGCATGGAACAATCAAAAATTATAGATACGTTGGAGATGCATCAAGCATCCCCAAGCTTAATTCCTGCTCGTCCTCGAGTAGGTAAATGATAGAAACAGAATTATTGATGTGGAATGCTACCTAACATAATTATCAATGTAATTTTCTTTGTTGTGGCATGAATGTTCAGATCCAAAAGATTCAAGACAAAAGTTCAATATTGACATAAAAATAATAATCCTTCAAGTCTACTAACAAAGCAATTATGTCTTCTCAAAATAACAAGGACAAAGAAAGTTCATCCCTACAAAATCATATAGTTTGGCTATGCTCCATCTTCATACGCAAAATAGCCAAATCATGCACAACCCAGGTTTCAGCCAAGCAATTGTTTCATACTTTAATTTTTTCAGAACTTTTCAACTTTCACGCAATACATGAGCGCGAGCCATGCATATAGCACTATAGGTGGAATAGAGTGGTGGTTGTGGAGAAGACAAAAGGAGGAAGATGGTCTCACATCAACTAGGTGATGAATGGGCTATGGAGATGCCCATCAATAGATATCAATGTGAGTGAGTAGGGATTGCCATGCAACGGATGCACTAGAGCTATAAATGTATGAAAGCTCAACAAAAGAAACTAAGTGGGTGTGCATCCAACTTGCTTGCTCACGAAGACCTAGGGCATTTGAGGAAGCCCATTATTGGAATATACAATCCAAGTTCTATAATGAAAAAATCCCACTAGTATATGAAAGTGACAAAATAAGAGACTCTCTATCATAAAGATCATGGTGCTACTTTGAAGCACAAGTGTGGAAAAAAAGATAGTAGCATTGTCCCCTTTTTCTTTTTTTTGGGCCTTCCCTTTTTTTGGCCTTTATTTTTCTTTTCTTTTTTTGGCCTTTCTCCTTTTTTTTGGCATTTTTTTTCAGGATGATGCTCTAATAATGTTGATCATCACACTTCTATTTATTTACAACTCATGGATTACAACTCGATACTAGAACAAAATATGACTCTATATGGATGCATCCGGCGGTGTACCGGGATGTGCATTGAATCAAGAGTGACATGTATGAAAAATTATGCATGGTGGCCTTGCCACAAATACGATCTCAACTACATGATCATGCAAGGCAATATGACAATGATGAAGCGTGTCATAATAGACGGAACGGTGGAAAGTTGCATGGCAATATATCTCGGAATGGCTATGGAAATGCCATCATAGGTAGGTATGGTGGCTCTTTTGAGGAAGGTATATGGTGGGTTTATGGTACCGGCGAAAGTTGCGCGGTACTAGAGAGGCTAGCAATGGTGGAAGGGTGAGAGTGCGTATAATCCATGGAGTCAACATTAGTCATAAAGAACTCACATACTTATTGCAAAAATCTACAAGTCATCAAAACAAAGTACTACACGCATGCTCCTAGGGTAAGGGTTGGTAGGAGTTAACCACCGTGCGATCCCGACCTCCACACAAAGGATGACAATCAAAGAAATACATCATGCTTCAAATTTGTCACACAACGGTTACCATACGTGCATGCTACGGTACTTGCAAACCTCAACACAAGTATTTCTCAAATTCACAACTACTCTACTAGCATGACTCTAATA
Organism: Secale cereale; assembly: GCA_902687465.1. NCBI lineage: Eukaryota > Viridiplantae > Streptophyta > Magnoliopsida > Poales > Poaceae > Secale > Secale cereale. The sequence continues at coordinate 99,465,421 of LR738712.1, forward strand.
TCACCATCCTCATATCTCAAAATGATCATCAAGTATCAAACTTCTCATAGTATTCAATGCCCTTTATATGAAAGTTTTTATTATACCCATCTTGGATGCCTGTCATATTAGGACTAGTTTTATAGCCAAAGCAAATTACCATGTTGTTATAATAGACTCTCAAAATAATATAAGTGAATCATGAGAGTTCATCAATTTCTTCAAAATAAAACTACCGTCGTGCTCTAAGAGATATAAGCGAAGCACTAGAGCAAATGACAAACAACTCCGAAAGATATAAGTGAAGATCAATGAGTAGTCGAATAATTATGCAACTATGTGAAGACTCTCTAGCATTTGAGAATTTCAGATCTTGGGATATTATTCAAACAGCAAGGAAAACAAAATAAAATAAATTGACGCTCCAAGAAAAACACATATCATGTGGTGAATAAAATATAGCCTTAAGTAAAGTTACCGATAGACGAAGAAGAAAGAGGGGATGCCATCCCAGGGCATCTCCAAGCTTAGTCTTTTGGTTGTCCTTGAATTTTACCTTGGGGTGCCTTGGGCATTCCCAATATTAGGCTCTTGCCACTCCTTATTCCTTAGTCTATCGAATCTTTACCCAAAACTTGAAAACTTCACAACACAAAACTCAACAGAAAACTCGTAAGCTCCGTTAGCACAAGAAAATAAAACCACCACTTAGGTACTGTTGTGAACTCATTCTAAATTCATATTGTTGTAATATTTACTGTATTCCAACTTCTCTATTGTTCATACCCTCCGATACTACTCATAGATTCATCAAAATAAGCAAACAACACATAGAAAACAGAATCTGTCAAAAACAGAATAGTCGGTAGCAATCTGTAACTTTCGAATACTTCTGTAACTCTAAAAATTCTAAAATAAATTTGTGGACGTGAGGAATTTGTCTACTAATCATCTGCAAAAATAATCAACCTAAAAGCAGTCTCCAGTAAAAAAAATAGCAGCTAATCTCGTGAGCGCAAAGTTTATGTTTTTTACAGCAAGATCACATTAACTTTCACCCAAGTCTTCTCAAAGGTTCTACTTGGCACTTTATTGAAACAAAAGCTATAAAACATGATTACTACTGTAGCTTAATCATGTGAACACACAAAAACAGTAGGGGTAAATATTGGGTTGTCTCCCAACAAGCGCTTTTCTTTAATGCCTTTTAGCTAGGCATGATGATTTCAATGATGCTCACATAAAGGATAAGAATTGAAACATAACGGGAGCATCATAAAGAATATGAATAGCACATTTAAGCCTAACCCACTTCCTATGCATAGGGATTTTGTGAGCAAACAACTTATGGGAACAAGAATCAACTAGCATAGGAAAGCAAAACAAGCATAGCTTCAAGATTTTCAACACATAGAAAGGAAACTTTATATTATTGCAATAGGTAGAAGCATATGTTCCTCTCTCATAGTAATTTTCAGTAGCATCATGAATGAATTGAACAATATAAACATCACATAAAGTATTCTTTTCATGATCCATAAGCATAGAAAATTTACTACTCTCCACATAAGGAAAAATCTTCTCATTCGGAATAGTGGGAGTATCATAAGAAACTCAAATACTATAAATTCTTTCCACATGTAATGTTCAGAAAAATGGTAATCATAATCATGACAGTTTTGTAAATATAATCATCACTACTTTTTATAACATAAGTATCATCACAATAATCGTCATAAGTAGCAACTTTGTTCTCATCATAATCAATTGAAACCTCTTCCAAGATAGTGGACTCATTACTAAATAAAGTCACGACCTCTCCAAATCCACTTTTATAATTATCATAATAAGATTCATCATCCCCCAAAATATTGGGATCATTACTTCCTAAAGTTGAAACTCTTCCAAACCCACTTTCATCAATATAATCATCATAAATAGGGGGCATGCTATCATCATAATAAATTTGCTCATCAAAACTTGGGAGACTAAAAATATCATCTTCATTAAACATAGCATCCCCAAGCTTGGGACAAACATTAATTGCAGCAAATAAATTCTCAAACATATCATTCTCATCACACATAGCATCCCCAAGCTTGGGCCTTTGCATATCATAAGCATAATCACTCTCATCATTAATAGTATGGATAGCACCAATAGTATAGTAGTTATCGTCATCACAATGAGTAATAGGAGCAACATCATTTGGGAAGGATACCTTTTTACATTTGATTCTCTGTCTTTTCTTTTTGTTCTTCACATTATGTGTCGGTTTAGTCCTCTTTTTGGGGCTCCTATTTAATGAGATTGGTTGAATAGAAGGCTCCTCCTCGTTACCTGATTCATCATAAGAAATAATAGGAAGATATTGGGAAGTCTCATCCCTTTCATTAGTATTCTCTTCATATTCTATTTGTTTTCTTGTCTTATGTAATTGGCAATATAAGGATTTTCAATGCAATTCACCGCACAATACATATAAATTAACTCTAGATCAAAATCAAGAACTTTATCAAGGACAAATTCTGGAAGATCCTTAGTTATACGTTTGATTTCTTCATAACCCACAAGCAAACTAAGTTCATTATGATGTGCAAGGGAAATCAGGTCATCACAATTTTTGGACACGACTCGATCATGGAACAATTTGCATTGGAGATTTAAATGATCACGTTCATTGCAAAGTTCACAAGGATGGCAAAGAAATTTTAAACTTTTAGCAAAAACATCTAGCCTTTCCTACAAGCATTTAATTTCTAAATACTTATGCCTCTTGGAAAATCTATCTTCCCTATTTGATGTGTACTTGCAATCTCTATGTACTCCACAAAAGTTGACATGCTTATAAGAGACATTCTTGATACGTCTCCAACGTATCTATAATTTTTTATTGTTCCATGCTATTATTTATGAAGTCTTGGATGTTTAATGGGCTTTATCATTCACTTTAATATCATTTTTGGGACTAACCTACTAACCCAAAGGCCCAGTCTAGATTGCTGTTTTTTGCCTATTTCAGAGTTTTGCAGAAAAGGAATATCAAACGGAGTCCAAACGGAATGAAACCTTCGCGAGAGATATTTTTGGAGGAAATCATGCTCGGGAATCTTCGGGACTAAGTCAGGGGACGGAGGGCCAGCCCTCGAGGGTGGGGGGCGCCCCCCTTCCCAGGGCGCGCCCCCAGCCTCGAGGCTGGCCCACACGGCCCCCGGTGCCCTCCTTCTTCCTATATATACCTACGTACCCCAGAAACTCCATATGCAGAGAGAAAACCCTAATTCCACCGCCGTAGATTCTGTTCCCGTGGAGATCCCATCTTGGAGCCTGTTCCGGGAGGGGGATCCATCACGGAGGCCTTCTTCATCATCATCATCACCCTCACCATGAGTTGTGAGTAGTTTACCACAGACCTTCGGGTCCATAGCTAGTATCTAGATGGCTTCTTCTCTCTCTCTGGATCTCAATACAAAGTTCTCCTCCGTCTTCGAGGAGATCTATTTGATGTAATCTCTTTTTGCGGTGTGTTCGTCGAGATCCAATGAATTGTGAGTTTATGATCAAGGTTATCTATGAAAGATATTTGGTTCTTCTCTGAACTTTTTATGTGTGCTCATAATATCCTTGCAAGTCTCTTTGAATTATTGGTTTGGTTTGGCCTACTAGACCTATAGTTCTTGTAATGGGAGAAGTGCTTGGCTTTGGGTTCAATCTTGCGGTATCCTTTCCCAATGACAGTAGGGGCAGCAAGGCACGTATTGTATTGTTGCCATCGAGGATAAAAAGATGGGGTTTTCATCATATTTCTTGAGTTTATCCCTCTACATCATGTCATCTTGCTTAAGGCGTTACTCTGTTCGTATGAACTCAATACACTAGATGCATGCTGGATAGCGGTCGATGTGTGGAGTAATAGTAGTAGATGCAGAATCGTTTCGGTCTACTTGTCTCGGACGTGATGCCTATATACAATGATCATGCCTAGATAGTCTCATAATTATTAGCTTTTCTATCAATTTCTCAACAATAATTTGTTTACCCGCCGTAGAATACCGCTATCATGAGAGAAGCCACTAGAGAAAACTATGGCCCCCGGGTCTATTCTATCAATCTACATCTACTTTACTTTTCTTGCTTTTTTTTGTTGTTTTATTAAACCAAACATACCACAAATATAAACTATCATCTCTATCAGATCTCACTCTCGTAAGTGAACATAAAGGGATTTACAACCCCTTAGCGCGTTGGCTGCGAAGTTCTTATTTGTTTGTGCAGGTGCGAGGGACTCGCGCGTGGTCTCCTACTGGATTGATACCTTGGTTCTCAAAAACTAAGGGAAATACTTACGCTACTGTGCTGCATCTCCCTTTCCTCTTCGAGGGAATACAACGCAAGCTCAAGAGGTAGCAATTCTCATCATGACTAGTGCAATCATCATTAGTACTATGGGTATTTAAAGGATTCACACTAAAAACATTGCAATCATGCTCATCATTCAAGTATTTAGTGCCAAACATTTTAATGCATTCTTCTTCTAGCACTTCGGCACAATTTTCCTTTCCATCATTTTCACGAAAGATATTAAAAAGATGAAGCATATGAGGCAACCTCAATTCCATTTTTTTTGTAGTTTTCTTTTATAAACTAAACTAGTGATAAAACAAGAAACTAAAAGATTCGATTGCAAGATCTAAATATATACCTTCAAGCACTCACCTCCCCGGCAACGGCACCAGAAAAGAGCTTGAGGTCTACTACACAACCTTCTTCTTGTAGACGTCGTTGGGCCTCCAAATGCAGAGGTTTATAGGGTAGTAGCAAATTTCCCTCAAGTGGATGACCTAAGGTTTATCAATCCATGGGAGGCGTAGGATGAAGATGGTCTCTCTCAAACAACCCTGCAACCAAATAACAAAGAGTCTCTTGTGTCCCCAACACACCCAATACAATGGCAAATTTTATAAGTGCACTAGTTCGGCGAAGAGATGGTGATACAAGTGCAATATGGATGGTAGATATAGGTTTTTGTATTATGAAAATATAAAAACAGCAAGGTAACTAACGATAAATGTGAGCACAAATAGTATTGCAATGCTTTGAAACAAGGCCTAGGGTTCATACTTTCACTAGTGCAAGTTCTCTCAACAATAATAACATAACTAGATCATATAACAATCCCTCAACATGCAACAAAGAGTCACTCCAAAGTCACTAATAGCGGAGAACAAATGAAGAGATTATTGTAGGGTACGAAACCACCTCAAAGTTATTCTTTCTGATCGATCTATTCAAGAGTTCGTACTAGAATAACACCTTAAGACAGACATCAAACCAAACCCTAATGTCACCTAGATACTCCATTGTCACCTGAAGTATCCGTGGGCATGATTATACGATATGCATCACACTATCTCACATTCATCTATTCAACCAACACAAAGAACTTCAAAGAGTGCCCCAAAGTTTCTATTGGAGAGTCAAGACGAAAACGTGTGCCAACCCCTATGCATAGATTCCCAAGGTGACGGAACCCGCAAGTTGATCACCAAAACATACATCAAGAGAATCAATAGAATACCCCATTGTCACCACGGGTATCCCACGCAAGACATACATCAAGTGTTCTCAAATCCTTAAAGACTCAATCCGATAAGATAACTTCAAAGGGAAAACTCAATCCATTACAAGAAAGTAGAAGGGGCGGAAACATCATAAGATCCAACTATAGTAGCAAAGCTCGTGATACATCAGCCATCTTGCTACCTCTTGAGCTTGCGTTGTATTCCCTCAAAGAGGAAAGGGAGATGCAGCAAAGTAGCGTAAGTATTTCCCTCAGTTTTTGAGAACCAAGGTATCAATCCAGTAGGAGACCACGCGCAAGTCCCTCGCACCTGCACAAACAAATAAGAACTTTGCAGCCAACGCGATAAGGGGTTGTCAATCCCTTTACGGTCACTTAGGAGAGTGAGATTTGATAGAGATGATAGTTTATATTTTAGGTATTTTTGGTATAGAAACAGAAAGTAAAGAAAGCAAATAAACAACGGCGACAGAAATTGGCTAGTTGACCGGAAAGTAATATGATAAAGGTAGACCCGGGGGCCAGAGTTTTCTCTAGTGGCTTCTCTCATGATAGCGGTATTCTACGGCGGGTAAACAAATTACTGTCGAGCAATTGATAGAAAAGGGAATAATTATGAGACTATCTAGGCATGATCATTGTATATAAGCATCACGTCCGAGACAAGTAGACCGAAACAATTCTGCATCTACTACTATTACTCCACACATCGACCGCTATCCAGCATGCATCTAGTGTATTGAGTTCATACGAACAGAGTAACGCCTTAAGCAAGATGACATGATGTAGAGGGATAAACTCAAGCAATATGACGAAAACCCCATCTTTTTATCCTCGATGGAAACAATACCATACGTGCCTTGCTGCCCCTACTGTCACTGGGAAAGGACACTGCAAGATTGAACCCAAAGCCAAGCACTTCTCCCATTGCAAGAACTATAGATCTAGTAGGCCAAACCAAACCAATAATTCAAAGAGACTTGCAAGGATATTATGAGCACACATAAAAAAGTTCGGAGAAGAACCAAATATCTTTCATAGATAACCTTGATCATAAACTCACAATTCATCGGATCTCGACAAACACACCGCAAAAAGAGATTACATCGAATAGATCTCCTCGAATACCGAGGAGAACTTTGTATTGAGATCCAAAGAGAGAGAGAAGAAGCCATCTAGATACTAGCTATGGACCCAAAGGTCTGTGGTAAACTACTCACAACTCATGGTGAGGGCGATGATGATGATGATGAAGGCCTCCGTGATGGATCCCCCTCCCGGAACAGGCTCCAAGATGGGATCTCCACGGGAACAGAAGCTACGGCGGTGGAATTAGGGTTTTCTCTCTGCGTCTGGAGTTTCAGCGGTACGTAGGTATATATAGGAAGAAGGAGGGCACCGGGGGCTGTGTGGGCCATCCTCGAGGCAGGGGGCGCGCCCGCCACCCTCGAGGGCTGGCCCTATGTCCCCTGACTTGGTCCCGAAGACTCCCGAGCATGATTTCCTCCAAAAATATCTCTCGCGGAGGTTTCATTCCATTTGGACTCCATTTGATATTCCTTTTCTGCAAAACCCTGAAATAGGCAAAAAACAGCAATCTGGACTGGGCCTTTGGGTTAGTAGGTTAGTCCCAAAAATGATATAAAAGTGAATGATAAAGCCCATTAAACATCCAAGACTTCATAAATAATAGCATGGAACAATCAAAAATTATAGATACGTTGGAGACGTATCAAGCATCCCCAAGCTTAATTCTTGCTCGTCCTCGAGTAGGTAAATGATAAAGAAAGAATTTTTGATGTGGAATGCTAACCAATATAGTTTTTCAATGTAATTCTCTTAATTGTGGCATGAATGTTCAGATGTGAAGTATTCAAGATAAAAGTCTATATTGACATAAGAAATAACAATACTTCAAGCAATACTAATAAAGCAATCATGTCTTCTCAAAATACTATGGCTAAAGGAAGTTATCCCTACAAAATCATATGGTCTGGCTATGCTCCCTCTTCATCACACAAAATATTCATATCATGCACAACCCCGATTTCAGCCAAGCACTTGTTTTGATACTCTATTCCTTTCAAACCTTTCAACTTTCACGCAATACATGAGCGTGAGCCATGGATATAGCACTATGGGTGGAATAGAAGTGGTTGTGTAGAAGACAAAAATGAGGAAGATAGTCTCACATCAACTAGGCGTATCAACGGGCTATGGAGATGCCCATCAATATATATCAATGTGAGTGAGTAGGGATTGCCATGCAACGGATGCACTAGAGCTAAATATGAAAGAAAGCTCAACAAAAGAAACTAGTGGGTGTGCATCCAACTTGCTTGGGCATTTGAGGAAGCCCATCGTTGGAATATACAAGCCAAGTTCTATAATGAAAATTCCCACTAGTATATGAAAGTGACTAATCATGAGACTCTCTACAATGAAGATCATGGTGCTACTTTCAAGCACAAGTGTGGAAAAAGATAGTAGCATTGTCCCTTCTCTCTTTTCTCTCATTTTTTTGGAGGGGCTTTTCTCTCCCTTTTTTATTTGCCCCTCTCTATATTTTTTTTGGGACTTTTCTTTTTTTTATTGGCCTTTCCTCACACGGGACAATGCTCTAATAATGAAGATCATCACACTTTTTGTTACAACTTGAAATTACAACTCGATACTACAACAAGTATGACTCTACATGAATGCCTCCGGCGGTGTACCAGCATAAGCAATGAATCAAGAGCGACATATATGAAAAATTATGCATGATGGCTTTGCCACAACTGCTATGTCAACTACATGATCATGCATGGCACTATGACAATATGATGTGTGTCATATGAACGGAACGGTGGAAAGTTGCATGGCAATATATCTCGGAATGGCTATGGAAATGCCATGATAGGTAGGTATGGTGGCTGTTTTGAGGAACAATATGGTGGCTATTTTGAGGAAGCATATATAGTGGGTTTATGGTACCGGCGAAAGTTGCGCGGTACAAGAAAGGCTAGCAATGGTGGAAAGGTGAGAGTGCGTATAATCCATGGACTCAACATTAGTCATAAGACTCATATAGTTATTGAAAAAATCTACGAGTCATCAAAAACAAAGTAATCAATGCATGCTCCTAAGGGGGAGGTTGGTAGGAGTTAACCATCGCGCGCCCCGACCTCCACACAAAGTTTGGCACTCTACAAATACCTCATGCTCTAACTTCGTCACATAGCGGTTCACCATACGTGCATGATACGGGAATCACTAACCTTAACACAAGTATTCTTCAATTTCATAATAACTCCACTAGAATGACTCTAATATCACTATCCTCATGTCTCAAAACAACTATCAAGCATCCAACATCTCATTATATTCAATGCACTTGGTGTGAAAATTTTACTACATTGACATTGGATGTTTATCATGTGAAGACTAGTTTCTTTAGCCTAAGCACATTACCATGCTGTTTTAATAGACTCTCAAATAAATATAAGTGAAGCATGAGAGTTCAACAATTTCTACAAAATATTACCACCACCGTGCTCTAAAAGATATAAGTGAACCACTAGAGCAAAAACTATTCAACTCAAAAGATGTAAGTGAAGCACATAGAGTGTTCTAATAATTTCTAGGCCATATTTAACTCTCTCAAATAGGTGTGTCCAGCAAGGATGATTGTGGAAAACTAATTATCAAAGACTCAAATTATAGAAGATGCTCCAAGCAAAACACATAGCATGTTGTGAATAAAAATATAGCTCCAAGTATAGTTACCGATGGATGAAGACGAAAGAGGGGATGCCTTCCCAGGGCATCCCCAAGCTTAGGCTTTTGATTATCTTTAATTTACTTGGGGTGCCTTGGGCATCCCCAAGCTTAGGCCTTTGCTACTCCTTGTTCCATAGTCCATCAAAGCAATACTCAAAACTTGAAAACTTCACAACACAAAACTTAGACAAAAATTATCGTGAGCTCCGTTAGTAAGAGAAAGCAAACCACCACTCAAAGGTACAGCAAGGAATTAATTCATTGTTTATATTGATGTTAAACCTACTGTACTCCAAGTTATATATGATTCATATCCTCCAATATTACTCATAGATGCATCGGAATAAACAAACAACACACGAAAAACAGAATCTCTCAAAAACAGAACAGTCTATAGTAATCTGCTGGGTTCGCCTACTTATGGAACTCCAAAAAATTCAAGCTAAATTGGTAAATTTGCGCAATTTGTCTAACAATCAGCAGCAAAAGGAATCAACTAAAAATCACGCTCCAGTAAAATCTGAAGACTACTTTAGCGAGCGCTAATGATTCTGTTTTTCACAGCAAGATCAAATAAACTTCACACAAGTCCTACCAAAGGTTCTACTTGGAACAAACACAAAACAAAACATGAAAACACATATAATCAGAGGCTAGATGCAACATTTATTCCCTAACAGCAACAAAAGAAAAAAACATAAAATTGGGTTGCCTCCCAACAAGCGCTATCGTTTTACGCCCCTAGCTAGGCACGATACAAGATAAATCTAGGTATTGCCATCCTTGGAAGGCAATCCATAAGTGGCTCTCATGATAGATTCATATGGTAATTTGATTTTCTTTCTAAGAAAGTTTTCCATGCCTTTCCTTAACGGAAATTGGAATCTAATATTTCCTTCCTTCATATCAATAATTGCACCGATCGTTCTAAGGAAAGGTCTACCAAGAATAATAGGACATGAAGGATTGTAATCTATATCAAGAACAATGAAATCTACAGGCACATAATTCCTATTGGAAACAATAAGAACGTCATTAATTATTCCCATAGGTTTCTTAATAGTGGAATCCGCAAGATGCAAATTTAAATAACAATCATCAAGCTCATGGAACCCTAGCAAATCACACAAAGTTTTTGGGATAGTGGAGACACTTGCTCCCAAATCACACAAAGCATAGCATTCATGATATTTTATTTTTATTTATGTAGTAGGTTCCCATTCATCATAAAGCTTTCTAGGTATAGAAACTTCCATCTCAAGTTTTTCTTCATAAGATTGCATCAAAGCATCAACTATATGTTTAGTGAAAGCTTTATTTTGACTATAAGCATGCAGAGAATTTAGCACGGATTGCAACAAGGAAATACAATCAATCAAAGAGCAGTTATCATAATTGAATCCCTTGAAATCCAAAGTAGTGGGTTCATCACTATGCAAAGTTTTAATCTCTTCAATCCCACTTTTAACAATTTTAGCATCAAGATCTAAAAACTCTGAATCATTAGGATACCTTAAAGCAGAATCATCTCCAATCCTATTCTCATTAAGATTAATACTAACAAATAAGGATCTAATAGGAGACACATCAATAAATTTTAGATCTTCATCTTTATTTTCACGATAACTAGAAGAACACGATTTAATATAATCTTCTCTTTTAGCATGCATTCTAGCGGTTCTTTCTTTGCATTCATCAATGGAAATTCTCATGGCTTTGGGAGACTCATTGATATCATGCTTAGGTGGGATAGATCTAAGTTTCAAAGAATCAACATCAAGAGTAATTCTATCCACACTTCTAGCCAATTCATCAAATTTAAGCAATTTCTCTTCAAGCATAGCATTGAAATTCTTTTGCGAGATCATAAACTCCTTAACACTAGTTTCAAATTCAGAGGGCATTTTTCCATAAGAGTTGTTGTAGGAATTACCAAAATTATTCGAGGAATTACTAGGAAAAGGCCTAGGATTAAAATTACCTCTATAAGCATTGTTACCAAAATTATTCCTACCAACAAAATTCACATCCAAAGATTCATTGTTATTCTCAATCAAAGTGGACAAAGGCATATCATTAGGATCAGAAGAAGCACTCTTAGCAGCAAACAGTTTCATAAGTTCATCCATCTTTCCACTCAAAACACTAATTTCTTCGATAGCATGCACTTTTTTACTAGTAGATCTTTCGGTGCCATTGAGAATAATTAACCATAATATTATCTAGGAGTTTGGTAGCTTCTCCTAAGGTAGTTTCCATGAAAGTGCCTCCGGTGGCCGAATCTAAAAGATTTCTAGAAGCAAAATTCAAGCTAGCATAAAAGTTCTGAATAATCATCCATAGATTCAAACCATGTGTAGGGCAATTACGTATCATTAATTTCATTCTCTCCCAAGCTCGTGCAACATGCTCATGATCTAGTTGCTTAAAATTCATAATATCATTTCTAAGAGAGATTATCTTAGTAGGAGGGAAATACTTAGAGATAAAAGCATCTTTGCACCTATTCCACGAATCAATACTATTTCTAGGCAAAGAGGAAAACCAAGTTTTAGCACAATCTCTAAGTGAAAACAGAAATAACTTCAATTTAACAATATCGTTATCTGTATCCCTTTTCTTATGCATATCACACAAATCAACAAAGTTGTTTAGATGGGTAGTGGCATCTTCACTAGGAAGGCCGGAGAATTGATCTTTCATGACAAGATTCAACAAAACAGCATTGATCTCACAAGATTCAGCATCGGTAATACGAGCAATCGGAGTGCTAATAAAATCATTGTTGTTGGTAGTGGAAAAGTCACACAATTTGGTATTGTTCTGAGCCATAGTGACAAGCAAGCAATCCAACACACACAAGCAAACAAGAGGCAAGCGAACGAAAAACACACGGCGGAAGAAGGGCGAATAAAACGGTAAAGGTGAAGTGGGGGAGAGGAAAACGAGAGGCAAATAAATGTAATGTGAAGGATAAGGGTTTGTGATAGGTACTTGGTATATGAATTTTGCGTAAGCCTCCCCGGCAACGGCGCCAGAAATTCTTCTTGCTACCTCTTGAGCTTGCGTTGTATTCCCTCGAAGAGGAAAGGGAGATGCAGCACAGTAGCGTAAGTATTTCCCTCAGTTTTGGAGAACCAAGGTATAAATCCAGTAGGAGACCACGCGCCAGTCCCTCGCACCTGCACAAACAAATAAGAACTTCGCAGCCAACGCAATAAGGGGTTGTCAATCCCTTTATGGTCACTTACGAGAGTGAGATCTGATAGAGATGATAGAGATGATAGTTTATATTTTGGGTATTTTTGGTATAGAAATAGAAATTAAAGAAAGCAAATAAACAATGGCGACAGAAATTGGCTAGTTGACAGGAAAGTAATATGATAAAGGTAGACCCGGGGGCCATAGTTTTCTCTAGTGGCTTCTCTCATGATAGCGGTATTCTACGGCGGGTAAACAAATTATTGTCGAGCAATTCATAGAAAAGCGAATAATTATGAGATATTCTAGGCATGATCATTGTATATAGGCATCACGTCCGAGACAAGTAGACCGAAACGATTCTGCATCTACTACTATTACTCCACACATCGACCGCTATCCAGCATGCATCTAGCGTATTGAGTTCATACAAACAGAGTAACGCCTTAAGCAAGATGACATGATGTAGAGGGATAAACTCAAGCAATATGACGAAACCCCCATCTTTTTATCCTCGATGGCAACAATACCATACGTGCCTTGCTGCCCCTACTGTCACTGGGAAAGGACACCGCAAGATTGAACCCAAAGCCAAGCACTTCTCCCATTGCAAGAACTATAGATCTAGTAGGCCAAACCAAACCAATAATTCGAAGAGACTTGCAAGGATATTATGAGCACACATAAAAAAGTTCAGAGAAGAACCAAATATCTTTCATAGATAACCTTGATCATAAACTCACAATTCATCGGATCTCGACAAACACAACGCAAAAAGAGATTACATTGAATAGATCTCCTCGAATACCGAGGAGAACTTTGTATTGAGATCCAGAGAGAGAGAAGAAGCCATCTAGATACTAGCTATGGACCCCGAAGGTCTGTGGTAAACTACTCACAACTCATGGTGAGGGCGATGATGATGATGATGAAGGCCTCCGTGATGGATCCCCCTCCCGGAACAGGCTCCAAGATGGGATCTCCACGGGAACAGAAGCTACGGCGGTGGAATTAGGGTTTTCTCTCTGCGTATGGAGTTTCAGGGGTACGTAGGTATATATAGGAAGGAGGAGGGCACCGGGGGCTGTGTGGGCCAGCCTCGTGGCAGGGGGCGCGCCCCCCACCCTCGAGGGCTGGCCGTATCTCCCCTGACTTGGTCCCGAAGACTCCCGAGCATGATTTCCTCCAAAAATATCTCTCGCGAAGGTTTCATTCCGTTTGGACTCCGTTTGATATTCCTTTTTCTGCAAAACCCTGAAATTGGCAAAAAAACAGCAATCTGGACTAGGCCTTTGGGTTAGTAGGTTAGTCCCAAAAATGATATAAAAGTGAATGATAAAGCCCATTAGAAATCCAAGACTTCATAAATAATAGCATGGAACAATCAAAAATTATAGATACGTTGGAGACGTATCACATCTCAAGAACACGAGAGAGAGAGAGAGAGAGAGAGAGAGAGAGAGATCAAACACATAGCTACTGGTACATACCCTTAGCCCCGAGGGTGAACTGCTCCCTCCTCGTCATGGAGAGCGCCGGGATGATGAAGATGGCCACCGGAGAGGGATTCCCCCTCCGGCAGAGTGCCGGAACGGGTCTAGATTGGTTTTCGGTGGCTACAGAGGCTTGAGGCGGCGGAACTCCTGATCTAGGTTATGTTCTAGAAGTTTGGGTATATATAAGAGGTGTTGGAGTTGGGAACAAGTCAGGGGGGTCCCCGAGCGGCCACGAGATAGGGGGCGTGCCCAGGGGGTAGGGCGCGCCCCCCACCCTCGTGGTGGCCTCAGGATTCTTCTGGTCCATCTCCGGTACTCCGTGGGCTTCTTCTGGTCCAAAAAAAATGTCCATGTTTCAGGTCAATTGGACTCCGTTTGGTATTCCTTTTCTGCGATACTCAAAAAGAAAGAAAAAACAGAAACTGGCACTGGGCTCTGGGTTAATAGGTTAGTCCCAAAAATCATATAAAAGTGTATATTAAAGCCCATTAAACATCCAAAACAGATAATATATACATTGGAGACGTATCACAGATCATTAGTGATCTATTCCCTGTCACACGAGGGGCTGGTTTTCGCCCAGCCACATAGAGTAGGCACCGTAATCCGGATAGCCGCACACGCACTAGGGGCTAGTACTTAGCCCCGCAAGTCAACCTCCTATTGCTAAGTGAAAGTAATAAAGTTGCATAGTCCGATTGCCTGGTTCGCCCCGCGAACACCTCCTTTGTGGACTAAGATGTTGGTTAAAGAGTGATCACGCGTACTACCACACACCCCTGTAGTATCTACATGGGTGCTGAAGCCGACGATTGGAAACTTTCAGATGCAACAATAAATAGCAGCACAGTAGGAAAAGTCACTTGAAATATATGGCACAAAAATATATAATCGGTTCATAAGCATAGTCTTTACAACCCGAACACACTTAATCAAAATTCGCACCCTTTGAGCATTGGCCCTCTACAATCCGGGCTCCTTCCAGGATGTCATCGAAGTACCTCTCCGGCCTCTGATGATCCTTGCCCTCGGGCGGGCCTGCATTTGCCACTTCGGTGGTCTTCATCTTCGCCCAGTGCATCTTGACGCGGGCAAAGACCATCCGGGCACCTTCTATATAGGCTGAACACTTCACAACATTGATTCGTGGCCTCGCATCGACAAGCCGCTTCACCAATCCAAAGTAGCTACTAGGGATTTGTTGGGTTCTACGGTAGGGTGAGTCGACAGCAAATTAAAATTTCCTACACGCTATACAGCCAAGAACATGCTACGGGAGATGGATCACAGTTCGTTACCACTAGACGTGCAGTGTCGTGCAGCAGAAGAAGAGTTGGGGCAGCGCGTCCGCGTGGATCGTCTCCTCCTCGTCCGATCTCCCTCGAGCGGCCAGTCGTCAGTTCCCACGTACAGGTTCGCTGGAGCGGCGCAAGTGCACCGCCTCTAATGGTATCCGCGCGTGCAGGAGGAACGTCATGCGGCGGACTACTAGGTCCGATCACACAACCAGCGGCGAGTGCAGGTGTCTATTCGCAACACATGCAAACCCTAGTGACACCGCCGAAGCGATCAAAATCACATGAGTGTCCCGCACCTACACTTTATATAGGCGTCCGTCGCGGGCTCAACACTTGGGCCTCGCACGGACCCTAAAGCCCATAAGTCTACTCGGCCACAATCCGAATACAGCTTGGATCACATCTGACCAGTGTCCTCGTATCCGACCTCGCAGGTTCCTTCCCTTAAGTGTGCGACCCCTTAGGTTCAAGTCAGCTTGGTCGCAGTTCGGATCACCTCCGAACTGCACGGTTTGTAGCGGCCTCTAGCAAGGCATGCCGAACACCAAGCAGACTATGAAGCTGGTTAGCGAACCTGTACATCATACTTCCATTCCTTTTGCCACACGATATATGTTGTCGGGCTCAAGGCGAGTCTGTCATCCTTGTGCTAGCCCGACCTCTTTCTTGTTCCAGTGATGCCGACCACAAACCGGATTATCTCATAATCCTTGTAGCATGGCCATGCTTATCCTGGTTGGATCACACGAGGGGCCCAGAGTATATCTCTCCTGATCAATGGGGCAAATCCCATCTTGCTCGACCATGTCTCGCAGCATGGGTGTAGACAAGCCGAAACCTACCTTTGTAACTAACCAGTCAAGGAGTAGCCTTTGGTTGGCCCAAAGCAAGTCTGTCACCATCCCGAGTAAATGCGTCAGCTCACGTCTTAGGACATAGAACGTATGTTGTACTAGAGACTCACAGATGACATATCGCTGCGTCTCATAGTTGGGTCTGTCCGACTCGGACCTTATCTCGAATCTGATCCGACTACGTCGAATCCGACCAGACCTTTCCAAGTCCATATTATCCGGTTAGCATCCAATGCTTCATGGCTAGTGAGACCAAGTCATCGATCGTGTCATATGCTAGTCTAGTCGGTTGCGCGTCCACACAGCCCTTTCGACTAGGGACCTTTTAGGACAGTCATCATACAATGCATAGTCCCACAAACAAGTCACATAGTTGCTGATACACAATATTGATAATGTCCAAGGACTATCTTTATTCATAAACACATAGGAAATATCATCATACATGATTGCCTCTAGGGCATATCTCCAACAGTCTCCCACTTGCACTAGAGTCAATCAAATAGACATCAAATTCCCATAGCTCTAACGTGCCCCTCATGCTTGGGTTGTGGAAGTGGCTTAGTCAACGGATCTGCAACATTTGCATCCGTGTGAATCTTGCATAACTCTACATCACCATTCTTTACGATCTTTCGTATCAGGTGATATTTCCGATCTATGTGTCTAACCTTGTGGTGATTCCTCGGCCCCTTGGCTTGTGCGATGGCACCAGAATTATCACAATAAAGGTCCAACGGTTTTACCGATGCCGGGAAAATACCAAGATCATCCAGAAAGTTCCGGATCCAAACACCTTCCTTTGCAGCTTCACAAGCCGCAAAGTATTCGGCTTCTGTGGTAGAATCGACCACCGTATCTTGCTTGGAACTCATCCAGCTCACTGCTCCTCCGTTCACGACGTACACGAATCCGGACTGTGATCGACAATCATCTCTGTCGGTTTGGAAACTAGCATCGGCGTAACCCTTTACGACGAGCTCTTTCTCACCTCCATAAACTAGGAACATCTCTTTAGTCCTTTTCAGGTACTTCAAAATAGTCTTTACTGCTGCCTAGTGACTCTCACCTGGGTTGGCCTGGTATCTGCTTGTTAGGCTTATTGCAAAAGCAACATCGGGCCGCGTACATATCATGGCATACATGATGGATCTGATTGCCGAGGCATACGGAATCCTACTCATCCTGCTTCGCTCATCAGATGTCGAAGGACTCTGAGTCTCGCTTAGCCTTATACCATGTCAGAGTGGCAACAACCCTTTCTTCGCATCACTCATGTTGAACCACTTCAACACTTTATCTATGTACGTGCTCTGGCTTAAGCCGAGCAGCCTCCTCGATCTATCTCTATAGCTCTTAGTGCCTAAATGTGCATTGCCTCACCAAGGTCCTTCATCGAAAACTTGCCATTCAATGACTCCTTGCCCGAGTTCAGCATCGAAACATCATTTTCGATCAGTAGTATGTCATCCACATACAATATCAAAAACACTATTGAGCTCCCACTTAACTTCTTGTATAAACAAGAGTCCTCTTCGCTTTTGATGAAACCGAAACCAGTGACAACCTCATCAAAACGAATGTTCCAGCTCCGAGATGCTTGCATCAACCCATAAATGGATCTCTTGAGCTTGCATACCTTGCTAGTGCTAGTCGGATCGACAAAACCCTCGGGCTGTATCATATACACGTCCTCGTTTAAATTTCCGTGAAGGAAAGCCGTCTTGACATCCATCTGTCATATCTCGTAATCGAAATATGCAGCTATAGCTAGTACGATCCTCACCGACTTCAGCATCGCTACCGGCGAGTAAGTCTCGTCATAGTCAATTCCTTGAACTTGTCCATAACCCTTAGCGACAAGCCGAGCTTTGTGGATCTGAACATTTCCATCCACATCGGTTTTCTTCTTAAAGACCCATTTGCAACCGATGGCTGTTACGCCAGGCGGCGGATCAACCAAGTCCCAGACTTGATTCTCATCCATGGACTTTAACTCGGATCTCATGGCCTCTAGCCATGCCTCAGAATCTGGGCTCACCATCGCTTCTGCATATGTGGTCGGCTCGTCACTTTCTAGCAACAATACATCGCGCACTCTGCGCAACCTTTCCGACCTTCGTGGTTCCGGTGCCGCTTCTACTACGGGTTCCTTGACTGACTCTGGTATGATCTCATCACCAGCCGAGCCGTCCCCAAGTGGTCCTCGAATTTCTTTGAGTCAGACCGTCCTCCCACTGGCCTCCCAACTAAGAAACTCTTTCTCAAGGAAAACCCCGTTCCGAGCAACAAACACTTTGTTCTCTTCCCGGTTGTAGAAGCTATATCCCAAGGCTTCCCTCGGATGTCCCACGAATATGCATTTATCTGACTTTGGTGTAAGCTTGTCTGACATAAGTCGCTTGACAAATGCTTCACAACCCCAAATCTTTAGAAAAGACAAACTGGGACTCTTCCCGGTCCACATCTCATGTGGTGTCTTGTCTACGGATTTTGATGGTACCCCGTTAAGTGTGAAAGCTGCAGTTTCTAGAGCGTATCCCCAAAATGACAAGGGTAAATCCGATTTGCTCATCATTGACCGGACCATGTCCAACAAGGTACGATTCCTTCGTTCCTACACGCCGTTTCTCTGTGGCGTACCCGGAGGTGTGAGCTGATGTACTATACCTCAGCTTTTCAGATGATCATCAAACTCCTGACTCATGTACTCACCTCCACGATCTGATCATAGAAGCTTTATAGTCTTGCCGAGCTGATTCTCAACCTCGTTCTGAAACTCTTTAAACTTTTCAAAAGTTTCCGACTTGTGCCTCATCAAATAGATATATCCATATCTACTCAAGTCGTCGGTAGAAGTCACGAAGTACTAATAGCCACCTCTGGCAGTTGTGCTCATTGCACCACACACATCACTATGTATAAGTTCCAATAGCTCGGACACCCTCTCGCAACTCTTTGCGAAAGGAGACTTAGTCATCTTGCCTAGCAAGCATGATTCACATGTCTCGAACGACCCGAAGTCGAACGAAGTTAGGAGCCCATCATCATGGAGCTTCTTCATGCGTTTCAGACTAATGTGTCCAAGCCGGCAATGCCAGAAGTATGTCGGATTTATCTCATTAGGCTTATGCCTCTTGACATTCACGTTATAGACCGGTTCCTGTTCTAGATTCAATATAAATAGCCCATCAACAATGGGTGCATAGCCGTGGAACATACCATTCAAATAAAACGAACAACCACTATCCTTTAAATTGAATTCATAACCCTGACTCATCAAACATGAGGCAGAAATAATGTTCTGACTAAGTGCAGGAATGTAATAACAATTATTCAATTCCAAAATAAATCCAGAAGGAAGCTGGAGCTGCATCGTGCCGACCTCCAATGTAGCAACTCTTGCTTTGTTGCCGACCCTGATGTCAATCTCCCCTTGTGCCAAACGCCTAGTTCTTACCAGCCCCTGCATCGAGTTGCAAATATGAACAACCGATCCGGTATCAAATACCAAAGAACTACTAGGTATCTCAGCAAGGTAAATGTCTATAACATATGCAACAAGTGTACCTTTGCCTGAAGCAGCATTCTCGGCCTTCTTGCCATGCTCTGCAAGCCACTTGCTACAGTTCCTCTTCCAGTGACCAGTTTCCTTGCAATGATAGCAAATGGTCTTCGATTCCGGTTCAGACTTCGGTGCAGCGGCAAAGGTTACCATCTCCGTGCCCTTTGCCTTAGCCTTCTTCTTAGACCAACTCTTCTTGAACTTAGCCGATTTCTGCACCATCAACACTTGATGCGTGCCTTTCTTAATATCTTGCTCTGCCACTTTGAGCATCCCATGCAATTCAGTGAGCTTCTTATCCATGCCATGCATATGATAGTTCGAGATGAACGTCCCATAGCTGGGCGGAAGAGAACCCAGAACTGCATCAGTAGCCATCTCATCCAAGAGCCGGAAGCCCAACCTATCCAAAGCTTGCACATATCCGATCATCTTGATCACATGTGGGCTCAGTGGATCACCTTCCTTCAGCTTGCAATCCATCAAGGATCGCCAGACGTTGAACCTTTCGGTCCTAGCCTGTGTCTGAAACATGCTCTTGAGACTCTCGATCATATCGTAAGCCTCAACATTTTCAAAATGCTGTTGCAAATCGGGCTCCATACAAGCCAGCATCAGACAGCTGATCTCCGTGGATTCATCAACGAGTTTCTGGTAGGCATTCTTAGATGTGGCACTAGCATTATCAACAGGTTCCTATGGAAGTGGATCCTCTAGAACATGCTCCTTTTTATCATGGTTGAGAACTATTCTCAGATTTCTATACCATGTGGTAAAGTTTGTTCCATTCAGTTTATCCTTTTCCAGAATTGATTTCAATGCAAAGTTGGGTTGAGCAGGTGGTGCCATTGATCTACAACAGAAAATATTCAATCACTAAGCAATGTGTTTATGTAGTGTAATTCTAGCCTAAACAGAAATACTCCCACTGAAGTCAGCATCCCTCCGCAAACTCTCAGTGATTCAGGATCCGACTAGCACATGCGACTAGTGAGCTTTAGCATCACTGCTAGACAACATGCATATCCGGTAAGCAACTCCTTCCTAATTGTATCTCTCTACGACTCCTGTCGGTCGGGAAGGTATCTCATACCCCGGCTCCCAACCTTCTTTGCCACAAGGCCCAAAACCATTTTGATAGCCTTGTCAAGTTAACCTGATGCAGTGCATGTCCGTGTCCGACACGAACCCTTCAGTTCAAGGACACCTAGCAACACCCCAATTTTATGAGCCCACTACTAGACGTACTTGACGTGCGAAGGTGCAACATCGGGGATGGCAATTCGCTTGATATTCATGAGGGATCTTTCTACCATTATAACATGCATAGAAAACAAGAAGCATAACAATCACAAATAAACATATATTGTGAAATAGTATGGCTCCTTTCATGGACGTTCTTCTAGGTCGGCTCCGACTCCGATGACCATCTAGGAAGTTCATCTTGTTTGTCACGCCGGGATGCCAAGCCACCAACCAGATCTCTATTATCCAACTACTACAACCAGTAATGAATATTACATAGAGTCACAAGTCGACACGCAGGTCGTTATACAATATAATGACAACACTTTGGCTCCTGCTGGCTGACAAACATGACGCGCACGCCATGTATAAATTACACACATGCATCACATACACATGAGCCATACTATTCACATCAAACCTGCAGAACTAAGTTATGCATAGAATCGCATTCTACCGGTTTGTGTGTCGGGTACGAAATACAAGGCGCTACGCACACGGCGCAGCACCCGACGTTTTCGGAAATCACAAATCGCATCTGAACTCCGATCACGCCGACTTCTCTAATCTGACCGATCTTATCGATCATCGCGAATCCGATTCGGATTTATGTTTCACTGTTAACCCCGATGACGGATAACCGACCGGTAGGGGTAGGTTGTTTCACGACCTCATCGATCCCAATTGACAGAAAACATAGCCTCATCGATCCCCATGTGCAGTTGATCTCATCAACCGTGCACACAGCCGATCTCATCAACGACAACAG
The DNA here is from genome assembly GCA_902687465.1 of Secale cereale. NCBI lineage: Eukaryota > Viridiplantae > Streptophyta > Magnoliopsida > Poales > Poaceae > Secale > Secale cereale. The sequence continues at coordinate 99,487,171 of LR738712.1, forward strand.
ATCTCATCTGCCGCCTCCACATATCTAATATGCATATGATCTGAAATCAAATCCTATAGCAGAGGCTCTGATACCACTGTTGGGTTCTACGGCAGGGTGCGTCGATAGCAAATTAAAATTTCCTACACTCGGAATATCCAAGAACATGCTACGGGAGATGGATCACAGTTCGTTACCACTAGACGCGCAGTACTGTGCAGCGGAAGAAGAGTTGGGGCAGCGCGTCCGTGTGGATCGTCTCCTCCTCGTCCAATCTCCCTCGAGCGGCCGTTCATCGGTTCCTACGTACAGGTTCACTGGAGCGGCGCAACTGCACCGCCTCTTAACGATATCCGCGCGTGCAGGAGGAACATCGTGCGGCGGACTGCTAGGTCCAATCACACAACCGGCGGCGAGTGGAGGTGTCTATTCGCAACACATGCAAACCCTAGTGACAGCGCCGAAGCGATCAAAATCGCATGAGTGTCCCGCACCTCCACTTTATATAGGCGTCCGTCGCGGGCTCAACACTTGGGCCTCGCATGGGCCCTAAAGCCCACAAGTCTACTCGACCACAATCCGAATACAGCTCGGATCACATCCGACAGTGTCCTCGTATCCGACCTCGTGGGTTCCTTCCCTTAAGCGCGCGACCCCTTAGGTTCAAGTCAGCTTGGTCGCAGTTCGGATCACCTCCGAACTGTTGGGGAACGTAGTATTTTAAAATTTTCCTACGATCACGCAAGATCTATCTACCAGATGCATATCAACGAGAGGGGAGAGTGTGTCTACGTACCCTCGTAGACCGGGAGCGGAAGCGTCAAGAGACGCGGTTGATGTTGTCGAACTTCTTCGCGATCCAACCGATCAAGCACCGAACGTACGGCACCTCCACGTTCAGCACACGTTCAGCTTGATGACGTCCCACGAGCTCTTGATCCAGTTGAGCTTCACGGGAGAGTTTCGTCAGCACGATGGCGTGGTGACGGATATGATGTGTTCACCGGCGCAGGGCTTCGCCTAAGCTCCGCGACGGTATGACCGAGGTGTGATTCTGTGGAGGGGGGCACCGCACACGGCTAAAACAATTCAACTTGTGTGTCTTTGGGTGCCCCCCTGCCCCCGTATATAAAGGGGCAAGGGAGGGAGGCCGGCCAGCCCTTCCTGGTGCGGCTAGGGAAGGAGTCCTACTAGGAATAGGATTGCAATCCTATTCCTAGTAGGATTCACCAAAAGGAAGAAGGGGGAAAGGAATAGGAGAGGTAGCGCCCCCCCCCCAATCCTAGTCCAACAAGGAACCCTAGGTGGGGGCGCCGGCCAGCCCTATGGGCTGCCTCTCTCTTTCCCTTTAGGCCCACTATGGACCATCCCCTCTCGTAGGGGGTTCCGGTAACCCCCTCCGGCAATCCCGATAAATCCGAAACTTTTCCGGAACACTTCCGGTGTCCGAATATAGCCGTCCAATATATCAATCTTTATGTCTCGGACATTCCGAGACTCCTCGTCATGTCCGTGATCTCATCCGGGACTCCGAACTACCTTCGGTACATCAATACTCAAAAACTCATAATATCGATCGTCATCAAACGTTAAGCGTGCGGACCCTACGGGTTCGAGAACTATGTAGACATGACCGAGACTCATCTCCGGTCAATAACCAATAGCGGAACCTGGATGTTCATATTGGCTCCTACATATTCTACGAAGATCTTTTATCGGTCCGAACCGCATAACAACATACTTTGTTCCTTTTGTCAAACGGTATGTTACTTGCCCGAGATTCGATCGTCGGTATCTCTATACCTAGTTCAATCTCGTTACCGGCAAGTCTCTTTACTCGTTCCGTAACACATCATCTCGTGACTAACTCATTAGTCTTTTGCTTGCAAGGCTTATTGTGATGTGTGTTACCGAGAGGGCCCAGAGATACCTCTCCGACACTCGGAGTGACAAATCCTAATCTTGATCTATGCCAACACCACGAATACTTTCGGAGACACCTGTAGAGCATCTTTATGATCACCCAGTTACGTTGTGACGTTTGATAGCACACAAGGTGTTCCTACGGTATTCGGGAGTTGCATAATCTCATAGTCATAGGAACATGTATAAGTCATGAAGAAAGCAATAGCAGTAAAACTAAACGATCATAGTGCTATGCTAACGGATGGGTCTTGTCCATCACATCATTCTCCTAATGATGTGATCCCCTTGATCAAATGACAACTCATGTCTATGGCTAGGAAACATAACCATCTTTGATCAATGAGCTAGTCTAGTAGAGGCATACTAAGGACATACTGTTTTGTCTATGTATTCACACATGTACTAAGTTTCCGGTTAATACAATTCTAGCATGAATAAAATACATTTATCATGATATAAGGAAATACAAATAACATCTTTATTATTGCCTCTAGGGCATATTTCCTTCAGTCTCCCACTTGAACTAGAGTCAATAATCTAGATTACAAAGTGATGATCCTCACACCCATGGAGTCTTGGTGCTGATCATGTTTTGCCCGTGGAAGAGGCTTAGTCAACGGGTCTGCAACATTCAGATCCGTATGTATTTTGCAAATTTCTATGTCTCCCTCCTTGACTAGATCGCGGATGGAATTGAAGTGTCTTTTGATGTGCTTTGTTCTCTTGTGAAACCTGGATTCCTTCGCCAAGGCTATGGCTCCAGTGTTGTCACAAAAGATTTTCATTGGACCCGATGCACTAGGTATTACACCTAGATCGGATATGAACTCCTTCATCCAGACTCCTTCATTTGCTGCTTCCGAAGCAGCTATGTATTCCGCTTCACATGTAGATCCCGCCACGACGCTCTGCTTGGAACTGCACCAACTGACAGCTCCACCGTTCAATAAAAATACATATCCGGTTTGTGACTTAGAGTCATCCGGATTAGTGTCAAAGCTAGAATTGACGTAACCGTTTACGACGAGCTCTTTGTCACCTCCATATACGAGAAACATATCCTTTGTTCTTTTCAGATACTTTAGGATGTTTTTGACCGCTGTCCAGTGATCCACTCCTGGATTACTTTGGTACCTCCCTGCTAGACTTATAGCAAGGCACACATCAGGTCTGGTACACAGCATTGCATACATGATAGATCCTATGGCTGAGGCATAGGGAATGACTTTCATTTTCTCTCTATCTTCTACAGTGGTCGGGCATTGAGTCTTACTCAACTTCATACCTTGTAAAACAGACAAGAATCCTTTCTTTGACTGATCCATTTTGAACTTCTTCAAAATCTTATCAAGGTATGTGCTTTGTGAAAGTCCAATTAAGCGTCTTGATCTATCTCTATAGATCTTGATACCTAATATATAAGCAGCTTCACCGAGGTCTTTCATTGAAAAACTTTTATTCAAGTATCCTTTTATGCTATCCAGAAATTCTATATCATTTCCAATCAACAATATGTCATCTACATATAATATTAGAAATTCTACAGAGCTCCCACTCACTTTCTTGTAAATACAGGATTCTCCAAAAGTCTGTATAAAACCATATGCTTTGATCACCTCATCAAAGCGTATATTCCAACTCCGAGATGCTTGCACCAGTCCATAGATGGATCGCTGGAGTTTGCATACTTTGTTAGCATCTTTTGGATTGACAAAACCTTCTGGTTGCATCATATACAACTCTTCTTTGAGATATCCATTTAGGAATGCAGTTTTGACATCCATTTGCCAGATTTCATAATCATAAAATGCGGCAATTGCTAACATGATTCGGACAGACTTAAGCATCGCTACAGGTGAGAAAGTCTCATCCTAGTCAACTCCTTGAACTTGTCGAAAACCTTTCGCAACAAGTCGAGCTTTGTAAACAGTAATATTACCGTCTGCGTCGGTCTTCCTCTTGAAGATCCATTTATTTTCGATGGCTTGCCGATCATCGGGCAAGTCAACCAAAGTCCACACTTTGTTCTCATACATGGATCCCATCTCAGATTTCATGGCTTCAAGCCATTTTGCGGAATCTGGGCTCATCATCGCTTCCTCGTAGTTCGTAGGTTCATCATGGTCTAGTAACATGATTTCCAGAACTGGGTTGCCGTACCACTCTGGTGCGGAACGTACTCTGGTTGATCTACGACGTTCAGTAGAAACTTGATCCGAAGTTTCATGATCATTATCATTAACTTCCTCACTAATTGGTGTAGGAATCACTGGAACAATTTCCTGTGATGTACTACTTTCCAATCCGGGAGAAGGTACAATTACCTCATCAAGTTCTAATTTCCTCCCACTCACTTCTTTCGAGAGAAACTCTTTTTCTAGAAAGGATCCGTTCTTAGCAACGAATATTTTGCCTTCGGATCTGTGATAGAAGGTGTACCCAACAGTCTCTTTTGGGTATCCTATGAAGACACATTTCTCCGACTTGGGTTCGAGCTTATCAGGTTGAAGTGTTTTCACATAAGCATTGCAGCCCCAAACTTTAAGAAACGAAAACTTTGGTTTCTTGCCAAACCATAGTTCATAAGGTGTCGTATCAACGGATTTAGATGGTGCCCTATTTAACGTGAATGCAGCTGTCTCTAAAGCATAACCCCAAAACGATAGTGGTAAATCGGTAAGAGACATCATAGATCGCACCATATCTAATAAAGTGCGGTTACGACGTTCGGACACACCATTACGCTGTGGTGTTCCAGGTGGCGTGAGTTGTGAAACTATTCCACATTGTTTCAAATGAAGACCAAACTCGTAACTCAAATATTCTCCTCCACGATCAGATCGTAGGAACTTTATTTTCTTGTTACGATGATTCTCTACTTCACTCTGAAATTCTTTGAACTTTTCAAATGTTTCAGACTTGTGTTTCATTAAGTAGATATACCCATATCTGCTCAAATCATCAGTGAAGGTCAGAAAATAACGATACCCGCCGCGAGCATCAACACTCATTGGTCCACACACATCAGTATGTATGATTTCCAACAAATCTGTTGCTCGTTCCATAGTTCCGGAGAACGGAGTTTTAGTCATCTTGCCCATGAGGCATGGTTCGCAAGCACCAAGTGATTCATAATCAAGTGATTCCAAAAGTCCATCATTATGGAGTTTCTTCATGCGTTTTACACCAATATGACCTAAACGGCAGTGCCACAAATAAGTTGCACTATCATTATTAACCTTGCATCTTTTGGTTTCAATATTATGAATATGTGTATCACTACAATCGAGATCTAATAAGAATAGACCACTCTTCAAGGGTGCATGACCATAAAAGATATTATTCATAAAAATGGAACAACCATTATTCTCTGATTTGAATGAATAACCGTCTAGCAATAAACAAGATCCAGATATAATGTTCATGCTCAACGCTGGCACCAAATAACAATTATTTAGGTCTAAAACTAATCCCGAAGGCAGATGTAGAGGTAGCGTGCCGACGGCGATCACATCGACTTTGGAACCGTTTCCCACGCGCATCGTCACATCGTCCTTAGCTAATCTTCGTTTAATCCATAGTCCCTGTTTCGAGTTACAAATATTAGCAACCGAACCGGTATCAAATACCCAGGTACTACTACGAGCATTAGTAAGGTACACATCAATAACATGTATATCACATATACCTTTGTTCATCTTGCCATCCTTCTTATCCGCCAAATACTTGGGGCAGTTCCGCTTCCAGTGTCCAGTCCCCTTGCAGTAGAAGCACTCAGTTTCAGGCTTGGCTCCAGATTTGGGTTTCTTCGTGGAAGTAGCAACTGACTTGCTATTCTTTTTGAAGTTCCCTTTCTTTCCCTTGCCCTTTTTCTTGAAACTAGTGGTCTTGTTAACCATCAACACTTGATGCTCCTTTTTGATTTCTACCTCCGCAGCTTTGAGCATAGCGAAGAGCTCGGGAATTGTATTTTGCATCCCTTGCATGTTATAGTTCATCACGAAGCCTTTATAGCTTGGTGGCAGTGATTGAAGAACTCTATCAATAACACTATCCTCGTCAACTTTGCAACCAAGTTGAGTCATATGATTGTAGTACCCAGACATTCTGAGCAAGTGTTCACTGATAGAACTATTCTCCTCCATCTTGCAGCTGTAGAACTTATTGGAAATCTCATATTTCTCAATTCGGGCATTTGCTTGAAATATTAACTTCAACTCTTGGAATATCTCATATGGTCCATGACGTTCAAAACGTCGTTGAAGTCCCGGTTCTAAGCCGTAAAGCATGGCACACTGAACTATCGTGTAGCCATCAGACCGTGATTGCCAGACGTTCAAAGCGTCTGCATCAGCGGAAGGGGGCTTGTCACCTAGCGGTGCTTCAAGGACATAATTCTTCTGTGCAGCAATGAGGATAATCTTCAGGTTACGGACCCAGTCCGTGTAATTGCTACCATCATCTTTCAACTTAGCTTTCTCTAGGAATGCATTAAAATTCAAAGGAACGGTAGCACGGGCCATTGATCTACAACGACATAGATATGCAAAAACTATCAGGACTAAGTTCATGATAAATTAAAGTTCAATTTAATCATATTAATTTAAAGAACTCCCACTTAGATAGACATCCCTCTAGTCATCTAAATGATCACGTGATCCAAATCAACTATACCATGTCCGATCATCACGTGAGATGGAGTAGTTTCAATGGTGAACATCTTACGTTGATCATATCTACTATATGATTCACGCTCGGCCTTTCGGTCTCTAGTGTTTCGAGGCCATATCTGTATATGCTAGGCTCGTCAAGTTTTACCCGAGTATTCTGCGTGTGCAAAACTGGCTTACACCCGTTGTATTTGAACGTAGAGCTTATCACACCCGATCATCACGTGGTGTCTCGGCACGACGAACTTTCGCAACGGTGCATACTCAGGGAGAACACTTATACCTTGAAATTTAGTAAGGGATCATCTTATAATGCTACCGTCGATCTAAGCAAAATAAGAAGCATAATAAGATAAACATCACATGCAATCAAAATATGTGACATGATATGGCCATCATCATCTTGTGCTTTTGATCTCCATCTCCAAAGCACCGTCATGATCACCTTCGTCACCGACTTGACACCTTGATCTTCATCGTAGCATCGTTGTCGTCTCGCCAACTATTGCTTCTACGACTATCGCTACCGCTTAGTGATAAAGTAAAGCAATTACATGGCGATTGCATTTCATACAATAAAGCGACAACCATATGGCTCCTGCCAGTTGCCGATAACTTTACAAAACATGATCATCTCATACAAAACCGTATAACTCATCATGTCTTGACCATATCACATCACAACATGCCCTGCAAAAACAAGTTAGACGTCCTCTACTTTGTTGTTGCAAGTTTTACGTGGCTGCTACGGGCTTAGCAAGAACCGTTCTTACCTACGCATACAAAACCACAACGATGTTTCGTCAAGTATGTGCTGTTTTAACCTTCACAAGGACCGGGCGTAGCCACACTTGATTCAGCTAAAGTGAGAGAGACAGACACCCGCCAGTCACCTTTAAGCAACGAGTGCTCGTAACGGTGAAACCAGTCTCGCGTAAGCGTACGCGTAATGTCGGTCCGGGCCGCTTCATCTCACAATACCACCGAAGCAAAGTATGACATGCTGGTAAGCAGTATGACTAGTATCGCCCACAACTCATTGTGTTCTACTCGTGCATATCATCTACGCATAGACCTGGCTCATGATGCCACTGTTGGGGAACGTAGTATTTTAAAATTTTCCTACGATCGCGCAAGATCTATCTACCAGATGCATAGCAACGAGAGGGGAGAGTGTGTCTACGTACCCTCGTAGACCGGGAGCGGAAGCGTCAATGGACGCGGTTGATGTTGTCGAACTTCTTCGTGATCCAACCGATCAAGCACCGAACGTACGGCACCTCCGCGTTCAGCACACGTTCAGCTTGATGACGTCCCACGAGCTCTTGATCCAGTTGAGCTTCACGGGAGAGTTTCGTCAGCACGACGGCGTGGTGACGGATATGATGTGTTCACCGGCGCAGGGCTTCGCCTAAGCTCCGCGACGGTATGACCGAGGTGTGATTCTGTGGAGGGGGGCACCGCACACGGCTAAAACAATTCAACTTGTGTGTCTTTGGGTGCCCCCCTGCCCCCGTATATAAAGGAGCAAGGGAGGGAGGCCGGCCGGCCCTTCCTGGTGCGGCTAGGGAAGGAGTCCTACTAGGAATAGGATTGCAATCCTATTCCTAGTAGGATTCACCAAAAGGAAGAAGGGGGAAAGGAATAGGAGAGGTGGCGCCCCCCCCCCCCAATCCTAGTCCAACTAGGAACCCTAGGTGGGGGCGCCGGCCAGCCCTATGGGCTGCCTCTCTCTTTCCCTTTAGGCCCACTATGGACCATCCCCTCTCGTAGGGGGTTCCGGTAACCCCCTCCGGCAATCCCGATAAATCCGAAACTTTTCCGGAACACTTCCGGTGTCCGAATATAGCCGTCCAATATATCAATCATTATGTCTCGGACATTCCGAGACTCCTCGTCATGTCCGTGATCTCATCCGGGACTCCGAACTACCTTCGGTACATCAATACTCAAAAACTCATAATACCGATCGTCATCAAACGTTAAGCGTGCGGACCCTACGGGTTTGAGAACTATGTAGACATGACCGAGACTCATCTCCGGTCAATAACCAATAGCGGAACCTGGATGTTCATATTGGCTCCTACATAATCTACGAAGATCTTTTATTGGTCAGAACCGCATAACAACATACTTTGTTCCTTTTGTCAAACGGTATGTTACTTGCCCGAGATTCGATCGCCGGTATCTCTATACCTAGTTCAATCTCGTTACCGGCAAGTCTCTTTACTCGTTCTGTAACACATCATCTCGTGACTAACTCATTAGTCTTTTGCTTGCAAGGCTTATTGTGATGTGTGTTACCGAGAGGGCCCAGAGATACCTCTCCGACACTCGGAGTGACAAATCCTAATCTTGATCTATGCCAACACCACGAATACTTTCGGAGACACCTGTAGAGCATCTTTATGATCACCCAGTTACGTTGTGACGTTTGATAGCACACAAGGTGTTCCTACGGTATTCGGGAGTTGCATAATCTCATAGTCATAGGAACATGTATAAGTCATGAAGAAAGCAATAGCAGTAAAACTAAACGATCATAGTGATATGCTAACGGATGGGTCTTGTCCATCACATCATTCTCCTAATGATGTGATCCCGTTGATCAAATGACAACTCATGTCTATGGCTAGGAAACATAACCATCTTTGATCAATGAGCTAGTCTAGTAGAGGCATACTAGGGACATACTGTTTTGTCTATGTATTCACACATGTACTAAGTTTCCGGTTAATACAATTCTAGCATGAATAAAAGACATTTATCATGATATAAGGAAATACAAATAACATCTTTATTATTTCCTCTAGGGCATATTTCCTTCACGAACTGCATGGTTGGTAGCGGCCTCTAGCAAGGCATGTTGAACACCAAGCAGACTATGAAGCTGGTTAGCGAACATGTACATCATACTTCCATACCTTTTGCCACATGATATATGTTGTCGGGCTCAAGGCGAGTCTGTTATCCTTGTGCTAGCCCGACCTCTTTCTCATTCCAGTGATGCCGACCACAAACCGGATTATCTCATAATCCTTGTCGCATGGCCATGCTTATCCTGGTCGGATCACACGAGGGGCCCAGAGTATATCTCTCCTGATCGGAGGGGCAAATCCCATCTTGCTCGACCATGTCTCGCAGCATGGGTCTAGACAAGCCCGAAACCTACCTTTGTAACTACCCAGTCACGGAGTAGCGTTTGGTCGGCCCAAAGCAAGTCTGTCACCATCCCGAGTAAATGCGTCAGCTCAGGTCTTAGGACATACATATGTTGTACTAGAGACTCACAGATGACATATCACTGCGTCTCATAGTTGGGTATGTCCGACTCGGACCTTATGTCGACTCGGATCCGACTACGTCAAATCCGACCAGACCTTTCTAAGTCCTTATTATCCGGTTAGCATCCAATGCTTCATGGCTAGTGAGACCAAGCCATCGACCGTGTCATATGCTAGTCTAGTCGGCTGCGTGTCCACACAGCCTTTTCGACTAGGGACCTTTTAGGACAGTCATCATACAATGCATAGTCCCACAAACAAGTCACGTACTTGCTGATACACATCATTGATAATGTCCAAGGACTATCTTTATTCATAAACACATAGGAAATATCATCATACATGATTGCCTCTAGGGCATATCTCCAACAGGATTGGCTCGACGGGCCAGAGCCAGACTACTAAATCCTTCATGGCCGCACCCGCCATGTTATGCAGCTCGACCAGCTACTTCAACTGGTCGTTCAGAGGTGTTGGATGTTCTGGCGCAAGGAATTGCGACCAGAACAGCTTCTCTATCGTATTCCCCTCCTGGGCTTTGAAGAATTGGGCGGCGTCGGCGATACTCTTCGGGAGATCCACAAAGGCACCTGGAGAACTCCACACCCGAGTCAGCGACGCATACTTCTGACCTCCAAAAGATACTCTACAGAAGAAAGGCCTTACCAGCTGCTATCTATCGTGCCTGATGGACCTCCTTGCGAGCACTACGGGCCTCACTCCGTGCCTCCTTGGCAACATTGAGAGCTTTGTTGAGCTTGGATGTTTGGTCTGAAGTCTTCTGCTCCAACTCCTCACATTTGCGGATGGCGTCTCGTAGCTCTTGTTCGACTTCGGCCACCCGAGACTCATGTTGATGGCGGGAGGCCTGTTCGGCCTCCAGCTCAGCAACTGCTTTGTCAGTGCCTTCCTTGTTCACCTTGGCCTCCTTCTTGGCCTGAGCAAGGGCACCCTTGAGGGTCTCGACCTCGGCTGCGCCAGTTGTGACCATAATCACATCAAACAGTGAGTTAAAACTCTTAACCAAAACACATCGTGTTTTTGATATAATAATTTTCCAAGTCCGCATACCTTGCGTTTCATCAAACCGCTTGTTAATGCGGTCGAGCTCCTCGTCAGCTTCTCGAAGCTTCCATTTGAGCTTGGAAACCTCTTCGGCCTGGACGGATGCCACTAACAGGGAAGCCTGCTCAAATAAATAGCGCAGTATGTTATACTAGCTGATACTATGCAGATCAACTGTTCAATTCCTTTCAGTATCAAACAGAGCATCAGGGGCTAGCGTCCGTACATAGGTTTATTATCCTATACAAATAAAACATAAAGTTTTCTTAGATTATTACATCGCATACCTCAAAGCCTGTCAGTAGGCTGTTGAAAGCTTCATGCAGTCCGCTCTTGGCAGACTAAATCTTCACCATAACCGCACCCATCAGATTGCGGTGTTCTGCCATGATGGAAGCACCTTCCAGTGCTTCCTCAAGCGTTTTCGGCGCCACCGGATTAATGGAGGTCGCTGGTGGAGCTGATGCTCCTCCCCCTGTCGTAGGGACTGCCTTTCTGATTCCGGAGCCGTACTAATCTTTGGAATGGTGTTCGACAGGAGCCCGGATTGCTTGGGCTCCCCGCCGTCGGTCGCCATGGGGACTGTTTCCCCTTGGCTGACGGTGGCCGAGGTGTTGACCTCGGTCACCCTCTTGTTGGCCACATTCCCACCTCCCCGCACATGGAACACCCACAGGGAAGACACCTCGGTGTCCCCTAGGATGGGCGATTGAGCCCGTCGTGGCGTGTCGCTTGATACGTCTCCAACGTATCTATAATTTTTTTATTGCTCCATGCTATTATATTATCTGTTTTAGATGTTTAATGGGCTTTAATATGCACTTTTATATTATTTTTGGGACTAACCTACTAACCCAAGGCCTAGTGCAAATTGTAGTTTTTTTGCCTATTTCAGTGTTTCGCAGAAAAGGAATATCAAACGGAGTCCAAACGGAATGAAAACTTTGCAAGGATCATTTTTGGAACAAACGTAACCCAGAAGACTTGGAGTACATGCCAGGGAAGCCACGAGGCAGGAGAGCCCGCCCAAGGGGGTAGGCGCGCCCCCCACCCTCGTGGGCTCCTTGTAGCTCCACCGACGTACCTCTTCCTCCTATATATACTCATATACCCTAAAAACATCATAGAGCACCACGAAACCCTATTTCCACCGCCGCAACCTTCTGTACCCATGAGATCCCATCTTGGGGCCTTTTCCGGAGCTCGACCGGAGGGGGAATCGATCACGAAGGGCTTCTACATCAACACCATAGTCTCTCCGATGAGTTGTGAGTAGTTTACCACAGACCTTCGGGTCCATAGTTATTAGCTAGATGGATTCTTCTCTCTCTTTGGATCTCAATACAAAGTTCTCCTCGATCTTCTTGGAGATCTATTTGATGTAATACTTTTTGTGGTGTGTTTGTCGAGATCCGATGAATTGTGGGTTTATGATCAAGATTATCTATGAACAATATTTGATTCTTCTCTGAATTCTTATATGCATGATTTAAATATCTTTGCAAGTATCTTCGAATTATCAGTATGGTTTGTCCTACTAGATTGATCTTTCTTGCAATAGGATAAGTGCTTAGCTTTGGGTTCAATCTTGCGGTGTCCTTTCCCAGTGACAGCAGGGGCAGCAAGGCACGTATTGTATTGTTGCCATCAAGGATAAAAAGATGGGGTTTATATCATATTGCATGAGTTTATCCCTCTACATCATGTCATCTTTCTTAAGGCGTTACTCTGTTCTTCTGAACTTAATGCTCTAGATGCATGCAAGATAGCGGTCGATGTGTGGAGTAATAGTAGTAGATGCAGAATCATTTCGGTCTACTTGTCACGGACGTGATGCCTATATACATGATCATGCCTAGATATTCTCGTAACTATGCACTTTTCTATCAATTGCTCGACAGTAATTTGTTCACCCATCGTAGAATTGCTATCTTGAGAGAAGCCACTAGTGAAACCTATGGCCCCCGGGTCTATCTTCCATCATATTAATCTTCCATCAACTAGTTATCTTTACTGTCCTTTTATTTTGCAAACTTTACTTTTCAATCTATACAACAAAAATACCAAAAATATGTTGTCGGTGTACTGAGGTAGGGGTACCTCAGTACCCCAACTTGTGCACGGGCAGTTGCAGCTTCCCGCGGCAGGGTTTACCACGCGCTCGCCGGAGACCTTCCTGCTCCATATTAAACCATTCAAAAACAAAGTATGCAAGACAGAAGATCGAGACCCCGGCAAGTGGAGCTTGCCGGGAAGGCCGCACCAGGCTCAAGACTGCCCCACTAGCACGAGGCCCTGGCAAGAGGGGCTTGCCAGGAAGACTAGAAGATTCCATCATAGAAGACACGCCCCGGCGCTATATGCGCCCCGGCGAGGGCCCGGGGAGCGGCAAGCTCCCGGGCCCGGCAAGATCAAGACCCCGGCAAGGTGCTTGCCGGGAGAGTTGCGCTGTGTGCCCACGCTCCAGCTCATCGGCCCACGCGTCGCCCTGGGGCCTATCCAGGGACGCGTGGCGGATGGCTGTGCAGCCTGGGGGACACGGTGGCACTCCACGGTGGTGGATCCATCGCCGTGGCGGACGGAGACGCAAGGGCGGGAGCTTTTGGGGTCGACGGCGACGGGCATTAAATGCCCTTGTCCCCCACTGTCAAAGTAGGTAGCGACCACTGTTCGCGCACTGTAGCTCCACTGTTCCCGCACTGTTACAACTACCACCTCTTTTACGTTTTTACCCCTTTCTCCTACGTTGACACCTGTCGGTGACCCCTTGTACTATAAAAGGAGGCCCATGCACAACGTGGAGGGGGTTCGGAACCTAGATCACTCATACACTCGGTGTAGCTGCTTCTTCAAGCTCCCGAGCTCTCCAACTCAATATACAACTAAGCAGGAGTAGGGTTTTACGCGTCTACCGCGGCCCGAACCTGGGTAAAACTGCCCGCGTGTTCGCTACGATCTGCTCTTCGTGCTCCCTCCGCCCTCGTACCGCACAGACAAGGGGCTCCGGTCCCATAGGTGTTCGTGGCGGACAGTTTCCCCCGACATATGTATCTTATTATCTCTATCAGATCTCACTTTTGCAAGTGGACGAGAAGGGATTGACGACCCCTTTATCGCGTTGGTTGCAAGGTTCTGATTTGTTTGTGCAGGTACGAGGGATTTGCGTGTAGTCTCCTACTAGATTGATACCTTGGTTCTCAAAAACTAAGGGAAATACTTACGCTACTTTTCTGCATCACCCTTTCCTCTTCAGGGGAAAAACAACGCATGCTCAAGATATAGCAAGAAGAATTTCTGGCGCCATTGCCGGGGAGATCTACGCACAAGTCAAGACATACCAAGTACCCATCACAAACTTTTATCCCTCGCATTACATTATTTTCCATTTGCCTCTAGTTTTCCTCTCCCCCACTTCACCTTTGCCTTTTTTTGTTCGCCTTTTTGTTCGCTTGTGTTGCCATGTGTCCTCTATTAGCTTGCATCTTCGCTTGCTAAATTATGGATCCTCATCCACTTGCTAATCTTTTTAAGAGATCCAATTATGATGAACCAATTTCTAGTGAGCTGCGTGCACTAGATTATCTTTATGAGGTTTTGCTTGAAATTCATGAGTCCAAAAATTGTGATGATGTGTTGAAAGAAGAAGATTATAAAGTGATTCACGTTAGCTCCTTGAATGAAAAGCATGATTGCAATGATGTTATTTTAAATTCTATTAATGACAATTGTGCTAATGATACGTCCAAAACGTATCTATAATTTCTGCTTGCTCCATGCCTCTTTTGGGTGATATTGCTATGATATTTATACACTTCCATACACTTTTGATCATATTTGGACTAACCTATTAACTCAGTGCACCCCAGTGTCAGTTTCTGTTTTCTGCTATTTTTGTATTTCAGGTTTTCCCATCACGTAAACTGCCAGAAAAATCCCGGAAAAATTATATAAAAAATCAGCGTTCCAGAAGCTTCCCGGCAGCCAAAGTAGAGCCGGAGGGGGGCCACCAGGGCTCCAGGCGCCCTGGTGGCGCGGCCCCCTTCCTGGCCGCGCCTGGGGGGCGCCTGGGCCCCCCAGGCCTCCGCTGATGCCCCCCTTTGGCATATATTTAACACGCGTCCCGAAACCCTCGAGGGGGGAACCCTTTTTCGCGATCTCATCTCTATTCCGCCGCCGCCGCGCTTCCAAGATCGGGAGCACCAGGAGAACTCTTCCCGGCACCCTGCCGGAGGGGAGGATCACCACCGGAAGCCTCTCCACCACCATGGACGCCTCCCGGATGAGTTGTGAGTAGTCTCCCTTGGACCATGGGTCCATGACCAGTAGCTATGTGATGTTCTCCTCCCCTTCTTGTGCTTCACTAATTAGACCTCATGAGCTGCCCTACATGATCGAGGCACATATGTAATCCTTATGCTGTTGCTATGATGAGTTTGTTGGGATCCGATGGATTGTGAGATTATGTTCAGATTGTGTTTGAGTAATATATTTGATTTACCTCTTTTATATTTATGTTCATAAGTAATTCTTGCATGTTCTCCGTTGCTATTTATTGCTTTGGCCAAGTAGTAGGTAGTGACTCCAAGAGGGAACGTTATGCTCGATTGTGGGTTCATGCCCCTTGATGACTAGCTTGAGTGACAGAAACATGAGTCTAGGGGATGTGCTGTTGCCACAAGGGGATAAACAACGGTGCTTGTGCCCGCGGGTGCAAGGATTGTTTACTTTACGCAAAGTTCTTTTAATGCAGTTGTTTGTTGCTTTGAGTTTACACTATGGGTGGGACTCACAACTTAATACCAGCGAGATGTTCTGGATAGATATCTCAAGGTGGATGATTAGTAGTAGATGCAGATGGATTTCGGTCTACTTTCCTTGGCGTACCGCCCATGCTTTGAACCTCAACCTTTCTTGCAACATAGTTAGCATTGGTTTGCGCACATAATTCTGTCAATTGCCCAGCTGTAATTCGTTTACCTCACATAGCTGTTTTATCGTCTTTTGGGAGAGATACATCACTAGTGAACATCATGGGACCCCGGTCCATATTACCATCACTGATCACATCCGCTATTTACTTTCTGCTTTTACTTACTATTTGCAGCATTACCTATCACTATTATCACTTGCGCTTGATCCTTTGTAAACGACAAGGCCGCAGGGATTGACAACTTCTCTGTACTCGTTGGGAGCAAAGTTATTTGTATCTATGTGCAGGTCCACGTTGATTGCTAATAGCTGGCGCCGTTAGCAGTTAACACCTTCTTGTTGAAACTGGGAGTCTCAGGGGAAATCCATCCTTGGTATCTTTTCCAAGGGAAAACTTCCGCTACACTGCATCTCAAACCTTCCACTGGGGGTAACCAACGAGGGGCGAGAAGCCATCAAGCAAAGTTTTCTGGTGCCGTTGCCGGGGACTCCACTCTTCAGGATAGGGGAGTTGCATGCTATCTTTTACCTTTGCTTTTTAGTCTTGTTAGTTTACCTTTCAGTTTTTCTTTAGTATCCTTTATCGAAAACCACAAATATATATATATATATATATATATATATATATATATATATATATATATATATATATATATATATATATATATATATATTAATTATTTGCTAGTAGTCCTTTCTGTTTAGTCAAGCATGTTAGGATTTGGTGCTTTGAGGGAATCAGAAGTCCTAGATTTCCATCAAAGGGATGGAGAAAATATGAAGAAGGCATGGGACAGAATTTCTGATGCACATAGGAGAATTATGCCTTGGATACCTATAAAAATTGTGCTTAGAAATTTTTACCATGGTCTTTTTAAATGGTGTAAAAACTCTCTTGATATTATAGCTGAGGGAGATTTCCTAGAGTGTGATGAAGCTAGAGCTCTTGAAATTATACATGGTCTACCTAGTTACTTTGTTTATGATCATAACTTTGATACTGTCATAGATAGACTTGCTACTATTGAGAAGAGAATGGATGCTCTAGACTTAATGAAGGTAGAGAAACCCAAACCCAATAAGAGAGATATTTTGGAAATAGACAATGATTGGGAGCCTTTTGTTAGGATTAGCATCTCTAATCAAGACTTCCTTACTTATTGTGATATTGGATCTATGGTTTCTACTATGCCAAAAATTGTTCATGATTCTTTAAAATTTGACATGGATAGGTTATCATCTTATCATGAACACACTAATGGAGATATTTTTGAAATCCAGGGAAGGATAAAAGACGTGCCAGTTAAATTCCTTAAAGGGATTGCAATGATTGATTTCTTAATCATGGAGCCAAACCAAGGAAATATAGTGCTTGGAAGGGACTTCCTCCGAGCGGTAAAAGGCTTCATCGATATAGGTAAGGGACAAATCCGCTTACGTGGAAAGGCAAAAGGTGTGTACCCCTTTCCTAGAAGGAACAAGAGTGAACTTGTTGAGGAACCATTTGAAGCAATTTATAACTCCGATTATTATGATGGTTATTGATTCCTCTATGCATTATGCCTAGCTTAAAGGCATAAAAGAAAGCGCTTTTGGGAGGCAGCCCACATGAATAAAATTTTATTTTGCTTTTGTTGTGTCTTGATGTTGTTACTACAGTAGCATCATCATTGTATCTTTACTTTTCAACTTTGTGCCAAGTGTAGCCTCTGATTGCAAGAAAGTTCAAAAGTTGTGACGTGCTGTCCAGGAAACAGATTCTGTCCTTGGATAGAAAAATTCGTATAAAATCACCAGATCATCTTTTTGGTCTGAATTTTTTCGACAGCGTGCTCTATACAATTTTCTTTCGGGCGTATGTTCTGAGTTTTTTTATTAGAGTTGCAGAAGTTCCCCGAAAAAATCATTTACTACCTGTTGTTCTGTTTTTCACAGATTCTGTCCTGTTTTGCCTTTCCTTCATTTTGCAAACCTTGAGCTTGCTTTTTCTTTGCAAAAACCTTTTGGCAATCTTGAGAAACAGTAGACCTTCAAGAATATCCTTATTTCCAGTAAGGAACAATTATTTTATTATGGGTACTAACCTCGCTAATCAGATTATGATGAGTTATGTATGAAGGGAGTTTTCAAGTGTGCGAGGGAAGATGATAAAAAGATTCAGGAGTGTCAAGCGCTCAAGCTTGGGGATGCCCCCATGCACCCCCAAGAAATATTCAAGGAGACTCAAGCATCTAAGCTTGGGGATGCCCCGTGCATCCCCTTCTCCATCAACATTATCAGTTCGTCTTTCGTTCCACTATATTTTTATCACTTCATGTGTTATGTGCTATGCTTGGAGCGTCTTGCTTTTAGTTTCCTTTTTAGTTTTCTTTAGCTTTTCATAACGAGTCGGAACTCAGCTTTCTTTGTGTGGGAGAGAAACACGCTCCACTTCAACTTAGAACACAACATAGAATTTTCATGTCTATCTTTGCTGTGTGTGTTCTTTGTCTTTCAATAGCTACTGTCATGTTCAGCTCTTAGTATTCATGCTTATCTTTTTAAAGAGCTTTTGTTTAGTTGGTTGCTTGAACTCTCTTTAGTTATCATGCTTATCTTATTAAGAGAGTTTGCTTCTGTTGCATTGGTTGATATGTCTATGATAAAAATGCTACGTGCATAATGGTGCTTAGTACTTCATGTTTTCTTATGGTTAGTCCCAAATAGCTGGGGGGGGGTTCCCAATGTGTTATTGGAGGACCAACATGATTTGTTTGCCTATGATGTGGTATGGTTTAGTAATATCTTCCTTCAAGAATTTATTTTGATTGACTTGGCATATGCTCACGCATATTTAAGACTGTAAAGAAAGTCTGTCAAGCCTTGATGATCTTTTATTTCTGAGTAGCGATATAACTTCCATGCCTGATTCAATGTTGCTTTGTCGCTCTGCATGATTATGACTGTCATTGCTCTTTCAGTTGGTCGCTCCCAGTCTTTTGCTAACCTTCGCCTGTACTAAGCGGACTGACTGCTTGTGCATTCAAAATCCTTTAAACCAGTTATGCCATATGAGTCCACCATACCTTCCTATACATGGTATTTACCTGCCATTCCTAACGAAGACTTTCATGTACCATCTCGAAATTATTCAAAAAAAGCATTCCTATTTTGTGCCTCTGTTTTAGTTCATGAGGAAGTAGTAGTTAATTCATGATCTTTTTAAGTTGGACAAGCTTCACCCCGGGATTGCATGTCTAATGTGCAAACCCATAATACGAGAAGGAACTGGCAAAGAGTGCGCTCGGCTCAAAAATAATATAACAAACAAACCCTCCTTCACGCTTTGTTCATGAGAAATCAGAAAACTTTGGCAGTGATAAACAAAGGAGATTAAGAGGATGTGATCGTCCTCATTCGGGAGCCGTTCCTCGAAACTTGTCCATCTCAAGAAGTAATTGAGTTATCTGCGTGCATTCGTTGATGAAACATGCATATCCAAAAAAAATATTACCTCTGTTTTTAAAACCAAGAGCTCTGGTACATGTTTTGTCTTTGTTTCCGACCACGGGTTTTCAACCTTGCCAACAAAAGCCACGGTTCGAGAGTCTCCACCTTCTTTTAAAGCACCAACTACTAAGAGCATGATTGTCATTCTGAGTGTAATGTGCATTGTCCCAAAGTAGCATTGTCTTTTGCATGATTGTGATATCGTTTATTCTGAAATCATTGTATCTAGTCATCACTTAAACCTTGGAGGTGCCCCTGCATTTATGTTTTGCTTCACTAAAGGGGGCAAGCAAGATATCACTTTATCATATTTGCACACCATGCTCATTACAAATCTATTTGATGTTTCAGTATCATGTTGTAAAACTTTCAGTTCTTTGTGATTCTCTCATGAGGCAACTTAATTACTACAGATTCATTGTCTCAGTAAGCTTTTGTCATATGACTATGAAAAGTCCTATATGGTTAATAGCATGTCACCACAGAAATTATTCTTGTTATCATTTACCTACTCGAGGACGAGCAGGAATTAAGCTTGGGGATGTTGATACGTCCAAAACGTATCTATAATTTCTGCTTGCTCCATGCCTCTTTTGGGTGATATTGCTATGATATTTATACACTTCCATACAATTTTGATCATATTTGGACTAACCTATTAACTCAGTGCACCCCAGTGCCAGTTTCTATTTTCTGCTGTTTTTGTATTTCAGGTTTTCCCATCACGTAAACTGCCAGAAAAATCCCGGAAAAATTATATAAAAAATCAGCGTTCCAGAAGCTTCCCGGCAGCCAAAGTAGAGCCGGAGGGGGGCCACCAGGGCTCCAGGCACCCTGGTGGCGCGACCCCCCTCCTGGCCGCGCCGGGGGGGGCGCCTGGGCCCCGCAGGCCTCCGCTGATGCCCCCCTTTGGCATATATTTAACACGCGTCCCGAAACCCTCGAGGGGGGAACCCTTTTTCGCGATCTCATCTCTGTTCCGCCGCCGCCGCGCTTCCAAGATCGGGAGCACCAGGAGAACTCTTCCCGGCACCCTGCCGGAGGGGAGGATCACCACCGGGAGCCTCTCCACCACCATGGACGCCTCCCGGATGAGTTGTGAGTAGTCTCCCTTGGACCATGGGTCCATGACCAGTAGCTATGTGATGTTCTCCTCCCCTTCTTGTGCTTCACTAATTAGACCTCGTGAGCTGCCCTACATGATCGAGGCACATATGTAATCCTTATGCTGTTGCTATGATGAGTTTGCTGGGATCCGATGGATTGTGAGATTATTTTCAGATTGTGTTTGAGTAATATATTTGATTTACCTCTTTATATTTATGTTCATAAGTAATTCTTGCATGTTCTCCGTTGCTATTTATTGCTTTGGCCAAGTAGTTGGTAGTGACTCCAAGAGGGAACGTTATGCTCGATTGTGGGTTCATGCCCTCGATGACTAGCTTGAGTGACAGAAACATGAGTCTAGGGGATGTGCTGTTGCCACAAGGGGGAAAACAACGGTGCTTGTGCCCGCGGGTGCAAGGATTGTTTACTTTACGCAAAGTTCTTTTAATGCAGTTGTCTGTTGCTTTGAGTTTACACTATGGGTGGGACTCGCAACTTAATACCAGCGAGATGTTCTGGATAGATATCTCAAGGTGGATGATTAGTAGTAGATGCAAATGGATTTCGGTCTACTTGCCTTGGCGTACCGCCCATGCTTTGAACCTCTACCTTTCTTGCAACATAGTTAGCATTGGTTTGCGCACATAATTCTGTCAATTGCCCAGCTGTAATTCGTTTACCTCACATAGCTGTTTTATCGTCTTTTGGGAGAGAGACATCACTAGTGAACATCATGGGACCCCAGTCCATATTACCATCACTGATCACATCCGCTATTTACTTTCTGCTTTTACTTACTATTTGCAGCATTACCTATCACTATTATCACTTGCGTTTGATCCTTTGTAAACGACAAGGCCGGAGGGATTGACAACCTCTCTGTACTCGTTGGGAGCAAAGTTATTTGTATCTATGTGCAGGTCCACGTTGATTGCTAATATCTGGCGCCGTTAGCAGTTAACACCTTCTTGTTGAAACTGGGAGTCTCAGGGGAAATCGATCCTTGGTATCTTTGCCAAGGGAAAACTTCCGCTACACTGCATCTCAAACCTTCCACTTGGGGTAACCAACGAGGGGCGAGAAGCCATCAGCTAATGATTTGCAAAACCCTAAGCTTGGGGATGCTTATTTTGCTATGCCCACTACTTGTTGCAATGATCATGACTAGGGTGATGCTTCTTACGATCTTGAAAATATATTTGAACCCCATGATGAATGTAAGATTGATAAATTTTTTTGCAATAATATTGAAAGTGGGTTTGGAAGAGTGTCAACTTTAGATCCCACATATTTTGAGAATGTTCAATCTTATGAAATTTTTGATAAAAGTGGGTTTGGAGAGGTCATGACTTTAGTTAATGTTGATCCCACTAGTTTGGAAGAGTGTCAACTTCGTATGCATGTGGGTCGTGTTGAGAATATGTTTTGTGATAGCTATATTGTTGTATTTGCTTATGATCCTACATGCAATTATTATGAGAGAAGAAAATATGGTTGTAGAAGTCTTCATGTTACTAAATTACCTCTCTTCATGTGAGGTTAATCTTGTTTTCTTTTTCTTCCTTGCATATGCTAGATATTTCTTGTCTTGATTTGTTTTTCCATAAAATGCCTATGAATAGGAAGTATGTTAGAATCAGATGTAATTTTCACATGTTGTATGATGCTCTCTTTGTGCTTCAATTCTTGTCTTTCATGACAGCATCATTAAAATCTCAATGCCTAGCTAGGGGCGTTAAACGATAGCGCTTGTTGGGAGGCAATCCAATTTATTTTTGTTTGCTTTTACTTCTTTTTAGTAATAAATAATGCATCTAGCTTCTGTTTAGATGTGGTTTTGAGTTTTAATTAGTGTTTGTCTCAAGTAGAACCTTTGGGAAGACTTGGGTGAAGTCTTTGCGATCATGCTGTGAAAAACAGAGACGTTTGCGCTCATGAGATTAGCTGTCATTTTTTTACTGGAGAGTGATTTTAGGTTGATTCTTTTGGCAGATAATTAATAGACAAATTCCAAACGTCCACCAATTTATTTCATAATTTTTAGAGTTACATAAGTATTCGAAAGTTACAGATTGCTACAGACTGTTCTGTTTTTGATAGATTCTGTTTTTCGTGTGTTGTTTGCTTATTTTGATGAATCTATGGCTAGTATCGGGGGTATGAACCATAAAGAAGTTGGAATACAGTAGGTTTAACACCAATATAAATAAAGAATGAGTTAAATAGAGTACCTTAAAGTGGTGGTTTGTTTTCTTATACTAACGGAGCTCACGAGATTTTTCTGTTAAGTTTTGTGTTGTGAAGTTTTCAAGTTTTTGGGTAAGGATTTGATGGACTATGGAACAAAGAGTGGCAAGAGCCTAAGCTTGGGGATTCCCAAGGCACCCTAGGGTAATATTCAAGGACAACCAAAATCCTAATCTTGGGGATGCCCCGGGAAGGCATCCCCTCTTTCGTCTTCGTCTATCACTAACTTTACTTGAGACTGTATTTTTATTCACCACATGATATGTGTTTTGCTTGGAGCGTCTTGTATGATTTGAGTCTTTGCCTTTTAGCTTAACACAATCATCCTTGCTATACACACCTTTTGGGAGAGACACACATGAATCGGAATTTATTAGAATACTCTATGTGCTTCACTTATATCTTTTGAGCTAGATAATTTTGCTCTAGTGTTTCACTTATATCTTTTTAGAGCACGGTGGTGGTTTTACTTTATAGAAATTATTGATCTCTCATGATTCACTTGTATTATTTTGAGAGTCCTTTAGAACAGCATGGTAATTGGCTTTGGCTATAAAATTAGTCCTAATATGATAGGCATCCAAGATGGGTATAATAAAAACTTTCATATAAAGTGCGTTGAATATTATGAGAAGTTTGATACTTGATGATTGTTTTGAGATATGAGGATGGTGATATTAGAGCCATGCTAGTAGAGTAGTTGTGAATTTGATAAATACTTGTGTTGAGGTTTGTAAGTCCCATAGCATGCACGTATGGTGAACCGTTATGTGATGAAGTTGGAGTATGATTTATTTATTGATTGTCTTCCTTTGTGTGGAGGTCGGGATCGCGCGATGGTTAACTCCTACCAACCCTTCCCCTAGGAGCATGCGTTTAGTGCTTTGTTTTGATAACTTGTAGATTTTTGCAATAAGTATATCAGTTCTTTATGACTAATGTTGAGTCCATGGATTATACGCACTCTCACCCTTCCACCATTGCTAGCCTCTCTAGTATCGCGCAACTTTCGCCGGTACCATACACCCACCATATACCTTCCTCAAAACAGCCACCATACCTACATATTATGGCATTTCCATAGCCATTCCGAGATATATTGCCATGCGACTTTCCACCGTTCTATTCATTATGACACGCTTCATCATTTTTATATTGCCTTGCATGATCATGTAGTTGACATCGTATTTGTGGCAAAGCCACCATGCATAATTTTTCATACATGTCACTCTTAATTCATTGCAGATCCCGGTACACCGCTGGAGGCATTCACATAGAGTCATATTTTGTTCTAGCATCGAGTTGTAATTCTTGAGTTGTAAGTAAATAAAAGTGTGATGATATTCATTACTAGAGCATTGTCCCAGTGAGGAAAGGATGATGGAGACTATGATTCCCCCACAAGTCGGGATGAGACTCCGGACGGAAAAAAAAAGAAAAAAGAGGCCATAAAAAAAGAGAGAAGGCCCAAAATAAAAAAAAAAGAGAAAAAGAGAGAAGGGACGATGCTACTACCCTTTTTCCACACTTGTCCTTCAAAGTAGCACCATGATCTTCATGATAGAGAGTCTCTTGTTTTGTCATCTTCATATACTAGTGGGAATTTTCATTATAAAACTTGGCTTGTATATTCCAATGATGGGCTTCCTCAAAATGCCCTAGGTCTTCATGAGCAAGCGAGTTGGATGCACACCCACTTAGTTTCTTTAGTTGAGCTTTCATACACTTATAGCTCTAGTGCATCCCTTGCATGGCAATCCCTACTCACACACATCATATCTATTGATGGGCATCTCCATAGCCCATTGATACGCCTAATTGATGTGGGACTATCTTCCTCCTTTTGTCTTCTCCACAACCACCACTCTATTCCACATATAGTGATATATCCATGTCTCACGCTCATGTATTGCGTGAAAGTTGAAAAGGTTTGAAAAATTAAAGTATGACACAATTGCCTGGCTAAAACCGGGGTTGTGCATGATTTAAATATTTTGTGTGATGATGATAGAGTATAGCCAGACTATATAATTTTGTAGGGATGAACTTTCTTTGGCCATGTTATTTTGAGAAGACATAATTGCTTTGATAGTATGCTAGAAGTATTATTATTCTTATGTCAATATTAAACTTTTGTCTTGAATCTTTCGGATCTAAACTTTCATGCCACAATAAAGAAAATTACATTGAAAATTATGTTGGGTACAATTCCACATCAAAAATTCTATTTATATCATTTACCTACTCGAGGACGAGCAGGAATTAAGCTTGGGGATGCTTGATACGTCTCCAACGTATCTATAATTTCTGATTGTTTCATGCTATTATATTATCTGTTTTGGATGTTTAATGGGCTTTAATATGCACTTTTACATTATTTTTGGGACTAACCTACTAACCCAAGGCCCAGTGCAAATTGATGTTTCTTTTGCCTATTTCAGTGTTTCGCAGAAAAGGAATATCAAACGGAGTCCAAACAGAATGAAACCTTCGTGAGGATCGTTTTGGAACAAACACAACCCAGATGACTTGGAGTACACGCCTAGGAAGCCACAAAGCAGCCACGAGGCAGGAGGGCGTGCGTAGGGGGGTAGGCGCACCCCCACCCTCGTGGGCCCCTCGTAGCTCCACAGGCGTACCTCTTCCTCCTATATATACTCATATACCCTGAAAACATCCGAGAGCACCACGAAACCCTATTTCCACCGCCGCAACCTTTTGTACCCGTGAGATCCCATCTTGGGGCCTTTTTCGGAGCTCCACCGGTGGGGGAATCGATCATGGAGGGCTTCTACATCCACACCATAGCCTCTCCGATGAGTTGTGAGTAGTTTAGCACAGATATTCAGGTCCATAGTTATTAGCTAGATGGCTTCTTCTCTCTCTTTGGATCTCAATACAAAGTTCTCCTCGATCTTCTTCGAGATGTATTTGATGCAATACCTTTTGCGGTGTGTTTGTCGGGATCCAATGAATTGTGGGTTTATGATCAAGATTATCTATGAACACTATTTGATTCTTCTCTGAATTCTTATATGCATGATTTAAATATCTTTGCAAGTCTCTTCCAATTATCAGTTTGGTTTGGCCTACTAGATTGATATTTCTTGCAATGGGAGAAGTGCTTAGCTTTGGGTTCAATCTTGCGGTGTTCTTTCCCAGTGATAACAGGGGCAGCAAGGCACATATTGTATTGTTGCCATCGAGGATAAAAAGATGGGATTTATATCATATTGCATGAGTTTATCCCTCTACATCATGTCATCTTGCTTAAGGCGTTACTCTGTTCTTATCAACTTAATACTCTATATGCATGCTGGATAGCGGTCGATGTGTGGAGTAATAGTAGTAGATGCAGAATCGTTTCGGTCTACTTGTCACGGGCGTGATGCCTATATACATGATCATGCCTAGATATTCTCATAACTATGCGCTTTTCTATCAATTGCTCGACAGTAATTTGTTCACCCATCGTAGAATATGTTATCTTGAGAGAAGCCACTAGTGAAACCTATGGCCCCCTGGTCTATCTTCCATCATATTAATCTTCCATCAACTAGTTATCTTTACTGTTCTTTTATTTTGCAAACTTTACTTTTGAATCAATACAACAAAAATACCAAAAATATTTATCTTATTATCTCTATCAGATCTCACTTTTGCAAGTGGCCGAGAAGGGATTGACAACCCCTTTATCACGTTGGTTTCAAGGTTCTTATTTGTTTGTGCAGGTATGAGGGATTTGCGTGTAGTCTCCTACTGGATTGGTACCTTGGTTCTCAAAAACTGAGGGAAATACTTACGCTACTTTGCTGAATCACGCTTTCCTCTTCAAGGGAAAAACAACGCATGTTCAAGAGGTAGCATCGCTCTCCACCATTTCGGCTGGTAGAGAGCTCCCTGACGATAATGAAGCACCAGGGAATGTGTGGGGAGGGCTGCAAAACAACGAATAGAGTTCCTTATACAATAATAAATAGATTGACTGAAGATAACAGTGAATTCCGAATACTTACGATTCGGCCAGGGGCTTGACCCTGGGTTGTTTCCGGAAATTAGATTCGGACGCTAAGTCCGAGCTGTCCGGGAGGTTCAGCTTCCTCCTGGGCGCCCCCTTTCCCGTGTCTTCGGGGCCGCCCTCTTCTTCCCCTTCCCCTTGATGGGTGAGTCGCTTTCCACCTCCTCCTCCTCTTCCTATTCATCATGGGAGGAGGGGATGTTGGTCTCTCCAGGTATATCTTCCGAAGGACCCTTAGGGCAGGGGCCGCTCTTGTCCTCCTTGCCCTTCTTATTGGCCTTCTTCTCATGCGCCCTGTACGGCGCCGGTACCAGCATCGCCGTTAGCTGAGGCATGGCTGGGTTCTCAGACAGCGGGATCGGACAGTCGATCTGCTCCGCTTTCGCCGTCTCGGCCTGTATGGAACGCAAATATTCTGCTCCTATTATAATTGAAGTATGGACAGAATGGGCTGTCGGCAAAATCGTGCATACCTCCGTAGCCGGAGTCACGCTGTCAAGATCGATGTCTTCAGTCTCTTTTGGCCACTTCCTCTGGGCCTTGAAAAGCTCCTTCCATATGTCTTCGTGTGTGGTGCTGAAAAAGCGCTTCAAGGTCCGTGGTCCCTCCGGATTGAACTCCCACAAGCGGGAGGCCCGGAGCCTGCAGGGGAGGGTGCGGCGAAATAGCATCACCTAAATCATATTAGTGAGGTGGGTGTCCTTCACTATCATGTCGGAGATGCGATTCTGGAGCGTCTTCACCTCCGATTGAGACCCCCAATCAAGGCCCTTGGTGGTCCATGAGGTGAGCCTCTCTGGGGGTCCGGATATGAATTCGGGCATGGCCGCCCATTTGGCCTCACGTGGTTCGTTGATATAGAACCACTCCTGTAGCCATACCTTGTTGGTTTCCACAAAAGCCCCTTTGGGCCTAGTTGTGTTCGGGAGCTTGCTTACCATGGCTCCCCCGCAGTCCGCGTGCTACCCGTCGACCACCTTCGGCTTCAGATTGAAGGTCTTGAGCCACATGCCGAAGTGTGCGGGGACGCGGAGGAAAGCTTCACATACAACTATAAAGCCGATATGTGAAGAATGGAAATCGGGGCTAGATCATGGAAATCTAGCCCGTAGAAGAACAAGAGACCCCGGACAAAGGGGTGGAGGGGAAATCCGAGCCCTCGAATAAAGTGAGGAATGAACACAACCCTCTCGCCAGGCCCTGGGATGGGGGTCACCTGATCCTTGTCAGGAATACAGTGCACTATGTTGGCGGCGAGATAGCATGCGCTCCGAAGACTCTTCACGTCTTTCTTCGTGATGGTACAGGCCTCCCACTTGCCCTTAGAGCCAGATCCAGCCATTGCTGGAGAGGGGGCGATGGTGGAAGGGATGGGAGCTGCGGGCGCTGGAGCTGCAGGTGCTGGAACTAGGAGATTGGGAAGCAAAGGCTAGAGGAGAGCGTGCGGTAAAAGGAGGGGATCTATGTCCTTTTATAGGCGGTAAATACCGAACGTCCCCCACTCAAGCTGTAAAACTCGCATGTTCCCAACAAGATCGTGCATAGGGTACGGTTGGGTTACCCAAATCATATTGATGAGGATCCCACGATAAGTGGGCACGATCTCTGCTTCAACAAGACATGCCAATAAAGGCTATGCCTCAAAACGCGAAACCAGAGCCAAGGAAATGGTTTGAAATATTGAAGGGTCAAACATGACGTTTCGCTGAAAAAGTTGTCAGTAAAGACACAGTGTTTGTTTTGACACATTGCCTTCGTGGCTAAGGGGTGTACTAAGCATGCAGAGCCAAACATAGTTCCTTTACGCGGGAAATAAACTTCATATGTTCGGAAGGAGGAACTCGCCTTGCAATGCCGAAGACAGTATGCGTGCTGAACTCGTCATCATCAAAGACTGGTTCAGGGGCTACTAAGGGAGTCCTAGAGTAGGGGGTCCTCCGGTGGCCGGATTACTCGTTATGGGCCGGGCTGGTGGGCCGAGAAGATCAACACAGAAGATTATCACTCATGTCTGGATAGGACTCCTATATGTGTAGAATGACAGGTTTAAAGTCCGGGTGTAATGTTTCCTTCCTTTGCAAGATGGTTATGTACAACTCTAGGTCCCTCCCGTGCATATATAAACCGGAGGGTTTAGTCCGTAGAGGCAATCACAATTACCATAGGCTAAACATCTAGGGTTTAGCCATTACGATCTCAAGGTAGATCAACTCTTGTAATCCCCATATTCATCAAGATCAATCAAGAAGGAAGTATGGTATTACCTCCATTAAGAGGGCCTGAACCTGGGTAAACGGCATGTCCTTGTTTCCCCATGTTACCATCGATCCTCAGACACATAGTTCGGGAGCCCCTACCCTCGATCCGCCGATTTTAACACCTATAGTCTGATTCGTATTAGGCTAGGACTATCGGCACCCCTTCATCAAGTGGTTAGGAGTAGCGTCAGTTGTTGCTAAGATGGTGGCTTCAGACAAACTAATATACTACTTTGTAAGGTCTTTCTGAATATACGACTGGATTTGTGCTTTATCATAAGGAGGCTACGGTTCCCTTTGCCTTTGCCATTGCTGGTGTTGGAGCTGCTAGTGCCATTATTAGTGTTGCCATCATTGCCATTGCCATTGATGTCGTTGTTGCCATTTTTTCACCGCCATTACCGTTGCCGTTTCCTTTGTCGTACACTATCTCCATACCAGTGAAGAAGGAAA
Organism: Secale cereale; assembly: GCA_902687465.1. Classification (NCBI taxonomy): domain Eukaryota; kingdom Viridiplantae; phylum Streptophyta; class Magnoliopsida; order Poales; family Poaceae; genus Secale; species Secale cereale. The sequence goes on from LR738712.1 coordinate 99,516,596, forward strand.
ATCGGTCATTAACAACCATCTCATTGAAGTCCTTGTCAATGTCAAGACCCAACTCTGTATCTGAAGGAAACAACACTTGGCGATGTAGTTTGGTTCAGTTTGAATCGCTACATTTGGCACGCGGAGACACCAAAGCCATCCATCCAAGATCTAACACCACTACTTCAGTCGTACCGCTTCGCTGGGTTATTATGAAGGAATCACCGTTGATCAAGCATCGGACGGCTCCCCGCCACTTGAGTGTCATTGTTCCCTTTCCGGTAAAAGGCCATAGTGCCTCAACCACCCTGACTCCATATTTCATTTCTTTTCTCTTGGTTTGTAAGGCTATAAAGCTAGGATCTGGAGACTGGTCGAGACATCTTCTTGTTTTAGGGTTTCCCCCTTCCGACATCAGTGTTCCTATCCGGCTTAGGTTCCTCTCCAGTACACTAGAATGCTCTAATATTTCCTCTGAAAATGAATGAAATTGTCAGGTTCAGTCTTAATTCTCCAAATCTCGTTCTTCAGACCACTCTGGGTCTGACAAGTGGTAATCAGAGCTCGGTTTCTCTCCTCGGCTGCGCAAGATCTGGTGCCAAGGTGGAGTTGGAGGAGCCGTGAAATCCTCCACCTCTCACCAATGACGTTGGGGCGGTGGATCCCCGGTGACGAGTGGCGGCGGTGAGAAATTCATTGCAGTTTTGGTGTTGGGAAGTGGTTGCAGAAACACACCGTCTTTGTAGTAAAATCCCACCTTCCCACCCATATCATGTGTACTCCCGACGACACGGCGTTAGCGGCAGTACAGGCAGCAGCATGATCAAAGGCGAAGGTCAGGTTGGAGCTCTGGTTGTGGTAAAATTCCTTCCTTTGCCGGCTGATCATTTACAGTGAGGTCACTTGGCTCCCCGACACTTGTACAAAAACCTCCCTGTTCATCCTTCATCCAAGTATGCCTGGCCCTACAGATTCTTCCTCTACTAAGAACTTGGAAATGCAATCTTTGCAATTGGATGTCAAAACCCTCCAACGGCACAGAGAGAATGACAGGCAGGATTTTGAGGACTTCAAGGAACATGTCACAACAATTTCCAATCTCTGCAGAAAACCCTAGGGGAATTACAAGGCACTTTGAACAATTTCATCTTTTGTTTTCCAAAACCTAGAGAAACCCCTCCCAACCATCTTGATGCAGGACATGGCAGTGGACAACAACAAACTCCTCAAGCCCCCTCCATAATCCACAAGTTTCCCCACACACACCAACAACATTGGGTTCTGCAACACTGGTGGACAAGAACACTAGCAAAGAACTAAACTTGGATGGCAGCAACAAAGTTCCTTATAGGCATCCACATTTTGCTGCAAACAAGAACCAAGCTAATGAAACAAGAGTTCCTACTGCTGGTCCTCAAGCGGGAAATGCACAGCTAATCATCTTGTTGGACCAAGAGCAAGCAGAAGATCAAGCCCCATAGTAGGAAAGAAGAGTGGGAAATGTTCAGGGTGAACAAACGCAAGATAGAAGACCTCTTTCCACAGTCAAGCCAGCAAAGTATAATATCCCTGAGATTGATGGACATGGGACTGACTCTTCGATACAAACCATTGAGTTGTATTTTGAAGCTGGCAGGACACCAGTTGACCAGAAACTGAGATTGTAGTTACATAACTCATGGGCCCTGTAATTAAATGGTGGAGAGGTACTGGATTCCCTGCTAGTACCTTACCTTGGTATAGATTTTGCAGGTATATTGGAGACAGATTCTCTGAAACTTTAGTCTGTGATAATGTCAGAACATTCCATGCTCTTACTCAAACTCGCACTATTAATGACTATATTCTCAAGCTTGAGCAGTCTATGAATTTGATGAGAAGGGACAACCCAGCTCTGCCTCCTGACTATTGCAATCATAGTTTTATTTATAGGTTAAATGACAACATTCAGCATTATGTACACTGCCATGAACCCCAAGATTTATAGAAAGCTATTTGGCTGGATAGGAGAATTGAGCAAGCACAACCTCCATGGCAACAATTTCTTCAGTTGTTACAACAACCATTCAGAAGACAAGTTCAATTTGACCCAGGAAAACCAGCTGGAAATAATACTGCTACTATTATTCAGCATGCTAGGTTAAAAGGCATCTGCTACAAGTGCAAGGACCCTTGGTTTCCTGAGCACAAAAAAGCCTGCAGACTAGCTAATCATGTCTACAAGAGCATTGTCCTGAAGATGCTTAACTAGTTTACTGCACTGCTAGTTTTGAAGAAACTGAAGAAGCTGACACGGAAGATACAGAGAACATTGTTGATCAACAACTTAAAATTTCTATGCATGCTTTGACGGGCATGAGCGCAACCAAGTACTCATTTACTATCGTTGTCATGTTTGGGGACACCCCTGCAACAAACACTTATTGACAATGGTAGCACAACTACTTTTGTTTCCCCCAGCATTGCAAACAACATCCAGTGCAACCTTTGCCCTACTAGGAAAATAAAAGTAGTAGTGGCCAATGGTGAAGTACTGTGGACTGAATTCATGGCAAAGCATTGTCCCTACTCTATACAAGGAACCCGGTTCAGCTCTAATTTTAGAGTTCTACCACTCTAGAGCTATGATGTTATACTTGGAGCTGACTGGATGAAAACTCATAACCATGTGGAACTTGATTTTGAGGAAATGCATGTTCAAATCTCCATGCAAGGGGAAGAAAAGTTATTTTCCATGATGAGAGCTTACCTAGCATAGCTGTACCTGAAATGGACAATGAAGAGGAACTAGAATATGAGCCAGTCTGTGGAGCTGCCCTCCTGCTGAAATTTGTTGTTGTGGCCCCTCTTCCCCCACAACCAGTGCATCCTCAAGTTAAATTGTTGTTAAAAAGTATAACAACATTTTCTCCAAGCCTACTGGCCTCCCTCCCGTAAGAGCAGTAGACCATCAAACATCACTTTGTAACTTGGTGATCATGTGCTCTACAGGTATCTCGGAAAGTGTTTGTTGGGTTGCATGGATCGAGACTGAGATTTGTCGCTCCGTCTGACGGAGAGGTATCTCTGGGCCCTCTCGGTAATACAACATCACAAGAAGTTTGCAAGCATGAATAATGAGTTTAGCCACATGGATCTTGTATTATGGAACGAGTAAAGAGACTTGACGGTAACGAGATTGAACTAGGTATGGAGATACCGATGATTGGATCTCGGGCAAGTAACATATCGCCCGACAAAGGAAATTGTATATGGCATTAACTAAATCCTCCACATCGTGGTTCAGCCGATAAAGATCTTCGTTGAATATGTAGAAATCAATATGGGCATCTAGGTCCCGCTATTGATTATTGATTGGAGAAGTGTCTCAGTCATGTCTACATGTTCCTGAACCCGTAGGGTCGTACCCTTAACGTTCAATAGCACTAGAGTGGTATTGAGATATTAATATGGTGAAGTGCGAAGGTTGTAGGGAGTCCCTGGTGGGATCCGGGACATCACGAGGAGCTCCGAAATGGTGGGGATGAAGATTTATATGTTGAAGTTGTTATTAGGTTCCGGAAAAAGTTTGGTTTTTTCCAGTATTGTATCGGGAAGCTTCCAGAAGGTTCCGGCGAGGTTCGAAAGTCTACGAAGGGTTCCACCATGCCCCTTAGACTAGCATGGGCTATAGGGGGTGCCTTGGCCTTATTGGGCTAGGTGCACCAAGCCCTACATGGCCCATGCGCCTGGGAAGGGGAAACCCTAGGGAGAGTGTGGGTCCGCCTGCTTGGGAGGCACTCCTCCCCTTGGCCGCCGCCCCTGTCTTGGTAATGGGGCTAGGGCTCGCGCACCCCTCCCTCACCCCTATATGTAGTAGGAAGGCGTAGGGGGCAGCCTACGCTTCCACCCTACCTCCGCCTCTCCTGTTACTCCTCCATCTCCTCCGCATAGTGCTTAGCGAAGCTCTGCCCGGAGTTCCGTTGCAATCATCACCTCCGCGCCGTTGTGCTGGTTCCGATATCGTCTACATCTTCTCCCTAGCTTGCCGGATCAAGAAGGAGAAGACACCACTGAGCCGAACGTGTGCTAATCTTGGAGGTGCCACACTTGTGGTGCTTGGATCGGATTGGATCGCGACGCGAGTACAACTACGTCAACCACGATCAATATATCGTTAACGCTTTCGGTCTACAAGGGTACGCAGACACACACTCCCCTCTCATTGCTAGCATCTCCATAGATATATCTTTGGGTGTTTTGTAGGATTTTTTTTGTTTTCCATGCAACGTTCCTCATCAATTACCTCACCATGAGGGCCTGAACCAGGGTAAACCTTTGTCTCACATGTACCCCAATCTGATCCACCATGTGCGCTCCGTCCCATGAGGAATCCTGTGCAGAGATCTGGTGGTTTTCTGCACCGTCACTCCACACGGGAAGATGTTGCTCATAAATTTAGAACGTACATCAATGACCGCCTACTAAATAGGGTGGTCAGTGATGACACAATATCACTGACCAACCACCTATAACAGCCCGTTTGTGATGCCATATCATCAATTTGAGGTGGACGGTACCCTTGTCACTGACAGGTCAAGACTAGCCTTGTCACTGTTAAACTGCCTAGGTTAGAGAATCTCCAGCCGCCCCCCGAGTGCCACCCCCAGGCGCCTTTTCTTCTGCCAGCGAGCTAAAAATGGCAAAAAAAAGGCCCAGCCATGCCCCCCAAGACTTCAAAAAGGTGTCGGCGAACCCAGGCCAAACCCAACGCACTGGGGGGCTGTTGGGGGCGCCGGCGGAAGCAACAGCCAATCATATTCCTCCATGTATCATTTTTTTCTGGCCCACTCCTCATTCACTTTTTGCCTGGCGACTGTCCTGGGGGCACCAACGGCTGGGAAACCGTCCTCGCGTTTCATCCGGCGAAGGTGTTTTGC